>CM063522.1:34053181-34678181 GCA_032199755.1 Ambrosia artemisiifolia
GATGATGATGATGCTGAGGGATCGGGTAGCAAAGATGATGATGGTAGTAGTGACAGTGATGATGATGAAGGGGGAGATGACACTAGTAAGTTTACATTTGAGAAGAGAACACCGAAGAAAGATGCTGGAGAATCTAGTTCTAAAAAGAAGAAAGGTGGGAATACAGATTCAGATGAAAGTATCTTTTGGAATGAAAAGGTGAGATCTCTAAATGATGATGCTAAGAAAGTATATGGAGATATGTTGGAGAAGAGAGAATGGACTATAGAGTTCACAGGCAGATTTGCTGAGATTTTCCAGACTGATGATATGAGATATGAGCTGGAGTATAACGATCCTGATTTAGAAGAGGGTGAAGTACCTGCTGCTGTTGCCAAAGAAATTCTTGATGGTCTTGCACAGCGAGTAGGAAAATCATTTGAGGAGTTTATGATAGATGAGTCGATTCCAAATATTCCTGAAAAGGATATTGGAAATCACTCAGATGATAAGAATACTCCAGAGATGGATGAAGTGGAAATTGAGGATATTACTCATGAGGAATATCCACAATACTTTAGACAGAATGATGAAGATATGGTATTTCCAGACTTCACTGAGATTCCAAACACTTCAGCTAAAAAGAAAGCTAAGAAAAGAAGTGAAGAATTTGTTGAGACGGTGTTTGGTACTGATAAGCAACAATCTTCAAGTCAAACTGATGAATTGAAGACATACTTGAAGAAGTTGAAGGAAATGGATGAAATCTGACCAAAGCCTGAAGCTCAAGGAAGTTTTTATAGATTTCACAATGCAAAGTTCAAAGGCAGAGCTCTCGGCTGGACATATTTGGGGAGATTGAAGTGTTTAGCTGCTAAATGGGAATCATGAATTCTGTATTTCTACAGATTCATTGATTTGCTAACTCTACCGTACTGGGCGGTTAGAGACATTTGCAGATTCCCAATGTCTGGAGCTTCAGTGAATAATACTCATGTTGGTTGGTGTGCTGATAAGTTAGTCTGGGAGAGCAGGACAAAGTGGAACAGGTTTAAGCCTCAATATCCAAGAAGAAAAGTTCACAGGGATATTGATCCTAAAACTGGTTTGAAGAGGGTGACCTTGATTTACAAAGCACCTGAAGTGATGAAGAAAATACCTTTGATGCCTATGCCACAACATTTCAGTGCTGACTTTATCTTTTGGTATTACGATTGGAGGAAGGCAGAAGCAGTGATAGTATTGAGAGATGGGAAGGACAAATACAAGCAAGTTCATGTATTTGATCCTATGTGGTTGATTAACTGTACTTTTGAAGACATCATCATGCTTTTCTACAATCCGATTCATCATGATTCCAATGATGCTGAACAGGCTAAGAAGTATACTCAAGTTGTGGGAGTTTGTTTTGCATATGACATAAACTCAAGGAGCAATTTAGATGCTAAGCTTGGTAAGATGGTGAAGATGGCCGATGTGCCTAAACCGGTGAAAAGGAAGTTGGAGCCTGAAATGACGAAAGAGCAAAAGAAGCAGCTAAGAATTTATTTGTTGAACAAGGCGATGGATGAAGATCGAAAACGATCCAATCAATAGTCGAGGGGGAGTTTGTAGATGCACGAAGTGCGACTAGTGATTGGATCTACATAATTAACATATGTTAGAATGTTTTGCTGATGGATTGAAAGTGGGAAGAATGGGCGAATGTAAAGGTTTTTGGGCGAAGGTAGAAAGGAATAGGGCGAAAGTAAAGACTGATCAGAAGAACATACACATTCGTACTTTGAAGTGGGCGAATGTGGAAAGGTTCCACATTCGCACCATCAAAAGGGGCGAATGTGCAGGTCCTATATATAGATTTTGTATGTTTTCATGTTAGTGAGAGTTTTTAGTTCGAGTGTGTATTGTGGTCAGGTTCAAGGTTAAGTTGTGATAGTGTGTGTGTTCATTAGATTGACTAGGAAACTGATTGTAACACGTTTTTATGAAAGTTAATCTATGAAAAAGCCTTTGAAATGATGTTTTCTGTGTTTTGATCCGAGTTTTATTAGTTTGTTCATAACTAGGGTTTCCGCACCTGGTTTTGTTACTTGTATGATCATATTTTCCTGTTTTAGCTAAAATCTTTCAATTACACAAGAATCTCACACGAACAAAAGGGTAGGCTAAAGTATTGATTTTAAGCACAACTTTGGGGAATTTTTCACTTGCCATGCAACCTATTTTTCTAATTTATTCTAATAATCTAAATGGATCTCTCGGGTTTAATTATATTCATCTAATTTCAACTGTCCTTTAATGTGAACCGTTCGGCATGAATGCCTACACTTTCTGTGGACGTCACTGTCGAATAGACTAGGGTTGAGTCTAGGTATAGTGTTACATGAGATTGTGGTGATCCATAAGGGCATTTTATGGATCTGACGCATTTGTAAAATATAGGACAAAACACAAGCCAAGTTCGACCTATCCATATTGGGCGAATGTGGAAGCTTTCCACATTCGACCATTACAAATGGGCGAATGTGGAAATGCTCCACATTCGTCCATATCAACTGGGCGAACCTGAAACTGGGTTTTGTACTATAAATAGCAATCTCATGTGTTTGTTATCATTTGGTGATTTGAGTTGGTGCTTTGAATGCTCTCAAGGGGGAGGTTATGCCCAACCTCCCCCGGCCACGAGATAGACGTTTATCCTACTGATGACAGTGTCTGTAACCGTTTCTGTATTAATACGAATCTGTGATGACGTTGTTATCGCTATATTTCTGTCTCGTCTCGATCATCCCGTCTGAAACGAGTTGTTACGCGTAATCGATCCGCGAGTTCGGTCCGTAACCGGATTCACAATTGGTATCAGAGCCGTGGTACCGATTTGAACGATCTAACAGTCGTTTGAATCAATCACAGCTCGTTTTTCATGTTTTCAGACGTAAAATTGAGATTTTGATTGAAAGGTTGAAACCCTAGAAACCCTAGATTCTTAATTGGACCCAAAATCATGTGATTTTTCCATGTTTTTGTGAATTCGAGGGTTAGGTTTTCATTTCCGCACCTTTCTGAACAAGTTTCATCATCAAATTCAAAGAATTGGAGTGATTATGGACTGATTCGAAGAAAATTTTGATCAAGAACACATGCAGTCTGCACATTCGCCCCTTTTAGAAAGACGGGTGGGCGAATGTGAAATGTTACTGGGCGAAGGTGACATTTTTTGGACGAACGTGGAGAAGTTTTGGGCGAACCTGAAATTGTGTTATGTCAATTTTCACATTCGGGTGACAGATTCCACATTCGGTTAGCCGGGCGGGCGAACGTGGAATCATAGAGGACGAAGGTGAAATTTTTGGGCGAAAGTGGAAAGTTTTAGTTGATATTCTACATTCTGGTTACCATTCTACCTTCGGGTCAATAGATTTGGGCGAATGTGGAGGTACCAGGGGCGAATGTAGAATTTAAGGCCTAAAAAATTTCGAAAATTTTCTATCGAAAATTTGGTTATGGTATTTTTGAAGATTTTCGGCAGAATGGTGATGAGGTTTACCCAAATTTGATGAAGAATTGATGATGATGAAACAGTTTTAATGTGGGGTAGTCATGAGAATCAACAAGTATGTTATAATCAGATTCAAATGACTATTTTGGGCCAAAAACAGAACAGATTTTTATTCCGCATGAAGAGAACAGTCAACCCAGTTCCTGTATGTTTGAAGGAACTTGTTCTGAAGAGTTGTTAAGAAGAAGGAAATCAAGTCTGAGATTTCAATGTTCTGAAAGTAATGAGGTATCCTAGGAGGAGTCATGAGGCACGTAGGTTCAACGAAAGTTTCAAGTGCTGAAAACTTTTGATGGCTTGATCCACTCGTCTACGGCTTGTATTCTGCCAAACAGATGAAGTTACTCAAGAACATGATTGATTGATTATACGGGATCTCAGAGAAACTTGATGAAGCATCAGTCAAGGGGGAGATTGTTGATGTAATGATGTGTCTGATACTTCAACAATCATTGACTGAAGATGCTAGGAAAAGAGATGAATGTGAAGAGAAGAATATGTTAATGCAATCACAGTCAGCACAGATGAAGAATTTCATAGAAATACTAATGTTCGAGTGGATTGTTTTGCACATAGTCACATTTGAGATGTTTAATTGGGTACTGACAGTTAGACTTCTCCAGTTGATGTGAAGGGTGATGCAAAGGTTAAGTGCAGATATGAGACGTAAATTAGTGGTGGTATCTACGTGTTACGTTGAATATCTGATCGGTCAGTATGGAATCCTTCTAGTAGGGGTCTTATCAGGCTAGTTGGATTGCGCGTGATGTACTTGGTCAAGATGACATTCCTGGGTACTGATGCTACGAGACTGAAGTGCATTACTTTGTCGACTTCACATTGGCGTAACTAGGTGATCTGGAGCAAATGATATACGTGGTCTAGCTGACTTCCTGCGTATTGATGCTGAGGGTCCATAGTGCATTACTTGGTCGGTTCACGAAGGATATTGTATTTCTAACTCAATGCAAAGGTGCATGTATTGAGGGGGAGACCTGTGATTCTGATGTGTTGATGTGCAAGAGTTTTTGTGGATTCGCCAGCAACGTCCAAGGGGGAGATTGTTGATGCACTTTCTGTGGACGTCACTGTCGAATAGACTAGGGTTGAGTCTAGGTATAGTGTTACATGAGATTGTGGTGATCCATAAGGGCATTTTATGGATCTGACGCATTTGTAAAATATAGGACAAAACACAAGCCAAGTTCGACCTATCCATATTGGGCGAATGTGGAAGCTTTCCACATTCGACCATTACAAATGGGCGAATGTGGAAATGCTCCACATTCGTCCATATCAACTGGGCGAACCTGAAACTGGGTTTTGTACTATAAATAGCAATCTCATGTGTTTGTTATCATTTGGTGATTTGAGTTGGTGCTTTGAATGCTCTCAAGGGGGAGGTTATGCCCAACCTCCCCCGGCCACGAGATAGACGTTTATCCTACTGATGACAGTGTCTGTAACCGTTTCTGTATTAATACGAATCTGTGATGACGTTGTTATCGCTATATTTCTGTCTCGTCTCGATCATCCCGTCTGAAACGAGTTGTTACGCGTAATCGATCCGCGAGTTCGGTCCGTAACCGGATTCACATAGCGATCACTCGGGCTAATCTAATAGACTGTACTAATCTACTAGAGACGGCTGTGAATGATGCTACGGGTATCAAGCTGCTAAGAGGGTACCGGATAATGCCCGAACAACGACAAATAACCCACTAGATATAATAAAATATGCAGCAAAATGGTCCACCCCACACTTAAAATTTTTGCATAAATTTTAAGTGTAGAAATGAAAAGAGAGATAAGAGAAACTAATACTCCCCTGACAATGACGTGTCCACTCGCGTGTAAGCGAAACCTGCATCCTCAAAACAGAGACGTCGAAATTGCGGCTCCAAAATATCAAGCTATCCTCGACCTGTCCTAAAATACTAAAAAAATAAAGTAAGAAAGATAAATAAAAAGCTACAGTCCTAGGATAGATACTAGCGCCAAAGCGCTAGCAGGGTAGAAAAAGTTCCGCATGCACCATGCATGCAAAAGTGTCAAACTACAATCATCCATCAACAACCACAAATAAAACGAAAAATAAAATGAAACCGTCACAAAGTGTCTAAAATCAACCATAAATAAACTTGCAAAAGAGAGAGAAGATCATACTGAGCGGCCGCGGCGGGAGTGGTGGCTGGAGCGAGACCAGGAGCTGGAACCAGTGCAAGAGGCCATATGCCTAGGAAAGTCCTCCCAAAATGACCGGAGCTTGGTAGTGAGGGTGTCAAGCCTATCCAGGATGGTGCGGAAAATGCCTCCCCGTTGCCGACGATCTATTCTGGTGGCTGGTGGTCCGGCTGATGCTCGGTTGGCTGGTCGTCTGGCCGCAAAAGCTGATGACTCTGGTCCCCTGGCTGCAGCGGCTGCTGAGGACTCTGCTCCTCCAGTCTCATCAGGTGCTATATCCCCGTATGCTCCCTCAAATGTCGCCTCCTCGTCCCAACGCCTTCCTCGATTATCTGCCAGCTTTAGAAATTTCCCAAACTACTTTAAAACCCCAGTGTTCTTCATCACAGTGCTATCGAGGGAGCGGACCTGGTCTACAGTTGTTAAACCAGCCAATGCCACGGGGCTAAGAACCTGCAATGATGTGGCAAGGCGGGTAATGTAAGGTCCCCCGAATATATGGCTCACAGGAGTGGTGCCCCAACTACTGGTGAAGAACTCTACGACTGCGTGGGCGAGGTTGCAATGTCTGCCCTCTATGATGCTGTACAGATGAAAATCCTCTCTCTCATTGACTCCGTTGATGCTATCTTTCCTTCCTCCAAGTGTGCTAGCAACGATCATATGTATCCACCGATGAAGGGGGTCAGGAAAACTGGATCTCTTATACTTCCTAAGATCGTAGGGAACCTCAGAGATCTGCCCACAAAAATCCGGTGGCTGCACATCAGAAGGCCATCAGAATAGACAATCAGTGAACACCGGCTCATGTATCTCCCGCTGCCTGTATAAACCCATCCTGGCCCCAAACTCTGCCAAAGTAATCGTGTACCACCTCCTAGCCATCCTAAACCCAATGCATGGCCTGGTAATCCTATCGTCAGCAATGGTGGGTGGAGTATAGACAAAGGAGGCCAAAAACTCTAGAGTGACCTCTGTATAGGCTTTCTCCTCAATCTGGAAAAAGCGATGCCACTGGTGGGATAGGAGGTTGTAAAACCGAGGCTCAAGTCCAACCGTCTTCAAGGTCTCATAATCAACCTGCCAATGAACTCCAATCGGTCTCGCCTGAATTTGCAGTAGACGCCTGTAGGCGTTTCGCTCTACCCCTGTCTGGTTGAAGTACAACCATGGATGGACATCATCTGCCATGGGTCCATCAGGCTCGATAATAACTAGATGAGGCAACTCGAGGGGTGCAGACTCCCCTGACTGCTGAGAATGGTGTGAGCTGGACGAAATGGATGACGATCTTTGGGCGGCCTTTTTCATTCTTGGCATTCCCTACGATTCAGTTTCACACAGTTTAAAATTTTTGCAGAAAATAAATCAGTTCTGTCCAGTGGCTGCACGCCCGTGCTCAGGTAATAAGCACGGCCGTGTGGATCAGTCAGCAGTCTGGTTTTTAACTAGTTCAACTGTTTAAAATGGTTTTTGCCTAAAACACCCTAAAACGGATTTTAAGCTGCAAAAATAAGTTAAATTTTGAAACTTAAAAAGTACTAGTGCGTTTACAGACGTGCACAGTCTGGTGGGTCAGATTGATTATACGGGAAATTTAAACAGTTTCTTCTAGGCGAGCACGCCCCTGCCCATGACTGAGCACGGCCGTGCACGACATGATGTGACAGTTTTTCGAACTTGTCGTAATTACCGAGAAATTTCTCGTCAAATGTGATGTTTGAAACTAAAACCCAACACATAGGTAGAGAACTTGACGTGTATAGTATAGCCTCGAGGGTAAGTATTGAGTATCGTATTCCAGAGTTCACACTTTCCCCTACTTCACCTTCATCATTTAACTGACCGGGTTTTAAAAGAAATATAAAATGAAGGGGTTCTTTAATAAAAATGGTTTTTGAAAAGGTTTTATAAAGAAAAAGATTAAATAGTAGAGAGGTCAAATATGCACATCTCGGGACCTTTCGTATAAGTAGTTATGTTTATTATTACAGTTAATAGTTAAGTTTCATTATTTGTGAGGAGGAAAAGAGTGATGTTGATGTGTTTCCTCCTTGATAGAGAAGCGAGGCCACTACTGAGTAGAATGCAAAACCTCCCAATGTGCGTCCACATGAAGGTACTCCGCCCGAGCCTCGCATATAGCGGGCTTTCCTAACAGCAGTCAAGTCTATGATCCTCAGACTTATCTTTTTCTTGTATTGGAGGCTTCACTTCCGACCTGGAACACCGTACACCTCCCTTAGTTCTCGCTTTCCTTACCGAAGGATATCCCTTTCAGCCAACCTCACCAACAATGTACCCCCTAAGTAGGTTAACGATCATGAAGACCGAAGGATCTGTCTTATAATCAGCTCAGAAGACAAGTATCCCCAATGGTTAACGGTTTTGTACTAACAGGACCTAGAAATGTAATCCTTGTTTTATTTATCTTTAGTGAGAGCATTCACATCCCCTCCACCAAATCCCATCCATCAAATTACACTAAAAATCACTACTTCACCCTTAAATCTTCTCTCTCTTAATTAAAATAATAATACTTTTATCATTACATTTTATCTCTCTTCACTCACAACTACTTACAAAAATATTAAAATATATATAGGGGTTAATAGTAGCTTTTAATATTTAGGGTGGAACAGGGCTTCCACCAAATATTTTCTCTCTCCTCCGCTCACAACCACTTACACTCACCCCATATAATTTGGTGGACACACTCATATACATTTGGTGGATGGGATGTGAGTGCTCTGACACTTTAATATTTATAGGCTTGAGAACTATAAAGTTGGTTTGATGATTGGTGACTTAATTAACCCAACCCATAACCTCCCGAGATGAATGCAATCCTTAACAAAGGTAGAACATAATCCTAAAGGTATGCAATCCGAAGATCACTTGTGAACCCGTAGGGAATCCGCCCTTTGCTTAGAAAGTCACTCATTTGCTGAATGTAAACCTTGATAAAGGTGGAACATAATCTAAAGGCGTGCAATCCGAAGATCACTGGTGCGCCCGTAGGGAATCCTCACTTTACCAAGAAGATCATTCAGCCATCTGGTAAGTACCAGAAATGTGCACTCAGATCTGGTCCACTTCAGAAGCCATTATTTAGAATCCGGTTTGGATATCAGAAGCCCGAAGGATCTGTCTCACTAACGGTTTCCTCACCTTGGATCTAGCTCGAGACTACTAGAAGCTAATTAAACCTCTAGTTAATTTATTAAGTTAGAGTTGATTTTAGGTTTATTAAGTTAATCATCATTTGAAACCTGTCACAAGATAAACAAACAAGGATTAGAAGAAGATAACACAACAAATAACTAATAATAAACTACTACTACTAATAATAAAAGTTTACATATCGAAGTGAGTTCATGAATAATTGAAAGATACAACCATATCGAATGATCAACCCAAGAACATGGCTGCTCATAGACAAGCTCTCCAATTTGTAATCCAATCATGAACAAATACTAACAATGTTCAGGAACAATAGATCACCCAACGTAATGCCCATGGAAAACTAGTAAAAACCACGAACAATGTGCCCACATGTAACCTTAAAATTCTATCCACAAAGACCCGTGTGAGTATTAGGATTAAACAAATACATCATCACTCACAAATATATACATACATACATACATACATACGGCCATGTATACATACATATATGATTACACTTTATTAAACTAATGTTGTATATACACATATGTACATACATCGACATACAAGACACACACCAAGCCTATACATGTATATATATACATGGATACACACACACAAACATATGCTTGGAAAAGTGACAAATATCACTCACATACATACATACATATACGATCGCACATACACACCCATGCCTACACATCTCTCAAACTCAAACCCTAACACCCTATTTCCCAAGAGTTACGCCAAAATGGCAACAATGTCACTATACAAACCATTTCTACATGTTTGAACAACCAAAACTAGCTTCCTTTCTTTCTTTCCCGAGAATCGGCCAACTCAACCTCTACACAAACAACCATGGAACATACCATATCATGCTCACAAACACCTAGAATACTTCCCAAAATGGCAAGCCACTTTATTTTCACTAAGATCAATGATGTTTAACTTCCAAAAGCCTTCCATGTCCATTCCCTAGGTCAAATTTGTGGCACTTACATAGTTACATTCCCAAGGAAGCCAAGTGTGTTGTTTTTGGACTCACTACTAACCTACATTACATACACACTCCACACGCATACATACATACACATCCATACATTCACCTTTCTTAACCAATCAAGCCACTAAACATGGAACCAACATAAACAGCCACAACCTCCAAGATAAGTTGACTAGCCACAAAAAACTCCTTTTCCCTTTCCCCATATTTCGGCTCCCAAAGACCCTACAAGAACCAACAAAAACCAAATGTCAACTAGTTACACTAAGATGGAAATACACCTTTTTGGATCCAACAATCTATGAACATTGACTTTCCTAAACAAACAATCTCTTCCCATGCCTCTCTCTCGCTCTCGTGTATATATATATAGACCCAAGGAAGTCCCATGAAACACTACACAAGCACCAAATACTCTAAACACACTTCACACCAACATTCCACTCCCTTTCTCCTTGTTTCCATTCGGCCGAGAATAAGCAGCCCTAAAAGGGCCTTAGTCGACCGAATTCCATCACCATTTAAGAGCCATGAGTCACCAACAAGCATTTAGGAGTCATATTGTGGAAGGAACTATTCTATTTTCTTTGTTTTCTCTCGGCTATACACAAGGTAAACAAACCGAAACCATGTCTCTTTTCCACACTATTTCGACCACATACATAGTTCACCCGAACCCCTCATCCACGAATACGACACCCAACACCATTTATGTTAGATAAAATCAACTAAAACACTCAAGTTTTGTGTTAAAAGTTCAATGTATAAGCTTAATACACACACATACGTACATGGATATATACACACTAGGACACATATATGGACATATACGTACACACACATACCCGAGAGTGTATGCGTGTATATATAGGGTCAAGACCCAGTCCAAGCTAAGGATTTTATACTTAAATTTATAACATACACCATTGATAGTTTTGTAAACATGTGTTAAAGTCACCAAAAACATATGTTAATAAGATTTAACACAAGAGTTCTCTAGGAAACCTATGTTAAACCCTAAAAACGTGTATGCTAACAAGGCAAAATACATAAATGTGTCAAATTTATACAAAACTACCAAAATGTATGCCCATGCCTTACTTTTAGATACACATGAACGATATTTAAGTGTCACATGATAACATTAAGTAAGTCAAGACATTGGTTTTACCATAACAGGCTAATCATAGCCACAAATAACGACAAAACGAACATTTCCCAACACATACAGAGTGTGACATATATGGATAGTGGTACAGAAACACACAGTCCATAGGTGTGCAAGTCGGGTGAACAAATGTATGGTAGATAGGAAAAAACATAGACTTAAGTTGCCTTAAATTGAATATAGGGCATCCCAGACCAGACATTCCCACGTTAGATATAGTCCAGTCTAGCATTCAGACATCAGGTGAGTTTTACACGACCCCTTTTTACAGTTTTGCATTTTCTGGGGGAAAACATGCGTACAGTTTTCAGTTACAACTATGACTATTATGCGAACATGAGACATTATGGTTAAGGCTTTATTAAGCCCTCGTGTCATACATCACACCGTAACCATTTGCTATGGACTTAGCCATGAAACACCGGAATAGATCTATTAGGTTGACACCTCCACTCTTGGTCAGTCGCTCTAACCGGATGACAGATATCAAAAGAGTACTTGTATTTCACATCATTTCATTGTCTTTAGTGTACAATGGGCGAGGCACAACATGTCGAGGTTTGATTATGGGCTCATGTCAGATCACATATTGATTATTGCCCTAGCTAGGCAGTAATTTAGTCGGTTTTGGATTACATGTCCATTATATACAAACCCATGAACTCACCAACTTTATGTTGACCTGTATTTTTACATGCATGTTTTTCAGGTAACTAGCATGAAGCATGAAACTTGGGAACGTCACATGCGAGCATTTTGGGATACTACCTTTTGAACCGTTGTTGTGTTGTTTTAGTCAAAACATTTTCACACAATCGTTTTTATTTAAGACAATTAACATTATGTTTGTGAAACTAAGTTGTCTAATGGAAGTTCCTATTTTAATTTAATTGATGCTCGTGTGACCTTTGTGCTTGGAAATCATTCGAAGTCGCATCCCGTGTTTCCGCCTTGGCGGGGTGTGACATTTATAAAAATAAATTTTGTAGTTTATGTAGATATTTTACTTAACAACCTTGGGAAGTTACAATTTTCCATTTTTAACACTCAAATTTTCAAAAGTCATGTTTTTAGACATAAGTTTCCCAAAATGACATATTACACCCTCCAACTTTTAAAGTTACCAACTCATTACTTTAACTTTTAGAAGTTGCATTTTGTCATTAACTTTCAAAAGTGACAAGTTCTACTAAAACTAGCAAACTTTCTCATGTCTACTTTTTCATTATAGATTTATACAATGTTCCAACATTATGTATAGAACATATTATCAATATTAAGGATACTAGTAAGTGTTTTTGGGTGTATTAAGTCCATAAAGTCCATCTTTGTATTTCAATGTTAGTAAACGTTGAGCATGTAGCTTTTATATTTTTCATTTCCTAGCAAGATCAACCTTATGTTAAGTTTTAGATGATTATTGTAAGATGATCAAGAACACTTTTAAGTTTATTCATGTTACATTAACAAACTATGTTTAGATCATCATTTTACATAAATGTATGCGTATATTTTTAACTTACATAAGCAACTACAACATCACCAACATCCCACGGCCCATCTTCATGGCTTTAAACACCCATTTTATTCTTGTAACAACACACAAAATGTAACACCCTAAACCATTTTACAGAAAATATGCAGCGGAAATACGGACTAGAAAATTTCTTGCTTTACAGAACATTCTCAATGTTTAGAAACCATATCTAAGAGATATTTTTGGTGTTACATTTTTTATTGTTTCTTATTACACTCAACATGACTCATCTTTACTAGGTTATGTGACCATGACCACGTACATTCCGCGTCCTCGCTCGATCTCCTTCCATTCCTTACTTTATAAGGTAGACAAGAAAACCTGTAATCACCACATAACCGTTTCGTTAGTTCATTATGTGACTTCATGCAAATTACTCACAATGTGGAAATAACATCCAACAATACTCAATGATCCAGTGCAAACGCCTTTTTGCAAGTTCGTGTGCGATACCCGGATCCGAACCTCCAAGTCCTATGCATTCAAACTTACATACCTGCATCTGCATTACCATTCTCATAACAAAAAGGTTAATAACACTACAATACATACTTGCGTGCAATTCCCATACACAGCTTATTTTGACCCGTCATACTATTCGATCTTAATGTATTCTCTAGGACAAACATGACATTTCCAATCCTATACTCAATCTACACATAATGACCAACCTTTACATACATAAAACTCTCACACAAACATATGTCCATACAAAACTCCATTCTATCTTTTCATGCAAAATTTTTCCTTTCTTGTTAAATTGATTCGTCCACACGGGTCTTAGTATATAAATTATCCCGGTTCTCATAGATTATCTACTACATGCTCAACATGTAATTATGTTTACTTACCACACCAGTAACTCGCAATTAGTTTCGTTCCATTCATGCAATCTTGTTAGTACTTGTGTTACACTTGCTAATTCAACTCGTTTGACTTTTGTAAAGTCAAATTGTCCATTTATTCTTAACTAGCTTCTACAATTAGTTAGCATCTATACCGACTACATATGAAATATGTATTCATGTATCATGTAGGTCACATGACAAGTGTATCCCTAACTAACTTATTGCCACTATCGATGTATAACTTTTCAATCTACCTTAGCTAGAGATGGAACATTCTGTCACACCCCGCCAAGGCGGAACCACGGGATGTAACTCGAAAGGTTTTCAAGCACAAGATTCAAGCAAACAACTATATAAAACATAAGTTTTGATTTCAGCTCGTCAAAATTTACAATTCGTGGAATTGTTGTTTTTGAAATCTAAGGAGTTTACATTCAAACTTCAAAATACTTGCTAGTTTAAATAAAAATCTTCACGAAAATAGTGTCATGTAACGCATGCTTGAAACCCAAGTTCCATTCGTGAAAGTCTATGACCTGAAAAACATGCATAAAAGATTTGTCAACATAAAGTTGGTGAGTTCACAGGTTTTGTTGACTCGCTGTGAGTTGTTCTTGGAAATTCGTTGGTGATTCTCGTAAATTGTTGAGAATTGTTGTATATTATTCGCGTTGAAAAGTTAACGAACACATAGACATGTTTAGTGAATCTGTGTTTGACCAATCATTTCCTAGCTAGCGCAAGATTTATGTACCAACATGAGCCTATAACCAAACCTCTGACATGTAGGGCCTCGCGCATTGTATAATAAAGACAATGTAAGTTTCGTAGAAAACTAGCACTCTTTTGCATGTGGCAGGTTAGCGCGACTAACCAAGAGTGTGGGTGTCAACCCAATAGATCTATTCAAGTGTTCCATGGCTAACTGTTTAGCTAATGGTTACAGTGTAATGTATGTACGAGGTCTATTGAGATCTCATGAACCAATTGTCTCATTACAATTGCAGTCATGCAAGAATTCACTCTAACTAAAAGTAACTTGTATAGTTGCATGTTTTTCCTCCAAAATATGAAAACAGTAAAAAGGGGCCGTGAAACTCACCTGATAACGTCACGTGTGGCCTAGTGAAGCTGACAATGTAAGATAGCTACCGCTCAAACAATGGTTGCCCTATGATTGTTAAGAGCACGGTAAATTATAGGTTCTTGTTTATCATACAAGTTGTTCACCCGGCATTTGTGGATCCTACTTTTTAGTGTACGTGGGCCATGTTTTTGTGTACGTGATGATTTTAAATGTACTTGTAATATGTACGTTTGAGAACCCCGAATGTTTTGTAAGAAAAACGAGTGTTCTAACATAGGTTAGACCGTTATAACATCCAAGCTAGCTTTAACATATGTTTTATCCTTGTTAACATGTGTTATAAATGGGGTAGCCAAAACTAACACATACCATAGATCTTGAAATCGATTTGTTCGGTTGATTTACACTTAATTCGGTACTATGCAATGTGTTTTAGTGAGTTTTGGGTGGGAATCGATCACAATCATCCACGAAAGGTGGATTAGCTTCGGCTATATATTAGGTATATATTTTTAGTTATAAAACCGATTCCTTTCTTTATTATAAAGTCGTATGTTGTTGTTAAAACATCTATTCAAGTTGTGAGTGTACTATCTAAAGTTATTCATGCTTTGTGTATCTTGGTGTGATCGTGTATACATCTATATGTGTGTGGGTGTCAACATGAGTTTAACCTTGGAAAAACAAGTTATTATAACATAATTTGGTTATCAAAACATAGTTTCAAGAGTCAAGTGTTGATGATTGAGTGGGGTTCGGGTGTTAAATGGGTCGAGGGGTTATTGTTCACAAAGAAATATAGTAGTTAGACTTCGTACCTTGTCGAAACAATGTAGAGCCGATGGGTCTCGGGTCTTGACCTCCTTCTTGAGCTTGCCTTGGTCTTTCGGTTGTGAGTTTGTTTTGGCCGAAGGATTTAGAGGAAAGGGTAGGAGTGTTTATGAGGTGTTGGTGCAAGAAAACTTGATGGTCATGAAGCTCCTTATATAGGCCGATTAATAAGATGTTTGTCATTGATTGGGGAAGGCTAGTTAGAGGATAGCTTCCGAATTCATGTCATTGATTCACTCATTCCAAGGGAGAGCCGATTGCTTGTGGCCTTAGATGGATTGTTATGGCAAGCCACTTCTTGTATGAGTCATGGTGGAAGGAAACTAGGCTCTATTTTGGTGTAAGCTTGGTGGCATAGGTTGATAGTGATGTTTCAAAGAACATGGATCTTCCTTGTCCTTTCCTAGTTGCAATTCGTGGGTGTCAAAGGTGTTCACATGGCCGATTGCCTTGTAGTGTGTATAAGGGGTAATGTTTGACCCTATGTAAGATAGTTACCTTAATCGTTTTAAGTTTTATTGGTGTATGAAGGCTAGAACATCGTTGAAAAGAACATGTGTGTGAGTGTGTGCATATTTCGGCCTATTAGAAGACAAATGGGCCAAATCTTACTAGTTTGGGTGTAGGATCATACCTTGGAAGTAGTTTACCATAGGTATAGGTTCTATAATGGGGAAAGTTTAGTTGTTAACCATGGTTCCTTGACTTGTCCCTTTCACCACATGTTTTGGCCGAATTATGAGGCAAGGAAAAGAGTAAGGTTCTAGATGATGGTGATGGATCAAAGCTTCATGAGTTGTTATGTGATAGTGACTTGTGAGGATTCTAGTACCTAGCCGATCCTATAGGTGTGTTGGAGATGATAGTGACTTGTCCTAGGATGTATTTGTCTTATTGTGTTGGATGTTAGACATACCTTTGTGATGGTGACAAGTCTCTAGTGTTTCCTTATTGATATTAGCCAATGATGAACCAAAGGGTAGTCGGGTTGATAGAGACATAACAATGACTTAAAATCATCTAGAAGAATGAAGCTTGTCTTATATGAGAGGGTTATCATAGGTTTGTCTTTTTGCCCACTTTGGTGTAAGTTATGATCATGTTAGTCATGACACTAAGATATGCATGTATGTGTGTGTATATATATATGTCATATATGTGTGTATAGGAACTAGGCTTTAGTTAGTCTTTGTCCCATGCTAGATATGTGTAAACCGTTGGATAATTATTCATGTAGGTATAATGTGTGTTAAATGGAATACTAGTTTGTACCAATTATTGTCTACCAATTGCATAGAGATGCAATTTGATTTCGTCTAGATGGCAAGGGTGCTTGATGACGATATTAACATGTATTATTTTCCCAACTTTGCGTTCATTATTCATAAATCATTCTTATATGTATACATGTGTTTGTTTCATGAGTCGTGTGAGTGTTGTTTTTATGAAACACTTTGTGATTTCAAGGATTGGGTAGATTTGTGTAATATTCTACCTAGGCACCGCCTCTTGTATTGTTGTTTGTACTATTATGTTAATCGGGCATTCCATTGCTCTCTGTTGAGCGTGTGATTGGCTTGACTGTTCAACGCCAATTGTTGTCATATGGTTCCGGTGTTGTATGCATAAACGGGTGATCTGTTGAGTTTTCTGAATAACTCATGCTTCACTAGACTGGGGGGGGATATAATGCATGAAATCGGGTGTTGTATTAATGTCTAATGCACAAATGAAACGTTGTGAATCTAGTTAAGTGTATGGATATTGTCCTGGAAAATTGTCGGGTGTCACATTCTCCCCCTGTTGAAGGAATTTCGTCCTTGAAATTTGGTTTGAGTAATCTGTAATTGGATTTCTCCGGAATGGGGAATGGTAGTTTCGATTTCACAGCAAGAGGAAACTTTTCGTTGATAGG
Organism: Ambrosia artemisiifolia; assembly: GCA_032199755.1. NCBI lineage: Eukaryota > Viridiplantae > Streptophyta > Magnoliopsida > Asterales > Asteraceae > Ambrosia > Ambrosia artemisiifolia. Next base: position 34,070,464 of record CM063522.1, read on the forward strand.
GATCATCTCCTATGGTGACATGAGTGTTAAGTCGAGAAGACACCTCTTGAAGTGTGACGGGTGTAAGGTCTACGAACCCTATCAAGTTTGAAATCTCATGGAATAGGGATGACTCTACTCATGGTTAAAAGGACTGAAGTATTCAGGTTGAGCTGCCTCCGATGATGATCGTATAGGTGCGAAGCATGCCCGTGGTGATTTGGAGATTTTATTTGCTCAGACCACCATACATGTATTCGTACGAGTTCCCTTAGTCTTTCACAGGGTTTAAGGAATTTGTAGCAAAAGAAATACTTCTGTTGGAGCCAGTAGAGATTGGCATACGGTGTATTGCCAACACTCTTTCATGAGTTGGCTAGTCAATCTCCAACTATTTGTCCCGTTTGACGGGTAGGAAAGGTGCGGATCTGATTTCGAATTTGAAAATTTCACATTAGTGCCGCGACCCTCTTAGTAAGAAGAAATCATAGGGATGATCGTCTTCTGATAGTTACGGCGAAGATTTGCGTTTCGCTATAACTTAGGTGTGTTCCAACCATTGGTTTCATCAACCAAAGAAATGGTTTGGGATTTGGGTAAGAAGAAGCACGAAGGTATATGATTTAAGCGAAAGAAGTTTAGATTCAACTTTCATTCCAGGTTGGAAATTTGATAGCCCGATAGGAATTGTGTCCAATTTCAAGAAAGTACAATGCCTCTTTCAGTACTTAGTTGTGATTGGTAAAGGGGGTGACACTAGTTGTTACAGCCACTAGTAGTCGTTACCCCTGGGGGTCAAGCTGTTTCGAGAGAGGTTGCGTCACAATAAAGAAATCGAGTGGGTTCCCAGTAATATACAAAAATCAAAATGCATAGGGAATGAGAAAATACAGTGTGAGCTCTGTCAATGAATGACAAATCAACGAGAGTTATGGGTGCTACGCCCTTCACGTGTCGAGTGTTACACTAGGTTGATAGGTGATAGACACTAGACCAGGTCTGGATGGTGTTTGCTTGGGATTCAAGGATTATTGACTGAATTATGAACTCAGGATTTTGCGTGATGGATTTATAAAATATTTAATCACATAAATATGTTGAACGTCTACGGCTTTCCGGACGTCATCCAGTAGAATGCGGGAGTGAGCTGCAGACATACGTGGATTGGGTTGTGGCTCGAAAAAAAACATCAGTAAAAAGATCACTTATGGTATCAGGTATTCTTGTCAGAAACAAGGGAACAATGTTATAAGTAAGTGCTTGAGGGCACTGGAATATGGATACATGCAATGTTTGTGTCCATTAAAGAGGTTAGGTAAATGAGGAAAGGACTGGAACTTGGTGAGAGTCTGACTTGGGGAGCATGAAGATATCAATCAGACATCAGCGATCGATCGAGGAATCGTAGGGAGTTCATCCTCTGAAATGTTCGTCTTGTTAATACCAAAACGTCGTCTTTACAACTGAAATGTGTTCCCTTGAAAGACGGGGGTTACTAGCAAATGGTTGTAGTATGAGTAGTTGTGGGGATGTTACTGCACTGTTGAGGGATGACTTGGACCCTCTGACCCCTTAGAAGTGTACCAAGGACAATCTAGTCCTTTGAGATGAACAAGGGCAATCCATTCGCAAGCGCGGGTAACCATGTTGTATCACCATAGAGGGTGAATATCGAAGTTACATTGCTGTATTGATTATCATAAGCAACTATCGTGTTGCTCGTCATAAAATTGTTGGGGGGGTGAGTCAAACATGTCTTGCGCACATCTTTGGCGTTCAAGAAAACAACACAAGCGTACGGAAGATAATATGTAGGGGTTGGGCGAGCTTCGGTCGGTCAAGAAGGGCTGACGTGGGAATATAAAAGCAATGAGTAGTTGCAAGGTTTCGTGATGATAAGTAGCCACTTTGCAAGGGTCTGAAGTGGTATGAGGTGATGTATATAAACCTTTAGATGGTTCTAGCCTCGGTGATTATCTCCAAGTAAATTTTTACGATTCAAAATCATTTTAAATCTTCACCTACCATTTTGTACAAAAATTTTAATCGTATTATCGAGTGGTATAATGAAATTTTGGAAATGACCCGTGCTAGTATTCTGGGAAAACGTAATTTGTGGTAAAACGTTCGACAACGACTTCTTTTCTAAAATGACGTGTATAGAGTTTAAAGCTTGTATATACAACGACACACATCTTTACTAACATTTTGAAGCTCCAGCTCTAGACACTTAAAGTGTACGACCTTGTGGTAAGTGATCTTTAGAGAAAAAAAGAAGAAATTTTAACTCGAGGGTTGGTATTGAAAACACTCAACTTGATTCGGTCATATAAAAATGCTTTTTGTTAACCAATGTTATGTGTCCAAAAATGTTTGGGACTTTGTTACGTGATTTGCACTTATGGCGTGCCAAAATTTAGGAGAAATGATTTCTCGTATGAATCAAATTTTTGGGTGAGTTTATGACTAAAAGGCCGAACGAATAGGAAGGCAAAATGATAGGTTTTGGAAACTAGCTTTAGAGAAACATCGAGGATGGGACATAGTTTAGATTGAATTGATTGGGAAATCATTAAGCGATATTCCACTTTGGTAAGCAAGGAGTACTATGTAGTGTACGCGATTACTGTTAAAACTTGAGAGGTAGATTAGCGGTATCAATCGACAAAGGAGAGGGTAAGTCGAGGGAGATATGGCAGACCACTTAAATCCAGATATTCGGCTGACGTCCCCACGGCTATAAGGTTTATCTGCAAAACTTGGGATACGCATATAAAGGAACATCTTAGAAAACATCACTTTGACTGATTGGGCAGATGTATAAGAAAAATTGGCTTCCAGGATGGGGAGTTCAAGTTTATCGATGAGCTTGGGGACCTTCCACGGTACCATTCTATAGGTGTGCGTATCGCAGACATCCGAGTCTTGGCATTTCTAACAAGGTTATTAATAATCCTCGGGGGCTTCGGGTTGTTGAAGATTACAACGTCATAGAATGACTAAAGCGCTACAAGGTAGCCCTCATATCAATGAATGCAAATGGATAATGACGGATGCGCCTAGCGTCATCACTCCAATGAATGAGATGGAGTGTTGTAGACACATTGATGTTGGTATGAGAACGAGGATTTCAGAAAGTTGGGGAGTGGAGTTTAACGTGGCGCAGGACAGTTCTTATAAACGTCGCGCCTTGTTCGACTCAAAGGATAGAAGCGAATGCCAGGAATTTCTACGATCATGGAAGAGTTACACGTCATAGGGTGTTTATCAAGAAAGTCCCTATTCAACGTGCGTTTGATGTGGAGCGCAAGTTCCACATAACGGATTTAGGAAAACTCGATATTGACCGCGATCGTCGACTCGAAATGTAGTGTTCACTAAGATTCTCATGCACCGTAAATTATGATTACGTGTGCACCCGTAATAATAATTTGCCCTTCATGGTTCCCCAAGTGTTATCTAATTCCGAGCTTCCGACCAGGGTGACCAGAAACGTATAGAATGAATTGACTAGGAAAAAGTCCAATAAGGCTCTTTCCTTCATCAGAATTTTATCCGGACGTTCCAACTTGAACATCAGGAGAGTGGTCCTCCAATCACTCGTCCCTGCGTAAGTAGAATCATCAGCACAAGTCGTCCTTTTGCTGGGCGTCGTTCTACTAATTAGTTCAGGTGGTTGTTGAAGTTGCGAGGACCGGTCAGGAATGAATCATGACGGTACGGCGATCGGGGACCTACAGTCGCCCGTATCTTCAGAGTGTACCGGGTTGGGAGTTGAGGACGAGGGCATCCTCTTTGTGACAACAATATCCAAACGTGCACCTACGAGCTAGGTATGTTGTAAATATAATGCAAATGGAATGGAACTTGTGCAGTGCGTTGTGATGAAAAATGTTTTTCATGCAGGGGAAAACGTTTTTGAAATGTTTTGCTTTAGTTATAGTTTAGACTCAAAAGAATCCTAATTCACTATAACTATTGGCCCTGATACCAATCTGTCACACCCCGCCAAGGCGGAAACACGGGATGTAACTCGAAAGGTTTTCAAGCACAAGATTCAAGCAAACAACTATATAAAACATAAGTTTTGATTTCAGCTCATCAAAAGTTACAATTCGTGGAATTATTGTTTTTGAAAACTAAGGAGTTTACATTCAAACTTCGAAATACTTGCTAGTTTAAATAAAAATCCCCGCGAAAATAGTGTCGTGTAACGCATGCTTGAATCCCAAGTTCCATTCGTGAAAGTCTATGACCTGAAAAACATGCATAAAAGATTTTTCAACATAAAGTTGGTGAGTTCACAGGTTATGTTGACTCGCTTTGAGTTGTTCTTGGAAATTCGTTGGTGATTCTCGTAAATTTTTGAGAATTGTTGTATATTATTTGCGTTGAAAAGTTAGCGAACACATATACATGTTTAGTGAATCCGTATTTGACCAATCATTGCCTAGCTAGGGTAAGATTTATGTACCAACATGAGCCTATAACCAAACCTTTGACATGTAGTGCCTCGCGCATTGTACAATAAAGACAATGTAAGTTTCGTAGAAAACTAGCACTCTTTTGCATGTGGCAGGTTAGCGCGACTAACCAAGAGTGGGGGTGTCAACCCAATAGATCTATTCAAGTGTTCCATGGCTAACTGTTTAGCTAATGGTTACAGTGTAATGTATGTACGAGGACTATTGAGATCTCATGAACCAATTGTCTCCTGTTTTACAATTGCAGTCATGCTAGAATTCACTCTAACTAAAAGTAACTTGTATAGTTGCATGTTTTACCCCCAAAATATGAAAACAGTAAAAAGGGGCCGTGAAACTCACCTGAAAACGTCACATGTGGCCTAGTGAAGCTGACAATGTAAGATAGCTACCGCTCAAACAATGGTTACCCTATGATTGTTAAGAGCACGGTAAACTATAGGTTCTTGTTTATCATACAAGTTGTTCACCCAACATTTGTGGATCCTACTTTTTAGTGTACGTGGGCCATGTTTTTATGTACGTGATGATTTTAAATGTACTTGTAATATGTACGTTTGAGAACCCCGGATGTTTTGTAAGAAAAATGAGTATTCTAACATAGGTTAGACCATTATAACATCCAAGCTAGCTTTAACATATGTTTTAGCCTTGTTAACATGTGTTATAAATGGGGTAGCCGAAACTAACACATACCATAGATCTTGAAATCGATTTGTTCGGTTGATTTACACTTAATTCGGTACTATGCAATGTGTTTTAGTGAGTTTTGGGTGGAAATCAATCATAATCATCCACGAAGGGTGGATTTGCTTCGGCTATATATTAGGTATATATTTTTAGTTATAAAACCGATTCCTTTCTCTATTATAAAGTCGTATGTTGTTGTTAAAACATCTATTCAAGTTGTGAGTGTACTATCTAAAGTGATTCATGCTTTGTGTATCTTGGTGTGATCGTGTATACATGTATATGTGTGTGGGTGTCAACATTAGTTTAACCTTGGAAAAACAAGTTATTATAACATAATTTGGTTATCAAAACATAGTTTCAAGAGTCAAGTGTTGATGATCGAGTGGGGGTCGGGTGTTAAATGGGCCGAGGAGTTATTGTTCACAAAGAAATATAGTAGTTAGACTTCGTACCTAGTCGAAACAATGTAGAGCCGATGGGTCTCGGGTCTTGACCTCCTTCTTGAGCTTGCCTTGGTCTTTCGGTTGTGGGTTTGTTTTGGCCGAAGGATTTAGAGGAAAGGGTAGGAGTGTTATGAGCTGTTGGTGCAAGAAAACTTGATGGTTATGAAGCTCCTTATATAGGCCGATTAATAAGATGTTTGTCATTGATCAGGGAAGGCTAGTTAGAGGATAGCTTCCTAATTCATATAACATTCTAAGTTATCATTGATTCACTCATTCCAAGGGAGAGCCGATTGCTTGTGGCCTTATATGGATTGTTATGGCAAGCCACTTCTTGTATGAGTCATGGTGGAAGGAAACTAGGCTCTATTTTGGTGTAAGCTTGGTGGCATAGGTTGATAGTGATGTTTCAAAGAACATGGATCTTCCTTATCCTTTCCTAGTTGCAATTCGTGGGTGTCAAAGGTGTTCACATGGTCGATTTTCTTGTAGTGTGTATAAGGGGTAATGTTTGACCCTATGTAAGATAGTTACCTTAATTGTTTTAAGTGTAATTGGTGTATGAAGGCTAGCACATGGTTGAAAAGGACATGTGTGTGAGTTTGCATATTTCGTCCTATTAGAAGACAAATGGGGCAAATCTTACTAGTTTGGATGTAGGATCATACCTTGGAAGTAGTTTACCATAGGTGTAGGTTCTATAATGGGGAAAGTTTAGTTGTAAACCATGGTTCCTTGACTTGTCCCTTTCACCATATGTTTTGGCTGAATTATGAGGCAAGGAAAAGATTAAGGTTCTAGATGATGGTGATGGATCAAAGCTTCATGAGTTGTCAATATTAGTTGTCATGTGATAGTGGCTTGTGAGGATTCTAGTACTTAGCCGATCCTATAAGTGTGTCGAAGATGATAGCAACTTGTCCTAAGATGTATTTGTCTTATTGTGTTGGATGTTGGACATACCTTTGTGATGGTGACAAGTCTCTAGTGTTTCCTTATTGATATTGGCCAATGATGAAGCAAAGGGTAGTCGGGTTGATAGCGACATAACAATGACTTAAAATCATCTAGAAGAATGAAGCTTGTCTTATATGAGAGGGTTATCATAGGTTTGTCTTTTTGCCCACTTTAGTGAAAGTTATGATCATGTTAGTCATGACACTAAGATATGCATGTGTGTGTGTGTATATATATGTCGTATATATGTGTATAGGAACTAGGCTTTGGTTAGTCTTTGTCCCATTCTAGATATGTGTAAACCGATGGATAATAATTCATGTAGGTATAATGTGTTTTAAATGGAATACTAGTTTGTACCAATTATTGTCGACCAATTGCATAGGGATGCAATTTGATTTCGTCTAGATGGCAAGGGTGCTTGATGAGGATATTAACATGTATTATTTTCCCAACTTTGTGTTCATTATTCATAAATCATTCTTATATGTATACATGTGTTTGTTTCATGAGTCGTGTGAGTGTTGTTTTTATGAAACACTTTGTGATTACAAGGATTGTGTAGATTTGTGTAATATTCTACCTAGGCACCGCCTCTTGTATTGTTGTTTGTACTATTGTGTTAATCGGGCATTCCATTGCTCTCTGTTGAGCGTGTGATTGGCTTGACTGTTCAATGCTAATTGTTGTCATATGGTTCGGGTGTTGTATGCATAAACGGGTGATCTGTTGAGTTTTCTGAATAACTCATGCTTCACTAGACTGGGGGTATAATGCATGAAATCGGGTGTTGTATTAATGTCTAATGCACAAATGAAACATTGTGAATCTAGTTAAGTGTACGGATATTGTCCTGGAAAATTTTCGGGTGTCACACATTCCCTCTCACTTCATTCTTATCCGAATAACCCGTTCCATGGGTTATTCTATATTTCTACAACATTCCACCCAATTTGACCTGTTAAGGTCATTAGACATTTTCATGTTATCAAGGATGAGCCGACTAATGAGCAAGTGGAGGGACTTACACATGGATTCAAATATTTAATTCCTACCTATAATATATATAGGTTTGATTCGTGCTTACTTACAGATTTAAACCTTTCATTCCAACCTTCATTTATACAGGTTTGATCCGTTCTTACCTACGGGTTCAAACCTTTCATTCTAACCTTTCATTCATACGGGTTTGATCCGTGCTTACCTATGGGTTCAAACCTTTCATTCCAGCCTTTCCTTCATATAGGTTTAATCCGTGCGTACCAACGGATTCAAACCTTTCATTCCAACCTTTCATTCATATAGGCTTGATCTGTGCTTACCTACGGATTCAAGCCTTTCATTCCAACCTTTCATTCATACAGGTTTGATCTGTGCTTACCTACGGGTTCAAACCTTTCATTCCAACCTTTCATTCGTATAGGTTTAATCCGTGTGTACCTACGGATCAAACCTTTCATTCATATAGGCTTGATTCATGTTACCTATGGATTCAAGCCTTTCATTCCATCCTTTCATTCATACAGGATTGATCCGAGCATACCTACGGATCCAAACCTTTCATTCTTACCCTTCCTTGCAATACAGACTGCTCTCTATCACTTGAGAGTCTTCTACCTTAACCCATCACTGACGTCTAGTTACTTATCTATTCATTGCCAAAATTAGTTTATGTTAGGATCTGGGTTTGATTTGTTAAGATTGTTTAAGTAAATGAATGAATACTAAAGATGGAAAGTGCAGCGGAATATAAACTATAAATCTTAACAAATGGAACAATTGCTTTCAAACAAGTACTTTTCATTACTCATCACAGATTGTGAGTAAGAGTACAAGTTATTTCAATTCTCCCCCTCAGCCTGATCACTCAATTACTTTGTCTGTGTAAGAGAATGTGTGAAGTGATGAATAGAACAGTACAGGCATTGTTCTATTTATAGACAGACCAAAGCACTGATGACCTATAGACTGACGTCACCTAGACAATGACAGCTAACTGATATAACAACATAAAACATCTGCTAGGCTAAACTATTGTTACATTGCCTAAGCCACTGATGAGTAAACAGCTGATAGGTAAACTCTGTTGGTCTTCAACATCTGTTGGAGCCTAAGTGCTGTTGGCTCCAACAGACCTTTAGACTTTGTCAGCACTTTGTCTTGTTTCCGTGTCAGCAGTTAGAGTCATCAGTCGTTTGGGAGGATCCTTGTATAAAGTAATATTTTATTCAACAATCGGCAAAGTAGAATATTTTGGCTTTCAATCATCTGTTCTTTTCCAGGTCAACAGACCTAACAATCTCCCCCTAGAATAGATGATGCCAAAACTTGTCTTTATTTCTGATCTTTATTTCTCATCAGACTTTCTCTAATCTGACCCTTCAATTGTAATTCAAAGTGAAAAGAATAGAGATCATCAGCTTCCCTTTCTAGTTCCAAACCCATCAGATCTTGGAGCTCATGTGCATTCAGACTATATGCATCATCCATGCTGAGTTTTTGGACCCTTCTATCTGACCTGAGCAAAGTCAATTCATGGTTGGTTTTGTCTACCTTCCATTTTAGAATTTTTGAGTCAGAAGGATTTTCAGGTTGCAAGTTTATTGATGATGAGTTTGGTGATGGTGGTCTCCCAATGATTCTTCTCAGCTCTTCACTGATGGGATCAGAAAAATATCTTACTTGGTTGAAGATCCCCTCGTTCACAAAAGTATCAGCAAACTTCTTTTGGTCTTCTTCAGACATCTCCTTCTGTCTTTTGTGATGTCTTTTTGCAGCAATTGAGATATCTGAAGTAGGAAGCAAGCTTTCAAATGAAAGGGTCTGATGGGATCTTCCAACATGTTCATCATCAGAGTAAGTTGGTTTTGGAGGAAGAGTTGGATCAGTTTTTCTTTGTTCTTCAAGTTTCTTGTATGTTTCCACCGGTCTTAGTTCAGACCATCTTGCTACAGACTTCATTTCACCATAACCAGCATCAACCAATTCAGCCCTCATTCTTTTAAACTTTAAGTCTCTGGCAAGGTCTTTGCCCCTTCTGAAATCAGGAACAGCAGCCTTTTGGTTTTGTTTCTTCAGATTTTCAATCCTCTGTAACTCTTCTTTGAGTGCCTGAATGGTCCAGCCTGTGAAATGTTTCCTGTTGGCTTTATAAGGCTTGGTGGCCATAATCTGATCAAGAAGAGATTCCTGACTATCTTTACCATCTCACCACTGATGGGCTTTGAAGACATGGACTTGCTCAGGTCCTTGGCAAAATCTTCAATCCTTCTAAGTTTGCCAAGTTCTACTGAATGGATGCACTGAGCAGTCTTGTCATCCTTCCCTTTACACTTCTCTTTAATGATCAAGTCTGTTTGTTGAACTTTCTGCGTAAGATATTCATCAAGGTTTCTGGGCTTAGGCAGGTTCAGGCTTGAAAGAGATGGGAAAGATAGTTGTGTAGCATCCTCAGTATTATAGAAGGACTGAATTTCCCCCTTGATCATGTCAAGCTCAAGGGGATACTGAGCTGCCAGTGGGATATAAGATGTTGGTGATTTGGTGGTGGTGAATTTGGAAGTATGTGGTGATAAAGATTGAAGTGGAATGGCAGGAATGGGTTGAGTTGGTGGTGGTGTGGTGGCTATGTTCTCATCTTGCACAACAAATGTGGATTTCCTTTTCCTTTTGTACAAGATGGTTGGAGATGGTGGTGATTGTGGTGTGTTAACATCTGTTGGCACTTGTTGAGGACCAGCAGATATTTGAGGTAGTGATGGTATGGGTGATAAGGTCAAGGCTAAAGCAGTGGTGGTGGTTGTAGTGGATGTTGTGGTATATGGTTCAGTGGTTGATTTGGTGGAAGCAACAACAGAAGTTTTAGTTTTTCAGGGAGGCTGCCTGACATGATGAGCAGGCCTCTTCTTCCTTTTGGAAGTACCCACATTTTCTTTTTCTTGCTGTTGTTCTTTTTTCTTTTTAGAAATGGAGTATGAGTGATCAACACAAGCATAGATAATCATAAATTCATAATCATTAAATATTAAGAGATCTAATTAATGTAAGGTCACAATTCACATGTCTAGGATGTATAGTATAAGTAGTGAATTCAAAACTATCTTCTAAGAAGTCCAAATAATACAAGCATTTTATCAAACACCTCTTGTGTATACAAATTATAACTTAGTGCCTAGAAAATTATCAAATACCATACAAACCTCATAATCCAGTACCAAAATCCATGGAAGAGAAGGGGTCCACCATAATTCCAACTTGCTGCGATCTGGAACCACAGCAAGACACCACTGGACCCAAGTCTTAGAAACCCTAACAGCCTTTTTATCGCCACCGCGACTAGACTCGTCAGAACCCTAGCTCCTTACTGTTGGTACTTGTTGGATCAGTGGCCTCTATTAAGAACACTTATGTGTATCAGATTTATGTAAGAGTTAATGAGCAGCGGAATAACAAGTGTTCAAAGATTAAAAGATCACTTTTAAGAGGAGTTATTACTCCCCCTTGACTGAATAGTAAATGAGAAACAATAAAACAGTTCAAGTATAAAGCAGTAAATGCAGTTTATGTTTCTCAGGTGTGAAATGGATTATAAGTTCAAATCCCGAAGGATTTCAATTTAAATCAAAGGAATTACAAAAGATCACATATCTAAAATAGATGAACAAACTCATCTATTTATAGACCAACATACTAAACTGTTGTCTGAAGTAATCTAAGATATTTAACAAAGATATTATGCTAAGATAAGCTTACAACAGCCTGTACATTGAAACTTGAAATCAAGACTTTAACAAAACAATATAATACTAAACTGCTGATGTCTTCAGTCGGTTAGAATCTTCTGATGACAAAGTGCTGATGAGTGACAAACTGCTAATGAGTAGTTTGTCTTCAGTAGTTCTTCAGTGTAGTGTCTGGTTAGACTTCAGAACTTCTGATGAGTTACTCTTCAGTACTTTGTGATTTTGTTCTTCAGTACTTCTTCTTTCTTCTTCAGCAGTTGTTTCCATACTTAAGCAGAATATGAATTTGGACTAAGGATATCAAAAGGTGGTTTCTTCAATCCTCTTTGTCCCAACAATCTCCCCCTGGATTAATGAAGCCAAAACCTTATCCAATCTTTATTGTTGATTCTTTCTCTCTTCTAATATCCTCCAGATTTCTGCTGTCATCCGGGTAGTAAGAGTACATCTTTCTTGCTCAGTGAGAGATCCCAATTCAGGTGTAAGATGTTGAATTGTTAGAAGGTCTTTGGAAGATAAAACACTCAACTCCTTTGAGTTTTTGTAGACCTTACTTGAACGATCTCTCATGGTCACAAGTACTGAGTTGGAATCAGTAAATGACCATTTAATTATGTTTACCTTTGACCTGACAAAGTCAGAGGCATAGGAAACCAAGCCTGTTTCCTTAGGTAAACCTGAGGATGATTGAGGAATGTCTTCAATTTCAGTGACTCTCAGGTGAGATTCTTGACTACCTTGAAGTTCAACACCACTTTGAATAGGCATGTTGGGCAAGTGATGTTCTGTTACAACTCTTGTATGTGACTTCTCTTGAATGGATTGTTGTAACTGATAAGCATAAGTAGCCTTGTCTCTGAATTGTGTAAGGAGGGGTTTTTCTTCTACATCAAAGTCTCCATGCACTAACTGATTTCCTTCCAAGAGTACCATCTTGAAATCAGTCTTCACAATGGGTTCTCCCTCTGCTTTTCTCTTTGTGGCAGGCTTCCTTAGTGCACCAGAAGATCTCCTTATGATAGAAGTTGGTTGGACTTCAGGAGTTTCCAACCTTTCTGGCTCTGCAGCTTTGCTGGCCTTGTACTTCTTATAAGTCTCATACAAAGTTTGCTCTTTCCACTTTGAGACTAAGGCCTTTGAACCATAGCCATTTGCCACTAATTCTTCTACAATCTCTGCTCTTTTGGCTTTCCTCTCATTCTCTGTTGCTAACCTGTCAGATATCATTTGAGCTCTTCTTGTTAGTTCATCAGTAGAGAGTCTTTTGAGAGCAACTTGTTTGGATTTGGAGTTCTTTGTAATAAAAGTGATCAGCTGTGCTCTTTTGTCTTCTTCTGCAACAGCTTCAAGTGCTCTCTCTTCAGCCTCAAGCTCATCAAGCTTTTCTTGATACTTGATCAGTTTTTCTTGAAAGTTCAGATCATCTCTTGTTTCCAGGCTGTTCCATACTTTATCTTCCTTAGCCTTCTTTGCAGCCTCTTTCAAACTCTTCTCCAACAGTTCTTTCGACATAGCAATGGGAGTAGGGTTTAAAACAGTTGTGGAAGTTTTTGTTGGCATAGGAATGGAAGCAGGTTCTCTATCAGGTGCCTTAGAAACTTCTGATGTTGGTTTTGGAGGTGAAACTGCTGATGGTTTAACTGGACTCACAACTACTGAAGGATTGTCTTCAGCAGTTTGAATAATAGGATCAGCAGTTTCCTCTTAAGCCTTTGATGATGAGAACTCCTGAAAGATTTCTTTTCCTGGTCTTTGTATAGGCTTTTCAGCTTCAGAATTTTTTCTTGTAGCAACTTCAGTTTCTGGTTCCTTAGTCTTCTCCCCCTTTTTGGCTTCATCCACTTCTGGAAGCCTTATTGAGTGAGAAGTTGCAGTAGACAACCTTGCTAACTGATCTTGTGTTTGATCCATCTTCTTGTTCAGTTCAGCAAGTCTTGAATTGATCAAGCCAAATTGGTTGTTGGCTTTCAACTCCCAAGCAGTTGTGAATGTTTTGAGTTGGGCAGTTATAATCTCTTTCATTGTCTGGAACAGGGGACCATCTGGGCTGCATAGTTGGTTCAGGTCTATGCTAGAGAGCCCAGAGAATTGGGTAGGTTGTTTTTGTGAAGGGGGTGTTTTTGGGTGATCGTCAGATTTCTCTGAAGATGCCACTTGTGGGGATTTTTGGGCTAAGTGGTCTTTAACCTGATCTTTAGTGACCAGCTTCTTGAGCTTGGAGACCTTAGATGCAGGACCTTCAATTTCAACCGTCAATTCTGTTTGTGGAATGTTTGATTCATCATCCAAACTAATGGAATCATCTGAATCCCTGATAGTGTCCTCAGAGAGGGCAGGATCAGTTAAATCATGAGCTAGTCCCAAACTAGTCTTCTCATGAACCTCTTTGTCTTGGAACTGAGGTTTTCCTACTTCAGGCACTAGGCCTTCATCAGTAGTTGCCAAATTTGAGGTCTTAATTATGTTACTACTATCCTCAAGTTCACCACTGGGTGATAAGTGAGTAGTAGCAGCCTCAAAAGTACCAAGAGTTTCTAAGTTTGGGCTTATAAACTCTGGTCTATCCTCATCTCCCTGGTTTGGGCTAATAAGGTCCACATCCATGTCAAGTGGAGAAGGCATCTCCCCAATTTGATATGTTGCTGGGGGAGTGACATGTGTTGGATGGGATCCTTTTAGTCCTGAGAGAAGTTGGGCAATTTCTATGGTTGTGTGGGAAGGTTCAGGTTCAGTAGTTGTAATGGGTAGGTGTTCAGTAGTTGTAATGGGTTCTGGTTCTGTTTCAGCAGTTTCAAAGGTTGGGTCAGTAGTTACAGGTTTCTTAAATCTTTTTCTTTGAAAAATAACTGTAACTGGTTTTCTTTTAGGAGGTGGAGAAGGTGTGTGCTGAGAGGATGTTTCAGCCACATCCTTATCAAGTGCAGATTGCACATCAGCAGTTTCAAGGTTCTCCACTTCCTGAACTGTCTTTTTCAAGGGTTTGGTTGGTTTTTGTTTTTGTTGTTTTGGCTTTTTGGTTTTCTTTTTGGGTTTGGAAGATGTGGGTTCCTTAGGGATTGGTTGTTCTTCCCCTTGGTCATCTTCTAGCACAAGTGCTGGTTTATTGTGCCTAGAGAATACTTGTGAAGTTAATGGGTTTAAAGTTGTTGTTTTACCCACAAGTACTCCCTCTCCAAGTTCTTTGATTATGCATTGCATAACAAATCTTGGGTACAACAAAAACTTCTTTTTATCATTTTCATGGTGTAGAACCAATTCATTGAAAAACAGTTTAGATGCCTTAAAAGGTGTTTCATTTATGATTGAATGAAAGATTGGTTGAAAAGTAGAAGGCATCTGGTCAATAGACCCAGTTTTTGGACTTAAGCACATAATTATATAATGAAAAAGCAGTTTATATTTTGGGTCAAAATATTTCTTATAAACTGTTGCTTGTGCCAAAGTACCTTGATAACCACATTCTGTCATGGTCAGATGGATGTCAGAATTCGGAATATGCTCAGAAGCATTAGAATCCTTCAAACCAAGCCTGATGCTTAATGTTTCTGGTGATATGGCCATCAGTTTCCCTTTTATTGAAGATTTGAGGGAGATCACTTGATCATTCACTGTCACCGTCTCTGTGTTAGCCCAGAACTCATTTAGAGTTTCTTCATGAATGGGTGGATCGATGGTGAAAGCTTCATAATACTGGGATTTCATGATGAGATCAATGATTTCATCATACTGGGACCAGGCTTCATCTTTCTCAAAGTAGCCTCGCTGATTATGTCCCTGTTTTAGAACGAGAGCCATGGTTTGTTTGATCGAACAGTAATTTTTAGGTTAGAGAAGGGGTTTTGGTTTTGATTTGAGAGAGAGAGAGGGAATTTTGCTTTTTGAATGGATAAGTGTTTGAAAAAGGTATTTATCAGAAGTTTTTAACCGACTAGGTCAAACTTCTGATGAGTGAAAAGTCTGTTTTACCCTTTTTAATGAAACTGCTGATGAAGAAGGTTTCTTCATCAATGGTTTTGGTCATCTCTTCAGCAGTTTCAACTGCTGATGCAAATGACTTTTAAAACACTTAACTAACTTCTGATTCTCATCAGTAGTTATTTCCATTTTGAAAATTTCCCATTTTTCAGAAATTGTTCATCAGTAGTTTCTCTTTCTCAAATTTGTTCTTCAAAGGTTTGTGACAGATAAGTATGTAAGTGAAAATAAAATATGTGCAGAGCTAAAAAGTGAAACACTTACAGACTTTCTTCCAAGTTTAACATTCCAAGCATGGATACTAATGTGATACCCCGCAATTTCAGGTTCTTACTTTAACTAGACTCTAGTCAACTTGTACTTACATTCCTTGCATTTTATTTAAATAGGGTTAGTTAGACGAGTTTGCAAAGTTATAGGTTAATAACTGCATGAAACGGTAATTCGTGGTATTACCAAACTACATATACAAGTCTTGAACCCTGAACGTTGGTTAAACAATAAAACAAATAATTGTAAAATAACTTGTTTGATATTATTTGCAATTATATGCTTATGTGAATTTATTTGTGAACTTATGTGACGCTACATGTTATTATGCGAAAACACGGTACCAAGCTCGTAACCAACTCTTGACAGACTGAGGATCATATCTAAGTTATAAAATATTGGGTCACATATTTTATAGATTTATTATAGTTTATGTATAAACTATTGCACGAAATTATTTAGGATTAAGCGAAACTAATTTTTGGTACGGGAGTACCGGGTCCGTAACCGACTATAGTCAGACCAGAAGTTGTAAACCAGTTATAAAATATTTGGGTTAAATATTTTATAGATTGATTATTATACATTAACTAATACATGTGCATGTCTTTTAGGTAAAAAAAAACATAATAACCTTTAAGTAATGGACTTGGCGTGAATGCCAAAGTCCAATTCACGAATAGCAAAAATGTTGTACACATGATGGGAAGATTAAATAAAACAAAGCAGTGGCATTTTATTTGGGGGCGCATGACTTGCGTGTGGTTTAAATGGCCACAGGCCCAAATCGCTGATTAGTTTTATAAAAACGTTTTTAATGATTTTTTTATAAAAGCACAACCCTAAAAACGCCCCTGCAACCCTAGTTATGAATTTATAAAACCCTAATCTCTACCATAATCAAGGAACCATTAATTTTGAAGCTTGGGAAGGTATAGGATCAATTGGTTGAAGAGCTTAAGGTATATTAATCCTTCTTGTATGTGTTGATCCCTTTTAATCATGTTTTAAAACACCACAATTAACTTGTTTGTCCAGATCTGATATGGGTCTATAATGATCAAAACATGAGTTTTATAAAATATTAACATATTAAATATTACGTTTTTATGAATAACTTGGGATGCAAGTTTCAGTTTCTGGCAGATTCGTTATGATGTCTTGTGGGGTCTGTGTTGCGATGTTAAATTGATTGTTTTGATGATTTCTTTGCATGATTGTGATGTACATAGTCTTAGCTTTTCATAATGGGCAAAACCATCAGATTTGGACATCGTTTGAGTCATTTTTGGAATTTTATTTGATTAGGGGTCATATCAGATTTTCGGATTTGTAAATTGGGTCAACTTTAAATGGTCATAACTTGAGATTTACAAGGAATTAAGTTATGAAATTTTTACAGTAGGTCAACATTGGAAAAACTCGGATGTTCCAAGTGGATTCATCCAGTTTGGATGAATACACAACTTTTGGGAATTTTTCTACTAAACTGACCTGTTGTGGAAATTTTCTGGACATAGTTGTGTTGTACGAATTTTTATAATTTTTGTGTTTGGTTTTAAGACAAAAAAAATTAGGGGTTTGCAACTGAATTCCCATGAATACTCAGTAAAAATTTGGGATTTTAATTCATTCGTTAAGTAGGTTAAATGATTCGTTTCTCACAGCACACAATCTGTCCTAAAAACGCAGATTGTGTACGAGGTCTTTATGTCACTATTTGGAGTCGTATATGGTATGTATTTGACATGTACTTGTGTGGAAACTTGTATGAGATGTATTTGATGTATTAAACTTATAATAATCACTATGATCACCAACGGGATACGTAGGACATACTTGTGCATGTAGAGTCACTAGGCGTCACTACACGGTTTTGAACTTTTAAAAGCCTCGGATAAACGAGTTATATGGTGTGTTGGTTATACACATGTACTCACATAGTGACGCATATAATAGGGAGTCGGTAGCGAGTCTCTATTACTTATTTGGATTTGGATTTAGCACTCAACGCAACCTAAGGTGAGTTTCACTTCTCTTTTCTCAAAAGCATGCGTCTCGGGTTGAGACAACTTACTTAACGTTTCTAGTCCGGTTTGGGACTACTTTTACACATCCCGGGTTTTGGGGTGCATGGTTCACGTGGTTAATCTACTGTTACTAATTCATGCTATATGTCCTTGATGAACTAAACCAACCCTATCATTTAAGTCCTTCAAAATACCGAATCAATTGCCGGATGGGCAAGCGGGTTACTAGTTGATAGCGCTATTAGGTTTAACAAACCTCACATCGTGCTGGGAGCATGGGTGTGAACTAATAACTTAAAACATATGTCATTGTTGATGGGCAATGACGCAAGGCACTATACTCCCTGTTGTGGGAACTCGTTCATTAGTAGTTCGGTATTCGCCGGTATTAGTTATCATGAGTGGGTTAGCTACCCCTGGCATGTGAATTAGCTATTTACTTGTGGCCGGGGAGGCCGACGTTCTTATTTGTTGTTATGTGGTCTGGGAGACCGACGCTTTTACTTGGTTACGTGGTTTGGGAAACCTACGCTTTTACTTACTCACCTATTTTAGTTAGTGAACTCACCAACATTGTTTGTTGACCCACCATTTGCATGCTTTTGCAGGTAGTTAGCTTCCGGTGTCACGATTAGGAAGCACTGCACGTTCACTGCATTTGGGTCTTGGGCATACACCTAAATTATATATCATGCTTATACGTTTTCTTTCATATGGTGTTGATTTGGGCGCGTTGTTCTGCGCATTGTTTTTAAAAGGTTTAATTTGGTTTACGCTTCCGCAGCTTAACTAAACTTGGTTTTTTTTTGAAAACGAACTAAATGGTTTGGGCATTTAGAGTTCGTTCATATGACTTATGGCTATGGTATCCTGGTATGTCATGCGCCTCGCGGTAAAACCCCGTAGTGGAAATTTGAGGGTGTGACAGATTGGTATCAGAGCCTTTGGTTATAGTGAACTAGGACTGCATGTTGAGTCTAGTCTATAATCATCATAGCATAAGTATTAGTACACTCACAGCTTAAGTGCACAGTTAGCTTTTGGCTACATATACCTACAACACACGATTTCAGGAGATATGTTATCTTCTAGTTCTAAACCTGATTCTGAACACGTCACTGGTGGTAACCAAGGGTTACACCAGGTGGCGCATTACTGGGATTAGTATCCTAACAAACCTCATGGATGAGGAAACGATAAAAGTATAGGGGAGAAAACCCTTGTGAGCGTTGTGGCGCACGTACACAGGAAGCAGCACGATGCGCATGACGTGGTACCATTAAACCGAATCATATTCGAAGAAAGTCGAATACTGAGACTTATCCTTTTTCACTGAGCAAGGAGACAATTAGTTTATGTTCCTTGTTATTTGACCTTTCTTACCCTCATTTGAAACTCAGACGAGACTGGGATACTCATATGGAATTTTATTCTTACTCTAGTATATTTACGCCCAGTACAAGCGAATGATGTATGAAATGCGTGTCACTGTTCATCATGAGTTTATAGTAAATTCACGGGAACATATCAGGTCAGAACCTGTTACTCACACTCTTGAGGAGTGGTGTAAAGCCTGCGACATAGTGCACTATCTCAAAGGAGACGAAACCTACTAATGACTGACAACCACGATTGGAGAAACGAGTGGTGCAGCTGACCACAAAACTGACTTGCACAGGACCAGAGTTGGAGACTATATGCGGCGAGATCCACATAACATCGATACCCGTGAAAGAAGAAGAAGAAAGGATGGAAGGAAAACTCGAGTAGAACGAACACATGGGAAGGTAAGGATGAATGCTCCACTATCATGTCAGAACGTGACGACGACTTGCTCCTACCCTTCCTTGCTAGTATTTTCTTTCCTTTCCTTTTGTAAACCTAGATAAGAGTGATTTTTTATGATCAACAACAGGGTGGTTGAGGCCCTCACATCTTTTTCAAGCTAGTAAAGATCTAAGTTGCTAAATCATTCTTTTCCCTTGACCTCCGCATTCGAACTTTCTTATACCTTGAACGCACATGCCACAACAACAACAACCTGCCATCGTATTTTCAAGGCTTTTATTGGTGGTAAACCTCGATAACTCCAACAGAACTGAAGGAGACCGTCTGATTGCTTCGATAGTATAAGTCTTGGCCATGTGCATTTGCCCCACGCAGGATGGGGTAATGTATGCTACATGCACACTCGATGAGTTACAGATACTTGGGTGGAGAATGTAACCCCCGTGACGAAATTTAGAAATTTGTTATCTAAAGACGGTTGGGTTAGAGATTGATGCCTACACTACTAAGCTACAAGAGTTAGCTACTATATGCTCAAACATATTTAGCCTACCTTATAAACGGATCGAGCTTCATACCATAGGGGTGTGTCTCTCAGATTCGTGGCATGGCCACTACAGCTCACCTACCCAAAATCTAACAAATCTTTCACCTGGCTCACAAGCTCACTGATGAGGCTGTTGAGCATGGTACTTTTTCGAAGCATGGTGCTTCATCTTCTACTTTTGGTGATAGCAAGAGAACATGGGATAGTGTGAGGTATAAGCCCTTCAACAACAACAACAATGGTAACAACAACAATGGGGCTCGTGAAAGAGCATTTGTGATGGGCTCTGGGGAAGCTAGAGCTGATATCAATGTCGTCACAGGTGCGTGTTCCTTGATCGACACTCCTGCTTCTATTTTATTTGATACTGGCGCGGACTATAGTTTTGTGTCATCAAAAGTTAGCAAACAACTAGGAATGGTTCCTACTCTTCCCGATACCTCGTACACCATAGATGGGAAGCCTGTTGAGGTAACCCACATCCCTCGTGACTGTAAGCTCGAACTAGATGGGCCATTGTTTGCCATCAACCTTTTACTTATCACCCTAGGAAGCTTTGATCTCGTGGTTGGCATGGACTGGTTGTCCAAGCAACACACTAAAATTCTCTGTCAGGAGAAGATTGTTCGTATCCCTCTCCCTAGTGGAGCACTTTTATCTGTTCAGGGTGATCGTGGTGGTGCCATGGTGAGCATCATCTCTTACTTGAAAGCCCAAAAGTGTATTCAAAAGGGCTATCCAGTCATTCTGGCTAACATATCTGACACTCGAGCTGAAGTTGAAACAAAAATTGAGGGCACCCCAGTAGACCGAGACCTCCCAGATGTATTCCCGGAGGAACTACCTGGACTTCCACCTGTTCGTCAAGTGGAGTTTCAAATTGATCTTGCACCTGGAGTAGCTCCAGTTGCGCGTGCCCCCTACCGCCTAGCACCGGACGAACTTCAAGGACTATCTACCCAACTCCAAGAGCTATTGGATAGGGGTTTCATTAGGCCTAGTTCTTCACCTTGGGGAGCCCCAGTCTTGTTTGTTAAGAAGAAGGATGGGAGTTTCCGCATGTGTATTGATTACCGAGAGTTGAATAAGGTGACAGCTAAGAACCGCTACCCTTTGCCTCGTATTGACGACCTATTCGACCAGCTTCAAGGGTCAAGTTTCTATTCCAAGATTGACTTAAGGTCAGGATACCACCAGCTGAGAGTCCGAGAGGAGGATGTGGCGAAGACAGCCTTTCGAACTCGTTATGGGCACTATGAATTTTTGGTAATGCCATTCGGGCTGACTAATGCACCAGCTGTGTTCATGGACCTTATGAACCGTGTGTGCAAGCCCTATTTGGACAAATTTGTCATAGTGTTCATAGATGACATCTTGATCTATTCCAAGAGCAAGGAAGAGCATGAGCAACACCTGCGGCTGATCTTGGAACTTTTGAGAAATGAGCAGTTGTATTCAAAGTTCTCTAAGTGCGACTTCTGGATTCGTGAGGTCCAATTTTTGGGTCATGTGGTGAACGAGGTAGGAATACATGTCGATCCCGCTAAGATTGACGCGATTAAAAGGTGGGAGGCTCCTAAGACTCCTACGGAGGTGCAACAATTCCTTGGCCTTGCAGGTTATTATCGCAGATTCATTGAGGGATTCTCAAAGATCGCTCAACCCCTCACTGCTTTGACACAGAAGGGGATTACTTATAAGTGGGTAGATGCCCAAGAATCTGCTTTTCTGTTATTGAAGGCAAAACTTTGCAGTGCACCGATATTATCACTACCTGAGGGTACGGAGGACTTTGTGGTGTACTGTGATGCATCTATCCAAGGTCTAGGGTGTGTTTTGATGCAACGCGAAAAGGTGATCGCGTATGCTTCACGACAACTAATGGTTCATGAGAAGAATTATCCCACCCATGACTTGGAACTAGGAGCGGTGGTTTTCGCTCTCAAAATTTGGAGGCACTATCTTTATGGAACACAGTGTATGATTTTCACTGACCACAAGAGCCTCCAACACATATTCGGTCAGAAGGTGCTGAACATACGACAACGTCGATGGGTCGAACTCCTGAATGATTATGACTGTGCCATCAAGTATCATCCAGTGAAGGCTAATGTAGTAGCAGATGCCCTGAGCCGTAAGGAAACAAAACCTAAACGAGTGCGAGCCTTACAACATACCATACATTCTAATTTGCCTGATAAAATACGTGAAGCCCAGAGCGAGGCTTTGGAAAATGGAAAACATCGGGCTGGAAACTTTGCACGGTACTGATAAGCACCTGGAACTGAGAACGGATGGCCTTCAGTACTTCATGGATCGAGTCTGGATTCCACGTTCTGGGGATCTCAGACAACTAGTGCTCGATGAGGCTCACACATCTCGTTATTCGGTACATCCTGGTTCGGATAAAATGTACCAAGACCTCAAAACTCTTTACTGGTGGCAAAACATGAAAGCAGAGATAGCTACTTATGTTAGTAAGTGCCTGACATGTGCTAAGGTTAAGATTGAATATCAGAAACCTGCGGGCTTGCTCCAGCAACCAGAAATCTCTATGTGGAAATGGGATGGAATTTCTATGGACTTTATCACAAAGCCCCCTAGAACGCCAAGTGGGCATAACATGATTTGGGTCATCGTCAATCGTTTGACCAAATCAGCACATTTCCTTGCAATAAAGGAAACCGACACGCTGGAAAGGCTGGCCAACATCTATATCAAAGAGGTTGTCTCTAGGCACGGGGTGCCTACTTCTATCATATAGGATCGCGACGCGCGATTTACATCCCATTTTTGGGAAACTCTCCAAGATGCTTCGGGAACTCGTTTAGACATGAGCACAGCCTATCACCCTCAGATGGATGGGCAAAGTGAACGTACCATCCAAACACTTGAAGATATACTACGAGCATGCGTGGTGGACTTCGGAAATAGTTGGGACAAGCACTTGCCTTTGATTGAATTCTCTTATAACAATAGTTATCACACTTCAATTTAGTATGCGCCTTTTGAGGCACTTTATGGACGCAAGTGTAAATCTTCCCTCTGCTGGACTGAAGTTGGGGATAGCCAGCTGACAAGCCCTGAACTCGTGCACGAAACATTAAGAAGATAGTGCAAATCAGAAATCGAATGGCTGCTGCTCGTGATCAAAAGAAAAGCTACGCTGATAAGCGTAGGAAAACCCTTGGAGTTCCAGATTGGGGACCAAGTATTATTAAAGGTATCACCTTGAGAAGGTGTCATACGCTTCGGGAAATAGGGAAAATTGAACCCGCGATATGTCGGACCATTCGAGATTGTCGAAACTTACAGGTTAAACCTGCTTAATATACTCAGTGGGGAACACGGTGTATCCCACGTATCGAATATAAAGAAATTTCAGTCAGATACTACATTGGTGATGCCACTGGAGGAGATCCAGGTGGACGATCAGCTACGGTTCATGGAAGAAACAGTGGAGATTCTTGAGCGGGGCGTCAAGAAACTTAAACAGAACACTATACCCATTGTTATGGTATGATGGAATTCCCTTCTAGGACCGGAATACGCGTGGGAACGCAGGGATCAAATGCGGCTTAAATACCCACATCTCTTTACTGAACCTAGAACTATGCATAAACCAAACACTAAACGTAAAGCAGCTCTCTCAAAGTGAATTTCGAGGCGAAATTCATTTCAACTTGGGGATGATGTGACATCCGGGAACCAAGCACACATTTTTATAGCTGGCTTTATTGTTTACTTGCTGAATTTCGGGACGAAATTCTTTTCAACTTGGGGATGATGTGATACCCCGCAATTTCAGGTTCTTACTTTAACTAGACTCTAGTCAACTTGTACTTACATTCCTTGCATTTTATTTAAATAGGGTTAGTTAGACGAGTTTGCAAAGTTATAGGTTAATAACTGCATGAAACGGTAATTCGTGGTATTACCAAACTACATATACAAGTCTTGAACCCTGAACGTTGGTTAAACAATAAAACAAATAATTGTAAAATAACTTGTTTGATATTATTTGCAATTATATGCTTATGTGAATTTATTTGTGAACTTATGTGACGCTACATGTTATTATGCGAAAACACGGTACCAAGCTCGTAACCAACTCTTGACAGACTGAGGATCATATCTAAGTTATAAAATATTGGGTCACATATTTTATAGATTTATTATAGTTTATGTATAAACTATTGCACGAAATTATTTAGGATTAAGCGAAACTAATTTTTGGTACGGGAGTACCGGGTCCGTAACCGACTATAGTCAGACCAGGAGTTGTAAACCAGTTATAAAATATTTGGGTTAAATATTTTATAGATTGATTATTATACATTAACTAATACATGTGCATGTCTTTTAGGTAAAAAAAAAATCATAATAACCTTTAAGTAATGGACTTGGCGTGAATGCCAAAGTCCAATTCACGAATAGCAAAAATGTTGTACACATGATGGGAAGATTAAATAAAACAAAGCAGTGGCATTTTATTTGGGGGCGCATGACTTGCGTGTGGTTTAAATGGCCACAGGCCCAAATCGCTGATTAGTTTTATAAAAACGTTTTTAATGATTTTTTTATAAAAGCACAACCCTAAAAACGCCCCTGCAACCCTAGTTATGAATTTATAAAACCCTAATCTCTACCATAATCAAGAAACCATTAATTTTGAAGCTTGGGAAGGTATAGGATCAATTGGTTGAAGAGCTTAAGGTATATTAATCCTTCTTGTATGTGTTGATCCCTTTTAATCATGTTTTAAAACACCACAATTAACTTGTTTGTCCAGATCTGATATGGGTCTATAATGATCAAAACATGAGTTTTATAAAATATTAACATATTAAATATTACGTTTTTATGAATAACTTGGGATGCAAGTTTCAGTTTCTGGCAGATTCGTTATGATGTCTTGTGGGGTCTGTGTTGCGATGTTAAATTGATTGTTTTGATGATTTCTTTGCATGATTGTGATGTACATAGTCTTAGCTTTTCATAATGGGCAAAACCATCAGATTTGGACATCGTTTGAGTCATTTTTGGAATTTTATTTGATTAGGGGTCATATCAGATTTTCGGATTTGTAAATTGGGTCAACTTTAAATGGTCATAACTTGAGATTTACAAGGAATTAAGTTATGAAATTTTTACAGTAGGTCAACATTGGAAAAACTCGGATGTTCCAAGTGGATTCATCCAGTTTGGATGAATACACAACTTTTGGGAATTTTTCTACTAAACTGACCTGTTGTGGAAATTTTCTGGACATAGTTGTGTTGTACGAATTTTTATAATTTTTGTGTTTGGTTTTAAGACAAAAAAAATTAGGGGTTTGCAACTGAATTCCCATGAATACTCAGTAAAAATTTGGGATTTTAATTCATTCGTTAAGTAGGTTAAATGATTCGTTTCTCACAGCACACAATCTGTCCTAAAAACGCAGATTGTGTACGAGGTCTTTATGTCACTATTTGGAGTCGTATATGGTATGTATTTGACATGTACTTGTGTGGAAACTTGTATGAGATGTATTTGATGTATTAAACTTATAATAATCACTATGATCACCAACGGGATACGTAGGACATACTTGTGCATGTAGAGTCACTAGGCGTCACTACACGGTTTTGAACTTTTAAAAGCCTCGGATAAACGAGTTATATGGTGTGTTGGTTATACACATGTACTCACATAGTGACGCATATAATAGGGAGTCGGTAGCGAGTCTCTATTACTTATTTGGATTTGGATTTAGCACTCAACGCAACCTAAGGTGAGTTTCACTTCTCTTTTCTCAAAAGCATGCGTCTCGGGTTGAGACAACTTACTTAACGTTTCTAGTCCGGTTTGGGACTACTTTTACACATCCCGGGTTTTGGGGTGCATGGTTCACGTGGTTAATCTACTGTTACTAATTCATGCTATATGTCCTTGATGAACTAAACCAACCCTATCATTTAAGTCCTTCAAAATACCGAATCAATTGCCGGATGGGCAAGCGGGTTACTAGTTGATAGCGCTATTAGGTTTAACAAACCTCACATCGTGCTGGGAGCATGGGTGTGAACTAATAACTTAAAACATATGTCATTGTTGATGGGCAATGACGCAAGGCACTATACTCCCTGTTGTGGGAACTCGTTCATTAGTAGTTCGGTATTCGCCGGTATTAGTTATCATGAGTGGGTTAGCTACCCCTGGCATGTGAATTAGCTATTTACTTGTGGCCGGGGAGGCCGACGTTCTTATTTGTTGTTATGTGGTCTGGGAGACCGACGCTTTTACTTGGTTACGTGGTTTGGGAAACCTACGCTTTTACTTACTCACCTATTTTAGTTAGTGAACTCACCAACATTGTTTGTTGACCCACCATTTGCATGCTTTTGCAGGTAGTTAGCTTCCGGTGTCACGATTAGGAAGCACTGCACGTTCACTGCATTTGGGTCTTGGGCATACACCTAAATTATATATCATGCTTATACGTTTTCTTTCATATGGTGTTGATTTGGGCGCGTTGTTCTGCGCATTGTTTTTAAAAGGTTTAATTTGGTTTACGCTTCCGCAGCTTAACTAAACTTGGTTTTTTTTTGAAAACGAACTAAATGGTTTGGGCATTTAGAGTTCGTTCATATGACTTATGGCTATGGTATCCTGGTATGTCATGCGCCTCGCGGTAAAACCCCGTAGTGGAAATTTGAGGGTGTGACTAACCTCTGAAAAGTTGTAGAATCAAGGGGTTTGGTGAAAATGTCAGCTATTTGATTAGCTGTTGTGACATGCTTCACCTCAATCTTGCCTTTTTCATAGCAATCTCTTATGAAATGATACCTGATTTCAATATGTTTAGTTTTTGAAAACTGAACAGGATTTTGAATGATGCTAATGGCAGATTTGCTGTCTACTAAAAGTGGAGTCTTGGTCTCTTTGATTCCATAATCAAGCAGTTGATATTGGAGCCATTGTATCTGTGAAGTACAGCTTGCAGCAACAATGTATTCAGCTTCAGGTGTTGAAGTTGCCACAGATGTTTGTTTCTTTGATTGCCAGAACACCAGACAGTTTCCTAAAAATTGACAACCACCAGATGTTGATTTTCTTGACATCTTGCACCCTGCATAGTCACTATCTGAAAAAGCTGTTAACTTGGTATTGCTTGAAGCAGGATACCAAATTCCTAAAGTAGGAGTTCCTTTCAGATATCTGAAGATTCTTTTGACTGCAATTAGGTGTGATTCTCTTGGTGCAGATTGGTATCTAGCACAGACACAAGTTGAAAACAAGATATCTGGTCTAGAAGCAGTTAAATACAAAAGAGAACCTATCATACATCTATACATGGTTTAATCAATATGTTTCCCTTGATCATCTGGTTCAACTTGTGTGATTGGTGTCATGGGAGTGGAACATGTTTTACAGTCTTGTAAAGAAAATTTGTTCAATAATTCTTTAACATATTTTGATTGATGTATAAATGTTCCATTTGATTGTTGCTTGATTTGCAGTCCCAAAAAGTACTGCAATTCTCCCATTGTACTCATTTCAAATTTTGATTGCATGAGTTTCTTAAAATCTTCACACAGTTTTGAGTTTGTTGAACCAAATATGATATCATCAACATAGATTTGAACAAGTAAGACATGATTTCCAACATGTTTTATGAAAAGAGTTTTATCAATGGATCCCCTTGAGAAATGATTCTTAAGTAAAAAGTTTGAAAGTGTTTCATACCAGGCTCTTGGAGCCTGTTTTAGCCCATAAAGAGCTTTGTCAAGTCTGTAAACCCAATCAGGATGAGAAGGATCCTCAAACCCTGGAGGTTGACAGACATACACTTCCTCTTTTATTTTTCCATACAAAAATGCACTTTTGACATCCATTTGATAAACTTTAATGTTGTTGGAAATTCCATAAGCTAAAAATAACCTGATAGCTTCAAGTCTTGCAACTGGTGCAAAGGTTTCATCATAATCAATTCCTTCCTCTTGAGAATAACCTTGTACCACCAATCTTGCTTTGTTCTTGATGATCATACCAGCCTCATCTGATTTGTTTCTGAAGACCCATCTTGTTCCAATTGGTTGTTTGTCTTGAGGTAAGGGACAGATTTCCCAAACCTGTTGTTTCTTGAATTGAAGCAACTCTTCTTGCATTGCTTACACCCAATTGTTGTCTTTGAGGGCTTCTTGATATTTCTTTGGTTCCAACTGAGAAATGAATGCTGAGAAGAAGCAAAAGTTGGAAAGCTGGTTTCTTGTAAGTACCCCTGAGGCAATATCACCCATGATTTGATCCAATGGATGATCCTTGTGTTCAATCAGTTGTTGTAGACCTGTACTAGAGGATGGCTCTACTGGTTCTTCAAATAAACCACTGAGATTGATAATATCTGGTTCAGCTGTTGTTTGAACTTCAGGAGTTTTAGGTTCAGCTGAATCAGTACTTTCAAAATGTTCATCAGTAGTTCCTGAAGTTGAAGCTATTGAAACTTCTGAAGGTTTGATAGTTGATCTTCTGACTGTGTTTGGAGTCCATGGTGCAGGACTATCATCTTCAAATCCTTGAAAACCATTTTGAGGAGGTTTGGATGATTCAACAGTCTTTTCAGGTCCGAAATGAAAGTTGTCAAGATCAGATAATTCAGCAGGATTTGCTGGAATAAGAGTGTGTTTTGATTCATTGAACTTGACATTCAGTGTTTCTTCCACTATCTTGGTTCTTGAATTGAAAACTTTGTAAGCTTTTCTTAAAGGAGAATAACCAAGAAAATAACCTGTATCAACTTTTGCAGCAAATTTTGAGATAGAGTCTTTGATGTTGAGGATAAAAACATTGACACCCAAAAGCCCTGAAGAAGGAGATAAGGGGCTTTATGCCATGAAGAATTTCATAGGCAGTCTTGGTATGTCTCTTGTTGATAAGAACTCTATTCTGAACATAACAAGCTGTGTTGACTGCTTCAGCCCAAAAATACAAAGGTAGGCCTGAATCAGCTAACATTGTTCTAGCTGCTTCATTTAAGGTTCTGTTCTTCCTTTCTACCACACCATTTTGTTCAGGAGTTCTGGGAATGCTGAACTGTCTAACAATCCCTTTAGACAGACAGAATTCATCCAGAGTTTTGTTCCTGAACTCTGTCCCATTGTCACTCCTGATGACTTTGACAGAAAGAGAATATTGCTTCTCAACTTGTAGAATGAAGAACTTGATGATTTCAGCTGCCTCATCCTTGGAATATAAGAAGAAGACCCATGTGAATCTTGAGTAGTCATCAATGATGACCAAGCAGTACTTCTTCTTACCAAGGCTCATAATCTTGACTGGTCCAAATAAGTCCATATGGAGTAGTTGAAGACATGCAGTTGTTTTAGATTCTTCAATAGACTTATAGGAGGACTTATGCTGTTTACCTTTAAGACTGGAAACACAGTGTTCTTTGCACTGATATTCCTTCAAAGGTAGACCCCTGACCAAGCCCATTTTTGTGACTTTATTGATGGTTTTAAAGTTCACATGGCCAAGTCTCATGTGCCAGAGATCATTTTCTGAAGTTGATGCCTTTGAGAAGAAACAGGCAGTCTTGTTCAACACTTTGTCTTTTTCAATGTCCACTGCATAGACATTGCCACATCTTTTGGCAATCAGCAAAGTATGATCTTCAATGATCTTCTCTATCAACTTCTGGCCTTCTAGTGATATGATCTTGCATGCTGTCATGGTGAAAAAGGAAGAATATCCTTTGTCACACATTTGTGAGACACTCAGCAAGTTGTACTCAAGGTTTTCAACCAGATTGACCTTGTCAAACTGCATTTTGCCTGAGGATACATTGCCATATCCTAGCACATATCCCTTGGCATTGTTCCCAAAGGACACAGATCCTTCTCTTTGACTGATAAAATTGTTTATCAGGTATCTGCATCCAGTCATGTGCATTGAGCCTCCACTATCAACATACCATATGCTATTCAAACCTCTGGAGACCCTCTGCACAAGATAGCAAATTAGTTAGTTTTGGCAACCCAAGCCAGTTTGGCTTTGGGTTTGCTCTTGAGAATAGGTGCAGCTTGTTGTGGACCAATTTTAGAAATCCATGTCTTTTTGGCAATGGATTTGTCATTAAGAACAATGGTGGGTTCCTTTTGGTGACCACCATCAACTTTGGTCATCCGAAGTTTAACCAGGTTTATCAAATCTTTAACTTCAGTAGTTTGTGAAACTACTGATGAGTTAGGTGTAACTTCTGAAGTTGAACTTTGAGAAGATGACTTTTGTTGAGATAAAAGCCTCTTCTTAGAAAGGTTTTTGTTTGATTGTTGTTTGATGGGAAAGAAAGTATTTTCAAAATTTTGTTTTATCTGTTTTCCCACAATCAGTTGTTGTCTTTGTTTGTTTAACTAATTTACCTTTCTATATCTGCAAAGTTCAGTTATGTGGTTAAACAGACCACATATTTCACATGCTTTTGCCTTCTCTTTCTTTTTAGATAAATCAAGAGAGCTGGAAGGCAATTTACTAACAAAATCAGCATTTTGAAATAGGTCATCAGCAGTTTTCAGGGTCTCAACTCCTGATGTAGTTGAAACTGCTGATGGCTTATTGTCAGTAGTTTTAACTTCTGCAGTACTTTCCTTTTTGAGAAAGTTCTGATGGTAGGATGTGCATTCCTCCATATCAGAAGTTTGAATCAATTTCATCCCATCATTATCAGTTTTGTGGGTGAAATCCGTTGGTGATTCAGTGTGGGTATACCCAATGCCAAACTTAACATTTGCTGCAGTTTGTTTGTTAAGCAGCATTTGGTACCCTTTACAAGACTCAACCCATTTTTCACAATCAACCTTGGTGTCAGCAAGCTCTTGTCTGACATTTCCTAGGTTGTCTATCATTGTTTTAATTTGTGCTTGGGTTTCAATGGATTTATCATTTAATTTAGAAATTTCTTTGTTTTTCAAAACAATTTTTCTTTCTAAATCACACTTCATCTGTGTGTATTTTCTCTCCATATCATTGGATTTGCCTTGTAAATGCACATTTGTTTCTCTTATTAAAGCAAAAGATTCTTTGCAAGATTTAGAGCAAAGCTTTAAAAGAGATTGCTGTGATACCTGAGTGAGTGCAGAATTTGAAAAGTATCCTTCAAAAGCCATTAAGGCAAAGTTCTTTCTGCCATTATCAGGTTCTCCCCAGTTGACATCATAGACCTTATTGTCTGCATCCTGACTGCATTCTGATGTGTCATAAGGAAGACTGCTCCAGTCAACATACCCTGATGTAAATAAGCTTTGTTGCTGAGGGGGTTGTTGAGTTTGTGCAGGTTGTTGAGCAGTTGGAAAAGGAGGCATTAGCTGCTATTGTTGCTGAGCAGGCATCTGAACATATTGTACTTGTGGCACATATTGAACTTGTGGAGCTTGTGCCTGTACAAAATAAGCACTCCCTTGAGTTCCATTATTCCTATTATAAGAGGGGTTAAATTGATTTCCAGACATGGGTTGGTTGTAGCTAGAGTTTCTACACTCTCTATCAAAGTGTCCCAACTTTTGACACTTGTGACATCTAAGTTTAGATTTGTCAAAACCAACTTTTGTTGAATTATTGAGTCCTGGAAATTTCCTTCCTGACCTTTTGTAAAATTTGTTAGTTTTTAAGCTTAACAAGGCCAGTTGGTGCAATATCTCCATTTCTTCCAAGTCATCACTGCTAAAATATTTTAAATCATCCATGATGAAACACATGTTGTCAGCAGTTTGACTCAGTTCTTCATTGTCATAAGCTGGGAAAGATCCATCTGATGAGATCCCAGCTGTTATGTCAATGTGGTCAAAAGAACCAAAATTATTAGAACAGGATGGTGAGTCATGTCCTAATAAGGCTGTGCTACCTGGAGTATAGTCATCAGCAGTTTTACCAGATTCTTGTAACTTTTTCTTTTGATTGATTTCTCTCTCAAAAGTTAGTAATTTTCCATGTAACCTAGTTAGGTTCAAGGTGTTAAAATCTGAACTTGTTCTGAGGACTATAGAGTAAGTTTCCCATTTTGAAGGTAAAGACCTTAAAAATCTATGTAACATAGACTCATTTGAATAGGTCTGATTATTAATTTTTAACTCAGAGATAAGTGAAGAAAATCTTTCAAATTGTTGTGTTAAGTTTTCACCCTCTATGTGAGTAAAAGTTTCATATTGTTGAGCTAGTATTTCTCTGATGTTGGCTATCACCTCAGCAGTTCCTGCAAACTGCTCTTTTAGGTAATCCCACAGCTCTTTGGCACTTTCACAATGTAAAAGCCCAGCATATATATCGTTTGGGAGAGCCATAGCCAACATGGAAAAAGCTTTCGCATCTAGCTCAAACTTTTGGAAATCTTCCTCCGTGTAGTCTTTTGGATCTTTTGGTCTTTCAGTCTTTCCCTCTGGATCAGTTATAACTGGTTTGTGAGGTCCAAAAACTACAGACCTCCAGCAACCAGTATTTGTTTGAGAAATAGTGTGTGCCAACCTTTTAGACCATATATTATATTCATTTCTGACTAACATAGGAGGCTTGTTGGCAGATCCAGTATTGTAAGGGTCCATTTTTAAGAAGTTTGAATTTGTCAATGCTTCTTTAAAGTGATGGATGAAAAAGTGAGCTTTTTAATCCTTTATTGAATATCAATAAGAGCCTGTTTCTGAATCTCAATTTGTTAGATTGATATTTGATCAGATTAACCAGCAGCTCTGATACCAATTGTTGGATCAGTGGCCTCTATTAAGAACACTTATGTGTATCAGATTTATGTAAGAGTTAATGAGCAGCGGAATAACAAGTGTTCAAAGATTAAAAGATCACTTTTAAGAGGAGTTATTACTCCCCCTTGACTGAATAGTAAATGAGAAACAATAAAACAGTTCAAGTATAAAGCAGTAAATGCAGTTTATGTTTCTCAGATGTGAAATGGATTATAAGTTCAAAGCCCGAAGGATTTCAATTTAAATCAAAGGAATTACAAAAGATCACATATCTAAAATAGATGAACAAACTCATCTATTTATAGACCAACATACTAAACTGTTGTCTAAAGTAATCTAAGATATTTAACAAAGATATTATGCTAAGATAAGCTTACAACAGCCTGTACATTGAAACTTGAAATCAAGAATTTAACAAAACAATATAATACTAAACTGCTGATGTCTTCAGTCGATTAGAAGCTTCTGATGACAAAGTGCTGATGAGTGACAAACTGCTGATGAGTAGTTTGTCTTCAGTAGTTCTTCAGTGTAGTGTCTGGTTAGACTTCAGAACTTCTGATGAGTTACTCTTCAGTACTTTGTGATTTTGTTCTTCAGTACTTCTTCTTTCTTCTTCAGCAGTTGTTTCCATACTTAAGCAGAATATGAATTTGGACTAAGGTTATCAAAAGGTGGTTTCTTCAATCCTCTTTGTCCCAACAGTACTCAAACCACTTCCTGGCCTGTGACCCAAACCTACCATCATCTTCTAATCACCCGTTGTTATCATTGGTTGAAGCAGATCACATCGTCGTCTCCTCGTTCTTCAGCCTCCATGACTACTGATGTGATTCGCTAACCTCCCTTCTCCATCAATCTTCACTTTCTAAAATCCCTCTCTCTCTCTCTCTGTCTCTCTCTCTCTCTCGTTCTTTGATATGAAGTAACCTGTATCGTCTGCCTCTTGGTTTGATTAGTTTGAGATGGAATTGTGTGTTTGGATGAGAGGGAGGAGTGTTGGAAGCTGTAAAATATTTTTGGGGAAGAATAATAAGCGGGAATGAAACAATATGGGAGGTAGAATTAGAATTTTTTGAAAAATTATATAATGACACCTATAGATGACACACAATATTTTTTGTCATGTTTTTTTTATTTTTTTACACTAAACTAGGGTGACTAACGGAGCGCGCGTTGCGCGCTTTGTCATTCGGTTGTTACCAAAACGTTAAAAAGTTATCATCAACCAAAAGTGAACGATATTAATATGAAATTTAAAATAGGTTGAACCAAATAAACAAAGCAAACGTACCTGTCCTACTTCAAATAAACATCCACACAAGATGACCTTTCAAAAGAAATATCAACACCTTAATGATCATGTACTACAGAATGTTGGCCAAATTTATTTTTTTGAGCCTTAAAATCGGCCCACCACGGCACCACCTGACCACCGCTATTACACTCTTATAAAGGTAGTCTAGAGTGTTGGTAAAAATGTAATAGCAACAATTGGTAACCATATTCCAGACTTCAAAACTAATTTCAAAAAAATAAAATCTGTATACAAAAGCATGAATCGTAATTCTCCAATTAGCTTATAAAGGTATATACAACAAAGAAAGAAACAGCCGGGGGATGGTTAAAGTACTATATTTGAATATAATATTTGTATAGAGAGACACAGTATAGCTGGCACAACCAAGCGCACAACCCAACCCAACCGAACCTCTTCTCTCTCTAATTTTGTTGGCTCTCTTACACCTCCTCATGTTCAAAAACCCATTGTTTCCGTCTGTCTAAACACCCCAGCAACGACCGACGTTCACCGCAACCGTAGTGGAAGCGGACCACCAAATGATAGCTACAGAGAGAAGGGCGTCGGTTGATCTCCCTCGCGTCCGGCGGCGCCGCAGCGGAGCTTCGGTCGCACGGCTCCCCAAATAAGGGTACCACCACCCACTTCACGTTAAAGGAACTTTAGAGAGAACTGGAGCAGAAGAGAAGTAGACAGATCGGAGAAAAGGGCAAAGGATCCGAGTTTGTAAGCGGCCGACGTTTCTTGAACAGAAGGATTGCACAACAGTGCCGCAAGCGCCAGTCGTGGTGGTTAATGGGCGGCAAACCGATGGAGAGCGGGCTGTCATGGAGGAGGTCGGGTGAAGTGGTACAATCGGGTAAAACAGAAGTTCTTGGTCGTCGACAGAGGAGGTGAACGATGACGGTCACCGATGGTTGAAGCTCTGAGATGTCGTTGAAATGGTCGGATAGCCGCTTGTAGTGGTCGTCAGGGTGTCGGATGATGGTGGTGGTTAGGCCGGCGGTTGGTTGGTAGTAGATAATGGTTTGTGGTGTCTGACGGTGGTGGCATGGCGGAGGTGTTAGATAATAGCTGTGACGGGGTCAAATGTTAGCGGGATGGTGGCGAAACACTGGTAGCGGCAGAAGCCGCTAGAAACCGCTTCCCACATATCCCATATCCCAAAATGGGTCTTTGTGTTGCAGAATGATGACTTTAGGAATAAGGTATATACATTGAGTTGGAAAAGACGAAATTATCCCTGGCTACAAATGCGATATACCAAATCTGCCCCATTAGTGTTCATTTAGCTCTGCTATAAATATATTGTAATAATTCTTGACACACATAATTGTGTGTCGTTAATTAGCCATATTTTACAAACCATGACAATTTTTCTATGATACACGCTTTTGAGTGTTATAAATGAGTGCGTGTCATAAAATGCACATCCAGAAATGCTTTTTTTCTAGTAGTGATACACTCTAGATTGACCACATTAGTCTCTTGGGACTCAATGGTAATTCATTTACCATTTGAACCGTTATCCATAAGTTTCTTAAAGCTTAGATAACCGGCTTTTAACGTGGGGTTCGAATGGTGAGGGAATCACCCATTCGACTCGTTAAGACTCGTGATTACATAACTTCCTTATTCATGTGATTTTTATCCAAAATCTGAGCTTAGACTCTTGTTTACCACATGGCTTTATTGGTTGACCCAATTGATGATTTCCATCATTTGATTAACACTATATGACTCATCTATGACTATGAATTTTGTTTTGACATGAATTCGTATAAATCACCCGATTAATGGTTTCACCCCTTGAGGTCATACCTTTGTCCCACTTCAAAGTTTAAACACTTATATCAATATAAGAGTTGTATTTGTAGACTAGTAGTGTAATTATTACTTACCTCATATCCGTTTTGCTTCTGTACACATTGAGCTTGCATCCGTTTGACCCGTTTGCTCCCTAGTCCTTGTACCTAACTTAGGGACATGTCAAACCTTGCTTTTCTTAGAACACATAATATGGATTTCTTTCATTATCCATGGCATCATGTATTCATTTTACCTCATGCTCAACATTACATTTCCAGTTTTCATGTTCATACATGTTTTACACATTTACTTTCTCGTTCAAGCATTTTATCAAACACTTGGTGTGCACCCACCAATTCAATTGATTTTTATGAGTTTAAGCTAGCCAAAGAATACCCATTTATCTAATCATTATCACATCATGTTGTTTAGATTCTTTAGCCTAAATTCTTCGTTATAACAACTCCTAAGAGTCTCAAAGATTGCTAGATATAAGTTGATTCAACCTAGAGGTTAAACTCCAATTTCTACATATTAACATAATCATATGATCAAAACCAAATACACACATTAAGTGTGATTTGTAACCGGATTAGGTATGTTCGAGGTTCCCCAAGACTAGAGCTACCTCTATAAACCATAAATTTCACGTTTTATCAAAACCCTAGTTTTTCACCATATACAAAAACAAATCAAAATATCGAATTTAACCAAATAAAAGGTACCTTGGTGTGATTTAAACCTTAAATGATTCATTTTTGTGTAATGCATGAAGAACTCCTTTGATTTTGGCTTTGATTGAGCTCATTCTTGTGTTTTTAGGTTTTGATGGTGAAGGAGGTAATCTTCATGATGTTGAAGTCAACCCAAAACACACAGTTTTTTTATTATCCATAAAGCCAATGTTACCATATTGGCAACTATGGTCCCTCAAGTCTAGTCTCAAGCTTGTATTAGATTAAAACATTAGCTAGATAAATCTCGTGTATTGAGTTTTAGCCTCGTCTTTATCCGTTGACTAAAACATCCACCGTTAAATTCGCTTTTGATACTTTATCAATTACGCCTAATGGCGTATTTAGGCGAAACAGGATTTCGGGGTGTTACAACAAATCTGTATAAGGGAATTGTGTCAAACACAAGCCGGATTCACGTTGAGGATTTTGATTTGTCCTTGATTTCAATGTAAGTTTTTCTAACATGTGCTACAAGTTCGAGACTAACATATTTTGAAAATTTTATCCGACTTAAATTCAAACTTTGTTTATAATTTCATTAGATGTTATATAAGTTCCATGTATAAGTTTAGTCTTAGTAATTTCTATGCATAATAAGAAGTGAAAGTACAAATTCAAAATAAAATGAAGAGGGCCTCAACATTTTATTTCGCTTTGGGACACCTTAATGGTTGAGCCGGCCTTGGTGGGACGTCACCCAAAATTGGTTAGAAAACCTTTCCTTGGATTGCTTACCAACCCATTCCCTTTCTCTAAAAGTTTATGTGAGACGTTTCCCCGAAATGGTTAGAAAACCTTTCCTTGGAATGCTTACCAGCCCACTCCATTCTCTAAAAGTTTATGTGAGACGTTTCCCTAAATTGGTTAGAAAACTCATTTCTTAGGATAAAAAAAATAATAAAAGACTCGTAATGCAATCAATGAAAAGCATGTTCATTATCCACAATGTCTTATGCACACATAGGTGATCCAATAGATTTCATTTCCACGACGGTTTGAATGAACTAACCAAACATATAAACTTTGCTTACCTCGCAAAACATTTATACATTAATAAAACCCAAACGTTTTAACATAAAACCAAACATGTTTTCCACCTCGAAAACGTTTAAAATAGTCAAAGGTTGGGTTCATAAACTCACCACAATATCCATGCAAGTGCTAGCAACAAGAAGCTCAAAAAGTTAAAGTCGATCTACACATGCCCTAAGTCACATAAGGCCCTAAGGTCTGAAAGTGTGTCTATTCGGGAAGTTTTTCACCCAACTTACTTAGACCAAATAAGATGACAGCCTAACAACTTCCCTATCAAGGGCCTAACAAATCTTGTGATTATGGTGAATAATAACAAATCTCCTGTGCTGTGATTATGGTGAATGAATCATGACTAGGTACCCTCATACAATAACCGAAAGACAAAGATAAGATATTATATAGCAACTTGTATTAATAATAGAGAGAGAAGAAAATCATAAAAAGCAATACGCAACTTGATACATTCATTTCTTCGTATAAGTTTGTTACATTATTTACAAACTCCAGCCAATCGTCTACATGACTGTTGACAGAAGAAGCTACCAAATGCATGTATATACTATACAGCTAATAAGCGGTTCCTGTAGAAATTAAATTCCTTAACCCTTCCAAATGTTCATCATTCGATATGTGGAGGTTGATGCGAAGATTGGTCAGCAATGCTTCTTTATCCCAACTTAGCGGTCCAGAAGCATATAGCGCCTCTAAAGTGAAACGATAAGCATGTAACTCTAAGCCATGAACTCCCCCGTCCTCCTCGCTCCTTGAAGACTCACTTGAAAGTAAATAATTACTTAGACGACGGCGGCTACTACAACTACCGACAGAGCAGTTGTCACTATCATCAGCATAGTAGTTAGTCATTTTCTTATTACCAGCATAATTATTATATTCAGAGCAAAAGGGGGAAGCTCTCTTCAGAGCAGAAGGCTCACGTAATCCAGCAACATCGTAGATAAGTAAGTTACTATCCCTTTCCTCACAGATTTTATCATCAGGCATTGGTATCTGCAAGCCAAGTTTTGGTTCTACCGGCTTCTTCGCATTCCCATAGCTTCCTGAAATCTTTATAATCAAAATCACGTACGTTAGCTAGCATTCGCAAAAATCAACACTAGCTACTGTTAAATGTAAAAGCACGGATCGAGGCTTACAATAGGAAGCCATTGTCCATGTTGCCACAACTGTCTGGCCCTTATGTTTGATTTATGGACGATTATCTCATAAGTGAAGCCATGAGGCCTTGATGAAAAGTGAGCTCCATCATTAACTTGGCACACTAATGTTGCAGTTTTCCAAGAACTGTCATCCAACACTTCCACGATATCGCCAACCGCCCAATTGTGTGCATCATTTGAACGAGGAGGGCAAGGGCGTATAAACTCCCTCGAGACCTTTTCAACGCGCGTGTAGCAACAATCATACCTCAAATTGTAGGTATATCGATTCCCAGAAACAACTTCGGCAACACACCATGATGTTGGCAGTTCGGTCTTGTTCATAACCTCCACTTTGCTCCCATTTTGGAACTTCATGCTCGGTTAGAAGTTATGAACAAATTACCCTAAACCTGCTACACCTGCAAAATCATCATCATCATATATATAATAGTAATAATATATGCGGCACTTTTCCAAACAAATTTTTTGCATGTTTTAATCATCATACAACTTTTACGTACTTCACCACCATATAATTTGATGAATTCAATAAACGATAATAAATTAAATCATAAGGTGGCAAATTAATAATTGAATTAAACACGTTCGACATGTCAACATGTTAAAAGTTACAACAAAGTATATTTATTTTTTATACGATGAACCCACAACTCATTTGTTTCATTTAGATAAGCGGGTTAGGCGCGCCATGATTGGGTAACACAATTTGAATTGTATACGGGTTAGGATTAACGTAATTCACCCGGTTAAATCAAAAGCACGAAAATTTTAAAATTTAGCAAAAAAAATCAATTAATAATCAACAATTAAGAAGAATGCATATATACGTACAGAATTAAATCATTGATAATAAAACTGAAGATGAACAAAAAATATATAACCAACCTTTTTATTCAAAACCGTGTAGCATGCAGTGGGGTTCGTTTTGGGGTAAATTGATCTTGTCGATTTGTGTTCCAGCCAGGGGTTTGATGATGTTATTGGTGTTTTTACCAAATATACATCACTTTAAAATTATTATTTTGTGGAGTATATTATACATGGTTAGGGGGCACAAATGTAAATTCCGCAACGGTACGTAAATTTCTAAATCCACAAATAAAGGAGAGGCCTAGAGAAAGGTAAAATTTCAATGCTTTCTTACCAATTTGGTGGCACACAAACTCAAATGTGTTTTATTTGTGCTACATGTATGTATGTATGAGAATTAACTTGTTTGTTCCATTGGATATTTGACACAAACTATTATGATTTACTATATGTCTATGAAACTAAAATGTTACACTATTTGACACAAGACGAGTTGTCTAGACTCCAGGGCACATTAACCATTTTCTATAGTGTAATTCTATTAATCCAACGCTAATTTGATTTTCACAACACAATGCATACGGGTATCTATTGCAAAACCAATACCATGTTAATAACTGGGAAATTTCTTAATGCATTTGTACATAGTACATTGTGTGTGAATTTGATACATAAGACCATGTAGTCACCTTAAGGGTTGTTTGGTGACATCTGCATCATTATGTGTTGAGCCAGTAAGACGTCTGACTGGCTAAAAGACTCTGAACCAGTAAGTGTACATCAATGTGGTGGTGGTGGGTCGAGGATGTGGTGTGTGAGTGGTCGGGTGAGGGTTATGAACACAGGTGAAGGGACAAAGAGATAAAATAATTTTTCATTAAGCATCATTTTGAAACTTAATGGATAAGAGACTTGATGTGTGATTCAGACGTGCCTTTTTGGTGAATCAAACACACCTGCTAATTGTTTTAGAGATAACTCTTAATAAAATCGTTAAGAGGCTACCAAACAACCGCTTATGTTCTAGCTTCCACTACTTTGGTTACCTTTTATGGACTATGTAAATGTCGACCAAGTGGTAACAGCTATATGTTGCATACTTTTTGTTAAGAAGCGCAATCAGGAGGCTTAGCCGAACTTTCAAGAGGGTGATTGTGTTGCTAAAGATCCCTGGTAAGTTTATCTTAATACTCCATTTTTGGCTTAAAAAAGATTAAATGTGTGTTTAGGATGATTTTCTAGAGAGCAGGGCTTATAGTGTGGGTTACTAACTTTGAAACATCATCATACTAAGACAATATTTGTCAAAAGTCATCTTACTTGAAAACCTAGTTAGAAATAAAAATTGGTTTATTAGTGTCTTAGAGTAGTTTGCACTTTGGTGTAAGTTTGAGCAAGCGAACTTCTAGTCATCATTTTTTACAAACCAATCTGAATGTGCTACATTATTAGAATTAAGCCGAATTTAAACGAGCTTCTCCCATTTCAAATCACAAACTATTAAATTGTACCAATGACACCACTACCAACCACACCTAAAATTTACACCATTACCTGCTGTTTGGTTACTTCTGATGTCAGGCCAGCCGTTGTCTTACTCAACTGTGGAAGATAGTCTCAGATGAGGCATTAACTTTGATACGGATCGGCCCATATCAGAAGAACCACCTGGGCTTGTTGCTGATACGCCTGGACTTGTTGCTGATCGTCACGGCCCAATTAAAAGTGGCTAGTATTGGGCCACAAGTTATCCAAAGCCATCCAACCAGTTTACTTATTCTAGTTGTTTTATGAAACCTTTATGGTCTATCTTTATTGCTTTCTTAGTTGATAGGGATTTCTTTATGTTTATCTTTTAGTTTATCTTTGTTAGTTTCTTTTCCTATTTAAACATTGTAATTCAAGGTTGGAATGGTATGCATTTTATTTTAAAGTTAAACAAAGAGTCCATCTTTATCGAACAGGTTTTTGTTCGGTTGATCCTTATTCGGTCGGCCGAAGAGGGTTATAATTAAGCTAGGGTTATCTAGCTTCCGCTTGTACGAATCCGTATCAAGTGGTATCAGCAGCTTCAGGTTGTCAGGATGGCAGACTACAGGAGAGACCGCCCACAGCACCGCCGATTCGCCGCCGGAGGCAGCGGTCCTGAACAGCGTTATCCTCGTGATGCCGAGATTGAACGCCTACAGCAACGGATTCGTGAACTCGAATTCAACCAACAGCAGGAAGATGTCAGGTACGACCCATATGACCCTGATCCATCCGAAACAGACTCGGTTGTATGGGATGAAGACGCCAACGATCGTTTCCAAAACGTGTTCGCTCGTCCAGCCCGTCCTCAACCTCCACCTGTACCACAACAGCCACTCGATCCCATCCGCACCCTTGGTATCCGCACCGAAATCCCCGAGTTTGAAGGTCGCATGCAAGCTGATGATTTTATTGATTGGCTACGTACCGTTGAACGTATCTTTGACCTCCGTCAAGTCTCCGAAGATCTCAAGGTTAAACTGGTCGCTAATCGCTTACGCAAGTACGCCTCTTTGTGGTGGTAGCACGTGCAGAATAAGCGCTATCGGGAAGGTAAACCAAAAGTTGTTACATGGAACAAGATGAAGCGCTTGTTGCGTTCCAAATTTTTGCCCGTTAACCACAAACAAGACTCTTTCTTGGAGTATCATAGCTTTAAACAGGCCTCACTCCCTGTCGAAGAGTTTATTATTAAGTTCGAACAACTGCGTTTGCGGTGCGGAATCGAAGAAGATGAGGAACAAACAATCGCCCGATTTTTAGGCGCACTCCGTCCAGACATTGCGGATGTCGTCATGCTTCATAAATATTGGTCTTTTGCGGATGTTTGCAGGTTGGCACAAAGAGTGGAGAAACAGTTTGCATCAAGACCCAAACAAACAACTCGCATAAGTTCCTACAGGGCACCTTCCAACAATCCTTCACAGTCACGCAGCGATAATGCCAAAAACGATCCGCCGGTGTCGCCCGTCCCACCAGCCGTTCCTGCTCAGACCCCTCTCCGCTGCTACAAGTGTCAAGGCATCGGACACCTCAAACGGGACTGTCCGAACAAACAGATGATTGCTCTAGTTGATGACTCGGTACCCACTTATGATACCGATGCCGATGATAACCAAGAACAGCCCTCCGAAATCATCTATCCTGATC
This sequence comes from Ambrosia artemisiifolia, assembly GCA_032199755.1. NCBI lineage: Eukaryota > Viridiplantae > Streptophyta > Magnoliopsida > Asterales > Asteraceae > Ambrosia > Ambrosia artemisiifolia. The sequence goes on from CM063522.1 coordinate 34,113,158, forward strand.
GGGGTGAAGCCCTTGTTGTTCGTCGCATCCTCAACACTTCGGTGGCAGACCCAAGCGATGACACTGCCTGGCTTCGGAATAATATCTTTCGCACTAAGTGCACGTCTAAGGGCAAAGTTTGCACGATCATTGTCGATGGCGGAAGTTGTGAGAATATCGTATCTCAGTCCATGGTAGACAAGCTCAATCTACCGGTTCAAGATCATCCCGAACCGTACCAACTCACATGGCTCAAAAAAGGTAATATCATTAAAGTTACACATCGTTGCTTAGTACAGTTTTCTATCGGCACTAAATATTCTGATGAGATTTGGTGCGAGGTACTTCCCATGGATGCGTGTCACATCTTGCTCTGTCGGCCATGGCAATATGATCACCGTGCAAAACACGACGGGTTTCGCAACACCTACACCTTCAAGAAAGATGGCGTCCACATCACACTTGCCCCATGCGACCCAAGACAAGAAGGCCCCGAAGCTATGCTCACCACCAAATCTGAATTGATTGGTCTTACCAAGTTGCACCAGCCTCATATCATCTTCGGTTTGTTAATTGCCGAGGAAAATCCGGACGTACCTATTGTTCCGCAAGAAGTGCAGCCCCTGCTCACTAAATTCCATGACGTCTTTCCTGAAGACATTCCCGCGGGTCTCCCTCTGATGCGGGATATTCAACATTGTATTGACTTCTTGCCGGGCGCAAGCATCCCCAACAAAGCCGCTTATCGTATGAATCCGAAGGAGTTCGGAGAGTTATACCGCCAAGTTAATGAGCTACTAGAGAAGGGCCTTATTCGTGAAAGCATGAGCCCATGCGCCGTTCCCGCTTTGTTGGTTCCTAAACCGAACGGTACCTTTCGTATGTGTGTGGATAGCCGAGCAGTCAATAAAATTACCATCAAGTATCGCTTTCCTATTCCCAGGTTTGATGATTTACTGGACCATTTGCATGGTGCGACCGTTTTTTCCAAAATTGACTTGCGCAGTGGCTACCATCAAATCCGAATGCGACCCGGTGACGAATGGAAGACGACTTTTAAAACTAGAGACGGTCTTTATGAGTGGATGGTTATGCCTTTCGGGTTATCAAACGCCCCGAGTACCTTCATGCGCCTCATGAACCACATCTTCAAACCGTTAATTGGCCGCTGCGTCGTTGTTTATTTTGACGATATCTTGGTTTATAGTCCCGATCCTGCCTCACATCTTTCCTCTCTATGAGCTATTTTCGAGATCTTACGGGAACAAAAGCTTTATGCAAATAGTAAGAAGTGCCACTTTTTCACTCATGAAGTTGTATTTTTGGGGTACATTGTTACGAGCAGTGGCATCCGAATGGACGAGTCCAAAGTTTCCGCCATCACTACGTGGCCTACACCAAAGTCTCTACATGACGTTCGGAGTTTTCATGGCCTCGCATCATTTTATCGCCGTTTCATCCGCCACTTTAGTTCTATTGTTGCCCCTATTACGGAGTGTTTGAAGCAGTCTAAGTTCGTTTGGTCACCCGTAGCTCAGGCCTCCTTCGAAGCTTTGAAAAAGGCTGTTACGCGTGCTCCTGTTCTAGCCTTACCAGATTTCAATCAAGTCTTCCAAGTTGAATGTGATGCTTCCGGGTTGGGCGTTGGCGGCGTTTTAAGTCAAAATCAGCACCCCATTGCTTTCTTCAGCGAAAAACTCAGTGATACAAGGCGTCGCTATAGCACTTATGATAAGGAATTTTACGCGATTATTCGCAGCCTTGAGTATTGGCGGCATTACTTACTGCCGAATGAATTTATTTTATTTTCTGATCATCAAGCGCTTAAATTCATTCAGGGACAAGCTAAGCTTAATCCACGGCACGCTAAATGGAACTTTGCAGGATTTCTCCTTTGTCATTCGCCATAAGGTCGGGTCCGCAAATTCTGTTGCAGATGCTTTGAGCCGCCGCCCAGCACTCACCACGGCTGTTGCCATTGAAGTGAAAGGTTTTGATTCCTTTAAGACTCTTTATCAGGATGATCCAGATTTTCACGACATTTGGAAACGCACGTCGTCGGCTCCTTATACTACGTTTGTTCAGAAAGGGGGATTTTTATATAAAGGACAACGCTTATGTGTTCCTTATTCGTCGTTTCGAGAGGCAATCGTGTTGGAATGTCACCAAGGCGCCTTGGCGGGGCATTTTGGTCGTGACAAAGCTATTTCACTTGTTAAAGATCGTTTTTATTGGCCGCACCTATCGAAAGATGTTTCTAAATTTTTGAACTGTTGTCGGATTTGCCATGTTGCTAAAGCTCGTCACACAAATCATGGATTGTATACACCGCTGCCTGTTCCGGATCGTCCATGGGAGGACGTCAGTCTTGATTTCGTTTTAGGCTTACCGCTTAGGGGAACTTACTTCGGAGCCTTGTGGGTGATCATCCGAAGCAGTGGGATCTTGTTTTGCCTCAAGCCGAATTTGCTTATAATCGCTCCAATCATAGTTCTACCGGCCGTAGTCCGTTTTTCGTTGTTTATGGCCGCAACCCCTTCACTCCACTTGACTTGGCACCTTTTCCAGAGTTGGAGAATTTTAGTGCCGAGGGTGACGCGCAAGCTAGCCAGATCAAGCTTTTGCATGAACAAGTTCGTGAGCAAATTATTAAGCATAATTTGCATTATCAATCTCGTGCTAATCAGCATCGCCGAAGAATGGTTTTTAAGGAAGGCGACTTGGTGTGGATTTACCTTCGCCGTGAACGTTTTCCACAGGGTCGCTTTGGAAAGTTACATCCACGCGCGGATGGTCCCTTCCGCGTTGTTAAGCGCATCAATGACAACGCCTATAAAATCGATCTTCCCGGGCATTACAAGGTGTCGGCCACCTTTAACGTAGCTGACCTTTCTCCATATGTGGCTGACGAGGCAGATGACTCGCGGACGAGTCAAAATTTAGAGGGGGAGGATGATACGGATCGACCCATATCAGAAGAACCACCTGGGCTTGTTGCTGATACGCCTGGACTTGTTGCTGATCGTCACGGCCCAATTAAAAGTGGCTAGTATTGGGCCACAAGTTATCCAAAGCCATCCAACCAGTTTACTTATTCTAGTTGTTTTATGAAACCTTTATGGTCTATCTTTATTGCTTTCTTAGTTGATAGGGATTTCTTTATGTTTATCTTTTAGTTTATCTTTGTTAGTTTCTTTTCCTATTTAAACATTGTAATTCAAGGTTGGAATGGTATGCATTTTATTTTAAAGTTAAACAAAGAGTCCATCTTTATCGAACAGGTTTTTGTTCGGTTGATCCTTATTCGGTCGGCCGAAGAGGGTTATAATTAAGCTAGGGTTATCTAGCTTCCGCTTGTACGAATCCGTATCAAACTTGGACCACTAGAAGATCCAGATTTTTGTTATGGTATATAAAGATGGAAAAGGACATAGGCCAATCCAGAGATTCAATACGTACAAAGGAAACTAACATTGCAGCGGTAATCCTAATAACAATTGCATCTACACCTATGGAGGATTCAGTTTTCATGGCAATGGTTCTTGTGAATCTCCCAAACGTGACAAATGAAGATATGCATCCGTTCCTGCGAAAACATCACAACCATTCAGGTATGGAGAGGTCAATTTGTGTTATATTTGATCACTAACGAGTCAGCCAACTTCAAAGGATGCAGGTGGTTGCTTGTGACAGTCTTTGTTTTGATGCATAAACCTCCTAAACAATTTTCTTTTCAAAACAGAATTATATTTTAGTTAATAGGAGTTTTGTAATCACATTTTATTCCTTAAGTAATTTTCTCAAAAATTCAAAAAATTTAGACTAGAAGTGTTTCTTGGAATCATTTAATTTTTTTAACAAAGAATTGGACTATGTATGAACTAATGTGATTACGGTAAATATTTTCCCAAACTTTTAGGACAACGTGTTTCCGTTAAATTAAAAAATGTAAGGCCGAGCCCTTAATGGGGGTTCTTAGAAAACAAAATCCTTATTACAGAAAATATTGTATGTCCGATGGATAATGATGTCAGCTTCTATGACAAGGAATTTAAGCAGGGAAACTACCCCGTCTCACATCAGCAGTGCACTTCCAAAATCCATATTAAGCTTTATCAGTTCCCTAATCTATTAAAGGCTTGACGTGTCTATTGATTAAAAAACCATGGAAAGACAACAATAAGGAAAAGCAACGAGTGATTTCACAAATTGCGCCATCACATGGAATGGACCAATAAAAAATAGAAAAGTTAACAGCCAAACTGTTTTCATGAAATGACTTTATTTTTTCATCAAAATGTCTCATCATTGGGCATCGGCATTCAACATAACATATACACATATATTATATTGATGTATCACAATGTTTGGCCATACCCATGTCCTGGCAATGCCAACATCAGCCTTAGTTTTCTAAAATGTTGAGATCATAGGCTAATATTTTTAGTAGAAGAAGCACTTTCATACACAGCAAGCAAGATATTGTTGTCAAATGGGTCATAAATAAATATCAGATATAGAATGCAGTGAGTTGAACATACCATAACCTTCCATGGAGATAATTTGAAGATCTCCTCCAAAATAGCGAGCATACAATCGGCTGATAGGAAGTCCAAAACCATAACCAGCCATTGTTGCTATATCTGCAGTTCCAAGATCAGCCCGCTCATCAAGTGGATTTTTGGCGGTACTGTAGAGATACGTAAAAATTCTAGGCAGCCCACTTCTTGGTATTCCACCCCCTTCATCAGATACCTACAAAATCCAACCCCGGTCATTCTATTTATTATATGTGGCTAAACAATTTAACAATCTATTAGTGAAATTGAACCCAACATAACATGCCTTTATTGTAACATCTTCCAACCCATCTGCAACTATAATTCGTATAGGAGGTGCAATTTTGTCTGAGTCCATAAACCGTTCTTCAACAGCACGCAATGAATTTTTAACCAACTCAAACACCATCAAATGCAAGTGATTTGGGACATATCTGACACACAAGACATGTATGTATTAATTATAAATGGAAGGAATTTGAGGGTCATGAGAGAAAGCGAACATACGGGAATGTGAAATTAGGGTCACCATAGACGTGCACATCGGGTGCACTTCCATACTCACGTAAACAAACAGAACGTGCATCCTCACTAGCATTTCTTGCCACCTCTACAGGAGACATCTTTGTATGAATGTAACCTATTCTATCTGGTGGGGGATTTGGTTCATGCATTGCCACATGCTGCCCTAATAACAAGATAGTGTTTCATTGGATACATATACGCTTATCACATGTCGTTTGATGTTGTATGCTAAGAAATGAGATTGAAACACTAACCAATGAGCATTCTAATCCCAATTCTTGACATGTAAAAGCGATCTAGAAACTGGTGGATGTCGTCCAGGTCCTTGTAATCGATTTTCGGGTCAAGATCTTTCTTCAACTGTTGAACTCCTAGGGCCATGGTGGGGACCACGTTATTATGCCTCACTTTGACCAAATTAATCATTTTGGTGAACTCCTGCTCATCATTTTTGTCCTTAATATCAGGAAATGATCTAAGGTCACGAAACGAGTCCAGGTACCAATCCCTCACCTTGCAAGTCAGAAACAGAAGGAATCATTTGTCTATAGTTTAACGCTAATCAACCACATATGAAGATGCCAAATTAGCCAAAACATAGTTGTCACATTCAACCAAATTCATAGGAAAAAACATTCACCAAGTGGATTAAAAGTCATAATTCATACAACAAATAACCCACAATTTTCAAAGCAAACAGACAAGTAGTCGGTGTTATTGGTAATTTTAGTGTCATCAAGGTCATTTTAGTAAAATTGGATTTACTTAAGACAAAAGAGAAAACAAAATTAGTATTGATAAGTAGTATTCTTATTTCATGTGCCAACGAACCCACAGGTTGAAGGAGGCAGGGGTTCCAAAGGGCAGCGTCCTTGATAGGGGCAAATGTTACTGATCAGTGGTAACTCTCATTAGCAGTAACAGAGTTGGTATCTACTAATGCGTTTTCCACTGATGTAACTATCCAGTTGTCAACTGAAATGGTGTGATGGTTCGTCCCCTATAAATGAACAGGTGTTTTGTCCAAGTTTAATACAGGTTTTCATAACAAAATTCAAGACATGCTGTCCTAAACAATTTCAATAAAACCTACAATTCTGTCACATGCTTTGTGACAGAATTGGAATTCGCCATTCAAACAACACCTAAGGTAGCGCTCGTTTCGTGGAATGTAATTGAATTGGAATTTGCAAGTTAACTGGAATTTGATTTGGACATAGTGGAATGGAATCCGGATGGAATTAGAATGTAGAGTCCCTTCCGCACTTCCAGTTCCGTCATTTGTTAAAACAAACAATATAAGTAATGAAACACACATTAAATTCCATTCCATGAAACGACAACTACCTAAATGTTTTCAATTCATTGTAGAAATGAACAATTTCAAATTAGCAACCAAGATACACTAAAATTACAGTAATTCTAACCATAATTGATAATTGAAGTTAAAAACCCATCAAAATACACTAAAATTGAACCATCAATAACAAAACCCAACATGCAGAACAGAATTGGGGAAACTAATAATAATAATAATAAGGGGAAGAGAAATACTTTAAGAATAGCAGGCTTTTCAGATAAGCCATAAGGAAGGGACTGAAGCTCAATGGCACGCCTAGCAATCCTGATGGGTAGCTCTTTGTGAAGGAATTGAGCGGCTAGGATGAGGTTGCGGTCAGTGAATCGGGAGCCGAACTCGAGCATGTAACGGAGGCTGACGCCGGTCTGTTTCATGGACCCCCATCGTTGGACCTCATCCAACAGGCTCTTGGAGAAGGATTCGTAGAGCTTTTTGGCGGCCATGGATTGATGGGATTGGATTGGATTGGGTTGATTGTATTGTGAGCCACACACTCACATATCCTACTCACGCCATCACTCCAAACTTTGGCTTTTTATTCTTCCTCTTCTTCACTGGTATCCTTCCTTTATATAGCCTATGTCACTATTTACCCCTTCCTAAACTAACTATTTCAAATCATGTTTTTTCTAATTGAAAAATGGATGATAAGACCATGTGTAGTGGAGTGCTTTATATATAAAGCCCCTCTTTTCTGATTGGTCGTTGTAGCTGCTGAGTCAGTATGGAGAGATAAAATGAAAAAAGGGTGTAGTGGTAGGGCTTTATTTATAAAGCCCCTATTAATATTTTATTTTATCTTTTAAATTAATAAAATAATAATAGAGAGTTGTGTGCCTCCACGTGTCTCAATTTAATGGGATAAAACAAATTGGTTCAGGCGTTATTTATATAAAGCCCCACCCTTGAATTGCAAAATAGCGCCCCGGTGTTCCGGGCGCTATTTTTTGTTTTCCTTGGTATATAACGCCCCACTACGGGGGGTCTAATGTTTGGTTCAAATAAGAACCTTTGGTTTGAGAATTGAGAAAATCATTCTGAACCACAAATTTGTCTAAGCAAAAATAAAAAAAATAAAAAAAATTGTTTTTTTTTTCAGTATACACATGTATATAATTGCAATATACACATACGTATAACTGAAATATACACATATGTATAGCTGAAAATGTAATATACGCATATGTATAATTGCTATTTACACATGTATAAATGAAAAAAATATAAAAAAATTATTTGCATAAAAACGTGCGATTAAAGCAAAAAAAATTATTTTTTTTGCCTTTATAAGAAATGTGTGGCCCAGAATGGTTCTCTCAGTTCTCAAATAGGAGTTGGTTCTCTTAGGATCCCTACCCATGTTATAAGATACAATGTTTGTAAAACTAATATATATTATAATGAGTTAATTACCAAAACCGTCCTTGTGGTTTGGGCCAATATACCAGATCAGCCCAAAACTTTAAAAATTGCTTGAACAGTCCCTGACTATTGATGAAATAGGCCAAACTAGTCCATTTCGTTAACGGAGTTAAGTCAGTGTCGTTAAGTCAGGGGCAAAATCGTCAACTCACCTATTTCGTCATTTGTCGGGGGGCTTAGTCACACTTTGGGATCCTAGTTATTTTAAGGTGTCTTATGTGGAGAAACATCGACATTTCCTTTGGGTCGGAGGGGAAAATAAGGGAAACGATGAGGTCGTCAATTTTCTAAACGTTTATGCGCCTCAAGGTGTTATCGATAAACGGTTGTTATGGGAGAAGTTAAAGATGATAGTTCAGTCCGTGAATGGATTTTGTGTGATGGTGGGTGATTTCAATGTGGTTAAGTCTAAGGAGGTAGAAAAAACTCGATCTTTGATGCTTCAAGTGCAAAAGGTTTTACCGATTTTGTAGAAGATTCAGATCTCCACGAGTATTGTCTGGATGGTAATCGGTATACGTATTTCACGGGTACAAAGATGAGTAGAATTGATCGTATACTAGTGTCTTGGAGTTTGTTTAATAAATGGCCTTCGGCAGAGTATAGAGCGTTACCGAGATTGCATTCTAATCATTGCCCCCTGATCCTCAAAACGGAGTCTAGGAATTTTGGCCCAAAGCCGTTTCAATTTTTTAATTCATGGATGAGACAAAACCGATTTTGAATCTGTGGTGAAAACGGCAAATGAAGAATATTTGGCAAGGGATCCGGCCGACATTAACCTTATCATGAAGTTCAGATTCTTTCGTAGTCGCATATGTGAATGGAAAGATAAAATGTTTTTTAAAGAAAATGTGGAACAATTGGATCTTCAAGTTGAGCTTTCTGACTTGTAGGAAATTTTATCAGATAGAGATTTTGTTGAATCGGAACTATGGGTTTGGGAAGAGTTAAAGAAACGTATTTATGGTATTGAAGAGTACAAGTTCAAGGACCTTAAGCAAAAGGCGAGAAATAAGTGGGCATAGTCAGGCGATGATAATACGAGTTACTTTCATGGTGTTATAAACAAAAGAAAAGCAACTAATACAATCCCGGGTTTGATGGTTCGTGATGTTTGGGTTACGAAACCTAAGTTTATTAAAAAGAGTTTGATGATTTCTTTAGAAGCAAGTTCACTAAAGACCTGAAGATTCAGCCGAGCTTGGTATGTCGTCAGGTAAAGTGTTTATCGGTTGCGGATTCGGAATTATGGCTTATGTGTGTGCATGGATACGTGTATATATGGACATATATATACATATACATATGACTTATTGTGTAGCCTAGACTAATGGTGAGAGGTGATAAGTGATCGGCTTCAAGTATAGATGGTTTGTGTTAATGAATTCTAATTGATTAGATATAGGAATATCTAATTGAGTGATCAAAACATCATATGTTTTAACTAGTTTTCATGGGAGGTTGATGATGACATTAACATGTATTTTGTTTCATAGGCATCATGTGTTTGTTATGTGATATCCCATGGTGTCTCTTGTGTTCACTTACGTGTGTTAGAAGTAAGCTATCTTGTGTTAGGGTACAATAACCTCATGTAAGATTTGTTGTGATGATTGTTCGGGTGTTGTATGACTAAAAAAGTGTCCCATGTTGAGTTTTCTGATTAACTCTAGCTTTACTAGACTTGGGGGGGGGGGGGGTATAGTGCATTTAAAGATGTCTAAATATGCACCTATAGATAAAAACTAATGAAACATGTACGAATGTTGACCTGGTTTGTTGACTGGTGTCACACGTTTGGCTGCGTTAATAAACTTAATTTATTATTACTCTATAAATGGGTGGTCGGGTACGACCCGACCCGTTAACGAGACATGTAACACTGTGGGGTGTTACATTCTTGGTCCTAGTCAATGGATGACTCGGGTAGTTTTTTTGTTCATGCGGTAAGGAGTTGGCTAGGAAAAATAAGTCTGTTACAGTGGCCGAGCATCTATCTTCTATTCAGAATCGTACGTGTGTCTGGAAACAAAGACCTGAATGCTTCGATGCTGCTGCGAGCGATGAGTTGTCTGGCTGCCCAAGTATGATTGCTGATGTGATTTTATCGAATCGTCAGGATTCTTGGTCCTGGTCAGTGGATGACTCGGGTAGCTTTTCTGTTCATGCGGTAAGGAATTGGCTGCAACATGAAGTACATAACTGTGCAGCCTTCGTTCAAAATTGGTGTAAATGGATCCCGTCAAAGACTAATATTTTTATGTGGCATGCGGATATGGATAGGATTGCAACTATTGCGGCATTGGAACGAAGAAACATCCACACTTCTACAAAGAATTGTGTGTTTTGCGGGCATAGTCCGGAGACGTCTGACCATTTGTTTTCTGACTGCATATTTTCAGCAGGGATATGGAGGGCGATAGTTGCTTGGTATCGTCTTCCAAATCTATATGCCTTTTCAACTCGTGATATTGTTACTATGCACACAACGGTTGGTTTCAAGGAAATTAAGAAGAAAGCGTTTCATGGGGTGATGTACATAGCGTTGTGGAGTATATGGCGGGCTAGAAACGGACGTATCTTTTCAGACAAAAAAAGTCAAGGTGATGGAGGTGATTGCGGAGATTAAAACTTTAAGTTCTCTATGGTTTAGAAGCAGACATAATAAGGGTTCTATTGACTGGAATGCATGGTGTAAATTTGACATGATGTAATTTTGGTTTCCGCTTCTATTGTCTCTTCTATTGTCTCTTACTTGGAGACATAGAGGCGGCTCGGTGGTGTGTTTATAAAAGTTTACCTTTCCAAAAAACTTGATAAAAAGAATATGTAACAGAAAGAAATTAATACTTTTGTTATTATACATAATATTAAAACCCAACTTTCGTTGTGAGAAGCCAACACTGTTTCGCTCAATACAACCAAATAAAGCGTCGCCTACGTCACGTACAACTCTGTAAAGCAATGACCCCTCCATATATATCGAACCTCTTTCTCTTTCTAAACGAAACCCTAGCCATCTGGTCTGCGTCTTTACCGCGTCCCCTTCGTCTTCGTCTCTGATGCTTCATTGTTGGAAGCAGCTCCGACGACTTTGGCTATCCGTTGGTAGTTCCGGGAAGCGCCACTGCACAACGAAATGGAACGTGGATCAACTGCTTTATAATATGAAGAGAGGTGTGCAGTGAGGCAGGCGGTGGCGGCGGCCGAGGAGGAGTGTATCTAAGGTTAAAGACGATGCTAAGTAGGATCCACCGACTTTACGGGTAAGTTGTATTTCCCTCTTCCGTTGCATGTGCCGCTCCTATGGTACGACAATGACGCTGACGGTGGATTACTTTCCCCTCTTCCGTCGCCTAAATTCTTTTGTCTTTTGCAGTTCCGGTCCTCCATGTCATCCGATTCTGATGGCATCCGAAAACAGGTACTCACTTCGTTTTTGTCTGCTTTTAGTTTTATTCGGTTGTCACTCCCCAAGCGATGGCGGAATACATTGGGGCAAGACTTGGGATAGATCGTTCAAAGACTTCATGACACTAGAATTCGTGACAATATAATTTAAAGATAAAAATTTCATTCATAGCATAAACATTGTCTAAAAGATAACCGAAATACAAATTGTTTCATAAAGGAGAAGTACAACATCAAAATATAGAATTTAAACTAGTGTGTGTTTCTAGCCAAATCCTAAGTAGTTTTTCTTGTATACCCCGCATCAAACGTTTCCTGCAACATGTATAAAATATCTGTCAACACATAAAGCATTGGTGAGCATACTAGTTTTAGTTTACATACATAGTATTTTAGAATGGTTTACTCGAATCTCATACTATAGCATTGCACATACATATCATACAAAAGACATAACTCAAACCCACGAGTACCACAGCGTATACCTAACATATTCATGCTAGGCCGTTCAAATCTTAACAATGACCCATAAAGGGGGCGGTGTGCTAGTCCTGTAGCGCTATACATGTTAAGTGGGCTAATAATAGTTAATGATTTATGTCTAAGTATCTAAGAATCATAAGCATGGCAAGTAGCATATAAGTATGTTTAATTGATTGAGCATGTGTGTTTATGAAAGCATTAGTGTGTTTTGCATATGATACATGTTTACACCCCAAAAGTGATAAAGAGTAAAAAGGGGACAAGTATGAAATCACCTTTGGGTGCGTTTAGTAAGGCTCGAAAGACGAGTCTTGGGAGATTAGTTCCTTAGCCATGGTTAACTAGAATTAGAGAATAAAGGGTCTTAGGTTCGAGTTTAGATTATAGATTCACGAGAGTCATGCAAGCCTTTTAGGCAAACCAAAACACAAATCGCCTTTAAGGCAATTCGGATGGTCATGAGAATAAGTTAGACCAAGCACAAAATCATCATAGATGATTCGGATGGTATAAGGTTAGGAATGTGAATCCATTTGGTAGGTTCATGTCATAACCACTTCGCTTATGGAATAAACGTGGGTTTTGGACACGGGATTTCCCCTTTCTAGTGTGGATAAATCCATATCACAAGAAGGGTCAAGAGAGTTGGTAAGGTAGGGTGTAACCACAAACCTTCCAAAGATTAATAATAAGCTAGTAAGATAGAAACTTGAAAGTATATGTTTATATTATTATATAGTATAGCTAAGAAGTTTAAGTAAAGTTTGGGGACTAATTTGGATGAGTCTTGACTCTCCTTTGTCACCCAATACCATAGCACAAATCTTTCTAACATTAGATTGTTAGTAGAATTGGTTGGTTCCTTCACAACAAACTATCTTAGGACATAAAAACAATTCAGAAAAACAAACACCGTTGAGACCTATTTTAGGTGCTCTACCCTTATCACACTTCTGTGGATAAATATGGGGAAGATCCTAGAGGTTTCTCCAAGGAGTTTTAGATGGAAAAGAGGAAGAAAAACAGAAAAGAAAGAAGGTTTGAGCTTGGAAAACTTACTGATGTGTAATCAGGAAGTTTGCTCAAAACTTAGAGGATTAGAGAGTGATTGTGGAGAGATTAAGGATGAACAAGGGGTTAAAGGGTGGAGAGGAGTTGTATTTATAGGTGAGGTGGGTTGGTTGGGTGTTTAATGCAGTAATTAGGGTGGTTGGGAGGTGTTTAGGTGAGAAAATGGGGTTAATTACGAGTTGTTAAAGAGTTAACTGATCTGATGCCTCCCCGGGCACCATGAGGGGCTGGGCTCTTCTCCCCGAGGTACGCGGGGGAGAGGGAGTTCAGGCCAAAGTTGATTTTCATTGGGCTTGGCCCAACAGACTCGGTTTTGGACGTGTTTTTGGGTTAAAACTTAAGGTTTAGGCCCATTTTGACATTTTTTTTGGGTTTGGCTTGATTTTCAACTTGTATGGGTTCGTTTATGCTTCGGTTTCGCATTAGAGTCTCGTTTTTAAGCGTAAAGTATAAAGTTGGCGTTATTTAGAATTTATAGAATAAATGAAATAGATTAAGATTAAATGCAATTGATAGAAATACTTTTCCATTGATCATAAGCTCGGGATTACAAGGGTGCAAAATGTCAAGATACAAGAATACAAGGACTAGAATGGAGAATACGAAAAGTACAAATGTTACAGTCTCCCCTACTTTAGGAAATTTCGTCCCGAAATTTATTCTAGTGGCTTGACTGAAAAGATGTGGGTACTTTTTCTTCATTTGCTCTTCATGTTCCCAAGTGAATTCGGGTCCATTCTTCGATTCCCAACGAACTTTGACTAGTGGGATACATTTTCGTTTGAGTTGTTTGACTTCACGATCCGTTATTTCCACTGGTTTTTTGGCGAAATGCATAGTCTCGTCAATTCGTACGTCATCAAGAGGAATGTGTATATTCCCTTCGGCTAAGCACTTATTCAAATTTGAAACATGAAAGGTGGGATGGACATTGTTGAGTTCTTGGGGTAACTCGAGCTTGTAAGCCACTTTCCCAATTCGCTCAATGATTTTGAATGGTCCAACATACCGTGGAGCTAACTTTCCTTTCTTCCCAAATTGGACTACTCCTTTCCATGGAGACACTTTGAGGAGTACTTGATCACCAGCATTGAATTCAAGGGGCTTTCGCCGCTTTTCAGCATAGCTTTTTTGATGGCTTCGAGCAGCTAAGAGATTGTCACGGATCTGGATGATTTTGTTGGTCGTTTCTTGGATGATTTCGGGACCAGTGATTTGTGCTTCACCAATCTCGTGCCAACATATAGGAGAACGACACTTTCGGCCATAAAGAGCCTCGAATGGAGCCATTTGGATGCTGGTATGGTAACTGTTATTGTAAGAGAACTCGACCAGTGGTAGATGAGCATCCCAGTTTCCACCAAAGTCGATTACACAAGATCGAAGCATGTCCTCAAGAGTCTGAATCGTACGTTCAGTTTGCCCATCAGATTGGGGATGGAAAGCTGTACTAAGATTAACTTGTGTTCCCATGGCAGCCTGAAATGTTTCCCATAGACGGGAGGTGAATCGACCATCACGGTCTGAGATGATGTCAAGAGGAATACCATGACGACAAATGATTTCCTTGGTGTAGATATGGGCTAGCTTCTCTACTTTGTAATCTTCACGAATTGGGAGGAAGTGAGCTGACTTGGTTAAACGATCAATGACCAGCCAAATGCTATCATGATCGGATGATGTTCGAGGGAGCTTGGTAATAAAATCCATAGCAATGCTTTCCCATTTCCACATGGGGACTTCGGGCTATTCAAGCAAGCCCGACGGTCGCTGGTGCTCGGCTTTTCCTTTGGAGCAAGTGAGACATTTGGACACAAAGAGAGCAATGTCCTTCTTCATACCGGGCCACCAATAATTGTGACGGAGATCTTGATACATTTTTTCCGCACCGGGATGAATGGAGTATCGGGATTTATGCGCCTCATTCATTATAAGAGTACGAAGGTCATTACAATTGGGAACCCAAATACGATCCAGATAATAAAGAATCCCATCTGCCTTGGATTCCAAGTGTAACTCGGCACCACAAGACATTTCTTCATATAGAGTATTTTCGTTGACCGATGTATGCTGAGCGTCTCGAATACAATTGAAGAGATCATTTTGAAATTGAGAGTTAAGAAGACGGTCGGTCTCTCGGATGTTGCATAGAACTGAATGACCTTTTCGACTAAGAGCATCGGCTACTACATTCGCTTTACTAGGATGGTAGCGAATTTCGCAGTCGTAGTCGTTTAACAATTCGACCCATCGTCGTTGTCGCATGTTAAGATCCTTTTGATTGAAAATGTGTTGGAGGCTTTTGTTGTCGGTAAAAACAACACATTTTGTACCGTAGATGTAATGTCTCCAGATTTTTAAGGCAAAAACAACCGCACCAAGTTCGAGATCATGAGTGGTATAATTCTTTTCGTGGATTTTGAGTTGTCTTGATGCATAGGCGATGACTTTGCCTCGTTGCATAAGAACACAACCAAGACCTTAATTCGATGCATCACAATAAACCACGAAATCATCATTCCCCTCGGGAAGAGCTAGAATAGGAGCATCACAAAGCATGAACTTGAGAGTTTCAAAGGCTTCTTCTTGTTTTGGACCCCAATAAAAGGTTTGGATTTTTGAGTCAAAGCGGTGAGAGGTGTAGCAATTTTGGAAAAGTTGGAGATGAATCGACGGTAGTACCCCGCCAATCCTAGAAAAGAACGAACTTTGGTAGGAGATTTTGGTGCAATCCAATTCTTCACAACTTCGATTTTGGCAGGATCAACATGAATACCCTTATCGTCCACAATATGTCCAAGGAATTGAACTTCTTTTAACCAAAGTTCACATTTAGATAACTTGGCATAAAGTCGTTCGGCACGTAAGAGTTCTAGAATCAAACGGATATGTCGTTTATGGTCGTCTTCGGATTTAGAATAGATCAAAATATCATCAATGTAGACAATCACAAAACGATCCAAATAAGGTTTACACACTCGATTCATTAGGTCCATTAATATTGCGGGTGCATTGGTTAAACCGAAAGGCATCACCATGAACTCGTAGTGACCATATCTTGTGCGAAAGGCGGTTTTTGGAATATCTTCTTCGTGGATTTGAAGTTGATGGTATCCCGAACAAAGATCGATTTTCTAGAAACAAGTAGCTCCTTGGAGCTGGTCAAAGAGATCAACAATGCGTGGGAGAGGATATCGATTTTTGACAGTAAGCTTGTTAAGCTCACGATAATCGATACACATACGGAAAGATCCGTCTTTCTTTTTAACAAACAAAACAGGAGCACCCCATGGAGAAGTACTCGGGTGTATGAAGCCTTTTTTGAGCAATTCTTGGAGTTGATTAGCAAGTTCTTGCATTTCGGAAGGTGCAAGACGATAAGGAGCTTTTGCAACAGGTGTAGCACCGGGTATGAGGTCAATACGAAATTCAACAGAACGAGCGGGAGGAAGACCAAGTAGATCTTCGGGAAAGACTTTGGGAAAGTCACAAACGACAGGTATGTAATCTATGCCTTTTCCCTTGTCTTTGGTTGTTACCACATGAGCCAAAAATGAAACATATTCCTTACGGAGATACCTTCAAGCTTAGGTACAAGAGATGAGTTTGAGTCCTTTGGAGGCTTTTTCACCATAGATTTGTAGAGTGTCACCACTAGGAAGTGGTATACGGATAAATTTTTCGAAGCAAACGACTTCGGCACGATGTTTTGCAAGCCAATCCATGCCTACTATGATGTCAAAACTTCCCAATTGCATAGGATTAAGATCTATGGAAAAATCATGGTCATTAAGATTCAAGGTGCAGTTTTTGATAATGAAATCAATAGAGATGGGTTCACCATTTGCGACTTCGACGGTGAAAGGTTCCGATAACTTAGATCGTGCACAAGCAAGTAAAAGTTCAAATTCTAGAGATACAAAACTCTTATCCGCACCAGTGTCAAAGAGTATAGAAGCATAAGATCCATTAACAAGGAACGTACCGTTCACAACATCATTTTCTGTTTGAGCTTGGGCTGCATTGAGGTTGAAAGCGCGACCCCTTGGTGGTTGATTTTGAGCCGGAGCTTGAATTTGAGCTTGGTTGTTGCGGGTACATTGAGGAGCAAAATTGCTAGGATCACCACACCTAAAACATGCATGGCCATTGCCGATGGCTAGAGGAGGTTGGTTAGCAGCTCGGGGTTGGTTGGCAACTTGAGGTTGGTTGTTTTGGGTTCTAGGGCCGGTTTTGAAAGTTTGCACAAAGTGTCCATAGCGGTTACAATTGGTACAGAAACGACAAGCAGAGGTTGTTAGGTGATGAAAATGTCACGTGTTACATTTTGGGAAAGAGCCGGTGTAAGGTTTCTTGGCAGGCACTTGGTTAAGAGGAGTTGGAGCTTGAGCTTTGGTGGATGGAATGGTAACGGCATAGTTTTGGTTTCGGTGTTTACGTTTGCGGTTATTGCTATGGGTTGATGGGGTTTTGGCTTCTTTAGGTTTGTTGGTGGTAATAGTGGTGGTTTGATTGACGGTTTTGTTTCTGGTGTTTGGGATAGTCAAGGTTCCATCTCTTACTTGGTTATCGGAAAGTTTTGCGGCCATACGGATAGCTTCCTCAAGGGTGACAGGTTTG
The DNA here is from genome assembly GCA_032199755.1 of Ambrosia artemisiifolia. Lineage (NCBI taxonomy): Eukaryota > Viridiplantae > Streptophyta > Magnoliopsida > Asterales > Asteraceae > Ambrosia > Ambrosia artemisiifolia. Next base: position 34,130,591 of record CM063522.1, read on the forward strand.
GATCCTTCCATAATGTCACGAACACTGTTGGGAAGACCCTGAAGGTATCTAGCTATGATTTGTCGGGTGGTGGTGAATTGGTTGGGGACAAGAACAAGAAGCTGCTTATAACGGTTGGTATAGGTTGGGTTATCACTGCTGTTTTGCTTGATTTTCCACAATTCTTCTTCAAGTCGCGCCATCTCTTGCGCGGGGCATAACTCCTCAATCATGAGTTGCTTGAGTTCTTCCCATGGTAGGGATAGAGCGGCTTCGTTTCCACGGTTGACTCTTTCACATTTCCACCACTCGAGTGCCCTTGACTTGAAGACACTTGAGGCATAGCGGGTGCGAAGGTCATCAGGGCATTCGCTATTGATAAAGATTAGCTCAATGTGGTCAAACCACTCAAGCATAGCCGATGCACCGTCATTTCCCGTGAATGAGTCGGGTCGGTGTGAGTGAAATTGCTTAAAGGTGAAAGTGGTGGTTTTGGAGGATTCGGCCTTGGAGTCAACTAAACTGTGTGGGCTTGCGGATGCTTGGATTTTGCTAACCACTTCGGGTATGACCTTGGCCATTTGCTTGGCCATGAAAGAGAGCATTTTCTTGTTGGTGCTTTGTTTTGAGCTTCTTCGGTTTGACATGGAAGACATCTAAAGGATCAACAAAGGGATTATGAGCTTTGATCAATGGTTTATTTGTATAAAGTTTGCATTTTGTCTTTGTTTTTAGAAATGAATTAAGCATAACAAGCACATAGTGTCAAATAGTTCAAGTAGCATGTAGTTTCACATTGTTTTACAAAGCATAACACATAAGTATAAGCAAGTATAGTGCATTTAGACAATATAAGGGAGCTTTGATTAATGTTGGTTTGCGATTATTAGTGTTGGTTTGCGATTATTAATATTGTTTGGAGATTGCTAGAGTACTAGAGATGTGAGTCTTGAGAGCCTTTGCGAGTAGTAAAAAAAATCCAATATATGTAGTGAAAACATAGCATGAAAACAACATTGAAAATAATATTAACATAAAATGAGGGGCTTATTTTAAGCAAGCCATTGGAGTGTTCCGGAACGGAACTAAGATTAACCAAAGTGGTTTGAATTTACCTTTGAGTTTGAAAACATGCTTTGGCCTAATAGGTGGAATACTCTCGTCGAACTTGCGGTTAACGATATTCACCCTTCCAGTTACTACATGTTTCTTGTCATTAGTAAATTTGAGACTTTGGCGAGATTTAAAAAAAACAAAATCAAGGATTGAAACTAGTCGCTAAGTTGCGGATTTCACTCCTATCTTAGCGAGGTCGTTTCTTTGAGTGTGGTTTGTACACTTTGCCCAACGTGGTAAGAAAATTAATTCTAACCTTCAATTGGTAAGTGTCCACTAGAACGAGAATTGTAAAATTTCCACCAAGGTGAGGATATCACTCCTATCTTGGTGTAGTTTCAAAAACACAAAAAATTTACGCGGATTGAAAGTTATCACCAAAGTGAGGGTTTCACGCCTATTTCGGTGATTTCCTTTCGTTTGTGTTATACGAGCGTCTTCGAGTGTAGAATAATCCACAAATAGGAAGGTAAATTTTTAAGACCAAAAGAATGGAGTAGAAGCAAGATAGGGAGAACAAGTATTTTAACATGATAATAGGAATGGTCAAAATGGTTCTTAACTATAGTCTAGGTCAAACATGGCAATTTTTCCTAATTCCCTATAGTCATAGCTCTGATACCAATCTGTCACACCCCAACCGATGGCGGAATACACCGGGGCGAGACTTGGGATAGATTGTTCAAAGACTTCATGACACTAGAATTCGTGACAATATAATTTAAAGATAAAAATTTCATTCATAGCATAAACATTGTCTAAAAGATAACCAAAATACAAATTGTTTCATAAAGGAGAAGTACAACATCAAAATATAGAATTTAAACTAGCGTGTGTTTCTAGCCAAATCCTAAGTAGTTTTTCTTGTATACCCCGCATCAAACGTTTCCTGCAACATGTATAAAATATCCGTCAACACATAAAGCATTGGTGAGCATACTAGTTTTAGTTTACATACATAGTATTTTAGAATGGTTTACTCGAATCTCATACTATAGCATTGCGCATACATATCATACAAAAGACATAACTCAAACCCGCGAGTACCACAACGTATACCTAACATATTCATGTTAGGCCGTTTAAATCTTAACAATGACCCATAAAGGGGGCGGTCTGCTAGTCCTATAGCGCTATACATGTTAAGTGGGCTAATAATAGTTAATGATTTATGTCTAAGTATCTAAGAATCATAAGCATGGCAAGTAGCATATAAGTATGTTTAATTGATTGAGCATGTGTGTTTATGAAAACATTAGTGTGTTTTGCATATGATACATGTTTACACCCCAAAAGTGATAAAGAGTAAAAAGGGGACAAGTATGAACTCACCTTTGGGTGCGTTTAGTAAGGCTCGAAAGACGAGTCTTGGGAGATTAGTTCCTTAGCCTTGGTTAACTAGAATTAGAGAATAAAGGGTCTTAGGTTCGAGTTTAGATTATAGATTCACGAGAGTCATGCAAGCCTTTTAGGCAAACCAAAACACAAATCGCCTTTAAGGCAATTCGGATGGTCATGAGAATAAGTTAGACCAAGCACAAAATCATCATAGATGATTCGGATGGTATAAGGTTAGGAATGTGAATCCATTTGGTAGGTTCATGTCATAACCACTTCGCTTATGGAATAAACGTGGGTTTTGGACACGGGATTTCCCCTTTCTAGTGTGGATAAATCCGTAGCACAGAAGGGTCAAGAGAGTTGGTAAGGTAGGGTGTAACCACAAACCTTCCAAAGATTAATAATAAGCTAGTAAGATAGAAACTTGAAAGTATATGTTTATATTATTATATAGTATAGCTAAGAAGTTTAAGTAAAGTTTGGGGACTAATTTGGATGAGTCTTGACTCTCCTTTGTCACCCAATACCATAGCACAAATCCTTCTAACATTAGATTGTTAGTAGAATTGGTTGGTTCCTTCACAACAAACTATCTTATGACATAAAAACAATTCAGAAAAACAAACACCTTTGAGACCTCTTTTAGGTGCTCTACCCTTATCACACTTCTGTAGATAAATATGGGGAAGATCCTAGAGATTTCTCCAAGGAGTTTTATATGGAAAAGAGGAAGAAAAACAAAAAAGAAAGAAGGTTTGAGCTTGGAAAACTTACTGATGTGTAATCAGGAAGTTTGCTCAAAACTTGGAGGATTAGAGAGTGATTGTGGAGAGATTAAGGATGAACAAGGGGTTAAAGGGTGGAGAGGAGTTGTATTTATAGGTGAGGTGGGTTGGTTGGGTGTTTAATGCAGTAATTAGGGTGGTTGGGAGGTGTTTAGGTGAGAAAATGAGGTTAATTACGAGTTGTTAAAGAGTTAACTGTTCTGATGCATCCCCGAGCACCATGAGGGGCTGGGCTCTTCTCTCCGAGGTACGCGGGGGAGAGGGAGTTCAGCCCAAAGTTGGTTTTCATTGGGCTTGGCCCAACAGATTCGGTTTTGGACGTGTTTTGGGTTAAAACTTAAGGTTTAGGCCCATTTTGACATGTTTTTGGGTTGGGCTTGATTTCCAACTTGTATGGGTTCGTTTATGCTTCGGTTTCGCATTAGAGTCTCGTTTTTAAGCGTAAAGTATAAAGTTTGCGTTATATAGAATTTATAAAAGGGTGCAAAATGATAAAAAATACTTTTCCATTGATCATAAGCTCGGGATTACAAGGGTGCAAAATGACAAGATATAAGAATACAAGGACTAGAATTGAAAATACGAAAAGTACAAATGTTACATCCGTTTCCTATACCAATCATTTCGTTTGTGTCCGATTGCTTAGTTTTTCAGTGGCAATTAGATTATACGCTTCATAAGGGGCTGAAGTAGGAAACGTTAGGTTCTATTGATTCATTATTTGGTTATAAAATCTTGCTACGGTCTTTTCTTTAGTTTTTGTTGTTTGTTGCCTTTATTGTTGTTATTAAGATTGGGGATTGTAAATTGATTATGAATTGGAGATCTCGCCACCAAATGCAAAAACTACTACTGCATTTTATAGCTGAAGTGTATATAATATATATATACAATATTTATAAGATTCGGAGGATATACACTCATAATTCATGACATAAATCCAAATCCTATGTTTGAAAACAAACAACATTAGGGGAGTGATTATAGTTGTGATTTACTTAGCAACCCACTCCAGAAGCGGAGAGTGAGACCGAGGATGAACTTCCCGTCCAGTGTGATAACATGGCGGTGATGGTACGTTACGAGCAGGGGTTATGTATGACGCAGTAAGCCGTTTGCCGTCGCGGCGGCTGATATAAAACTAGTTCTCTTTTAATAATCATATCTAACACATATAGAATAGATTTTAGTGTTTTTGTTAACTAATAACTACTGATATGATTAAATCATGAAATGATAAAACAAGTGAGCAAAATTCTTTTTTTTTTTTTTTTTTGAAAGGCAAATTTCACTCCTTATGGGACTTGAACCCATGACCTCCCCCTTGGGTGTTCCTAGAAGCTTTGCTTCTACCATTGGGCCACCAACCCCAATGGCGAGCAAAATTCTTAGAGACACTTGTTTGACCAATAGGCAAGTTAAAATGCAAATGAAGACGTGGTAGTAGCAGTTGGAGAAGTGTCATGATACCCTGCAGCCACGTTCACCTTGACTCCACGTATCCCCACCCCACCTCCCTTAATTTATATCTACTTCATCCATTATCATATAATATTTATCAACATAACAAATAACAATAACAACAATAATAATAACAACAATGCCTGGCCTAACCATCGGTGACTCCCTCCCTAACCTCCAGGTTGATACCACTCATGGCAAGATCAACCTCCATGACTATGTTGGCGACTCTTTCACCATCATCTTCTCTCACCCTGGTTCCTCTTTTATTTCATAGACTATATTTTTATAATTTATTTTTAATTAAAGTTGAGGTTATAACTATCTTGTTGGGTTGCATGCATGCATGTAGGTGATTTCACCCCGGTTTGCACCACCGAGCTCGGAGCGATGGCCGAGTACGCCGACAAGTTTGCCCAGAGGGGTGTGAAGCTGTTAGGCTTATCCTGTGATGATGTCCACTCCCACAAGGAGTGGATCAAAGATATTGAAGCCTATAACGTACGTACTATTTATATATATAATATGTATATGTTCATCCATTAATAGAGGTTTGCTCATGCATGTAACTTTTTAATTGGTTATGATGATTATTGTCTTTATAGAAGGGAAAGAAGGTGACGTATCCGATTGCTGCTGACCCGAACCGAGAGATCATCAAGCAGTTGAACATGGTGGATCCTGATGAGAAAGATTCTTGTGGACAGATACTGCCTTCTCGTGCTCTACACATCGTTGGCCCCGACAAAAAGGTGAAGAATTAACTTGTGATTATATATTCCTATAGCTAGTATGCACGATTGGATTGTTTGATGACGCATGAGTTTGAAAATTAATTAAGCGTGTATATGATGATGTGTAGATAAAGTTGAGTTTCTTGTATCCGGCGAGTACGGGACGGAACATGGACGAGGTGGTGAGGGCGCTTGACTCGTTGATCAAGGCTTCCAAGCACAAAATAGCCACCCCAGCCAATTGGAAGGAGGGTGAAGCAGTTGTGATAGCTCCTACCGTCTCCAACCATGAGGCTCGGAAGATGTTTCCCCAGGGATTCGAGACGGTTGATCTTCCATCCAACAAGGACTATCTGCGTTTTACTAATGTTTAGATTATGAATGAATATGCGTAACAAACTCTTCTTTTGTCTACTTGCACGTTTGTATGACCTAAATATATATTTGATATATATATAATATATATGTTAACTTAGTTTATATCGAATGAAAATATTTAATGTGTTGGGGATATCTACTCGTCTCTCGATCATGAAGGGTTGGCATGCAAATGTTAAATTCATTCTTTCAGTTTTGAAAACGTATGAAGTATATTTCCCCGAGAAAGCATACGGTACAAAGCTTCTTAACATACAAAATATAAGAAGCCACTATATTATGCCACCTCTCCATTTAACCAAACCCCTATTAACCTAACAAAACCCTAATTAACTTCAATTGCAGTTAAACGCAAGGGCAAATCAGACTTTTTTTTTCTCTATAACTGATTACTGCAATCACGTTCTATATTTTTGTAAACGATTTCATAACATACGTAAACGATTTCAAATTCGAATTCGTATTGTACAATGTCAGTCGATCAAACACATTATTCGAAGAACAAACAAATCAAGTACAGAATCTTTTCAAAAATAAAAAAACAGAACATGGTTACTGAATGTAAATGAAGAAGATGGAATGTATAAACATAAATGAATGCTCTGATTTTCGAAACCCACCACTTGAAATATGCTCTGATTTTCGAAACCCACCACTTGAAATATGCTCTGTTTTTTTATAAAAAAAACAGGGCATGATACTGAAGAGAAAGTGAGAGGGTGCGTCTAAAATAAAAATAAAAAACCGAATGTAATTAGTGCGTCCAATTGAAAAACAAACAATTCTCTGTAATATAATGAGTGCGTCCAAATTTGTTAAAAAAACATGGGGTGCGTCTAAATTTATTTGTATCCAAATTGAGTGTAGTAGTAATGAGTGCGTCCAAATTTGTTAAAAAAACATGGGGTGCGTCTAAATTTATTTGTATCCAAATTGAGTGTAGTAGTAATGAGTGCGTCCAAATCATATTCAAGTGTGTCCAAAAATATTCAAGTGCATCCAAATCATATTCAAGTAATATTCGCATCACAAATAATATCCAAATTGAGTGTGTCCAAATCATATTAAAGTGTGTGACAACAGTCAACAAACCAGGTCAACATCCGTACATGTTTCATTTACTACCTCAATATATGTGCATATTTAAAGAGTCCGCATACACTATACCCCCCTAGCATAGTGAAGCAGGAATTAGTTCAAGAACGAACCCTGAGACACCTGTTTAGTCATACAATGCCCGGACACACACCAAACAAACACAAAATGAGGATGTTCATTCTCTAACATATGGTAACTTCCCTTTAACATATGTGCACAAGATAACTATAGTGTTAATCACAAAGGACACTAATACATGTTAATGTCTTCATCAGGCATCCTTGCCATAAAAATGACATCAAGCCACCTCTCAATACAATGGGTGGACCACAACTTAATACAAGCTAGTAACTCGTTCACATAAGCACTACATTATCATATGGTGTTATCTCAACCATGTCCTCACACAACAACTTAGTGTTAATCAAGAAACTACCTATGCCCGTGTAAACATCTACACAAACCAAGACACTAATCTCCTAGGACGCTAACTTAACAAAGACTAGACACTAGGACACTATCCTAACTCTAGAGCCGTATGTATGTATGAATAGATACAACATTTACACTTACTTTAAGCTAGGATACAACTACATAACCTACAACCAAGCCTATTCTAACCTTCATGTACTATCCTAGCCGATCCAAACAATGAGGTGATGATCATTCATCTTTGTCTTGATACACACTTACACCAAAGTAAACTAGCTAGTGGACAACCTACAAACCTTCCACCTAGTGATGATCATCGGCCCAAATTACCATCTCCTCATCCATCCCCATCACTTGACAACTATGGATTTACATTAATTAAGGCCTAAACCTTTCTTAAACCTCTTGATACCCCTTGATCCTTACCACAGATACACTAATTCTACCTATGTATATATTCGGCCGAATGGAGACAAGCCAATGATCCTCATGTGTCACCATCACACAAGTGTCAAAGTTTATACATAAAAGGAAAGAACACTAGAATGTGCACCACCCAACATAACCACCCTTACCCCTTCTTACCCTTGACAACTAGCGACCAAGAGGATGACAAAGACAAGACATAGGAAGCTTCTAACTATCACCATCATCAAAACACTTGTCTTTTCCTTTTGTCTTATAGCCGATCGAATGGAAGCAAGGAGAAAGCATGATTAGTTGTCCAAGTTTCACCAATATAGTAATGAGACAAACCTTCCATAATCCACCTATTAAGTCAACCATACCCCTTCTAAACCTCTTACACCCTACGGCTAAAGGACAAGGTGGATACAAGACAAATGGTTTCATGGAAATGAAGGTAAAACAAGGAATGAATGCCCCATTCCCAAGATGGAAGACATGCCTCTTTGGGATAGATCACAATCGGCCGAAGCGAAGGAGGAAGAGACAAGAGGATCCATTGTGTTGTCAATATTATCATCCTTTTGTATATACTAAGCATGATCGATCCATAGCTAGATGATTCACTACTATCTTTGTTTTTGTCCACACCTTAGCCGATCCACTATAAATATGGGCCACATTTCATTCTCATTTGCCACACCAACACATTCTTTCACTCTCTAAACTTTCGGGTATTACACCTTGGAGCTGAAGCTTTGCAAGCTCTTGGAGGAGTCTTGGAGACTATCCAACCTTCGATCCACCTTTAGGTAAGGTTCCCATGCCCTTGAACTATAATCTAGTCTAGTCTACCCCACTTTAATCGGCCCTAGTTGGTTTAAACACATAAACATACACACACACACATTGTCTTAGATTTTGCTTAATCTTGCACTAGTGAATGCATTGTTTTAACATTACAAGCAATCAGCCCTTGCTACACCTCTAGAAGGCCGAAGCTATGCTCTTGTGCCATGTAGATTACGTGTATCACCATGGGTAGCATCGACTTGTAATAAAAACACACTTGATTCAAGCTTAAGGTTAAAGACTAATGTAGTGTTAAACGAACCCATGTTCCCACAAAAACACCCCAATAATACTTCCCGAGCCATTATTAAGTCCAAATGTACAAACTTGATCCATGTTGCAATCGGCCTAAGGCCCTATGTGGATCTTTGTAATCGGACATCATCTAATAACATGTGTTAACAAAGTTAGAGCATGTGTTAACCTCCATTTATGTGTATGATTGCCCTAAACACATGTTAAGATAACTATCTTTATCACAAATACAAAAACAAGGTTCACATAACTCCATAACCAAGTCCACAAGTGTCGGGTAGACAAATTGTATGATAAACAACTAGAACCTGTGATTTATCCTACTTTCAAATGAATCATAGGGCAATTTCTATCGGGACAATAGTATCTACATAATTCGGCTTCATTAGACCGTATACCTCTCTATCAGGTGAGTTTCACGGCCCCATTTTACTATTTTTACATTTTCGGGGGGAAAACATGCAAATACATTGTTCAAATCACACGTTGGGTGATAATTCTATCATGACTGCCATGTGGAACATGAGACAACTTGGTTCATGAGCTCACAAGTCCACGTACTACATTTACTGTAACCATTAGCTTTCCAAAAGCCATGGAACACTTTAATATATCTATTGGGTTGACACCCCCACTCTTGGTTAGTCGCTCTAACCAATCACATACAAAAGAGTGTTAGTATTCTACAAACCATACATTGTCTTTAGTGTACAATGCGCGAGGCACAACAGTCAAGAGGTTTGGTTACGGGACTCATGGTTCGCACAGTAATCATTCGCCTAGCTAGCTTATGATTGGTCACACACGAATTACACATACGTTTTACTCAGTACATTCAAACCTATGAACTCACCAACATCATTGTTGACAAATCTTTGTGCATGTTTTTCATGTAACTAGATGACGAGCCACAGAGATTTGGGAGAGGGGTTTGAGCAAGCACTTGGTGGTACCTCGAAAGCATGGGTTATGTCAGCCTCATGAACTTTTCCATACTATTTTCACGAACCTAGTCACTATCTCGTCTTATAAACTATGTTATTTGAATAAATGTACGACATTACTCATCTTTTGATGGTGCCATTTTAACAATATGTGTATTGCTTGAACCTTGTGCTTAAAAACCTTTCGATGGTTGCATTCCCGTGTTTCCGCCTTGGCGGGGTGTGACAGATTGGTATCAGAGCAAGAGGTTATAGCGAACTAAGATTCTTTTGACTCAACTATAACGTAAAACATTTTTTCGAAACATTTTCACCAAGTACCACACTGACTCGCCTTGCACCTCTCAAATCTCAAGCTGCTCCACGATGATATCCGGGTACCATAGTTTATTCATTTACATACATGTTCATTTATATATGCATGATGTGACAAGGCTATGGCTATTACCATAGACCTTACTGTGCATTCGGATTCCGAGCCGGATTACCTAGTAGATGACTATCCGGAGGAGGATTTGCTACTCACACATCTAGCCCCTGCACCTATGAGGCTCCCGATTCCCCTCATCAGGAGTGCGGTTGGATCTCTGAGTCAAAGATTGATGTGGACCCTACGCCTACTTTGGGACGTACTTCAGACGATGACGTAGAGGACGACACTCCACCGACCTTAGCTGCCCCAGACCCACACCCACTTGTGACTTCTCTTGCTTCTCATCCCCCGACTAGTCGTACCCCTCCCTTCCGTCTTGACACTTCGGGACATACTGTCACGAAGTGCACGCCACAGAAGAGAGTACGCCCAGCCCTTACCATTACCATCCCTACCCGAGCCCCGATCTTTCCCCTTTCCACCGACTCTACGCACGTTAGTGAGCCGACCCAGCCTACAGACCCCATCCCAGGATCTCTCGCGATAGAGTTGCCTGACCAGCGACCTGAGCCACCGAAGAGATTGAAGAGACGTTCCCAGGCTCGCCGACGACCTTTCCTACCTAGCCTCACCGGCGATCTAGCTTTTAGAGATGAGGAGGATGACCAGGAGGCCATGGCGTTGGGAGGATCTTCTGGGAGGCCACTGTACACCGAGAGAGGCGTTATCTTGTCACACGACGCACAGTTAGTGGCTTTGGGAGCCCGCGTTCATAAGCTTGAGAGTCAGCTCGTTGAGGCTGAGCAGGGGAGACTATCAGCAGTCATGGAGAGGGCGGACATGGGGAGACGTTTGGAATCCCTAGAGAGGAGGATGGCAGCGACCGACCAGCGCATGAGGGACGCGATCGTTGCACTTGTTGCGACTTTCCCCCACCTTCCTAGATTACATGTGGTTGTGTTTCTTTGTGATATGACATTTGTGATGATGTGATGTGTTAAAACCCAAACTAACTGCGGTTCAACCGCCCATCTTTTTGTACTAAAACATGGTTATTTTGGGATCTTGTATGAAATGCATTATCATGATATGTCAGTTATGTTAGTTGCTTTGTATATTATGTATGCTTGTGGTAGCTGCTATATGATTTCATGTATATATATATCTCTTATGTTTGTTGCGTGTTTTAGTTATGCAAACCCGACAATCTACACGGACAACCGAAGGCGAACCATTGCCAGCCACTCCCGCTGAGCTAGCTAGGGTGATTGCGGAGGCAATCGCTCGACATGATGCTGCTCGAGCTGATTCTAGTGGAGGCTCTGGAGGTACAGGTCGCCGAAGGGGAAGCGAAACGGACAATGAGGTCGAAAACACCCTCCATGGATGTTCCTACAAAACTTTCATGGCTTGCAAACCATGGAATTTTCGCGGGTACCGAAGGTGCTGTGGGAATCGTCCGTTGGATCGAAAAGACCGAGTCAGTTCTTGACATCAATGGTTGCTCCGAGGAACAAAAAGTGAAGTACTATACTTGCACTTTCCAAAATGAAGCCCTCACATGGTGGAATCCTCAGGTTCAAACCATGGGTCGAGATGCAGCCTACAGTCACACCTGGACTGATCTCAAGACCTTACTCATGGAGAAATACTGTCCCAGGAGTGAACTACAGAAATTAGAGGCAGAATTCTGGAATCTTGCCATGATAGACGCTAAGGTGACTGCCTACAGTACCCGCTTTCATGAACTCTCTCAATTAGTTCCGCACATGGTCACGCCGGAATACAAGAGAGTCGAGCGGTATATCTGGGGTTTGTCCCCCAAGATTCGTAGCATGGTCACGGCGTCCGCACCTACCACTATTGATGAGCCGGTCGTCACGGGTCATGCAAAACCTAAATAACCTAGGTAGCTAGGGTAAGTAGGGTATCGAATCCAAGGAGCATGTGGTTAGCGTCGCACTAGTTGTTTGTCAAAGTCACTTATGAAGATATAGTTTTGTTATGAAGCTTGCTAGTTTATATTTTTCTTGATTTTATAGGAATAGTTGAATGATAACAATAATATTAATAAAAATGGAGATCACACCGGGTTCAACAAGCAACCTAGAGTTCTATCACAAGTTGGGATTAATCAAACAATTGCAATGAAGATTAACGGGTTAATTGTTTCAATAGGCTTAGGTGTCAAGTTTCATCAACATCAGAGATGGACTAAACTACACTTCATTACTCTAGAACATATAAACCCTAATAACAAGTTAAAGCATAATTAACCGTTTTCATTTCCCTAGTAATTGGTGCAAGAAACATTTATCAAAGAGAATTCAAAACAAGATTAACGCAATTAACAAGTTTGTTCAAATCACAATTACAAAAGAAATTAAGAAAATACCCAAATGTTAAGAACCCTATATTACAAGCCTACACCGGGTGATTCCAAATGAGACTAGCCGCTCATAGTTTTGATTCGTGTGCCACAATAGCCAAGAGGTTGCCTTCCTCTTTTCTTTCCTTCTGCGATGCTCAAACAGCCAACAGGCTGTGCCTTCGAGCTCTCCCCAAAAATCATACTTCCGTCCAACTATATTCTCTTCTAAACCTCCTTTTCCAAAAACTCCATGGGCCGAAGTAAACCCAATTAGTGGAGCCCACTTGATTCTTTCAATCTTTCATTTAAAGAGACATTGTCTCAATAATAACGATTATTATTATTATTATTATTATTATTATTATTATTATTATTATTATTATTATTATTATTATTATTATTATTATTATTATTACAACTCAATGTTCCCAACTCGGGTGTTTTTGGCTCAACCAAAGTTCCTCGTTTGCGCTTCAACGTCTATGAACATCTGCTCTCAAGTGTTCGTGTCTCGATTAAAATTCTTTCGTTTTGAGCTCCTTTTCCACGAACACCTATAAAATATAAAATAAATAAATAAATAGTAGAAACAACCAAAAAGTAATAAAATATATACAATATTAGAATAATAGAGTACATGCCTAAAACTAATAAATATACTATCTAATCGACTCAAAAATATACAAAACTAACAAATAAATGTGATGCATTTAGCAACACATCACACCCCCACACTTACCTTTTGCTTGCCCTCAAGCAAATCTGCTCAGAACATTATCACGAACAAGTAACAAATACCTCAAACGCCCCCGCCATGCACTAGTTAGGGTCCAAAGTCATACCCCATTCATAGATCAACATTAGATGTGTTAATTCAACAGGCAACCATGATGCACAATTTTGAAAACAGAACTCACCCAACTAAGTCTAACATGCTGTCAGCTTTTATTTTCATGCAACACACCTCTCACAGTTGTTCACTCCCCTCGGTTTAATATATGGACTAGCGTGTAATGTGCTAGTATAAATCACTCAAAGCAAAACCAAATATGAAACTCTGTACTCATAAGCTTGTAAGACAATCAAACCTTCACTGTAACACATAGACTTTGCACATATCAAAAGGACTTATAGGTTTTAGGCTTAGGCTAAAGGTAGTGAAAGTTTAGGTTTATAAAGTGGCTAAAAAAAACAAAGAAACTACCAACCCATGACAATCTTTTATTCATGCTGAACACAATAACTAAAACTAAGGGTTATTTTCAACCCGTATTAAACAATACTAACATATGTTTTTTTTTTCATCATATTTTTTTCTTTTTTTTTTTTCTTTCTCTTTTTTTTTCTTGATAACAATATAAATACTAAACACATAAATAGGAAACACATAGATCGTCAAATAAAGCTAATAACAAAACGGGTCAGTCTAAACCAGGATTCGGGTAAACAAACGAAAAGGTGAAAGGCTCAGTCTACTAAGGGTAATATTTTTTATTTTTTTTCGGTTAGATGGGTAAACAAAGGTGTAAAACGAAAAAGGGATTCCTAATTTGCCTTTATCATATATGTGCATAAATCAAGTCCACAGTCTCAGCATGTATCAAATCAGACAAGTTCTAAAACAGAGCAACATACGGCCTACACTCAACAAATGAATATATATCAGATCAACTAACATTCTAGTAGGCTCAAGATCTCACAAAAGTGGGGAAAATAGGGTTACCGATGTGTGCATGCATTTATTGCCGACAACTCGTTACACCTAATCAGGCAAATTCTAAACATTTTCTCTAAAATACCTGCTGAAAACGATTCATATGTCTGTTCTAAAGAATTGGACCATGATTAAGGACCCACACACCACAAGCAGAGACAGAGTGGAAGCACTGAAACAGTCGCTTTCATGCCCGATCAAACCGATTTTAGGACATTTTTTTTTAAATTTTATTTATATATATATTTTTTTACCTTTTTTTAAAGACTCAAACCTAACTAAAACAAATGAAAATGAAAGTTTCCCCACCCCCACACTTAAAAGACACATTGTCCTCAATGTGAGCTAGGAATAAAATAAAGCAAATGAAAAATAAAATACAACAGTAAAAGGAACAGACTCCCCTGGATAAGCAATACGCGTATGAGTCCGTTCAATTCTGTCCAATGTCGGCCGTATAGCATTTCATTTGCAGCCGATAAACAAACCTGAAACAAAGAAACAAGAAAGAAAAAAACAAATCGGGATTCCTGCAAACATTAGTGATTTCCAGATCGTCCTCACCCGAATGGAGATTGAGTACGGGCGGAACAATCTATTTTTGCAGTTCAAATCATAACAAGCAATCCCATGACTCCAACAAAAAAAATTAAACTGACTCAAACACACTTAAAAATAAAAAATAAAAATAAAATAAAACAAATGAATATACAAAAATACAACAATTATACCTGGTGCTCGTTCATGGTGGTCTCAAAGAACATTTGCCTACCGAGTTTCCAATGTATGCTCGGTAGTTTACATGCCGTGTCCAAAGATGCTTGACTAGTATAGGCATGTAAAGATCATATGTTTTGCGAGCCCGCTTTAAAATAACTTGCCCAAAATCATGCAAGCCAACCTTCCTAGCCTTGGGCACCAAACTCACTAGCTCTTCTTAGGGAACCGTGTCTTCATCAAGGTTTAAACATTCATTTTCTTGTATAGGAATACTTGGAACCTCTTCTTCAGCCATGGTGGATTCGATCTTTAAATCATCAACCACTTGAGGGATTGGTGCGGTATTCATCTCCACAACATCCTCCTCAAATTGTGACAATATCCACTCCTGTTTTGTTTTGCTTGACATTTTTCATTAGTTGATAAGGCTAGATAAGCCTTATCTTTTCTTCTTTCATCGCTTAGAATGTCGTACTTATAACTCAACCATTTTAGCCGACATTCTCGTGATTGATGAGGTTTTGCTAATTCTTGTTCGACTTTAGAAAGTTGCACTTTACTCATAATCTTGTCAAGACTTCTTTGATCTGCCTGAAGTCGCCGCTTATGTTCGGCGTTTACTAGTCTTTGGTAATGTTGAAGGGTTGGAGGAAGGGCAAGTTCTTCATAGTACAAGACCGGAGTGTTCTCCCATCTTTCATAAGCAATTAAATACCTTCTTGCTGCCTTCTTTTTCCTTGCAAGCTTTGGACAATATTCCAAAGTGTGGCGCGGATCCCCACAAACCGCACATGTATCGCGATATGCAAACATGGTCAAAACTTGAGCTTCTTTTATCTGCAAAAGAAAGATCCTGCACAGACAACTAGAAAACCCAAAGTGAAATCTAATAAAATTAAATAACTAAAAAAAAAAAAACAAAGATTTTTTTTTAATTTTAAAACAACTAAATATACACACAAACAAACACGCAATGCAATACTAAGCGCACTAGCTCCCCGGCAACGGCGCCATTTGATGAGCCGGTCGTCACGGGTCATGCAAAACCTAAATAACCTAGGTAGCTAGGGTAAGTAGGGTATCGAATCCAAGGAGCATGTGGTTAGCGTCGCACTAGTTGTTTGTCAAAGTCACTTATGAAGATATAGTTTTGTTATGAAGCTTGCTAGTTTATATTTTTCTTGATTTTATAGGAATAGTTGAATGATAACAATAATATTAATAAAAATGGAGATCACACCGGGTTCAACAAGCAACCTAGAGTTCTATCGCAAGTTGGGATTAATCAAACAATTGCAATGAAGATTAACGGGTTAATTGTTTCAATAGGCTTAGGTGTCAAGTTTCATCAACATCAGAGATGGACTAAACTACACTTCATTACCCTAGAACATATAAACCCTAATAACAAGTTAAAGCATAATTAACCGTTTTCATTTCCCTAGTAATTGGTGCAAGAAACATTTATCTAAGAGAATTCAAAACAAGATTAACGCAATTAACAAGTTTGTTCAAATCACAATTACAAAAGAAATTAAGAAAATACCCAAATGTTAAGAACCCTATATTACAAGCCTACACCGGGTGATTCCAAATGAGACTAGCCGCTCATAGTTTTGATTCGTGTGCCACAATAGCCAAGAGGTTGCCTTCCTCTTTTCTTTCCTTCTGCGATGCTCAAACAGCCAACAGGCTGTGCCTTCGAGCTCTCCCCAAAAATCATACTTCCGTCCAACTATATTCTCTTCTAAACCTCCTTTTCCAAAAACTCCATGGGCCGAAGTAAACCCAATTAGTGGAGCCCACTTGATTCTTTCAATCTTTCATTTAAAGAGACATTGTCTCAATAATAACGATTATTATTATTATTATTATTATTATTATTATTATTATTATTATTATTATTATTATTATTATTATTATTATTATTATTACAACTCAATGTTCCCAACTCGGGTGTTTTTGGCTCAACCAAAGTTCCTCGTTTGCGCTTCAACGTCTATGAACATCTGCTCTCAAGTGTTCGTGTCTCGATTAAAATTCTTTCGTTTTGAGCTCCTTTTCCACGAACACCTATAAAATATAAAATAAATAAATAAATAGTAGAAACAACCAAAAAGTAATAAAATATATATAATATTAGAATAATAGAGTACATGCCTAAAACTAATAAATATACTATCTAATCGACTCAAAAATATACAAAACTAACAAATAAATGTGATGCATTTAGCAACACATCAACTATCCAAGCTGCTGTTACCCTGGCTCACAGTCTGACCGACGATGTCGTCCGTATGGGTTCTCTGAGTCAGAAGGTTGCAGAGGCGGGAGAGAGTTCTGGAGGTAAGCGTAAGCGATCTGGCTCCAAGAAGGGTAGGAACTCGCCCCGCAAGCAACAAGAAACTGTGAAAGTTTTTGCTGCCACTACTGCTGCTAAGGAAGCCAGACGCAAGTACAACGGGCCTCACCCCTACTGCAGCAAATGCCACTACCACCACGTTGGCACGTGTGAAAGCATCCTGTGTAAGAACTGGAATCGACGAGGCCACCAAACCCATAGCTAGCTGCAAGGCTGAGGCTACCAACACCCCTCCAACCAAGAACGAGTGTTTTGAATGCGGAGTCGTCGGCCACTTCCGCAAGGACTGCCCAAAGCTTAAGAATCAAGCTCGCGGTCGAGCGTTCGTGATGGGAGATGACGAAGCACGTGAAGATCCTAACGTAGTTACCGGTATGTTTCTCCTTAACAATCACTCTGCATCAGTCCTGTTTGACTCAGGTGCCGATTTTAGCTTTGTGTCAACCAACTTTAAAAATTCCCTTGGATTAGACTCAACTAAGTTAGACACTCCGTTTAGCATAGAGTTAGCCAACGGGAAGTTAATTTCTTCTGATGAAGTAGTTAGGGACTATGTTCTAAAACTCGATGGTCGTGCTTTTCGCATTGATCTCCTGCCTATTCAGTTGGGTTGTTTCGACGTTCATCGGCATGGACTGGTTGTCCGAACACCATGCTGAGATTGCCTGCCACGAGAAACTAGTCCGTATTTGTAGAGGGAGAATTCGACACGAAAACAGGATTATACGATCATACAAGTTGCTAAACCAGGTGCGGAAACCCTAGTTCAGAACAAACTGAAGTAAACTCAATCAAAACACAATCAAGATCATTTTAAATGCTTTTCATAGATTAACTTTGCAATAAACTTGATTACAGATTCAATATAGTTAATCTAGACCTCAAACAGATACTCTCTAACCTCTCAGGAACACACACACAAAACACACACTCTCTATTACTCGTTATACATTACAAAAACTCAATTCCTATTTATAACCTCTGCACATTCGCCCAAAGTGAGTGGTCGAATGTGACAGATTTCCACATTCGCCCAGTAAACTGGTCGAATGTGTTCTCTTGTGTCTTCCTGATCTTCCTTCGTCCACTGCAAGCTTCCTTCGCCCACTTCTTATGCTCATTCGCCCCTTCTGAAACTCCTTCGCCCTTAACACATGTTAGTATCTAATCTATAGTCGCAAAACGGCATCTACAAACTCCCCCTCGACTATTGATTAGATCTTTTTCTGTCTTCATCCATGGCCTTGTTCAACAGCTTGATTCTCAGAATACTTTTCTGCTCTTTCGTCATTTCCGGCTCTAACTTTCTTTTCACCGGCTTCGACACATTCGCCATCTTAACTTTCTTGCCAAGCTTCCCTTCCAGATTGCTTCCAGCATTGATATCATAAGCAAAGCAAACACCCACAACTTGTGTGTATTTCCTTGCTTGATCTGCGTCGTTAGGCTCATGATGAATCGGATTATAGAATAACATGATGATGTCTTCGAAGGTGCAATTGATTAGCCACATAGGATCAAATACATGCACATGCTTGTATTTATCCTTTCCATCTCTCAGCACTATCACAGCTTCTGCTTTTCTCCAATCATAATACCAAAATATGAAATCAGCACTGAAGTGTTGAGGCATAGGCATCAAAGGAATTTTTCTCATAACTTCAGGTGCCTTATATATCAAGGTAACCCTTTTCAACTTGGTTCGAGGATCAGTATCCCTGTGAACTTTCCTCCGGGGATACTGTGGCTTGAATCTATTCCACTTCGTCCTGCTCTCCCAAACCAACTTGTCTGCACACCAACCGACGTGTGAATTATTCACTGAAGCACCAGACATAGGGAATCTGCACAAATCTCTAACCGCCCAGTACGGTAGAGTTAGCAAGTCAATGAATCTGTAGAAATACAAGATTCCTGATTCCCACTTGGCAGCTAAGCACTTCAGCCTGCCTAAGTATGTCCACCCAAGAGCTCTGCCTCTGAATTTTGCATTATGGAACCTGTAGAAGTTTCCTTGAGCTTCGGGCTTTGGTCGGTTTTCATCCATCAATCTAAGTTTCTTCAAGTACTCTTTCAACTCATCAGTTTTGCTTGAAGATTCTGGCAAATCAGATCCAAGTACCTTTTCAACAAATTCAGCACTTCTTTTTCTTGCCTTTTTCTTAGCAGACGTATTATGCCTTTCTGTAAAATCAGGAAATACCACGTCTTCATCATTTTGTCTGAAGTACTGTGGATATTCCTCGTGTGTAATATCCTCAATCTCAACTTCCTCAAACTCAGGGGTTTCTTTATCATCAGAGTGAGTTCCAACATCCTTTTCAGGAATAGGTGGAATCGACTCATCAATAATGAACTCTTCAAAAGTTTTCCCTACTCTCTGTGCAAGACCATCCAATATCTCCTTTGCCACAGAAGCAGGTACTTCCCCCTCTTCAAGATCTGGATCATTATATTCCAACTCATATCTCATGTCATCTGTTTGGAATATTTCTGCAAAACGACCTGTGAACTCAATGGTCCACTCTCTCTTTTCTAACATATCTTTGTACACTTGTTTTGCATCATCAGATAACGATCTCACCTTCTCGTTCCAGAACACAGTCTCATCATCTACATTCTCTCCCTTTTTCTTAGAACTAGACTCACCTGTGTCTTTCTTCTTCTTAGAAGGTGGTCTCTTCTCAAATGTGAATTTAGCAGTATCATCTCCTCCTTCATCATCATCACTGCTACTACTATCATCATCTTTTTGATTCCCTGAACCTTCAGCATCATCATCATCATCATTGTTATCATCTTCATCATCATTCTTATCCGATTCTTCATTCTCATCCTCATCCTCATCCTCCTCTTTATCAGATTCGGATGGTTCAAAGTCTACTTTCTCAACTTCTCTCTCTTCATCTTCTTCACCCTCCTTCAGCTTGGGTGCTTCATTGTACAGATTTTGAATCAGATCACTAAGGCGTTTGTTTTCAGCTTTCAACTCCTTATTGTCTTCTTTGATTGCCTTGTATCTGTTCTTATTTCTCAGAACTTTGCCTTCAAGCTTCTGATTCTTTGCTTCAAGCTTCTTGACCTTCTCATCTATTTCATCTTGATTGGTTTTAGAAGCAACAACTATCTGAAGCATCTTCTCTTCATTCAACTTAAACTTGGCAATCTCAGCTTGTTGAGACACAAGCATCTTCATCATGTCATCCATTCTTTTGTTCATCTGTTTCATCACTTCATCATCCACAGTGATCTTTTTAGATTTGGATTTAGACTTAGATGGCTCATCCTCAACATCTTTTCCCTTCTGAGGCTTAGTAAACATGTTCAGAACATTATCCAGTGCAATATTGAACTGCTCCACTGGTAATGTTGTAGCCTCCTTAGTCTTTTGTTTCTTTGCAGCTGGTGAAGATTGTTTAGATGATGTTCCAGCATCCGGTAATCTTTTTCCTTTTAACAACAAGTTCAACTCCTTCTCTCTGAGTTGCTTAGTGCTTGTCTTCTTAGCCATAGACTTGTGTTTGGGCTTGGGCAAATTCACAACAACTGTTTCACCCTCATTCAATTCATCAAGATTAACAGTCAAAACTTCATCTACAGCATCAATAGATTGCTTACCCTTATTAGCTTCTTCTATTGATCTGTTCAAAGATTCAGACTCACCAACCAAAGTGGCCTTTTGTTTGGTAGTCTTAACATTCTCAGCATCCGAATCCCATTGTTCCTCAGTTTCTGTCTCCTCAGAATCAACCGACTCCTCATCTACCAAACCTGTCCCCTTCTTGGCAGTAGTCTTCTTTCTCACTGTCTTTTGTTGTTTTGATGTCCCCTGCTCTGTCTTTCCCTTTCCCTTCCCTTTGGCTCCGGAATTAACAACTTGCCTTTTCCGTTTTGTGCTTGCATCAGCATAGACTAACGGATCATCATTATCACTGTCACTGTTAGGATGCCTTGCAAGATTCTTTCCAGGATCTTCATAATCCTCTCTTGCCAAAGCTCCGAATAACCTTCTGAAAGGTGGTCTGTCTTTTTCAGGAATACCCTTATAAGCTTTCATCCTTGCCAAAGTTCTAACATTCATATGATCCATGTTAAGAATCTGTGTCGGATCCTTCTTCAAGTGTGGATACTTGTGATCGAAGATCATCATCAGAAATCTTGGATAAAGCATAAAGTACTTCTTCTTCAAACCCTTCAACATCTCTAACATATGGTCTAGAATCATCCCAGCAACATTAAATGGTTTATTGAGAGTCAATGCAACCATTAATGAGCTTAAACTTTTCCTCATCACGTCATAACCACCACTTACACATCCAAACACCAGAATAATGACATGAGCAAAATACTTGAATTGCACGCTCAGCTTTCCTTTATACATAGAACCATCAGTAATCGGTCCTTTGTACTTCATCCTTAGAAAGCATGCCTTTTGCTCAGTCCATGAAAGTTCTCTAGGATCTTCACTTGTTTCAAATTGGATCTGGAGAGCTTCTCTGATATCTGCTTCAGTGATGAACATCTCCATTCCCTGAATTTTGCTTTTGATGATCGTCTGATTATCGAAGTAATCATATTTGGCATTATTATAAAAATCCTCAACTATATCCTTGTAGATAATAGTTGGTGTTGCCAATGCATAAACCACTCGACATCTCTTCAAGAACTTAATAATCTCTGTGAATTCAACATTTTTCTCCACATCCCCAAGATAAGCACAACAGTTATGTGTCTTCTCAAACGGCCATTTAGATCCGCTTGATGGTCCTTCCTCTTGCACCGTCTCTGGAACAGGATCAGTCACTTGAGTTTCCACAGGAATCTCAACATTAGCTTGTTCTTCAGCCATCTGAAATGGAAAATCAAAATCAAACGTCAAAACACAAAATCGACAAAACTTGAAATTTTTAGGTTTTCAAATTTCACATTCGCCCATGACATACTGGCCGAATGTAAGATTTAGTGTTCGAAGGAGAAAATTTATGGTCGAATGTAAAAAGTTTTGAATAACAATGTTCATTCGTCCGTTTCAGTGTTTCCTTCGCCCACTATTTCTACCTTCGTCCGGTTCGATGACCCGAAGGTGGATCTGATTCAAACCAAAATTTTAAAAATTTTCCAATCATGTGTTTAGCCCTTGATTTTGATTAAAACCTGTCCTAACATGACCGACTAAGCTTCGCCAATCATCAATTACCTTTCAAATTCATTTTACATCAGTTTTCATCAACAATTTAGGGTTCTTATTGTTTTAAAGATCAAACAATGATTAAAACATGTTAATATCCTAATTCCGAATACATTCTCCCCCTAAAACTGATGTGGGATGAATGTTTAACAAAATCAAGCATTAACCATCCCTCAATCGTCAAAAACCATAAACCCTAAGTCAGTTTAGAAATCAATCGATTACAGGTTCATTTCAAGCCCATTACCTGTAACAATTATATGAAAATGATCAGGGAACAGTAGGAAATAAAACACACAAGCAGATTGGTTTTACCCGAATGTGAAATGTGGGTAAAAACCACATTCGCCCAATCTTGAACGGTCGAAGGTGAAACAAAAATCCCACATTCGTCCACAATTAAGGGCGAATGTAAAATGGGAATTTTGAAAAATTTTACCAAATTACAAATTCGAATCCCGTTCAACATTTTTCAATTCGTTAAGCATCCAAAACACAAATTTTCACTTTGAGAATGATACAAAGCCCAATTGGTAGTGTCAAATCTCAGAAATTGACTATCAAGCATCCCCGGTTATCAAAAATAAAGCAGAAATGCAAAAAGTTTTGGATTTTCTGAAATTTTATCAAAACACACCTAAAATCTTTTTGGATTTTGTATCTTTTTGACATTAAAAGTAAATTGCAACAAATAAAAATGCATCAAAGTAAATGACAACAGTAAACATTTTGTGAAATCCGGTCAGAGGATCATATCAGTTTTCTGAGAAATCTGATCACAGCGTTGATCTTTTTGTTTAATATTATCATTAGAAACAGTATGTGATACGGCAATTGCTGATATTGTGGTCCACGTAAGCTCACATGCAGACAATTACGCAATGCTTTAAAATGATACGAGTTAGGTGTATTAGACTAACACGATGTGGTGCCCACACACACGACATACTCCCGTATCAAGTAATTGCACAAAGCTTCGTCGTAACGCGTGATTATGCCAGAGTTATCCGTAAAAGTTACAAAGTATATAGCACAGAGGTGTACAGGTCAGCAAAAGAATGCAGCAGAGTAACATGTGCGTATACACTAGGTTGAGGCTGATATTAATCACTGATTTGCATCAGATAATCAATACGATGTAATAATGATCTATGATCAATTAAAACATAAAGTTCCTCAATTCGGTAACTTCCGGTTTTAGCAATTAAGCTCTTTTAGTAAATATTCTGATAAAACTAGGTCCGTAAATCAATACGACAAAAGTTTATCAGAATATCCCGGATAACCATAACATAACGACCCGAAACCTCAGATTTTGGCAATCCTATCAAACGAAATTACGGTACTAAGACCATATGCCCATGAGGTATTCAGCCACGAACGCGTAGTTCGTTATGTTTGTATCACTAATGCACGCAATATTTAGTCTACGAAGCCTATCAGCATATCACACATAATCAACACACGCCTCATAAACTATACAATTCTTTAGCCTGTATCAGATTCCCACTGATGTACTATCATTTCCTCTGTTTTACCAGGAAATCAATTTTTTTATTTTCTAATTTTTAGGTCTTTTTGGAATTTTATAATGTTTTTGGCTTTTCTGATAAAATGGCTCCCCCTAAAATAAAGACATATTTTTGGATTTTCATTTTTCTGAAAACAAAACAAAAACAAAATTTAGAAGAAACAATCCACTCGAAAGCATCAACTTCTTTGAGGATTTTACAATCCCCTCGAAAGCATCAACTTCTTTGAGGATTATGAAAGTAAAGAGAAATTCCCAATTAGCAAAGAGAAATTCCCAATTAGCAAAATATAAAAACTAAAAACTAAAAAACGATAAACCGAGGTGCCGATTAGTCCTGTTTTTCCTTTATATTGTTTACTTTTAAAAGATATTCAAAGCGTGAACGGTCAAAAGCTTTAGTAAACAGATCTGCACGTTGGTAGTCAGTGTGTATTTTGATCATATCGATCAATTCCTTAGCGTAACAATCTCGGATAAAATGATATTTGATCCGGATGTGTTTCGCTTTAGAATGATTTTCCGAATTTTTAGTTAATGCAATTGCGGCTTCGTTGTCGCAGTAAATAGGAGTTTTAAGAAACTGCAAACCGTAATCCACCATTTGTTGTTGAATCCAAAGTACTTGTGAACAGCAACTCGAGGCTGCAATGTACTCGGCTTCACAGGTAGATTGTGCTACGGAAGTCTGTTTCTTGCATTGCCAGGTGATTAACCTGCTCCCGAAAAACTGGCAACCAGCTGTAGTAGATTTGCTATCCTTGTCACAGCCGCCCCAATCTGCATCACTAAATGATATGAAATCAAAATTATCATCATTAGGGTACCAAAGTCCTTTTGAAGGACAACCCTTCAGATATCGAAGGATACGCTTGACCGCCGTCAGATGACTTTGTTTCGGCTTCGATTGATAGCGAGCACAGAGACACGTTGCGTACATAATATCTGGTCGAGACGCCGTCAAATACATCAGAGATCCGATGATTGCTCTGTATGTAAAAGGATCCGTCAGCTCCCCCTTAGCGTCCACTCCAATCCCGTGATTGGGTTGAATCGGGGTATCCATTGGCTTTGAGTCCTCCATCTGGAATCGGCTCAAGATGTCGGAGACATATTTCGTCTGGTGAATGAAGATCCCGTCGGGTCTTTGGTCCACCTGCAAGCCTAGGAAAAACTGCATCTCCCCCATTGCGCTCATTTCGAACTTTTCCTGCATGACAGATTCAAAATCCCTGCATAAAAGCTCGTTAGTTGAACCAAATATTATATCATCAACATATATCTGCACTAGAAGCAAGTCATCTCCCGTCTTTTTCGTAAAGAGGGTGCAATCGACGAGGCCGCGCTTAAATCCTTTGTTGATGAGGTATGTACTCAGCTCCTCGTACCACTGCCTCGGAGCCTGGTGCAAGCCATAAAGAGCTTTGTTCAGCACGTAGACCTTATCCCGGTGGATTGGGTCCTCAAAGCCTGGTGGCTGCCCGACATACACCTCTTCCTTGACTTTCCCGTACAGAAATGCGCTTTTCACGTCCATCTGGTAAACTTTGAATTTCTTATAAGAAGCAAACGCAAGGAACATCCGAATAGCTTCGATTCGTGCTACCGGTGCATAGATCTCATTATAATCAATCCCTTCGATTTGATGGAAACCCTGCACGACCAATCTGGCTTTGTTCCGAACAATTACCCCACGATCATCCTTCTTACACTTGAACACCCATTTGGTGCCAATCTTCTTTCTATCCGGTGGCAAATCTGTGAGCGTCCAAACTCCTAATTTCTGGAATTGTAATAACTCCTCCTGCATAGCTTCAACCCAGGCATCATCCTTCAAAGCGTCCTTGTATGTCCTTGGCTCTACCTGCGACACATAACACGCAAACGACCAATCATTTTGACTACCAGATTGTTGAATTTTGGCATATAAAGCTAAAGCACCAAAACTCTCTGGCGAATTAACGCTTTTAAGCTGCCCTCTGGTCATAACACTACTTCCAGGATCACCGATAACTTGCTCCAGCGGGTGAATACGATGTATCCGAGATTCCGGATAATCAGGTACTTGCACTCCCGTCTGAACAGTCAAGTTCTCTACAGCATCCAGATCATGACCCGTATTTGATGATGAAGCCACATCAGTATTTGGAGTTGGGTTCACTGGCGGTGCCTCCTGTTCTTCAGCTTGATCAAGAATAGCTTCTTCAAATTGTTCATCTTCAGATTCTGAAGTGTCTAATGAAGTTGAAGCCTCTTGAAAAATTTCTTCTTCTTGGATAGGAGCATTGGTATCATTAGAAGCTGGTAGGGGGTTCACGGTGATTGGACGCACCAACGGTGAAGTTGTTGCATTTTCACACTCGTAAAGTAATCGAATAACAGCTTCTTCAACCAAGCTATCTAGATTGAATGATTCAAAGAAGTCTTTGTAATCAAACATCCAATCAGGACCCGTGCCTTGAAGATTTTGAGTATATCGTTGAACTTCCACGTTAGCCCAGTCTTCCACACGACGAGTTCGCTTGTTGTATACCCGTTTGAGTGGGGTTGCATATCCAACAAAGTAACCCTCCTCGGCTTTAGGACTAAACTTTTCGCTTGGATTCAACATAGTGCAAGGCGCCCCGAAAGGTTCTAGATACTCTAAGTTCGGCTTTCTTCGGTGTAACAGCTCATAAGACGTTTTACCAAACTTCTTCACTGTTAGAACCCGATTTAGTGTGTAGTTTGCTGCATAAATCGCCTCATTCCAGAACATTACCGGAAGATTTGAATCAGCAAGCATTGTTCTAGCCGCTTCAATTAGAGTCCTATTCTTTCGTTCAGCAACACCGTTCTGTTGAGGGGTGTACGGAGCCGAATATTCATGATGTATCCCTTTGTTTTCACAAAGTTCATCCATCTTTGCATTTTTGAACTCCGTCCCATTGTCACTCCGAATTCTCTTTATCTTCACATTGTAGAGATTCTCCAATCGAGTGAACAGAACTTTTAGATTCATAAAAGTGTCGCTTTTATTCTGCAAACACATCACCCATGAAAATCTTGAGTAATCGTCAGTGACGACTAAACAATAAAGCTCTCCAAGATGACTATGGCGCTTGACCGGTCCGAAAAGATCCATGTGCAATCGCTCTAGTGGCATCTCTACAGAGTTAACCTTTTTTACTTTGTGGGACTGTTTGTGCTGCTTCCCCTTTTTACAACTTACACACTTGTCATTCAAATGGAAATGTTTCACATTAACTCCCTCGACAAGTCCATTCCTCACAAGTTGATTCATTTTCTTCAGATGAATGTGCCCCATTCTTCGGTGCCACATTATCGATTCTTTCTCAGTCGCCTTGGACAAAAAGCACGTTATTTGTCCCTGTGATGTCATCGCCTTGGACATATCAAGAATGTATAAATTGTTGACGCGTGGTGCCTTCAACATTATCCACTCTTTAGGAATTGTAAAGCCCGGTTTCAAGATATAGCAGGATTTGTCATCAAAATGCACAGTAAATTTCTTGTCACAAATTTGACTAACACTCAACAGATTGTAGTCTATCTGCTTCACATACGATATCCGCTCAAAACTCACGATCCCATTGCTTACACTCCCTTCCATCGTGATATATCCGCCTTTGTTTCCCGCAAACGCAACATACCCTCCATTGATGTTCTTCACATCGAACAACAACGCAAGATCCCCTGTCATGTGGCCTGAAGCTCCACTATCAACAATCCAAAGACTGCTAATAGGGCCAGCTGAAGCTCCCTGCACACAAAAAGTAAATCATTTAGTGCTTTCGGGGGACCCAAGCCTGAGTCTTGGGTCTTTCAACATCAGGTTTAACAATGACATTTTCACAAACATTTTTATCAACATTTTGATCAATCTTTTTCTGATTAATCACAACTGTTTCTTTCTTCTCATTAGCCTTTGAAGATGAAGCTCCTGGAGTGCCATTGGGTGTCCAAGATTGTTCAGTCCTTTTCAGGATGCGAATCTGAGACTTTGGGTTCTCAGTCGGTTTCTGAACATTGTTAGCAAATGTAACCTTCTTGGTAACCTTATCTGATTTAACAGACTTAGGTCCAACATTCGATTTGACAATCGGTTTTGGTGTAACCTTTTGTCTATCAAAAGTTGAGTTCACCACAGGTTTCCTCCACGAGTTTTCCATCGCAATCCGATTTCTTCTATCATAGTGCATTGGACGAGTGTTCCTCATTTGAAAATGGTTTTGATTATAAAACGGTTGTGATTGTTGAGCAACAACTCTCCTATGAGGTGGCACATAATGATCAATCGGCTTACGCATAGAGTTCCTCACTTCAACTTCGTGCCTCTTATGCCTTACGTATGGGCACTGAGCAAGTAAATGCCCGCGTTCCCCACACTTAAAGCACGCACGGTACTCTTCAAAAACATTTGGAGCATTTGGTTGAGCAAATGATCTAATTGGGTATTGATCATTATACTGTTGCTTTCTTAAACTCTCAGGAAGTGGCCCTTTTGAGTAAGTTGGCTCATTGAAACCATTAGCTCTGTTTTTGGGTTTAACAAACTCTGTGACATGTACCTTTGGTTCTTGAGGAACATCCAAGTACAACTTCTTTAACAAAGCTGGTGGAATTTCATTAGTTCTCTCATGTTTAGGGAACCAAATAGTACTCTCTTGCCAAATTTTGTCAATTTTAGCATAGTTGACATCTTTTATTGGAAAGTCCTCGTCAGAGATGATCTTATCGGATCCTTCCATCCGATAAAATACCTTGACAGGTTTGTCACATTGTTCGTTTTTCTCACTTTTCTCAAGATCTTTCTTAATCACATTAAGATCTTTCCTCACAACATTCTTCTCAGATTTATCCACATGATGAACATTTCTCATTGGAACAATTTGAGATGATGAAACTGGTTCATTTGTAATGATGTGATTTTCTTTTGGAATATCACATACATTAACTGTTTGGTTACAACCAATCTCATCACTCTCTGAATCTGAGTCAACACTTTCAGCAGTAACACCTTCATCATTGATTCCCAAAATCGGTCTAACATCGGAATTTGGATCACCAACACTTGAAGTGTTCGATTCATTTTCCGATGCTGAATCAGATTTTACCGAACTCTCCGGTGTCACTTGGTGACAATTGTGGTTTTCAAAAAGAACCGGAGATGGTACAGCCCGATAATTGGTTGTTTTGTCATCAATGATGTGGTCTACCACATAAGCAACATTCTTGTAGCTTTCTAACTTTTTGTTTACTTTTTCAGCAAAGCATTTGATGGCGGCCATTTCTAACTTGGT
The DNA here is from genome assembly GCA_032199755.1 of Ambrosia artemisiifolia. Lineage (NCBI taxonomy): Eukaryota > Viridiplantae > Streptophyta > Magnoliopsida > Asterales > Asteraceae > Ambrosia > Ambrosia artemisiifolia. The sequence goes on from CM063522.1 coordinate 34,159,933, forward strand.
GTTTTCAATTTCATTGATGTAGTTGTTTATTGCCAATTGTTTTAAAGACAAAGTATTTTTCAAGTCAGAAATGTCCTTTTTGTAGCCATCTAATACTTTGTTAAAAGCATTCAACTCTTTGCGAGTAGATTGACTGTTCATGATAGCACTATCACGTTGAATACGGAGTTGTTTAACCTCCTCAGTCAATCTATCACATCCACCACAATATTTTTCACTAGTATTATCAGTATTACAGGCAGAACTTACAGGTTTTGGTGGGTCAGTCATGGCCATTAATGCGAAATGAGCTTCCTTTCCTGCAAAGAATCTGGAGTAATCAATCTTTGTGAAAGCATCATCTGCAATGCACGACTTCCTAGTCTTCAGAAAATCTGCTTCTGCAAGTAACTGATCAATATCTTCATCAAGAGAATTAACACTGGCTTCTGTATCCGAATCACTGTCTGAATCAGAATAAACCGATTCACACTCCTCAGGTATGTCAGAAACAGTATCAATCACCACTCCTGAATTAGTCTCTTCATTTTCAACCTCAACATTCACTTCAGAATCAACCTTAACCGGTTCAAAATCACCATCTGTCTCAGCCTCAGACTCATCACTAACAACTTCAGTTTCAACTTTCTCCTCTACCGTCACAGACTCTTCAAGATCAACCTGATAGGCAACACACGCCACATTTCCCCCAGTGGTTATCTCCTCAACACCTATCTGAATGCTTGACCAGTCAAACCTTTCATCTTGTTGGGTAACCAATGCTTGATTGGTATTTTGTGTTTCAGCCGGTGTAGTGATTGGTATGACTGTTCGGTTAGTATTGTTTGGTGTTTGGTTTTGTGTCTGGTTTGGTGTGGTTGGTTGTCTATTTTGGTTGTTGTTAAAGTTGTTTTGACGGTTTTGGTAGTTATTGTTGTTCTGAGTAGAAACTTGGTTTTGGTTTTGTTGTTGACGGTTCTGATAGGTAGCATTAAATGGATTCCTGTTGCCTTGTTTCGGTGGCTGTGTGCATTCACGTTTAAAGTGACCTTTGCCCCCACAATTAAAACAAGTCACTTTCTCCTTATTAAACCCGTAGGTTGTGTTAGGAGAAGTTCCCAAGTCGGTTCTACCAGTTTTCTCAATAAACTCAGTTGCTCTTCGCATTATGCTCGCAAATGCCCATTGAATGTCAATGAGTTCCATTTCTTCTTTATCAATCTGTGCGTAGTCTTCATTGGTCAAGTTGTTATTACCAATTTGACTAGCAACTAATCCATTATAGGAAGAAACCATTGCTGAGACTAAAGCAATGTGTTGCTGAGCAACTTCAACTGTCACATTTCCAAGATTGAAAGTCTCCAAAACCACAGTTGGTTGATTAGGTTGGTTCATTGGTTGTGGTTGAGTTTGACCAGCAGTATAAAAAGCTGCTTGCTGTTTTGGTGAGAATGGTGGAATGTATGAATATTGATATGGAACTTGTGGTTGTGGTTGTGATAACATGATAGGTGATTCAACAGCATTGGATATACAAGCAACATGTGGTGTTACTAGTCCTCCAGAACTTGTGCTTGTTGGAACTAAAGATCCTCCAAAATATAAATTCGGATTCTGAGGGATCTGTGCTCTCCTAGCCTTCCTCTTCTCTTCCAGTTCCTTGTTTTCCAGCTTCTCAACGAACTCTTGAAGCGACCAGTACTGAAAAGCATCCTTTTCCTTCAGAACATCCACATGCTGATCCCAGTTAGGTGGTAATGCTTCAGCAAACTTGTCCACCTGTTTAGCCATAGGGATCTGTACACCATAGCTAGACAATTCAGATATTAAATGATTATATCTAGGAGTTAGTTCTTTCAAAGTTTCATTTCCAACATATGAAAAATTCTCAAACTCCTTAACAAGCTCTTCCATCCTCAAATTCCTAGTCTTTTCATTCCCATCATGCTTCCTCTTAAGCATATCCCACAAAGCCTTCGAAGTTGTGCACGTCCCAAACTGATGCAAAAGATCATTAGTAATGGCTTGTGTCAGTTGTGAGAACGCCTTCTTCTCCACTGCAAACTTTTTCTTCTCATCTTCCGCCATGCTCTCCAATGGCACTGGTTCACCCGTGTTCTCCAGAACTGGTGGTGTGTATCCTTTAGCAATCATGTTCCATGCTTCAGCACCTTCTACTCCCATGCCTTCCAAGTGTATCTTGAACTTTTTCTGCCACTGATTGTATTCCTGAATCTCCATGAGCTTCGGTGGCCGAGTCCCGCTACCTGAAGACAAATCATTAATCAGTGTGGAAATAGCATTAGTAGTTTGAGTGTTTACCACCGCTGCTGCTACTCCCCAGTAGTCAGACTGTGGTACTGTAGGTGCACTCTGAGTCATGTAGTTAACCGGCTGCGAAGACTGTGTGCTCGTCTTCTGTGCTGCCACTGTCCATGGGTCCATCACCTGCTGTTGTGGTTGTGCTGGTGTAGGAGTAGTCTGATAACGCCACATAGTCACGCACTTCGAAAAATTCAACACTTAGAAAAATTTCACAAAAACTGTTACAGGTTCGTCCAAAAGAAATCAGATTCGTCCCTTTTGGTTACGTTCGTCCAAAAACAGTGCCCCGAATGTGAGAAATTCACCAGAATGTAAAATTTCACCAACACCTTTCTACGTTCGTCCGTTTGAGGTTTTCCTTCGTACCCCCGATGAACCGAAGGTAACTTTTCTGACCCGAATGAAGAAAATTCAAGTGAAAACTTCTACGTTCGTCCAAAAATTAACTACGTTCGCCCGAAATTCACTCACACTCGCCCTAAAACACTCACGTTCGCCCACTAAACACAGGTTCGCCCATATCTGTTCTTTGAAAAACGGTTACACTTTTGAAAAACGGTTATTTTGATCTCTGATTTTCAAAAGTTTGTGGATTTGATTGATCTTGATCAGGTTATACTTCGGAGATGATTTGGAACAACTTTAAAACTTGGAATTTTGAATTTTAACCACAAAAACACCTCTAATTGTTTCAAAAACACACAAAAACCATTTTTAGTTGAAAACAGATGTGAATTGATGAAAATTATGTCTAAATCAGCTCTGAGTTTATCAATTTGTTGTTGTATGATCCTCTACGCTCTGATACCACTTTGTAGAGGGAGAATTCGACACGAAAACAGGATTATACGATCATACAAGTTGCTAAACCAGGTGCGGAAACCCTAGTTCAGAACAAACTGAAGTAAACTCAATCAAAACACAATCAAGATCATTTTAAATGCTTTTCATAGATTAACTTTGCAATAAACTTGATTACAGATTCAATATAGTTAATCTAGACCTCAAACAGATACTCTCTAACCTCTCAGGAACACACACACAAAACACACACTCTCTATTACTCGTTATACATTACAAAAACTCAATTCCTATTTATAACCTCTGCACATTCGCCCAAAGTGAGTGGTCGAATGTGACAGATTTCCACATTCGCCCAGTAAACTGGTCGAATGTGTTCTCTTGTGTCTTCCTGATCTTCCTTCGTCCACTGCAAGCTTCCTTCGCCCACTTCTTATGCTCATTCGCCCCTTCTGAAACTCCTTCGCCCTTAACACATGTTAGTATCTAATCTATAGTCGCAAAACGGCATCTACAGTATTCCGTTACCAGATGGTGACATCCTAGCGATTCGAGGAGACCGTGGTAGAGCCACCCACCGAATCATATCTTGCATTAAGGCGCATAAATGCCTGAGGAAGAGCAGTGTTGCTTTCCTAGCACACATTGTCGATCAGAAGACCAAAGAGCGGAAGCTTGCGGACATACCCGTCGTACAAGACTATCCGGAAGTCTTTCCAGAGGACTTGCCTGGACTTCCCCCTCCTCGAAAAGTCGAGTTTCGTATTGATCTAGTTCCAGGAGCTGCTCCTGTTGCCCGCACTCCGTATCGCATGGCGCCGTCCGAGATGCCGCCCTAGTTTATCCCCTTGGGGAGCACCTGTCTTGTTCGTGAAGAAGAAAGATGGGAGTTTCCGCATATGCATCGATTACCGAGAGTTGACCAAGCTGACCATCAAGAACAAGTATCCTTTGCCAAGTATCGATGATCTGTTTGACCAATTGCAGGGTTCCAGCTTCTACTCAAAGATCGACGTGCGTTCGGGTTATCACCAGTTACGGATTCAGGAAGACGACATCCCGAAGACTGCATTCCGAACTCGCTATGGACATTACGAATTCCTAGTCATGCCATTTGGGCTGACGAATGCACCTGCAGTATTCATGGACCTCATGAATCGAGTCTGCAAACCCTACTTGGACAAATTCGTGATTGTCTTCATCGATGACATATTGATCTACTCGCGAACTCAAGAAGAGCACGAATATCATCTTCGATTGATTTTAGAGTTGCTCAAAAATGAGAAGTTGTTTGCCAAATTCTCGAAGTGCGAGTTCTGGATTCGAGAAGTTCATTTCCTCGGTCACGTGGTGAACGAGAGAGGTATACAATTTGACCCCACAAAAATTGAAGCTATCAAGGATTGGGCTGCGCCCAAGACGCCCACTGAAGTGCGACAATTTCTGGGATTAGCTGGTTACTACCGACGGTTGATCGAGAATTTCTCCAAGATCGCCCAGCCATTGACTGTCTTAACTCAGAAAGACAAGGAATTCGAATGGGGATTCAAACAGGAGAACGCATTTCAGGTCCGATTCTTTCTCTTTGTAACGCCCCGAAAACCCGCTTCATTTAAAAACGTTGATGGGCGGGATTAATAAAAATGATATTGAGTCAAGAGGTTATAAGTTGGAGGGTGGAAATTGTCAAATACCCAAAGTCCATATTAAAAAGTGTTAAATAGGATGAAAACACCAAAAACACACACTTGGTGTGTGTTTTGGTCGATTATCAGGGAAGAAGAAAAAGGGGTTTCAACCCCAACCCAACTACCAAGCTCAATCTAGTGAGAAATCAAGGAGAAATCGTTGCATGAGCCAGAAATGGATGATTTAAGGTCAATCAAACCCAAAGGTACCTTCTATTTGGTAGATTTTGATGTTAAGGTTAATTTTGGAGTTGATGAAACCTAGGGTGTGTATAAAAACGTGAATCAAGGAAGAATGGAGGTGTCTAGATGTTGATAGACATTAGAGGAACCATAATTCATGATACTACATAAGGCTATGCTTGATTCTTGTACTAGTTAGATTGTTTTACACTTATGATGAAAGTGAGTATTGATCTTGGTGTAATCCAAGACCATTCCTAGTTAATTGTTGAGTGCATTGAAAAGAAAGTGGTGATTTGCTATGTTGATAACTATTTAATGAATGGTATGTAATGTAGGGAAGAAATATGATGATTTATGTTATGAGCTATGAAAGTATGCATGAAATGCTTGTACATTGTGTTTTAAATGTTGTATGCACACCAAGTGTTTGATGAAATGCCTAGATTAGTCTAACTTGTGAAATTGTAGGCAAGATTGGACAAGTATGAAAGTAGTATGATAATAAATATAATTGAAAGTGGATTAGCATGAGAATTGTGTTCTAGGGAGCATTCATGTAGGGATTTAGTGTTATGAGGTATTCTTGGGCTATGTTGCTAGTTGGAGATTATGAAGGCCCTAGTATGTATGTGAGGAAATGTATGAACGTATATGACAACCGTTGTGATCATATGGTTGTATCTGTTTCGAAATATATGAGAATATTGTTATGGTGAAGTTCATATGGTCTAGTACACTAATATGGATATATGTTTCTAACTAGAAAGTTTGAATGGTTGAAAGTTGACTTTCCGCCAAGTCAATAGTGTAGAATAACATGGTTAGGCTCCCAAACTTGATTGTGTGATTAGAAACACTATGTGACGCATAACATGTTAAAACTATGCGACATATATGATAATAAGTGGTATTACATGATGTGAGAATAAATGTGGTTGTGAATGTATGTTTTAGATATGATAGAAGTTGACTAATGAAAGTCAATGTGATATTTGGTTGAGAATGGTTGTTAGTGTGATATGATCATGTATGCTAACTATGATGTGAACATGATGATATGAAAGGATATGAAGGATGGGCTCAAGCATGAGGAGCTAATGGGTCAAGATGAGGCAAGTAAACAAGCATGAACTTGGAGGACTTGAGGTAAGTGATTCCCAAACTTAACACGCATTTATGATATTGAATTATATGTTCATGTAGAATGGGAATCTTGAAAGAATACGTAACTTATAGTTGTGTCAAGGATCATGAAGAAGAATTTCAAGGTATAGTAATGGGTCAACGCTACCCGGTAAGTACGTAGATTAATAGATGGCCCTCGGGCCAAGAAATGCAAGATAACTAGTAATCAAGGAAAATATTGAAACGGGACATGGTAATTTACATGGGATGATGTTTTTAATTTAACATAAGTTAAATGAGTTGACGATTGGGAAGCCATTAGGTGTAGTGCCTAAAACCTCTTAACGGGTTGAAATGGACTCGCATACATGGCTAAATAACTATGAATGTTAGAGACCGAATGGGACGATAAAATATGTCCTTGGAGGCTTCAAAAAGGCTAAGTTAAGTGTATATTGCTTTGGGGTATCAATATCTTTGATTTTGTGCAAAATCCCCAAGGTTAGTAGCAAAACCGGTCAGGGGCGCAAGCTGGGAGCATCCCAGCGCACCTTGCGCTGGTCCTTTGTCAGCTTGCGCTGACCCTTCAGATGTGGTCAGATAGGGGCGCAAGGTGGCCAGCGCAAGGTGCGCTGGTGTGCACCAGCTTGCGCCCCACTCCAATACCTTCTTGTTTTTCGCTGCTAGTTGTACCATGTGTTTCCAACTCTTGTTAACTTAAAGTTTGACATGTTGTGTCACACGAATAGGAAAGGGCCGAGCCAGAATAACAAGTAAAGTTATCTTACAAGAAGATATTTTATAAATTACATATTTGGTAATTTATAGATGCGGAAGCCTAATGGTATCGATGAATGTATGGAATTTCAGGGCTAGAATCCAAAGATCGGATTCGAGATGGTAACTTGTATGAGTCCGAACTTGCAGAGACAAGTTAAAATGATCATCTAACTTCTTTGGACGTTGTTACTATGCTGTCAAAATATTAATTGAAGTCACTTACTAAACTAATGATATGGTTATGTGGTGATTGCAGATTGGTGTGAATCTTCCACATAAGCGAGGAACGGTTGAAGATCGAGTGAGGACCTGGATTGTACGCGGTCGCATAACTTCTAATATAGAGGCATTTGTGTTGAATCCAATAGTAGAAGATAATTACGTAACACCTTTAATATATTGAAAAAAAATGGTTTTCCCCACATTCAAGATTGTTTATAATGAAAGAAATTTTTCGGTTGGTATTTTCCGCTGCGTATTTTCTGTATTACAGATTTTAGGGTGTTAAACTCTTCCTGAGGGTACCAATGACTTCGTAGTTTACTGCGATGCCTCTCATCAAGATCTTGGATGCGTACTCATGCAGCGGGATAAGGTCATCGCCTATGCAGCCCGACAGCTCAAGATTCATGAGAAGAACTACACCACTCATGACCTCGAGCTGGGTGCAGTGATCTTTACCCTCAAGATATGGAGGCACTACCTTTACGGCACTAAGTGCACCATTTTCACTGATCATAAGAGCTTACAACACATCTTCAATCAGAAGGAATTGAATATGCGTCAACGCAGATGGGTTGAGTTGCTGAATGATTACGACTGTGAGATTAGATACCATCTGGGAAAATCCAATGTTGTGGCTGATGCTTTGAGCCAGAAGGAACGAGTTAAGACCATGCGTGTGCGCGGACTAGGTCTGACCATCTATACAAATCTCACCACTCGCATCCGTAACGCCCAGCAGGAGGCTCTGAAAAGTGAAAACTTAAAGGATGAGTCGTTGTTTAAGATGGTAAATCTGTTGGAGCCAAGATCCGACGGCACAGTGTATTTTGCTAATCGGATTTGGTTGCCCCGTTTTGGCCAGTTACGTGACGTCATTCTCGAGGAAGCCCACAAGTCCAAATACTCGGTCCATCCCGGAGCTGACAAGATGTACAAAGACGTAAAGGAATTTTACTGGTGGCCAAACCTTAAGGGTGAAATTGCCTCTTATGTCAACAGATGCCTTACTTGCACCAAGGTCAAAGCTGAGTATCAGAAACCGTCTGGTCTGCTGCAGAAACCAGAGATTCCTGTTTGGAAATGGGAACAGATTTCTATGGACTTCATCACCAAGCTACCTAAGACGTCCAGTGGTCACGATACAATTTGGGTGATTGTTGACAGGTTGACTAAATCCTCGCATTTCTTGCCGATTAAGGAAACCGACAAGCTAGAGAAACTTGCCAAGCTATACATCAAGGAGATTGTAACGAGGCACGGGGTGCCTGTGTCAATCATCTCTGACCGAGACAGTCGATTTACCTCCCGCTTTTGGCAAACATTGATGAACGCATTGGGCTCTCGCTTAGACATGAGCACAACCTATCATCCTCAAACTGACGGCCAGAGTGAGCGCACAATCCAGACATTGGAGGACATGCTTCGGGCTTGTGTAATCGATTTCGGTGGGAACTGGGATTTTCATTTACCGTTGGATGAGTTTTCTTACAACAATAGTTATCACACCAGCATCAAGGCAGCGCCTTTTGAGGCCTTGTATGGACGTAAGTGTAGATCTCCCTTGTGTTGGGCAGAGGTTGGAGACAAATACTTGACTGGCCCCGAGCTCATTCTGGAGACCACCGATAAGATCTTCCAGATCCGTGATCGCTTGAAAGCCGCTCGAGATCGTCAAAGGAGCTACGCTGATCGCCGTCGCAAACCACTTGAATACCAGGTTGGCGATAAGGTACTCTTAAAAGTCTCACCTTGGAAGCGTGTACCACGATTTGGCAAACGGGGAAAACTTAATCCCCGATACATAGGTCCATTTGAGATACTTTCTAGGGTTGTTCCCGTGGCAGACAAGCTCAAGTTGCCAGATGAGCTAAGTGGTGTTCACGACACATTCCATGTATCCAACCTAAAGAAGTGTCTGTCCGACGAGTCTCCGATCATTCCTCCCGAAGAAATTCACATCGATGACCAGCTCCACTTTGTCGAGGAGCCAATCGAGGTGACAGACTGGAAAGTGCAGAAGTTGAGAAGGAGCTGTACCATACTTGTGAAAGTCAGATGGAATGCAAAGCGCGGTCCCGAATTTACATGGGAACGCGAAGACCAGATGAAACGCAAGTACCTAGCTCTCTTTCCTAAGACTATAGAAACTAGTAGGAAAACTCGATTTCGAGGACGAAATTCCAAAACAAGGGGAGAATATGAAAACAGTCAACAAACTAGGTCAACATCCGTACATGTTTCATTTACTACCTCAATATATGTGCATATTTAGAGAGTCCGGATACACTATAACCCCCCCCCCCCCCAACATAGTGAAGCAGGAATTAGTTCAAGAACGAACCCTGAGACACCTGTTTAGTTATACAATGCCCGGACACACACCAAGCAAACACAAATAGAGGATGTTCATTCTCTAACATATTGTAACTTCCCTTTAACATATGTGCACAAGATAACTATAGTGTTAATCACAAAGGACACTAATACATGTTAATGTCTTCATCAGGCATCCATCCCATAAAAATGACATCAAGCCACCTCTCAATACAATTGGGTGGACCACAACTTAATACAAGCTAGTAACTCGTTCACATAAGCACTACATTATCATATGGTGTTATCTCAACCATGTTCTCACACAACAACTTAGTGTTAATCAAGAAACTACCTATGCCCGTGTAAACATCTACACAAACCAAGACACTAATCTCCTAGGACGCTAACTTAACAAAGACTAGACACTAGGACACTATCCTAACTCTAGAGCCGTATGTATGTATGAATAGATACAACATTTACACTTACTTTAAGCTAGGATACAACTACATAACCTACAACCAAGCCTATTCTAACCTTCATGTACTATCCTAGCCGATCCAAACAATGAGGTGATGATCATTCATCTTTGTCTTGATACACACTTACACCAAAGTAAACTAGCTAGTGGACAACCTACAACCTTCCACCTAGTGATGATCATCGGCCCAAATTACCATCTCCTCATCCATCCCCATCACTTGACAACTATGGATTTACATTAATTAAGGCCTAAACCTTTCTTAAACCTCTTGATACCCCTTGATCCTTACCACAGATACACTAATTCTACCTATGTATATATTCGGCCGAATGGAGACAAGCCAATGATCCTCATGTGTCACCATCACACAAGTGTCAAAGTTTATACATAAAAGGAAAGAACACTAGAATGTGCACCACCCAACATAACCACCCTTACCCCTTCTTACCCTTGACAACTAGCGACCAAGAGGATGACAAAGACAAGACATAGGAAGCTTCTAACTATCACCATCATCAAAACACTTGTCTTTTCCTTTTGTCTTATAGCCGATCGAATGGAAGCAAGGAGAAAGCATGATTAGTTTTCCACACCTTAGCCGATCCACTATAAATAGAGGCCACATTTCATTCTCATTTTCCACACCAACACATTCTTTCATTCTCTAAACTTTCGGGTATTACACCTTGGAGCCGAAGCTTTGCAAGCTCTTGGAGGAGTCTTGGAGACTATCCAACCTTCGATCCACCTTTAGGTAAGGTTCCCATGCCCTTGAACTATAATCTAGTCTAGTCTACCCCACTTTAATCGGCCCTAGTTGGTTTAAACACATAAACACACACACACATTGTCTTAGATTTTGCTTAATCTTGCACTAGTGAATGCATTGTCTTAACATTACAAGCAATCGGCCCTTGCTACACCTCTAGAAGGCCGAAGCTATGCTCTTGTGCCATGTAGATTACGTGTATCACCATGGGTAGCATCGACTTGTAATAAAAACACACTTGATTCAAGCTTAAGGTTAAAGACTAATGTAGTGTTAAACTAACCCATGTTCCCACGAAAACACCCCAATAATACTTCCCGAGCCATTATTAAGTCCAAATGTACAAACTAGATCCATGTTGCATTCGGCCTAAGGCCCTATGTGGATCTTTGTAATCGGACATCATCTAATAACATGTGTTAACAAAGTTAGAGCATGTGTTAACCTCCATTTAGGTGTATGATTGCCCTAACACATGTTAAGATAACTATCTTTATCACAAATACAAAAACAAGGTTCACATAACTCCATAACCAAGTCCACAAGTGTCGGGTAGACAAATTGTATGATAAACAACTAGAACCTGTGATTTATCCTACTTTCAAATGAATCATAGGGCAATTTCTATCGGGACCATAGTATCTACATAATTCGGCTTCACTAGACCGTATACCTCTCTATCAGGTGAGTTTCACGGCCCCATTTTACTATTTTTACATTTTCGAGGGGAAAACATGCAAATACATTGTTCAAATCACACGTTGGGTGATAATTCTATCATGACTGCCATGTGGAACATGAGACAACTTGGTTCATGAGCTCACTAGTCCTCGTATTACATTTACTGTAACCATTAGCTTTGCAAAAGCCATGGAACACTTTAATAGATCTATTGGGTTGACACCCCCACTCTTGGTTAGTCACTCTAACCAGTCACATACAAAAGAGTGTTAGTATTCTACAAAACATACATTGTCTTTAGTGTACAATGCACGAGGCATAACAGTCAAGAGGTTTGGTTACGGGACTCATGGTTCGCACAGTAATCATTCGCCTAGCTAGCTTATGATTGGTCACACACGAACTACACATACGTTTTACTCAGTACATTCAAACCTATGAACTCACCAACATCATTGTTGACAAATCTTTGTGCATGTTTTTCAGGTAACTAGATGACGAGCCACGGAGATTTGGGAGAGGGGTTTGAGCAAACACTTGGTGGTACCTCGAAAGCATGGGTTATGTCAGCCTCATGAACTTTTCCATACTATTTTCACGAACCTAGTCACTATCTCGTCTTATAAACTATGTTATTTGAATAAATGTACGAAATTACCCATCTTTTGATGGTGCCATTTAAACAATATGTGTATTTCTTGAACCTTGTGCTTAAAAACCTTTCGATGGTTGCATTCCCGTGTTTCCGCCTTGGCGGGGTGTGATAGATTGGTATCAGAGCACGAGGTTATAGCGAACTAAGATTCTTTTCAGTCAACTATAACTTAAAACATTTTTTCGAAACGTTTTCACCAAGTACCACACCGACTCGCCTTGCACCTCTCAAATCTCAAGACGATGACGTAGAGGACGAAACTCCACCGACCTTAGCTGCCTCAGACCCACACCCACTTGTGACTTCTCTTGCTTCTCATCCCCCGACCAGTCGTACCCCTCCCTTCCGTCTTGACACTTCGGGACATACTGTCACGAAGTGCACGCCACGGAAGAGAGTACGCCCAGCCCTTACCATTACCATCCCTACCCGAGCCCCGATCTTTCCCCTTTCCACCGACTCTACCGACGTTAGTGAGCCGACCCAGCCTGCAGAACCCATCCTAGGATCTCTCGCGATAGAGTTACCTGAGCAGCGACCTGAGCCACTGAAGAGATTGAAGAGACGTTCCCAGGCTCGCCGACGACCTCTCCTACCTAGCCTCACCGGCGATCTTGCTTTTAGAGATGAGGAGGATGACCAGGAGGCCATGGCATTGGGAGGATCTTCTGGGAGGCTACTGTACACCGAGAGAGGTGTTATCTTGTCACACGACGCACAGTTAGTGGCTTTGGGAGCCCGCGTTCATAAGCTTGAGAGTCAGCTCGCTGAGGCTGAGCAGGGGAGGCTATAAGCAGTCATGGAGAGGGCGGACATGGGGAGACGTTTGGAATCCCTAGAGAGGAGGATGGCAGCGACCGACCAGCGCATGTGGGACGCGATCGTTGCACTTGCTGCGACTTTTCCCCCACCTTCCTAGATTACATGTGGTTGTGTTTCTTTGTGATATGACATTTGTGATGATGTGATGTGTTAAAACCAAAACTAACTGCGGTTCAACCGCCCATCTTTTTGTACTAAAACTTGGTTATTTTGGGATCTTGTATGAAATGCATTATCATGATATGTCAGTTATGTTAGTTGCTTTGTATATTATGTATGCTTGTGGTAGCTTCTATATGATTTCATGTATATATATATATATATATCTTATGTTTGTTGCGTGTTTTAGTTATGCAAACCCGACAATCTGCGCGGACAACCGAAGGCGAACCATTGCCAGCCACTCCCGCTGAGCTAGCTAGGGTGATTGCGGAGGCAATCGCTCGACATGATGCTGCTCGAGCTGATTCTAGTGGAGGCTCTGGAGGTACAGGTCGTCAACGGGGAAGCGAAACGGACAATGAGGTCGGAAACACCCTCCACGGATGTTCCTACAAAACTTTCATCGCTTGCAAACCATGGAATTTTCGCGGTACCGAAGGTGCTGTAGGAATCGTCCGTTGGATCGAAAAGACCGAGTCAGTTCTTGACATCAGTGGTTGCTCCGAGGACCAAAAAGTGAAGTACTCTACTTGCACTTTCCAAGATGAAGCCCTCACATGGAGGAATCTTCAGGTTCAAACCATGGGTCGAGATGCAGCCTACAGTCACACCTGGACTGATCTCAAGACCTTACTCATGGAGAAATACTGTCCCAGGAGTGAACTACAGAAATTAGAGCAGAATTCTGGAATCTTGCCGTGATAGATGCTAAGGTAACTGCCTACAGGCTTTCATGAACTCTCTCAATTAGTTCCGCACATGGTCACGCCGGAATACAAGAGAGTCGAGCGGTATATCTGGGGTTTGTCCCCCAAAATTCGTAGCATTGTCACGGCATCCGCACCTACCACTATCCAAGCTGCTATTACCCTGGCTCACAGTCTGACCGACGATGCCGTCCGTATGGGTTCTCTGAGTCAGAAGGTTGCAGTGGCGGGAGAGAGTTCTGGAGGTAAGCGTAAGCGATCTGGCTCTAAGAAGGGTAGGAACTCGCCCCACAAGCAGCAGGACACTGTGAAAATTTTTGCTGCCACTACTGCTGCTGAGGAGGCCAGACGCAAGTACAACGGGCCTCACCCCTACTACAGCAAATGCCACTACCACCACGTTGGCACGTGTGAAAGCATCCTGTGTAAGAACTACAATCGACGAGGCCACCAAACCCATAGCTAGCTACAAGGCTGAGGCTACCAACTCCCCTCCAGCCAAGAACGAGTGTTTTGAATGCGGAGTCGTCGGCCACTTTCGCAAGGACTGCCCTAAGCTTAAGAATCAAGCTCGCGGTCGAGCGTTCGTGTTGGGAGCTGACGAAGCACGTGAAGATCCTAACGTAGTTACCGGTATGTTTCTCCTTAACAATCACTCTGAATCAGTCCTGTTTGACTCAGGTGCCGATTTTAGCTTTGTGTCAACCAACTTTAAAAATTCCCTTGGATTAGACTCAACTAAGTTAGACACTCCGTTTAGCATAGAGTTAGCCAACGGGAAGTTGATTTCTTCTGATGAAGTAGTTAGGGACTGTGTTCTAAAACTCGATGGTCGTGCTTTTCGCATTGATCTCCTGCTGTAATGACCCGGGATTTAGCGAGTCATTACGGATTGGTAATCATGACATAATTAACAATTACCAATTTATTTAATTATAATTTTAACATAACCATTTTACTTAAAACAAACATTTATTCCACACTTGGGCCGAAGCCCATTTTTACATGAACCGGTTTATGGGCCGAAGCCCATTAACCTTACAAACCAACCGAACTGGGCCATGGCCCTTTCTACAAACATGGGCCGTAGCCCTACACCTTTCTTTCAACAAAACTTTCTAATCTTTTCTTGACACCACATTGGGCCGAAGCCCATTGAACTCATGACTTTTATTTTTAAAGCTTGAACAACCCACTTCTACTAAAACAAACTTAGGGCCGTAGCCCATTAGACACTTGACCGGCCCAAGAGCCGGTTTTTATTTATTCACTTTTAAACTTGATTCATACTTGATCGAGCTCGGGTTCCCGTAACTATTCAACCTGAAATGCATGTCAGAAACACGTTAGCCACAAAGCTAGTGAGTGATGCCAGATTCGATTTAGACTCATTTTAAATAGACATGCAACAGTTTTCGTATGGTTCGGTCATTCTAAGGTGGAATATATTATCGATGGAGCACCATACAAATGCTTATTGTGGTTCCAAACCTCTACTTGGTTTAGAAAAATATATTCCTGGTAATACCGAATGGATCCATTCTACGTTGTTTCTATTCGACCGATTCTATTAACTCTTTCATGATCATGAACCAATATTTCATCAAAACACACGTAAAAACTAACATGCATTCACCCCGAAATCATTTTAAATATATGGGGTACATGCACTCACGTTGGTTATTTCCGAATACGTAGTTTCACTAGTCGTAAGGTTTCTAGATTCCACGAGTTCCTGTTACACATAAACCAAAGTTATAACAAGTAATTATAAACGTATAGCTGGCCATTACAGCTTAGGCGTATAATCTAAACTAAAGCTGGCCATTACAGCTTGGCACATGACCTTAAAAACTCTAGACACAAACTTACCCGGATGCTTGCTAATATATGGATCGGCTCTCCCTTTTTAAAATGATAATTGATAGGTTTTTGTATTATATTTGAAGCGATAAAGAATGGTTATGGGCCGGGTAGGTGCTTTTAATCATGGAAATGGGTTCGCATGGTGAAATGGATGGATTAATTTGGTGGAGTTATGATGGCCGATTAGTTTCCTTAAACCACCAAGAAGTTTTGCATGTTAAAAGTGGTTTCTTAGTTGATGGTTTTAAAGATAGAGGTAAAGAATCTTGCTTTGATTCACTGGTTCTTATATAGGGAAAAGGTGCATGCATGATATGATAGTAATAGGTTTTAGACTAATGAGGTGGAGGATATTTGAATCACTTGAGTGTTAGAGTAGAAGAATATCAATGAGGTGTAATATTCTCTTCTCCATTTTGGCGGCATTTTTATCAAACAAAGGGGTGGGCCGGTTCTCATTAAAGGGTATATGGGCTTGATTGTATCTTTTATAATCATGGTTTAAATAGGAGTCCATTTACTAGGAAATTATCGGCCCATGTTTATTCATTCGAACGGCCCAATTTCTTTGTCTATATCGGTTTTAAGAATAGGCCCAACACTTATTCGGGTTTTATTAAAAGTCCACTAATAATATTCGGGCCTTAAACTCTTCGGCCCATACACAATTTGACCATTGGGCCGAGTCCTAACTCTTAGTGGGCCTTGGTTATAATCCGGGTAAGATTATTGGGCTACACAATAAGTGGCCCAATCCTAATTCTAATTAATTAATCCAATCTCGTTTTATAATGACGTCATAATTTTTAGGGTGTTACACCTGCCTATTCAGTTGGGTAGTTTCGACGTTGTCATCGGCATGGACCGGTTATCCAAACACCATGCTGAGATTGCCTGCCACGAGAAACTAGTCCGTATTCCGTTACCAGATGGTGACATCCTAGCGATTCGAGGAGACCGTGGTAGAGCCACCCACCGAATCATATCTTGCATTAAGGCGCAGAAATGCCTGAGGAAGGGCTGTGTTGCTTTCCTAGCACACGTTGTCGATCAGAAGACCAAAGAGCTGAAGCTTGCGGACATACCCGTCGTACGAGACTATCCGGAAGTCTTTCCAGAGGACTTGCCTGGACTTCCCCCTCCTCGACAAGTCGAGTTTCGTATTGATCTAGTTCCAGGAGCTGCTCATGTTGCCCGCACTCCGTATCGCATGGCGCCGTCCGAGATGCAAGAGCTATCTAGCCAATTGAAAGAATTATTAGATAAGGGATTCATTCGCCCTAGTTTCTCCCCTTGGGAGCAACTGTCCTGTTTGTGAAGAAGAAAGATGGGAGTTTCCGCATGTGTATCGATTACCGAGAGTTGAACAAGCTGAGCATCAAGAACAAGTATCCTTTGCAAAGGATCGATGATCTGTTCGACCAATTGCAGGGTTCCAGCTACTACTCAAAGATCGACGTGCGTTCGGGTTATCACCAGTTGCGGATTCAGGAAGACGACATCCTAAAGACTGCATTCCGAAATCACTATGGACGTTACGAATTCCTAGTCATGCCATTTGGGCTGACGAATGCACCTGCATTATTCATGGACATCATAAATCAAGTCTGCAAACCCTACTTGGACAAATTCGTGATTGTCTTTATCGATGACATCTTGATCTACTCGCGAACTCAAGAAGAGCACGAATATCATCTTCGATTGATTTTAGAGTTGCTCAAAAATGAGAAGTTGTTTGCCAAATTCTCGAAGTGCGAGTTCTGGATTCGACAAGTTCATTTCCTCGGTCACGTGGTGAACGAGAGAGGTATACAAGTTGACCCCACAAAAATTGAAGCTATCAAGGATTGGGTTGCGCCCACGACGCCCACTGAAGTGTGACAATTTCTGGGATTAGCTGGTTACTACCGACGGTTCATCGAGAATTTCTCCAAGATCGCCCAGCCATTGACTGACTTAACGCAGAAAGACAAGAAATTCGAATGGGGATTCAAACAGGAGAACCCATTTCAGGTTTTGAAAGATCGTCTGTGCAGTGCTCCGATTCTTTCTCTTCCTGAGGGTACCAACGACTTCGTAGTTTACTGCGATGCCTCTCATCAAGGTCTTGGATGCGTACTCATGCAGCGGGATAAGGTCATCGCCTATGCATCCCGACAGCTCAAGATTCATGAGAAGAACTACACCACTCATGACCTCGAGCTGGGTGCAGTGATCTTTTCCCTCAAGATATGGAGGCACTACCTTTACGGCACTAAGTGCACCATTTTCACTGATCATAAGAGCTTACAACACATCTTCAATCAGAAGGAATTGAATATGCGTCAACGCAGATGGGTTGAGTTGCTGAATGATTACGACTGTGAGATTAGATACCATCCGGGAAAAGCCAATGTTGTGGCTGATGCTTTGAGCAAGAAGGAACGAGTTAAGACCATGCGTGTGCTCGCACTAGGTCTGACCATCTATACAAATCTCACTACCCGCATCCTTAACGCCCAGCAGGAGGCTCTGAAAAGTGAAAACTTAAAGGATGAGTCATTGTTTAAGATGGTAAATCTGTTGGAGCCAAGATCCGACGGCACAGTGTATTTTGCTAATCGGATTTGGTTGCCACGTTTTGGCAAATTACGTGACGTCATTCTCGAGGAAGCCCACAAGTCCAAATACTCGGTCCATCCCAGAACTGACAAGATGTTCAAAGACGTAAAGGAATTTCACTGGTGGCCAAACCTTAAGGGTGAAATTGCCTCTTATGTCAACAGAGGCCTTACTTGCACCAAAGTCAAAGCTGAGTATCAGAAACCGTCTGGTCTGCTGCAGCAACCAGAGATTCCTGTTTGGAAATGGGAACAGATTTGTATGGACTTCATCACCAAGCTACCTAAGCCGTCCAGTGGTCACGATACAATTTGGGTAATTGTTGACAGGTTGACTAAATCCGCGCATTTCTTGCCGATTAAGGAAATCGACAAGCTAGATAAACTCGCCAAGCTATACATCAAGGAGATTGTAACGAGGCATGGGGTGCCTGTGTCAATCATCTCCGACCGAGACAGTCGATTTACCTCCCGCTTTTGGCAAACATTGATGGACGCATTGGGCTCTCGCTTAGACATGAGCACAGCCTATCATCCTCAAACTGACGGCCAGAGTGAGAGCACAATCCAGACATTGGAGGACATGTTTCGGGCTTGTGTAATCGATTTCGGTGGGAACTGGGATTCTCATTTACCATTGGTTGAGTTTTCTTACAACAACAGTTATCACACCAGCATCAAGGCTGCGCCTTTTGAGGCCTTGTATGGACGTAAGTGTAGATCTCCCTTGTGTTGGGCAGAGGTTGGAGACAAATACTTGACTGGCCCCGAGCTCATTCTGGAGACCACCGATAAGATCTTCCAGATCCGTGATCGCTTGAAAGCCGCTCGAGATCGTCAAAAGAGCTACGCTGATCGCCGTCGCAAACCACTTGAATTCCAGGTTAGCGATAAGGTACTCTTAAAAGTCTCACCTTGGAAGGGTGTACCACGATTTGGCAAACGTGGAAAACTTAATCCCCGATACATAGGTCCATTTGAGATACTTTCTAGGGTTGTTCCCGTGGCATACAAGCTCAAGTTGCCAGAGGAGCTAAGTGGTGTTCACGACACATTCCATGTATCCAACCTAAAGAAGTGTCTGTCCGACGAGTCTTCGATCATTCCTCCCGAAGAAATTCACATCGATGACCAGCTCCACTTCGTCGAGGAGCCAATCGAGGTGACAGACTGAAAAGTCCAGAAGTTGAGAAGGAGCCGTACCAAACTTGTGTAAGTCAGATGGAATGCAAAGCGTGGTCCCGAATTTACATGGGAACGCGAAGACCAGATGAAACGCAAGTACCCAGCTCTCTTTCCTAAGACTATAGAAACTAGTAGGAAAACTCGATTTCGAGGACGAAATTCCAAAACAAGGGGAGAATGTGACAACAGTCAACAAACCAGGTCAACATCCATACATGTTTCATTTACTACCTCAATATATGTGCATATTTAGAGAGTCCGCATACACTATACCCCCCCCCCCCAGAATAGTGAAGCAGGAATTAGTTCAAGAACGAACCCTGAGACACCAGTTTAGTTATACAATGCCCGGACACACACTAAGCAAACACAAAATGAGGATGTTCATTCTCTAACATATGGTAACTTCCCTTTAACATATGTGCACAAGATAACTATAGTGTTAATCACAAAGGACACTAATACATGTTAATGTCTTCATCAGGCATCCTTGCCATAAAATTGACATCGAGCCACCTCTCAATACAATTGGGTGGACCACAACTTAATACAAGCTAGTAACTCGTTCACATAAGCACTACATTATCATATGGTGTTATCTCAACCATGTCCTCACACAACAACTTAGTGTTAATCAAGAAACTACCTATGCCTGTGTAAACATCTACACAAACCAAGACACTAATCTCCTAGGACGCTAACTTAACAAAGACTAGACACTAGGACACTATCCTAACTCTATAGTCGTATGTATGTATGAATAGATACAACATTTACACTTACTTTAAGCTAGGATACAACTACATAACCTACAACCAAGCCTATTCTAACCTTCATGTACTATCCTAGCCGATCCAAACAATGAGGTGATGATCATTCATCTTTGTCTTGATACACACTTACACCAAAGTAAACTAGTGGACAACCTACAAACCTTCCACCTAGTGATGATCATCAGCCCAAATTACCATCTCCTCATCCATCCCCATCACTTGACAACTATGGATTTACATTAATCAAGGCCTAAACCTTTCTTACACCTCTTGATACCCCTTGATCCTTACCACAAATACACTAAGGTAGCGTTTGGTATGATGGAATGGAAGGGGGAATGGAATGGACCATTACGGGGTAATGAAAAATAGTGTGTTTGGTTGGTTAAAAGAATGGAATCACTCATTCCATAAGGCATTCCATTCCCTCAAAACCATTCCATCACCCCCCATGTTTTTTTTTCATTCCATCTCTCATTCACTCTTTAGTAATAACACAATAACCACCACCCACCACCGTTGCTGCCACCACCCACCGCCGCCGTCACCACCCATCACCGTCGCCCACCACCCACCACCGTTGCCGCCACCACCCACCACCACCGTCGTCACCACCCACCACCGCCGCCTCCACCACCTGCCACCATCACTCACCACAATTTCCTTTACCCACCACTACCGTCGCCACCCACCACTATCCACCACCGCCGCCACCTCCACCCACCACTGCCACTACTCACCATTGTCACCCAACCACCATCACCGCCATCCACCTCCACCCATCGCCACCGTTGCCACCACCCACCACCGTCGTCGCCACCACCCACCAACACCACCGTCGTCGCCACCCGCTACCACGCTACCGCCACATACCATCATCGCCACCAATCACCACCCACTACCGCCACCCATCGTTGCCACTACTCACCATTGTTGCCCATCCACCATCATGGCCATCCACCCGTACCTTCCACCATCGACACCACCGCCGTCGCCGGCACCCACCATCGCCGCTACCACTACGTATCACCACCCACCATCACCGCCACTGACCACTACCCACCACAGCCACTCACCACCGATTTTATTCTTTCGTCTTTTCCTCCTTATCTAACAACACAAAGTAATGTTTTGTTTCATTCCTACATGGCAACCAAACAAGACATGGAATGGTAATGATCCATTCCATTACCTTGTCCATTCCATTACCTCGTCCATTCCATTCCTCCATCGATTCCATTACCCCATACCAAACAGACTCTAATTCTACCAATGTATATATTCGGCCGAATGGAGACAAGCCAATGATCCTCATGTGTCACCATCACACAAGTGTCAAAGTTTATACATAAAAGGAAAGAACACTAGAATGTGCACCACCCAACATAACCACCCTTACCCCTTCTTGCCATTGACAACTAGCGACCAAGAGGATGACAAAGACAAGACATAGGAAGCTTCTAACTATCACCATCATCAATACACTTGTCTTTTCCTTTTGTCTTATAGCCGATCGAATGGAAGCAAGGAGAAAGCATGATTAGTTATCCAAGTTTCACCAATATAGTAATGAGACAAACCTTCCATAATCCACCTATTAAGTCAACCATACCCCTTCTAAACCCCTTACACCCTACGGCTAAAGGATAAGGTGGATACAAGACAAATGGTTTCATGGAAATGAAGGTAAAACAAGGAATGAATGCCCCATTTCCAAGATGGAAGACATGCCTCTTTGGGATAGATCACAATCGGCCGAAGCCAAGGAGGAAGAGACAAGAGGATCCATTGTGTTGTCAATATTATCATCCTTTTGTTTATACTAAGCATGATCGATCCATAGCTAGATGATTCACTACTATCTTTGTTTTTCTCCACACCTTAGCGATCCACTATAAATATAGGCCACATTTCATTCTCATTTGCCACACCAACACATTCTTTCACTCTCTAAACTTTCGGGTATTACACCTCGGAGCCGAAGCTTTGCAAGCTCTTGGAGGAGTCTTGGAGACTATCCAACCTTCGATCCACCTTTAGGTAAGGTTCCCATGCCCTTGAACTATAATCTAGTCTAGTCTACCCCACTTTAATCGGCCCTAGTTGGTTTAAACACATAAACACACACACACATTGTCTTAGATTTTGCTTAATCTTGCACTAGTGAATGCATTGTCTTAACATTACAAGCAATCGGCCCTTGCTACACCTCTAGAAGGCCGAAGCTATGCTCTTGTGCCATGTAGATTACGTGTATCACCATGGGTAGCATCGACTTGTAATAAAAACACACTTGATTCAAGCTTAAGTTTAAAGACTAATGTAGTGTTAAACTAACCCATGTTCCCACGAAAACACCCCAGTAATACTTCCCGAGCCATTATTAAGTCCAAATGTACAAACTTGATCCATGTTGCAATCGGCCTAAGGCCGTATGTGGATCTTTGTAATCGGACATCATCTAATAACATGTGTTAACAAAGTTAGAGCATGTGTTAACCTCCATTTAGGTGTATGATTGCCCTAAACACATGTTAAGATAACTATCTTTATCACAAATACAAAAACAAGGTTCACATAACTCCATAACCAAGTCCATAAGTGTCGGGTAGACAAATTGTATGATAAACAACTAGAACCTGTGATTTATCCTACTTTCAAATGAATCATAGGGCAATTTCTATCGGGGCGATAATATCTACATAATTCGGCTTCACTAGACCGTATACCTCTCTATCAGGTGAGTTTCACGGCCCCATTTTACTATTTTTACAGTTTCGGGGGAAAAACATGCAAATACATTGTTCAAATCACACGTTGGGTGATAATTCTATCATGACTGCCATGTGGAACATGAGACAACTTGGTTCATGAGCTCACTAGTCCTCGTACTACATTTACTGTAACCATTAGATTTTCAAAAGCCATGGAACACTTTAATAGATCTATTGGGTTGACACTCCCACTCTTGGTTAGTCGCTCTAACCAGTCACATACAAAAGAGTGTTAGTATTCTACAAAACATACATTGTCTTTAGTGTACAATGCGCGAGGCACAACAATCAAGAGGTTTGGTTACGGGACTCATGGTTCGCACATTAATCATTCGCCTAGCTAGCTTATGATTGGTCACACACGAATTACACATACGTTTTACTCAGTACATTCAAACCTGTGAACTCACCAACATCATTGTTGACAAATCTTTGTGCATGTTTTTCAGGTAACTAGATGACGAGCCACGGAGATTTGGGAGAGGGGTTTGAGCAAGCACTTGGTGGTACCTCGAAAGCATGGGTTATGTCAGCCTCATGAACTTTTCCGTACTATTTTCACGAACCTAGTCACTATCTTGTCTTATAAACTATGTTATTTGAATAAATGTTAGACATTATCCATCTTTTGATTGTGCCATTTTAATAATATGTGTATTGCTTGAACCTTGTGCTTGAAAACCTTTCGATGATTGCATTCCCGTGTTTCCGCCTTGACGGGGTGTGACAAAGGGCGTCCAAAATAATATCCAAATTCGTTTTCATTCTCTTTTTGTCTCTTCTTTCTTTCCTTTGTTTTGTGGAGAGCAGAGACTCAACCAAAGAAAATGACAATAAATAACAAACAGAAACCCATTGAAACTCACAACCAAAATATCTTCTTCTTCATCATCAAAGTCTTCATTAAACAATGGAATCCTTCTCATCGTTCTTCGATTCGCAATCGGCTTCAAGAAAAAGTTGGACATATGATTCCCTAAGAAACTTCCATCAAATCTCTCCTAATGTCCAAACTCATCTAAAACAGGTTCGTCTATTTTGCCCTAATTCATTATATTTATAAATTGTTTAGGAAATGTTAAATGTTATGTGCTTTCGCTTGTTTTACAAATATTAATAATGAACAACATGACAAGATTAAAAAGAAAAAAGAAACCTTTTTGAGAGGATCCATGGGCGAGAATCAATGCGTTTAGGAACTCCTGATCTTGGGTTCATAATTTTGGTGGTTGTGACGTTGAAACCATCAAACATGCGTTTAAAACTTTCAAACAAAATATGAACGTGCATTTAAAATTTTTGTAACTGCGTTTAAAAGCCCCTGTTTTCACCAACTTCGTCTTCTTCGTCTGCAACTTATTTTTAACCTAATTTTTATGTTTAATCATACCTATTGAAACAAAATCGAAAGTATTTGACAACTATTACGAGCATTTATTCATAATTGTATGTTTTTCGTATGATTAATCGTCCCGGTGTAAATCTCTGTTTTTCTAATTTTTTCGTTTTCGTTCATTTGTAATCGAATGTTTTTTGTTATTTTGATTGTGTAATCATTCAGATTGGTTTAATCGATTTCAATTGTTGAAAAATTTTGTTTCGATTGATTCTGTTGTTACGATTTGAAAAAAAAAAATAGAAGTTTTTTTTCCTAATTTACCCTTGGTTAGTTTGACCCAAGTATGATTTATGATTAGGGTTTTTAATCAGCATCCAACCATCTTGTTAATCTAATGGCTGGGATTGCTTCTTACGCTTTGTACGTTAAAAAGCTTTGTATGTTATCTCTTCCCTCATTTTCCCCAGTTCAATTTGCGGTTTTCTAAAGAGCAAATCTTTTTAACTTAATATATTGTGAACTTTTTAAAGATTGGAACTTATTTCACAAGTTTTGCGAGTTGCGACATCCGTTGTATTTTGGGCAGATTTAAGTTCGACTTCTGGTAGAAGGCAAGTTTCCCAAATTCGTGCTATGCACCTAGATGCAAATCTATAATTTATTATTTTGAGAATAATTTATTATTTTGAGAAAGTATACAGTACAAAGTCTCATAGGAAGCCACCACATCCTAACACGTGTAAATCATAGTTAAGTTTATTTAACCTAATCCGAGTTGATTAAAAGAATAATTCAGTCTTTTTATTCTTTCGTTAATTTCTGATCCAATCTCAATTCAAAATCGATTAATTAGATTCGACAATAATTTAGATTCAATTCATGATCGATTAACTATTTTCGATTCACGATCATTTCAATTGGGCCAAAACATGAAACAAAAACATGTTTTGGTCTGTACCGTATATCATTGCCAAACCTTCTTCATGTCCAGAGGCTAGATAAACCTGCAACTATTGTTGAAACCAACTCCTTCAATATCTAACCACCACCGTCTTTGCGCCAAAAACCGACTCTTCCCACCTCTCAAACAACAACAATGAAAACCAATTCAGCTACAACAGTTCACACTTTACGTAGCCGTTCCGATTTTAACTCTTATCACTAACAAAATCAATGAAGATTCACATCAGAAGCACCATCACCATGGACATCAGAAGCACCATCACCATGGACGTCCAGATTCCAGCTCAACAAATATGGTTTTTACCAACATGTTCCGTGTATTTACATTTGCGTTTAAAAGATAAATCATGACCAGTTCAACACATAAACGTGCGTTTAAACAAAACGCACTCAATCAAACGAGTGTTTAAAGAAACGCACTTTATCAAATGTGCATTTAAACAAAATGCACTCATACAGTTGGTCATGTATTATTGCTCTGTTTTAATATAAAAATAACCAAATTCACCTATGAAACCTGTGTTTCTTTCTTCTACGCATCGGTGCTCTTTTTTTTTTTTCGGTTTGCTTTTGTTGAGCATCAGTCGTTTTGTCGTATTATGTCGACCGTAAAACAGATTTATGGGGAGAACAGAGAAAGATGCGTGTTATTATAAAACTAAAAATTTGCAATAGGGTTATTGAGGTCCGTTAGAAATGGGTCCAAGCTTTATATGCACGCGACATGATAAGAGTAGACGGAGTGGGGCGGGAGAGCTCTTCACGGGGGGAGCACCGCCCCGCAGGGGCGTGGAGGAGGGGGCGGGAAGGTGGGGCGGGGAGAAGAAGACGGGCGTGGGGGGGGGGGAGGGTGGAAGCCACGTGGGTGTTTGGGATTTGGCCTTGCATATTTGACTGTTGAAAAAAAATTGAAAAGTAGTTGTTAGTTTTAAACGGTAAAAAAAATATTTTTATATATAACCCCATTTTATTAAAAAACACCCACTACACTTCATATTAACCTCCTATTTTCCCAAATGTTATACACTTCTTCATACATTTTTTTTAAAAATGAACCCATACAACAGATGCTTTGATCCGAACAACCCATACAACAATATCCCGAACCCGAATACGCCACCGGTTCGTCCAGTACCAACCCGTCCACCCATTCCATCACATTATCCCGACTACGCGGTTACGCGGGTTATCTTAGTAGGCAGATTTATCCTAATTTTCCATTTAACGATTCCCTTGTTCCTAATTTTTCTTCACAACAACTCACTCCTTTAACGCCACCAGATACCATACCCGAAACACAAGAAGAAAATGTTGTGGGTTCATCGTCCGGTAAAAAACAAACCGGTAAAAGAACTCACAAAAAGAAGACGGCTGAGGAGAAAGCGTTGAACGCCACCAACCGCCAACCTCAAAAGTGGACAACCGCCGAAGAGGTTGTCATAACGCAAGCTTGGATAAGCAAGTCGGAAAACTCGATTCAAGGTATTTATAATATTTTTTTGAACATTATATATTTTTTAGACATTATATATTTTTTTAAACATTATATATGACTAACAGATTTTTTATTTTCTTTTTGTGTAGGAAATAATCGCCACAAAGCCGACTATTGGGACGACATAAACAACGCGTTCCATAAGTTGATGGATCGAGAGGTCTATCGGTATAACGATAGTCTCTCATCCAAGTGGACAGAGATAAACAGGGCGATGAATGCCTTCAAGGGCCATTATTATCACATCACGCTAGAAATTATCCAAGAAGCGGTGAAACGGACAGCGACTACCTAGCTAATGCGCTAAAAGCTTTTCGCGAAGAGAAGGGCATGGACTTCAAGTTTTTTCATTGTTGGGAGATCGCGAAAAACCATTCAAAATGGGCGGACGTGTCCTCTGCTTCCAATTCGTCAAAAAGAACAAAAACAAATTCATCTCATAACCGTTCGGGTGAACGTGAAGACTTGGATACAATTAACTTGGATGATGACGACTTCGACGAGGAATTGAGTCGTCCACCCAGTTGAGACAAGTCTAAAAAGAGGGCGCAAAGGTCCTCTGCTTCGGGTTCGGGATCGGGATCGGGCAAAGGTGCTTACAGTGGTGACTTGGCCGACTTAAATGCCAACATCATCCAATTCAACACGATTCAACAACAAAGGCTCGAGGAGAAAAATCCATTCGCGAAGCCTTTGAAAAAAAGTTTAGTATGAAAGAAAAGCGCAAAGATATGAAATTTCTCGCCATGAACACCGATCATCTACACGGTCCAGACTTAGAGATGACGCTACAAATGAAGCGCGAGATTATGGAAAAATATAATATGTAGTTTTTTATTTTCTAGGTTTTTATTTTATTTTCGGTTTTTTTATGTTTATTTTTTATGTTTTTTTTATTTTCTAGGTTTTTATTTAATTTTATTATTAATTATTATGAATTTTAATTTTGTTTTTAATTAAGTGATTTTAAATTTAAAAAAAATGAAATGTCACATGTCATTTTCCCCTCCCCCCCCCTCTTCCCCCCTTCCACTCTCCACAACTATTTCCCCCAACATGGGTTCCACAAGTATCACATGATGCTTCACCCCCTCTTTATCTAAGCATATGTAATGTAATATGGATAGATATCCTTTCAATTTGTTATCCTTACGAGGAGCAGAAAGTGGGCCTCTTCCCACTTACCTTCCTTTTAGTTTTAAATTTTAAGAAACATAAACTTTTAAAGAGCTTGTTCTTATTCTATATATAAACAAAAACCGTCGCCCCTTAGGAACAGTTCTCTCATCCTAGCCGTTAGTTTTTGATCCGATGTTCCAACTTTGTCCATCCTCTGTTATTTTATTCTTAATTGATTCTCTTTTCTACCACGACATCTGACCTTTTTTCACTCACCTACTCATCTCTCCATTCAACCCTTCCTCTCCTCTTTCAACAGCCCTCTCTCTCATCTCAGTTTTCTTCCCTAACCACAAGTCTTCTGGTACCTTCTAGGGCATAATACACAATCACACAACTGATCTAGAGAGAGAGAGAGAGGAAGAGCCGAGAGAGAATAGGAGCTCCGGAGGAGCAGCGGCGGATGGAACCGGATGGTGGAATCGGTTTTTTTAGATATGCCACGGTCGCGTCTACCGTAAGGACAGAGGCAAGGACATCAACGGATTATTAATCTGTTTCAGGTTAGTTATACGGCAATAGTGTTCGCGGGTGGGCTCGAGATGGT
The DNA here is from genome assembly GCA_032199755.1 of Ambrosia artemisiifolia. Classification (NCBI taxonomy): domain Eukaryota; kingdom Viridiplantae; phylum Streptophyta; class Magnoliopsida; order Asterales; family Asteraceae; genus Ambrosia; species Ambrosia artemisiifolia. The sequence goes on from CM063522.1 coordinate 34,188,359, forward strand.
TACCGCAAAATCGATCCTCCCCCCAACACCATCCCTTTGCTAAATTTTCATCTCCACATAGTTCATCGACGTCTGTGGGTTCAGAAGGTTTCGATTCATCTTCCTCTGTCTCATTAGGTGCGCTTTCTTTTCTTTAAGGTCATCACATTGGGTTTTCTTTGATCAATTTGCTTTTAGATCCTAGGCACAAAAGCAAATTCTGTCCTAATTGTGTGTCCGCAGGTTTTGATTTTTATTTTAACTCTGGAATTTGAGTGTTCTTTGTTTAATTGTAATGTTTGGTTTCAAATCTTAGCAGCTGCATTTTTTAGGGTGTTTTATAGAACCCACTTCAGTTCTTATGGGATGTTATTGGTAAGCAATTTCATCTTAGAATTATGATGTATACTTAGGTTGGCGTTTGATAAATTTAAATTGGATCAAACAGCTGAACCAAATTTGTGTAGGTTACTTGCTCTTTGCTTTTTTTTTTATTGTTTTAGTATGTGATTAGTTAAAAAAATTAACTTTGATGGTATGAGTAGCTTTTATATCTCTATTTGTTAGTTTGCATTAAACTTCTAAAAATAATAAATATGGTTCGTGAAAATTACACATATGCATAATTGCTTATTCCGAAGAAGAATAAATAGATGATGAGGATGTCCATAAAGATGATTCTTGAAATATTATTGATGCCCTCATTTCAATTAATATACAGTGATGAAACTGATTATTTGTTTATAGCGACTTCACTATACCATTATTATTTAGGGCTCAAATAGTATGTTAAGAAAGAATAATGTTGCAGGGGGTTTGATGTTCTAATTACCTGAAAAAAAGCACATTCAATTGTCACAACATATTAGTCATCTCAAATACTCTAACCATTCTTACAAGGAAGCATGTATCTCTCTTTGTTTTCTTTTTAAATCTTGGCAGGTAAACTCATTAAAAAATAATCAATTTGTATATAATTTTTCAGCTGGGATATTTAGTAGGAGACAGCCTAATGAAGAATCCATTATAGAGGCTCCTCATTACCATAAGTAACTCACCCACAATCATTGGGATGTGTAGGATGTGCCATAAACTACATGCAAATAAAAAGAAAATCTGTAATTCTTTTTTCCAGTTGAATTGTTTTGTTACTTTTAGTCTTTACAATTAAACAAAGAACACTCAAATTCCAGAGTTAAAATAAAAATCAAAACCTGCTGACACACAATTAGGACAGAATTTGCTTTTGTGCCTAGGATCTAAAAGCAAATTGATCAAAGAAAACCAATGTGATGACCTTAAAGAAAAGAAAGCGCACCTAATGAGACAGAGGAAGATGAATCGAAACCTTCTGAACCCACAGACGTCGATGAACTACGTGGAGATGAAAATTTAGCAAAGGGATGGTGTTGGGGGGAGGATCGATTTTGCGGTAACCATCTCGAGCCCACCCGCGAACACTATTGCCGTATAACTAACCTGAAACAGATTAATAATCCGTTGATGTCCTTGCCTCTGTCCTTACGGTAGACGCGACCGTGGCATATCTAAAAAAACCGATTCCACCATCGGGTTCCATCCGCCGCTGCTCCTCCGGAGCTCCTATTCTCTCTCGGCTCTTCCCCTCTCTCTCTCTAGATCAGTTGTGTGATTGTGTATTATGCCCTAGAAGGTACCAGAAGACTTGTGGTTAGGGAAGAAAACTGAGATGAGAGAGAGGGTTGTTGAAAGAGGAGAGGAAGGGTTGAATGGAGAGAGGAGTAGGTGAGTGAAAAAAGGTCAGATGTCGTGGTAGAAAAGAGAATCAATTAAGAATAAAATAACAGAGGATGGACAAAGTTGGAACGTCGGATCAAAAACTAACGGCTAGGATGAGAGAACTGTTCCTAAGGGGCGACGGTTTTTGTTTATATATAGAATGTTTGGTTTCACATCTTAGCAGCTGCATTTTTTAGGGTGTTTTATAGAACCCACTTCATTTCTTATGGGATGTTATTGGTAAGCAATTTCATCTTAGAATTATGATGTATACTTAGGTTGGCGTTTGATAAATTTAAATTGGATCAAACAGCTGAACCAAATTTGTGTAGGTTACTTGCTCTTTGCTTTTTTTTTTATTGTTTTAGTATGTGATTAGTTAAAAAAAATTAACTTTGATGGTATGAGTAGCTTTTATATCTCTATTTGTTAGTTTGCATTAAACTTCTAAAAATAATAAATATGGTTCGTGAAAATTACACATATGCATAATTGCTTATTCCGAAGAAGAATAAATAGATGATGAGGATGTCCATAAAGATGATTCTTGAAATATTATTGATGCCCTTATTTCAATTAATATACAGTGATGAAACTGATTATTTGTTTATAGCGACTTCACTATACCATTATTATTTAGGGCTCAAATAGTATGTTAAGAAAGAATAATGTTGCAGGGGGTTTGATGTTCTAATTACCTGAAAAAAAAGCACATTCAATTGTCACAACATATTAGTCATCTCAAATACTCTAACCATTCTTACAAGGAAGCATGTATCTCTCTTTGTTTTCTTTTTAAATCTTGGCAGGTAAACTCATTAAAAAATAATCAATTTGTATATAATTTTTCAGCTGGGATATTTAGTAGGAGACAGCCTAATGAAGAATCCATTATAGAGGCTCCTCATTACCATAAGTAACTCACCCACAATCATTGGGATGTGTAGGATGTGCCATAAACTACATGCAAATAAAAAGAAAATCTGTAATTCTTTTTTCCAGTTAAATTGTTTTGTTACTTTTAGTCTTAGAAACTTAGAATGCAAACTTCATATATATAGTTTGCTCCAAATTCTAACACAGTAGTCATCTAACTATGGGCTACATTTGAATTAAGGTTAAAGAAATTGGTGGCTTTTGCTCTAATAGGTGAAAACCATGTAAACTTAGTTATATCTGTATGTTTTTAATAGATACTTAATCAGTGATGCATTCAGTGCAGATGAATGATGGTTCATGCGTTTCAAACATGCGGTGTGTGATTGACTCAAATGCTTCAGGTTATTTGAAGCTCTAAATTCCTATTTATCACATAAATAATGTTTTTTGTGTTCCCGTTTTTTTTTTAGTTTGAGAGTGGTTATGCCAATAACTTGATGACGGTGAGCATTACCTCATTTGGGAGGTATTGTTTGGTTTTTGTTGTTGTCGCTGATGGTATGTTGTTCATGAACCATATTTATTTTATGGTGCAATGTTCTTGGTAGTTGCTAAATCATATAGTTTGTGCTTTCTTATTAATTGAAGCAAAAGGTTAAAATTAATCATTCTTTCGTTTGAGATAGATGACTAGCATTCTATATTTCTTAGTTTGATTGAATCAGAAACTTATTTTGCAGCTTCTTTTCTACAAATATAAGAGATATAGAATGCTTATGTTCAAAACAACATATATATCCTACTTTAGTCTATTTTTGGCATCTAACTGGTAACTCTCTTTATACATTTACACAAATCCGCGCGCGCACACACACACACACACATATATACACACATACAATCTGTCAGCTGATTGTGTAATTGTGTTTGTATGGATTCTTAGTCTTCTGATCATGTTAGAACAAAATCCCGCGGCGAAGCGCGGAGAAGCATACTAGTTATCTATTAATAATCTATACTTCCTAATAAGTAAACTCATTTTGGATACTTGTTAATTGATTAAAGCAACTTCAATTTTATTCATCTTCTCATTGTTGACACTTGTCAATTGATTAAAGCAAGTTCAATTTTATTCATCCTCCTATTGTGCCACATGTCATAGAGATAATATGTGGGTCATTTATTAAAGGAGGTATAAGTCAACAAAATCTGCTATGTGGCCCACTCATTAAAGGAATCTTCTAAGATCTGTTGACTATAGAGAGTTTTTATTTCTATAAATATGTTGTTAATAAAAATTATTATTACACATTTTAACAATACTGATTTTTTAAAGAGTTTTTATTTCTATAAATATGTCTTAATTTTTGAAAAATTTTTCTTGTAAGTTTTTTTGTTGTTTAAAAAAAAGTACATTTAGCATTAATTACTGGTGTATTTTCTGTCAGGTTGAATATATATTGTTTATCTGTGCGTTGGTAATCAAACACTTTTAGGGCTGTAACGACTGATACTAATTATGAATTTGAAAAGACTGGTTTAATTTAAATTTATATTTATTTATTTACATATTCTTTACAAAGTCTGTTTTAAAAATGTGGTTATATTATTCTTCAGTTGATTATTATAATGATTGACAGTTGTTTGTCAACATCTGTATAGATTTGAAGTTACAATAAGTATATAAATATAAAAGTATGTAATATTCATACTAATAATTTAAAACATAATAAGTTGTGAATAAAAATTGTTATTACACATTTTAACAATATTAATTTTTTTAAAGAGTTTTTATTTCTAAAAATATGTCTTAATTTTTAAAGAATTTTTATTGTAACGTTTTTTTGTTTAAGCATATAAAAATAACTACATTTATCATTAATTGCCGATGTATTTTCTGTCAGGTTGCATCTTCATGGTTCATCTGTGCATTGGGCTGCAAAGACTTTTAGACCATCTACATTGCTGAAGAAATTCAAATTTGTTTGTGAAAATAATATTAAAAAATGTTTGTTTGCAAACAAACCGTAAATCGGTTTGTTATGAAAACCATATTTACAATGAGTAAATTTGACGTCATTTGTTAAAAAAGTTTGTAAAAATTAAGTCGGCAATAAAAATTATTATTACATGGATATACTATTAATTATTATGATATTGAAAGTTATTTTATTATTTTATCGTTTGTGTTAGTAATTGTAATTTTTTCAATTTATTTATATTTGTATAAGATGGGCGAATTAAAAACACTCTTATTAGAGTAGGTATACACCTATTTTTTCAGTCTATAAAAGGCAGTAACTCTTTATTTCAGTTTGCAACTTTTGTAATACTTGAACCATTAAAAAGCAAATCAACCATCTATACCTTCAGTATATAATGTTATTTCATGCAAATTTCGTAGCTCAAGACTTCTCAAAAATTTTCCGTCTGAAAGAAAATTGTATTACCAATAATCCGTTGCTAATGAGGTTGGAATGGTTGTTGCTTGAAGATTCTTTCAATCAAAGGAAAATATTATCTGTTCTATTATAATATACGAGACCTCGACCAATTTGAGATGGTTCTCTGTATAAATAATATGTCTCTAAAATTTGCGGTATTTAGAGGCTTATTATTGTATTTGTTTTCTTTTTTTTTGGAGCGCGCCTTCTTTTTCTTTTTATTATAGATTAGATATGTTAGTTGGTATTTGTTCACTTTTTAGCGATGTTGGAGTTTTTGGTTACAGTACTTCTATTTTGTATTTTTGTAAGCATTTTTCGTTAGTAGTGTTTTTGGTTGTAATTTGTATCTTGTATGTAGCTTTATCCTTATATTTTATGTAAAATTATGCAATTGGAATGACGAATTATATTGTTATACCTTTTTTCAGTATTGTAGTATAGAATATATGCAATGTACGTTTGAACAATGAAGATTTTCCCCAAAAGAGACTTAAATAATTTCCTAAAAGTTGTTACAAAAAGATATGACAAAATATTAAGCCAAAATATGACTAAAAGATCAGTTGATTATTAATAGTGTTGTATGGTAAATAATAATTATTGTTATGATCTGTCGTAGTTGGTCTAAAATTTTTATTAACAACTTTAATTTTATTAACTTATTTAATTATAAAAATAATAAAGCTTAATATAAGGACTTAAAAGTCACATTAAAATCTTAAAGTTGGATAAAGACTGAAACGTGTTTTTTAAAATTTTAATTCACTGCAACTGAAATAAGCATCTGTTGATTTATATTCAAATAATGGATTTACTTAATTAAAATATTAATTACATTCAATAAGTTGTAGTTATATTTTTAAAGATATACTTATTTCATCTAATATTACTTATTTCATCTAATATATTATCAAAATTCAAATTTAAAGATTAAACTTTTGAACTTTAGTTTTCATATTTAATTAAAAATTTTCAATTTGAGTTGTATATTTATTTTAATTTTAAATGGTAAAGTAGTATACATTGACAGTTGTTTGATAACAGCTGTTTATCATTAAACAGATGTTGTAAAATAGACTATATACAATAAAGGCACTATAGTTTTTGAAGTAGCATTAATTACAACCGTATTTTGCAAGTTTCCATCTAGATTCTTGAACTGTATAGTAATCATTCTAGCGTTTTAGGGCTATTGACTGCCAATAATAATCATTACCTTGAAACTCGAATTTTTGAAGTGGTTCGATATTTTTTATTTATGTTTATTTATCAAAAATTAATATATACATATTTGTATTAATTAAAAAATAATAATAATTTTTTTGTGCTCTTTGGTCTTCTATTTGGTAATGAAATTTAATTTCCAATAATAATAATAATAATAATAATAAAGTAATATAAGTATGAGCAATGTAAAACTTATAAATTTTTGTTTGTTTATAAATTGTGTTTTCTGAAATAAATGTTTTCATCATCTATTTAAGAGTTAATAGCCAAAATCGTCCCTAAGGTTTGGTCACTTTTGCCACTTCAGTCCAAAACCCAAACATTTTACATCTGGGTCCTTAGTTTTATTTTTTTTGCCAAATTCATCCCAAAAAAGGTTTGGGTTTTGCTAAATTCGTCCTTGAGGTTTGGTCACTTTTGCCACTTCAGTCCACAACTTAAACATTGTAAGGGACGAATTTGGCAAGAAAAATAAAACTGAAGGACCCAGATGTAAAAGGTTTGGGTTTTGGACTGAAGTGGCAAAATGACCAAACCTCAGGGACGATTTTGGCTATTAACTCTCTATTTAATTTCTATTTGATTTGCTCTAACTTTGTTTAAAATTCAATATAATATAAACAGCATAACATATGTATATATAGATAAATAAGATTTACATTTTTTAAGGATTTTTAATCCAAAATTACATTGTTGTGACAAATTACAGTTACTATTGATGATTCTTGATTATTTCTTCACGACGCCTCTTCCTTTCCTTGCTGATGGAAATAATATTATCAGTAAAGCCTTTCATCTTCTTGGAAATGTCGTCGTTTAGTTCTATTTGATCAGCTAGATATTGTAGAGCTATGTTTCGTTCTTTTGATTCCGGAATTTCAACCATATCAATCATGGTTTTGCCGTTTTTCCTTACATCCGTAACAAGCAGATATGTAAGCATTCCACATGAGTTTCTTATTGTTTCTTCTTCAAAAGATTCTTTTTTGAAAGACTTAACAAGAATTTCATGGGCTGTTTGTTGTGCACTGGTTTGGTAATTTTGAGAAGATGACATGTTTTTATGTTGTGTAATGTAAGTATTTGATTATTGGAAGGTTAGATGTGCATTGTAATCAAGTGCTTTGTGTATATATATATATATAGGGTAGGGTTCAAATAGGAACCATACCTTAAGTAGGAACTATAGGAACCAATCTTAGCCATTGATCTCTAATGGCATGATTGTAAATAAGTAAAACATTAATTAAATCTTTAATTAAATTAAAGGGCAATGTGGTAATTGTATATTGACTATTAACAACACATGTTTAATTAGTTTCCTTTTATTTTCAATATAGAATCTTAATTAAAGGGGTACTTTTAATATACATCATATTTATTATTTTTGTTTTTTAAACTAAGAAGAATTCATTACCATTTTAAAAACTCAATCCCTATAAAATCTCCCTATCAGTTTTTTATTTCAATCATCATCTTCATCATTATCGACATATATATATATATACATTGTTGTATATCAGTTTTTTTTTTTGATTTAGCATCATCACCAACACAGATACACATTGGTGTATATCAGTTTCTTTTTTTTTGTTCATTCATCATCATCATCGACATATATATACAATGGTGTACATCAGTTTTTTTTTGTTTTTTCATTTATCATCATCATCGTTGACACAAATATACATGGGTGTATATCAGTTTCTTTTTTTTTCTTTCATTCATCATCATCAACACAGATAGATATACATTGGTGTATATCCATTTTTTTTCCAGCTTACATGACTATAATTTGGACACACATATACATTAGTGTATATCTTTGTCTAAATGTAAGTTAAATACACCATAGTACGTAGATGTTGAGGTTTCTCCCTTTTTATATATGAACGAAATATCCATTGGTGTATATCTGGGCTGGAACCTATATGAAACTGAATACACCTGTGTATACAACAATTAAGTATTATTAATCAACATCAGTGTACACCATAATAGATGTTAAGGTTTCTTCCTTTTTGTATATGAACGAAATATACATTGGCGTATATCTGGGCTGGAACCTATATGAAACTGAATACACCTGTGTATACAACAAATAAGTATTATTAATCAACATTAGTTAATGCATTTAACATTATAAAAATAAATACAACTATGTATATCATTGTATAGATTTATAGCATACACAAGTGTAAGTTAAAAACGTATCTTAAAAAGAGAAAAAACGCATTTCAAATGAAAAATGAAACATACACCATTAAAATTAGACAAATTAAAAAAAAGATCATGAACCGAATAGGGGGTTTTTATATACGATTTCGAGTGAAAATCGTTTGACTCAATTTGGTTTTTAATGGTCCGATATTTAGGATCCATAATTACAGAAAAGTGGTCGTCAATGACATGTCAAAACGTGTATGAGGTGTCAGTTTGATAGCCAGCAAGATGGTATTGATTTGCTAAGTTTTAGGCGATGCCGGTTGTGTTTTTATCCGACCAGAATTAATGTCGGGATCTCCGGCCAATCATCCTGAGAAAAAAAAAAGAAGGAATGGCCGATCATCTGGATGTATAATTACCTCAAGAATACCGATCGCGTGCTGATAGGCGTAGAAGAACCCAAGGAGGAAGATGATGCGACAATTATATGCGATAAACAAAGATTTTAACTTAATTTATCAAATCCAAATATCCAATGATCTGAAGAACATAAAATACATGAAAAACTAATCTAAACAAAAAACAATACATAACCTCAAAATTGTGAATCAGTGGGAATCATGAGCCTTTTTCCGATAAAGCAATTAAGGAGATTTGGTAGATTTCACAAAATAAAGAAGTTTAAATAGAGAAGATTAATTAGGGTTTTAATTAGGAGAGAGTATTTGATTAAAATAACTAAAGAAGTTTCTAACCTAATGATACATAAAGAATGTTATAACCTGAATAAAACAACAAAAGAATGCTATAAACTATATGATACATAACTTTTAATGAATTCTTTACACTAAATGAAACTGTAAATTATAGTTTTATTTTCATCTCATGCATAATAGGTTAAAATCAGTCGTTTCTAAAAAGCCATACCTTAAAAACTACCGTCTCAATCGTGCCCTGCAATGATTGCTTCTGGCTCTGTTGTTCATTCAACATACATTCTCCCTTTCATATATTTTTATTCTTATTCGTGTGATTAAAATTGTTGATTTCTCAAATTGTAGTACATCTATATATATATATATAGGGGAGGGATAATTTGAAAACCCTCCCCACTTAAGAAAACTCATTAAACCCATATCTTAACCATCCATTCTAAGTGATCTAGGGTGGAGATTATTTCATGATTTTCATTAAAACTAAAGATGCATCTTTAGTAAAGAAAGGGTAATATTGTCTACAAAAAATTGAAAGTCATCTCTCTCTTCTGACAAATATCAGGCACTCCCTTAATCCTCCCATCTCTCATTTCTTCTCTCTCCTCTCTCCTCTCTCACTTTTGTAAGAAAAAAACATATGCTTTCAAAACTTATCTCAACATAAAAATATATACTAAACTATATTTCAACAACAAAAAAATGTGTTTTCATAACTTATCTCACAAAAAACATATACTAAAAATATAATCCAGCAATAAAAACATATGTTTTCGCAAACCTTCCTTACTAAAAACATATAATAAATTATAACCCAACAACAAAAACATATATTTTGACAACTTATCTCACAAAAACATATAATAATTCTAACCCAACAAACAAAAAACATATGTTTTCCCAACTTATCTCACCAAAAAATATAACCAAACAAAAAAGAACATATGTTTTTACAAACCTATCTTACTAAAAATATCAAATTATAAATTATAACCCAAATTTAAATGGAAACATATCTTTTTAAATGGAAAACAAAATGTTTTTTAAATGACAAAACATAAACCAAAAAAAAAAAAAACAGAAGGCAACCTAATAGACAAAACCCCAATATTAATTTAATACTTCCACTTATAGACTTCTTTTTTGTTTGAATTTGATCTTCTCACTTGACCTTCTTGAAGTTTGATATTCCGGCATTTGTATAGCAATGATATCTTTCCAACCTTCCTTTCTAGATGTCTGTAAATTAAGTAAAGAAACTAGAATCTTTCATATGTAACATTACAATTTATTTTTATCTAACATTGGTTTCAAACCCCAACTATAAGAAATGAACTCTGATCTAAAACCCCACCTCCCAACCACCTACTGGTCTCTGCAAACACCCCACCCCAACAACAGCCAACGTAACAGACAAAACCCCACCACGTCACCTACCTGCAAACGCCAGATCCCGTCACCACCACTGCAAATTGTCACACCCCGATTTTCCCGTCGGTTGTGAACGTTTGGTACCTTTGCTACGCAGCGGAAATAACACATCTAAGACTCTTTTAATTCTGAACGCCTTTACTAAGCCTTCTAGGATCTCCAATCCCAAGACATCGCCTATTCCAACCGTGTCGTTGCCAAATTCTAGACCTGAAAGACATGCTTAAAAAGGTCAACATAAAGTTGGTGAGTTTATGGTTTTAGGTTTATTTCTCATCAAAACCCGTTCATTTCAAACCTTTGGGAAAATATTCATCAACATTTTAAGAAAGTTTATTTTCATTACACAAACCGTTATTTGTGAAAAATCTTGTAAAAGTCCCATTGGAATCCTCGCCAGGTATTCCATTTTATTTACCCTTCGGCCCGACTCACTTTACCGTATATTTATCTCCCCATAAAGATAAATATACTAGGTTCTTGTCGACCGAACAACAACATTTAAAATGAGACTTTATTCCCATGGAATCCTCGTCGGGCATTCCACAATTACTTTTGAAAACTTTCTTTTTGTAAACTATTTTCCCACTCGGATTCCTCACTGGACATCCGTAAATATAATTATGAAAACCATTTTCCCCCGGTAAATCCCACCGGTAAATTCGTACTTAAAAGCGGAAATGAACATTAAAATAGCCAGTATTCATAAACCAGTGCAAGTAACATAGTTAGATTAAGTAGTGTCATATATGTGGAGTCGCGAACCCCTACATGACGACGGCGACCAATCCTGAGCCCATAACCAAACCAAGACTACACATTTCATTTGCCCCGCGCGAGTTGTCTGTCGGATCAACAACTCAGTTCAGAATACGTGCACCTCTTGTCTTTACCGGGTTGACGCTATCAACCAGAGGTGGGCCTCGTCAGGCACCGATAGTACTATCCAAATATTCCTTCGGTTTCATATCCCTGAATTAATGGTTACAGTAAACACGCGAGGACCTACCCCGACTGGTTTCCGTTACCCAGGTCCCAGGTACCCATCTTGCTACTTATCATCCTCACCTCGACTCGACTCACTTTACCGTATATTTACCTCCCCATTAAGATAAATATACTAGGATCTTGTCGATCGAATAATTGTTACTTTCTACACCTTACAACTATTTAACAAACATATCCTTCATTTCCCTTTTGTCCCTGCACGACTTTATAAAAGCATTTGTAACTTTAAACGTTTTCTCAAAAACTTTGTTACGCTTTAAATTCATCAGGTTTTCATAAAACAAGCATGTCTTCCCCCCGAAAACATTTACAAAACAGTAAAAAGTGGGGTCATGAACTCACCTTGATTTCCTTGCTTAGCTAGCAAACAAGCCTGAAGCCTTGACCGACTTCCTTGTGTCCTATTACCAACAAAGGACACCTTAAGGTCTAACACAAATAAGCCTAGCTTATTTACCAGTTACAAGATAGTTTATCCAACTATCTAGACTCGTGGATACAAACCCGAGTCTTAAAGTGTTTTAACTCGACGAATCGATCGTGACTTATCTTAATCATGTTTAACATACGACATAGCACCCAAGTTGCGCACTTGTTACTATTCGTGTGTAAACCATGTTGGACTAAAACAACGAAACGCATTTCTTATCCTGAGCCGTAGCTCGTCTCGTTAGTCGGATAAATGTATTTGTCTTGTATGTTTATATTTAGGAAAATATGCTTTGCAAAAATACAACTCTTGTTATTAATTCCGATTAATAACATTTGTTACCTCCTTCCCAAAATCCGAACATTTAAAGTGTTCAAAAGTTTGCTTTTTATAAAAGTAATTCCCAAGCAAAATCGAACGTTTATTAAATTTTGAATCCGAACAATAAACATTATTTAGTTACCGAAAGCTTTCGAAAATTCGTCATCCTTGACGCTCGGCAAAACTATATATATTATACCTGTTTGAAACGATTGTTGGATTCACTTATTATTGTTACAAATAATCTTTTGTCAAAGCGTTGCGACTTTGTATAAATACATATATTTAAAGCACTTGGGAATTTATTTATAAAATACACAACTACTTCGCCTTCTTTGCACTTAGGATTCTGTACAAATTTCGCCAGAGTTTCCTCTGTTTTTGCGCATACCAGACAACACAAGTTGTCTACAATTTTCCCAAAATCAATTCCAAAACACAAGACAATCAATCTATTTATCCGCAAATTTCCAAATCAACGAGACTTTTATACGCTTCGATAACTTTTATATAAATTACCTATCTAATTAAATATACATATATACATATATAGTCCAACAAGTTAGTCCGATATCAATATTATTTAGTCACGATACAATAACTATTTATCCGATTTATACTTATCGTTTATTATTAAAGTCGGTTCGTTTCACGAGTTAGTCGTTCGTTTGCATATACTTTAAAAATATATGTATAAATAATAACGCAATAAAATAAATGCGAGATGGTTATACCATTTCCATATGCGCACAACTAGAAACGTCTCGAACGTCGTGTTGACCGGATCTGACCAGCTTTGACCAAATTTGACCAGCTTTGACCGGGTTTGACCAACTTTGACCGGGCTCAAAACAACCCCGAAACCATCCGAGACTAAACACCACCAAAATCATCACCGGAACCAACCGGAAAGCACCGAAATCATCACTCATCATAAAAATACTTCAAAACCCGTCTTGAACGGGTTCGGGTTCCGAAAACGCGTCCGAAAAATACTAATATTTCACGACGAAACCATTTCGTATGGAATCTACTAGTTATAAGGATCCGGAAAATATATTTTTCGTTAAAAACGGACACCCGGAAGTCTCCCAGACGCTATGTCAGAAGTCACCGGTCACCGGAAATTCGCCGGAGAACAAAAAGACCCAAAAATTTGCACGGAGACTCCCAAAGACCCGATCTAAAGGTTTGCAAGGAGAAAACTTGAAAACGAACTCGCCGGAAAACTCGCCGGAGTTGCTCCATCACCCAAACCGCTCCGTTTCTGGGAAAACGGACTTCACCGTTGCGTCCGGAACGTCGAGAAACGTGGGGGTAGAGTATCACGCGCCGGAAACTTCGCCGGAAAAATTCGCCGGAAAGTCGCCGGACCTCCGCCGGACGGTCGCCGGACCACCGCCGGACGGTCGCCGGACCGCCGCCGGACATCACCGGATTTTGGCCGGATTCTAGAGAGAGGTTAGAGAGAATTGAGTGTAGAGAGAGAAAGTGAAGGGAGAAATGAGGATTTTTGTGAATAAAATCCTATTTATAGGTGGGTTCATGTTGGCTTTTGAATTGGGTTCAAGGCCCATTACTGCGTATCAACTTCTCCGTTTTGGCCCGTTCTCGTTTCTAAACTCCGTTTTTGCCCACAGAAATTATAGAAATTATTTTAATAACTTAAAATAATTATATTTAATCTCCAAAATATTAATTTTTGTCGAGATGGTATTTATTATCGTGCACGTTCGAATAGGTCGTTACTTCACGTAACTGGCATTCAGCCACGATTTTCTTTGTTTAATGACCTGTTAACTTCTGAAGTTCAATAAACAACATTATTTACAATAAATAATTGTTCCGGAAATACGATTACGGTTAAACAAACCACGTATTTCGACGTCCGTACCCACGTCAGTTCCTTTCCGCGTTTGCAAAAACGCTATGTTTATGGCCATTTCTCATACCGAGTTCACATTCGATCATCTCAATAACAAGTACGTGCCGTATTTACATGTAACAACTTTATGTTAGTCCATTTTACCCAATATTTACCGATGTCAGTTCATTAACGTTAAACGCGCAACTATTTCTTCAGAAGCATGAAGGCGTCTACGAACTTCAAGAAGGACATCTTATGACTCGTAACGGCTTATTTTAATCAAAATTAACTTTAAAACCTGTTAATTACTTTGAAAATATAATTAAAATCACATTAAATGTTGTACGGAATTTGCCGGTTGTCACACAAATCCCGTCTATAAGAAACGAACTTCGACAACACTTTTGTCTGAAAAAGAATCAGAAGTATTGCAGACCGAAGGTTGTTTTTAATGGAAACGTTCGCCAGTTTCTGCATTATCAGATTTGGCATCATCAAGGACGTCGTTGTATGTGGCGGTGATGACGACACTGGTGATTGTTGGTGGTGGTGGGGGGTCGATTTTAGATGTTATGATGTTGATAGTGAGAGATGGTAGTGGTTATTGGTTTGAAGGATGATGGTACTTGTTTAATTTTAGATAGATATGATGGAGAAGATGAAGAGATTTTAGAAAGATATGATGGAGAAGATGAGGAGAGATGGGACATGAAAGCATGTATGTGTCAGTGTATAAAGAGTGATAGGAGAGATAAAAAAGGTTTTAGTGCCTAAAATACCCTTAGAAGAATCTTCAAACAAAAAGACGTGGACCAACCTGGACCTTTAGATGGGGTTTTCTAGGTTTCATCATGTGAAGGTGGTTTTCTATTTAGAATTCCCCTACCCCTATATATATATATATATATATATATATATATATATATATATATATTTCAAATTGCTAAATCTTACATAGCACTCTATTCTCCCCTTTGAGAATGCCATGTAGATTGCCATGTGGCATTGAAATATTTTAGGGAAAAAAGAATTTAATAACAAAATTAGATTTATTTCTCTCATGTTTTTTCCGATAATTTTTAAACGTTAATATCTTTTATATACAAGATTTTTTAAAGAAAAAAGTACACCAAATTAACGAGCGTTTTATTATCTTTCCAACGAGTATCATAGTGCTATATAAGAAACGGAGAAAAAAAACGACCAAATTAACGAGCGTTTTATTATTTTTCCAACGAGTACCACAGTGCTATATAAAAAACGGAGAAAAAAACGACTATTTTTTGTGGGGTTTTGTTCATACAGGAAAAAAAACCCACAAAGTGTTCAGGTTATTTATTAATCATGTATAGGAAAGTCATTAATTACGTTCAATTAACGAGCGTTTTATTATCTTTTCAACGAGTACCATAGTGCTATATAAAAACAGAGAAAAAACCGACTAATTTAACGAGCGTTTTATTATTTTTCCAACGAGTACCACAGTGCTATATAAAAACGGAGAAAAAAACAACTATTTTTTGTAGGGTTTTGTTCATACAGGAAAAAAAACACCAAGTGTCAGGAAAAAAAACGAGTACCATAGTGCTAACTTTATACATTGTTTAAAGTTAGACGTTAACATTAGAGATACATTGTTAAGTTTTTTAGGTTAGGTGCTACCCGAAGCTTTCCTGCATGTAACTATAAAACGCATCAGTCTATTTCGTATGTAAAATTAATATGTCATATTAGATTTCTCAACCCGGGACGCTCCCGGAATATAAATCTAGTTAATTTATATGCTACATCGTAACACATACTTTGTATGTTTATATTAAATTTGTCTATTCCGAAAAGCTAATAGGATCTAATCATACATATACTAAACAAAGTATAACCTCGTGTATTTAAGGTTTAAAAATATATAATATACGTTTAATCAAAATATTAATTAAAAACATTCGAATATAATAAATAAAACATGCACCAAACCATCAATATCATTATCAACAATTATTCATGTCACAACTTCTACCTGAACCATAATCCTAACATTCCAAAACACCAAAAAAATAAACAAAACAAAAAACACTTGCTTATATTCCAAACAACCCCCAACACAACGAAGCCACCTTTTTAGTCACAATATTCTTCCTGCATTCATACAATCCATCTTCTTCTTCTTCTTCAGCTTTTGAAGATTTATTAATCATCCATGGCTACTCTTGGAGATATAGGGGTTTCTGCACTCATTAACATAGTCACTGCCTTTGCTTTCTTGCTAGCGTTTGCTCTGCTTAGAATCCAACCCATTAATGACAGAGTTTACTTCTCTAAATGGTACTTAACAGGAGCTAGAGCCAGTCCTACACACTCTGCCAACTTTGTGGCTAAGTTTGTTAATCTTAACTTTAACACTTACCTCACCTTCCTTAACTGGATGCCTCAAACTATGGCCATGAAGGAGCCTCAGATTGTTGAACATGCTGGCCTTGATTCTGCTGCCTTCTTGAGGATTTACCTTCTTGGGTACTCATCTTTTTTTTTATTATTATTATTTTCCAATATTTTTTTATAAGTTGAGTTTCTTCAGAGATATTATCTTGACAAAGCTCCTGAAATTTAGGATTTTTTACCTTTGGTTTTTTCATAAGAAGTTGCTAACTTTTTTTTTTTTTATTTTTGGGAATTTTACTGTGTGTTTTTTTCCTCAAGAAATCAGGAATTTGTTGGGTTTGTTTAAAGGCTTTTGAATGTGGGTTCTTTACTGTCATTTATCTTTTTAACTTGGGTACTTATTATTATTTTTTTATTCATAGGGCTTTGTGTTAAGTTGGATGTATAAGTCATAACTTTGACCTTAATAAGTCTTATGTTTGTTTGTTGATTGTAAGTTTAACATAAAGTTTGTGAAATATGGGAATTTGAATCTTTTTTTTTTGTGGGGGGTCAAGAAATCTGCATTTTTTTTTCCTGTTTGTCTAAAGCTTGTGAATTTGGGATCTTTACTGCCATTAAGTTGGATGAGTAAGTCATAACTTTGACCTTACAAAGTCAAATGCTTGTTTATTGTGTATTTGTTATGAATTTTGTGATATATGCAACTTTTTACTGTTATATGAATCTAGACATAATGTGGTACCTCTAGTTTAATCGTTAAACCATGAGACTTGATTCTACATATATGAAAATGTTTTGCCTGTTGATGTCTTAAGTTTCTTTGAAAATGATATGACATAAGGAAACAAATATTGATTTTTATGACATGATCAAACACATAGATTTTGATTTGAAGTTTTCTAAATGTAGAGATGGCAAAATGTCGGGTTGGTTAACAGGTCAAATAGGTAGGATTAGGTCTTCCCTCATGTTATAGATAATCAACATTATTATGTTGTTACAACAATAAATAAATCCAATTTGTGAAATAAAACCATCTACTGGGTAGTATGCTTTGTGAATATACTTTGGTGACTTTTGGCACATGTGAACCTTGTTCAACACGTTTTCGTCGTAGTTCACTATTTTTAATTTACTCATTTGACCCGTTAGTGGCAAATCATAAGTGGGTCTAACTTGCTACCTCTACTTATGTCAGTTTCTCTTGGACAATAACTAATAGTATCCAATTTAAATTGCAGGTTAAAAATTTTTGGGCCAACTGCAATTGTGGCTTTCTTGGTTCTTATTCCAGTTAATGTGACGGGTGGGATGTTGTTTTTCCTGAGCAGAGATTTGGTCATCAGTGACATCGATAAGCTTTCAATATCAAATGTTCCACGGAAGTCACCAAAGTAAGCTTAAGCTTAAGTTCTTCTCATTCCTATGAAATTCAAATTGGTTAATCATATGAATAGATGAATGCAACTCATGTGTATTTGTAAGCCATAACATGAGATTAATAATAATGACTTGTGGCCACAGGCCATTACCCTTTTGGCCAAACCACCTAGACCCGTGTGTTCTATTTTCAAGATTTTACTTATGCTACCCTTTTTCTTGTGCATTTGTGTGATCTCGTATCCCTACGCGGTTGCTATTTTGCGCACAATTTCCTCACACTCACTGGATTTATGTTTGGCTACAACTTCTGTCTTTTGATTTTCAGGTTTTTTGCACACATTTTTGTGATGTATTTGTTCACGTTTTGGGCATGCTATATTCTCTACAAGGAGTATGATGTGGTAGCATCAATGAGATTGAAATTTTTGGCTTCAAAAAGTAGGCGAGCTGAGCAGTTTACTGTAAGTTGATGCTTACTTCCTTTTCATTGTTTTACTCTGTGTCAAAAGGAACATGCGATTTGAAAAGTCAAATGAGAAGTCACAACATATTGACTGATTAAGAAGGGGCAATTACATATATCCCCTTCCTTAGTGAAAAAAATTGCAAATTTGCCCATTTAGATTTATTTTTACAACTCTCTTTCTAATTAATTAATGTCTCTCTTTTTTTTTTTTATCATTTTTGCATTTTTACTAGTTTTTTTCCATTATCTTTTCGTTGTTTAATCTACTATTTTTCATCACAAACTTTTGAAGAAAAGATTACCAAAAATACGAGTTACAATCCATCAAAATGAAAAATAAATGGTACAATAACGCCCCAAAAAAACTTTAACCATACACTGCTAGTTTGCTTGTAAATTGTAATGCATCCAAACAATTGTAACGAGATTGTATCATTCCCAAGGACTATGTTGTCTATGTAAACGTATTTTCCATTAATTGTTTTCTCAAATTGTATCGATTCCTGGGCAAAGCTCTTTATCAAAAATAAAAAATAAACAATTCTGTATTGTTTACTTTCCAATATTTTGTACACTTTGACCCACATTTAACCAACTCATCCAACTTTTTAAGACCTTGGATTATATGAAACTGTATCACTTGTGAAATTCAAAACTTTCACCTCCTGCATAACATGCCCCAAATTTTTATTTAATAATTGTTGACTTGAGCTGACTTTCGCAACATGCATCACAATTAAAACTCAGACCGTACATAAAATATCCCATTTAATTTTAGGTATCGCAATTTGATCAAATGTGACGAAACAAAATAATGAATCATGAATATAATATGCAATATGATGAAATCACACTTGTAATCAACTGGTATCAAAATCAAAGTATATATGTACCAAATTGAATATAAAATAAATCAGATTTTAATTTTCAAAATTAACTTTTTGCAACCTTTTTTGTAGGTACTGGTTAAAAATGTTCCTCATGTCCCTGGCCATTCTGTGTCGGATACAGTGAACTCTTTCTTTAAGAAGAATCACTCAACTCATTATCTTTGTCACCAGGTCATATTATCCCTCCCTCTATCCATGTATATATATAGATGTGTGTGTATATGTATAGATAATATGTGTGTGTGTGCTTTGTAATTATTATGTAACCATGATAGCATTTCATTTATACCCAGACTGTCTACAATGCAAACAAGTATGCAAGAGCGGTAAGGAAAAGGCAGAAATTGCAAAATAAGTTAGATTACAACCAGCTTAAGTTGGAAAGACATCCGAACACACGTCCAACAAGAAAGGTAGCTCCTATGCACTTAAAAATGTTTTAAATTTTAATGCAAATAATTGAGATGGCAAAAACAGGCGAGTTGGGTAATAGCTTGGACCATTCACCATTTATACGGGCCGGATTGGGTTGAACTGGAACACTTTTTATCAAAAATTAATGACAATGTGTAAATTTGATTACAAAAGATATATTATTACAAAAATAAATTAAGTTTTGAGTCAGAGATTTAATGTACTGAGAGTACACTTTGGGGCATCTTTAGAATATTGAAATTTTCCACTGATAAGCTAGCTAAATTGTCAAAGCGATGACCTCTAAATATATAGCATAGAATACTATCAACAAAAGATTAAAATTTGCAAAATACATAAACTTGCAGACGGGCTTGCTTGGACTTTGGGGGAAGAAAGTGGATTCCATAGAATACTATCAACAAAAGATTAAAGAGATCGATGAAAAGGTGAGTGAATATTCATATAGCTATACTGATACATTCCATTCGTTCCCAAAGAAAGAAAGAGATATAGTTTGGCTTTTGAAGCCCAGTATGCTGAATTTTACTTTTTGCATCTGTAGTTGATAGCTATATTCATATTCATAATACTAAAAAAAAGGAAAGGTTGTTGATACTTGAAATGATATCAAAGATAACAAATAAAGAAACAAAACAATTGAATTGCAATTACATGACTTAACTCAAATGTTTTGAATGTTATATAATAACTTAATGTATTAAAATTAGTTAACGTGATGATATAAATTTGTAATTATTCTGAATATATATTGATTAGGAGGATGAAATGACCTAAATAAGACGTTGAGTGACTTCATTGGTTAAACTTGACCCTTTTTCTGTTGGGATTCAAAATTATCACCCAACTGAACCCATTTTCAAAGATCCAAAGGAATCATGTTACTTTTGAATTTACCATTTGAGTTTTTTGTTATTCGTTTATTTTATCATAATATCATCTAATTTGTAATGTCTCTTGAAATAGTAGTTAACAATGGAGCATCAGAAGATTCTCAAAGACCCTAAACGCATAATGTTAGCTGCGTTTGTTTCATTCAACTCCCGGTGGGGTGCAGCCGTGTGTGCTCAAACACAGCAAAGCAAAAACCCGATTCTATGGTTGACGGATTGGGCCCCTGAACCTCGTGACGTTTACTGGAAAAATCTTGCTATACCCTTCGTTTCTTTGAGCATCCGTAAACTAGTTATAAAATTAGCAGTCTTTGCTTTAGTGTTTTTTTACATAATACCCATTGCATTTGTTCAGTCACTCGCCAATCTTGAAGGTCTTGAAAGAGTTGTTCCTTTTCTCAAGCCCATAATTGAATGGTAAGTAAAGTTTTAATCTTTCTGCAAGTTTTTCAACTATATGCTCTAGAGTTGGCAATTTCAACCCATTTACTTATAAATCGGTTGGTTGGGGTTATGATCATCTCTAACGGGTCGAACAAAAAATAGTGAGTATCGCCCAAAGTGTACTTATAATGTAAAAAACATGCTAATTTAGTTCATTAAAAGATATTAGATTGTTACTGAAACTATAGAACTTTTGGACTGATATTTGACACTACTTATTATTTATTTTTTTGTAAAAAGTTTAAATATTTGAAAAAAAAATGTGCTTCCGGTCAACCTAACCTGCACTTACGCGACATGTTTTGATCTATAGCAAAATTATTATAATAATAATTGTGGCACAAAACATATCCCTTTTCACAATTAAGTCCTTTTTAGTCATTTTACCTATTGAATCCTTGATTTGCCAAAAGATTTTTTATCATTACAAAATTATTAAATCATCTGATTTCTTTAATATATGATCACTTTTAATGTGCACATCCAAACATGTTCAGATTTTCATGAATGTGTGCAGGAGCTTTATCAAGTCCTTCCTTCAAGGTTTTCTTCCCGGTCTCGCTCTAAAGATTTTTCTATGGCTTCTTCCTGGTATTCTTATGACCATGTCAAAAATTGAAGGGCACGTTGCATTTTCCATATTGGAAAGGAGTACGGCTGCGAAATACTATTTTTTTATGTTGGTAAATGTTTTCTTGGGGAGTATCGTCACTGGAACAGCAATTCAACAGCTTAATTCTTTCCTACATCAATCTCCTACACAGTAATGTTTCATTCCTTTCTAACAAAATACTTTAGGACAAGCTTTACCTTAGCAGAGCTCAAGCTTTTAGGTGTCAAAAAAATTTCAAGCTCAAGCTCGGCCCGTTTACTTGTTATTAAATATATACAAATTTTATTATTGTTATTTTGTATGTATAACGTAATAATATTTTATTTTGTTATTTTCGTCCTAATTATATATATATAGTTACTTCTATTATGTAATATATGTTTACCATATTAAATAAAATATATTATAGTTATATTGATAATAGACTAGTTGAGGCTCGCTTGCCTAGCCGGGCTCGCTACATGAAAGTTGGGCTCGGTATCGTTTATTAAACGAGCTAATCTTGGTTTTGAAAAGCATGAGGCGCTTCGAGGTGTTTAGGCCTCAGGAGACGAGGCATGAGGCGAGAGCCTCACGTATGTGAAGTGTTGCTCTATGTACAGCCAAATATGCCTTATGTACAATCAAAAGCAAAATCTGTCTAATTTTCTTTTACACCTCGGACTTTTTCATCATCTCAAACATCCATAATCTCTTCATTCTTTTGATTCTTTCTACAAATTACCCTTCTACGAACACCACTCTTGACCAATGTTGACCCAAATGTCATGAAGCGCTGCCTCAAGGCCTTTAGGCGTTTTCATGATCGCCTCAAGTGCCTCACGCCTCCGGTGCTCTTGAGGCGCTATTTTTTTAAACTAAGGAGCTGATTGTTAGGCTCATATTTGTTTAAGCCCAGTTAGATTTAAGCATTTAGCGAGTTGATCTCTGGTAGCTCACGACTGGCTCAGCTCGTTTACACTCGTGGGCTAGAGGGATACTTTTGTTTCAATTATATTAGCATTTCTTGAATAAAATGATAAATGAGATTGTTTTTTTTTTATTATTTGAATTTTTTTTATAGGATTCCAAGGACAATAGGGGTATCCATTCCAATGAAGGCTACTTTCTTTATTACATACATAATGGTTGATGGATGGGCAGGCATGGCTGGAGAGATTCTTCGGTTAAAGCCTTTAATCATGTTTCATATTAAAAACATGGTAATGGTAAAAACCGAAAGAGATAGACTAAAAGCAATGAACCCCAAAAGCATAGATTTCCCTGAAGCTATTCCGTCTCTTCAACTATACTTCCTTATGGGAGCCGTTTATGCTGTAGTCACCCCGATCCTTCTACCTTTTATACTCATCTTCTTTGCATTTGCGTACTTCGTTTACCGTCACCAGGTAAGTATTTGCTCATTGAAGGGATTCTTGGATTCTGACTGTTGGGATTTGATAATTTGATTTTTATTGTTTGTGTAAATATATTATTTAAAATTTTCATTTTAGGTATGAATTGAATAAGTAAAGAATTACTTATTAATCCTTTTCTTAAGCTAGCTAATATGATGGATTTTATTTCTATTTCACTGTTTATTTCTAATAAAATATTGTAGTCTTTTAATCTTATAAGTTCCAGTATAATCATGTACTGTAGTGTTTTTTATAGGAAGGGTATATGTGTAATTTTGTTTTGTATGTTGATGCAGGTAATTAATGTGTACAATCAACGATATGAGAGTGCTGCTGCTTTCTGGCCACATGTTCATCATAGGATAATAGCGAGCTTGTTGATATCTCAGCTTCTTTTGTTGGGACTTCTTAGCACAAAAAAGGCTGCAAATTCTACTCCTTTGCTTGTTGTATTACCAATTTTGACCCTGACGTTTCACAAATTCTGCAAGAGCCGGTTTGAACCTGCTTTCCGAAAATACCCTCTCGAGGTAAGCTCGCTCACAACAATAGCCTTCTAAAACAGTAAAAGTTCTTTCTGACTGTTTATGCATTAGATATGACTATCTGGGTGGGTTGGGTAATTATTGGTCAAAACCTTTTGTGTATAAATTTGGTTTCTTGTGGTTCAGGAAGCCGTGGAGAAGGACGCACAAGACGAAGTTTCTGAATCTGACGACGACATGAAATCTTACTTGAGTGAAGCCTACTTACATCCGGTTTTACGTTCCATTGAAGAATTCGAGCTTTTCGAGCTCGGGATTGACACTAGTCGAACTCACATCCCAAGTCAAGTAGCCACTGAACTGGAACCTATTTCTGGTTCACATTCTCCAGAACAAGAACACAAGAAAAGGCAGCCTCTAGAAGTTGTAGTCCAGCAACACGAGAGTGATGTAGTCGAGCAACATGAGAGTGTGTATGTGCACCATCACAAGACATCGGCCCTAAACGTTGACGTTACACATCACTGAGCCATCACGCCTGATCGAGCTAGGATCTGACCTTTAACTGGATGTAGCTTCCATAATTGTGGCGAACCCGTGTCTTGCCTTTTAAGCAGTGTCAGAAGAAGAGTTTAGTACTACTAGAGCAAATAGCCAAATACATAACTTGGATATGTATTATCACTGCTCATGTATTTTGTTTTTATTTTTACACGTGGAAAGGAAAAATAGCATGTGACTGGTGCTTCGATGTGACTTTCCGAAACCAATTAAATGATGCGAGTTGTCTACATAGTAAAGCACCCTGACTAATGTTTTTTGAGCCTAAGTGGAAAGCCTGGATTTATATGAGTAACCGAATGGGTAATATTTCAAAAGATTCAGAATCTGAAATAAGTTGCATAAGATGCATGCTACTGTATTTTCAGTGAGTTACTAAACATCATTAGGGGATTCCTGATAAACACGTACAGGATGGTCAATAATAGGGAAGAAACACAACAAGACTTACGATGAGAAAACTTTGTAGAGGAACAACCACCAAATTAATCTTCTGTAAAGTGGATTCTTTCTTGATATATTATTTAACATGTCAAAAGTAGACCATATATATAAACACTTGTTTTATCTTCAGCCTTTCATGTATTTTTATTAGACAAACAAAACCAAATTACGTACTAATTTACAACTTAAATTGAAATATCTTTAACTATATTTTGATTGGTTGATCTTTTCAAATTGTTATTTTACAAAAGATATTGTTTTTTTCCCCTAAAAAATTAGGGGTCATTTGTATTTTGACAAAGTTTGAGTTGCAAATAGTCCATCATATCTTGTCAACACCCACAGGATCTCTTAAGAATCAACCAATTGTTGCCGTCGTCAGGCTTTGCCTACTGTCATATCATATGGCCTGGCTGATATGAGCTTGCTTTTCAGTTGGGTCATTCATATGTTATGTTATGTTAGTCAAACAAGTTAGTTGTATGGGTTTGGCGTTTTATGGCCCATATGACCGACCATTTTTCACATCTATCTATGTTACCTTATTAAGGAGGAGACATGTCTAGAAAAGTAATTATACACGCATTTTAAGATAGGATGTCAAGAGACTCATGCTTTAAACACTATATGTCATGTAAAAGTTGCCCGTAATACCCCTTATTGCATTATCAAGTTGTACTATAACTATATAACCTAAATATAGTTAGTGGATTAGAGGTTTAATGTTATTGTTAAAGAGGGATACAAAAGGAGTATGCAATTGAATGCCACCATTCTTTGTTAATTCAATTCTACAACCTTGAATGTGAACTTGAATGTTAATCACTACAAAATTTAATATGTTCATAAACACCCCATTAAATGTTGGCATGGTTTACGAGTTTTTACGGATTGAGAGAACCTGCGTTACAATCGATGAAACTTGTTATCAATTGCTCATTCAATTCGTAATCCCCCAATCAAATTCCCTCCATTTATAGTGAACCAACCCTGTTGAAAAGTAATTTACCATTGATGCTCACCGCCCTCATCATCACTCTTAATCCTTTCATGTTCTGATACCCTAGAAGCTTCTTTCAAACAATGTACGCTTCATTCAGTTTCATCATCTCTGGCTTTGATCTTATTGAAACCCTAACCCGCCATCGCCCACCGCCTCCCTCACCCCGTCTCCGCCACCGCGTTTCTCTTTCTTCGCCCCCGGAAGCTAATTTGGATGGCCAATGTCATATTTAATAGGTATGAATAACTTAATTGAATTAAGTTGAAGTAAAAGATGGGATGGGATTGGATTGGATTGGATGGACATATAGACACAACATATAAAATACAGTTGAAGTATTGATCTGATTTACCTATCGCATGCAATCTTTATTCTATATATAAAAAATTCAATTTAAGGTTTTGGGGTAAATAATAGGTAAAATAGGAAAAACTATCAGCAGGTTTGGTTTGTTATGTTTTGTACATAAATAAATGGTGTTATAATTGTTATTGTAAGAATGGTTGAAGATTTAAAATATATATGGTCTTCTTTGTATATCGGATTACATTAACGTATATTGCAACTCAAATCATTTAATTACTTTGGGTTTTGCTTTCACGATATTTGGTCATTTGCATTTATGGTAGTTGAACAAAATCATCAGCCGAATACACCAACATCACGCTGTAAGTTTTTAGTCTTGTTCTTCACCGGCTTTCTTCCTTTCTTTCTTTTTTGGTAGGTAGTCATAATAGTTTTGATCTCACATAAGAGGCAAATTAGAAAAGACATCTGATCAGGCCTCTACAGATTTGATGACACAAAAATGTGCTGCATGTATACTAGCCCCAGTGAGTTAGAAGCCAACACTACCCAGTTTGTAGATTTCAATTTGTATTTTGATTAGTGTTCATTTACTCATGCCATCATTTGTTTTTCAGTGTCCTCATGATGAAGCAAGTTCACTGGACCATAATGGCAAATATGGTCATTTTGTTTAGCGATTACAAATGACCACATCACAACTTACAAGGTTTATATCTCAAACATGTTCTTTATACATAGTTATTTTTTATTATATACAATTTACAAACATTTAAATTTGTATACTATACTTATTTCGCCATTACCATTAACAAAAAATTTGAAAAGCAGATGATGAACATATTTCACCTTCATTTTCATTTTTAATAAGATTTTAGCAGTTGAAGTCTCTCAATTTGCCTTTAGAGATATAAATATATTACTAGCAATAGTCCAGTTTCGTTTTATAAAATCTACTTGTTCTTTTAATTGCATTTTTTTTCTTTATGTTCTTTTATAAAAAGATTTGATCGTTTTTATATTTCCTGACTTGGAAATTTTTGTTTGCATAGGAACCGATGTGTCAAGTCCTCCTGGCATAAATGTGAATCTTTTTTGCATATATCTTTAAAAGGTATGCAATTGCAAGTGCATGCAGTTGGTGTTAGCTTAAGCTATCTGCTCAAGCTCTTTAGATAATCATGTTTAGAAAACCATTGATTCCTATTTATACATGGAACAGTGACATTGAAAATTAACAAAGAAATACATTTTCATTTGGGTAAAAGGATTAATTACATATGTTGTTAGATAGGGAACATGTCTAAAAAAAGTTTGATTTGTTATAGGCATTTAGTTAAAAGGGAAACATGTCACACGGATTGAACATCTCTACAATTCTCTTTTTCATTGAACGTGTCAACATGTCAACCCGCTATAACTTTTAATGCCAGCCACTATAACAGACAATTGATATTACAAACCGGGAATGGTTGTGGTTCGTAATTGACATTATAATTAAATCTAATATAAGTAGGGACACCCGTTGCAATGCGCGGGCATTCACACTAGTATCATATGACAATTCTTGTAAAAATTGTAATGTTTCAAGTAGTCATTACTTTATAAATGACGACGTTTCAGATATGAAAACGCACGCCCGGTTGAGGTGATAAAATAGGGATAAAGTGGGTGGTAATTATTGATAGGTCATGATGAGTTAGAGGAAATGAGAAGAATTGTGACATGTAACCAAATTAACTTAAGGAGAAATGTGTGAAGTAAGCCTTTAATTTCTAGTTTGAGGAATTGAAGAGGGTGAGAAATAGGGCAAGATTGTTGTGCTGGTAGGGAAACCTGCATCTTCTTTCTTTGATCACCATATATCTATTCTATCTATATAATAATTGAGGTTAACTTGGGTTGAATCAAGCCCTTAGAGAGGGGTTGAGGTATCCATATTAAATATGGAGCTCCAACTTACTCACTATTATATACATAGATATACTGATTGCACCTCTCTCTCTCATTCGGATTCATCAGAAGCTCCAGTTAAAACCTAAACTCCATTGCACCTCTCTCTCTCATTCACATTCTCAGTTAAAACCTAACCTCCATATCTATCTTCTGTACTCGACATCAGAACCTCCAAATAATAACCTCTATAATGGACATCAGGTACTTTCTTCTCTATTTCTCCGCATGTATATCATCATGCTTCGATTATAATCTTTCGTATTTAGGGATTCAAAAACCCTAAATCAAATTATATTTCAAAATTTGTTTTTTCTGTTTACAATTTCAGGAAGAACCATTACGGTTATGATTGTTTTTCAAATCAGTATTAGCAAAACGTTGTGTTTTTTAGGGCTAATCGTATTCATCTGTTTAAGTTTCGGTTATGAACTTTTTAATCAATTTTATGTTACGATGGAAGGCTATACATGTTCATATTGATTAATTATTATCGGATTGATTCTTGGTGGATCATACAGGTTATGATTAGTATGGATTTTGGCAGATTCTTTTCAATAAGATCCTATAAGCAAAGTGTGTACACCCCAGGACTGGAAACTATTGGATTTTAGGTGTTATCATGTTGAACTCCAAGGTATGATCATGTATTTGACATTATCTTGGTTGTCTTCGGATGGGTTGTCATGTTCGATAAGTCCTTTGTTGTTTGTTGATTGAGTTTAAGACTGATTTTTTGGTTTTGTTGGTGATTAGAGTTGGCCGATTATGATTAATGTTTCCTACTGATTCTGTATTCGATTTGAAGGTCCGTAGCTGTTTCTAGGCATTAGACCTAACCCAAACTTAGCCATTGTATTCGGCTAAGCTTTTGGTAATCATCACATATTTTTTTGTTCATGTTCATAACTTCTTATTCGGCTAAGATTTTTTAAAGGGTTCAAGAATGTTCATTTTCTGTTCTTATTTGTTCTTGGGGATTAAATATAATTTGGATCTTTATATGCTTGAGAGAATGTTTTTAGTGGAAATATTTAGTTTGGGTGGTGATTGGATGGATCATGGATCTCGGATGCGGGTGCACCCGATTGGCTCGTGTCAAAATCGGAAAGTGGTTTCAATTTTTTTAAAAGAAATATAATCTTTCCTAATTTCAAGCTTTTGATTTTATGGAATGCTTTAAAACTTTCAATTTATTGGGATATGTAATTGAATGATATTATTAAATGTGGATATAATGTATATTGACCAAGATTTGAATTAGCCATGATTCATTGTATTTGATTTGTTAGTGATTTGATTTTTAAATTTTAAATATAGAATTTAATCGCCCTTTTAAAATTTAAATTTGGAAGTAAAACGTTTTTTTTTTAATTTTAAATTTGGAAGTCAATCATTATTTTAAAATTTAAATTTGGAAGTTATTCACCGTTTATATGCACTTTTAAAAGTTTATTAAGCCATTTGAAAGCATTAACTCATCAACAAGAGTTGTATTTGTAAGTGTATTTAAATGGGTTAGACGAGCCAATGCATTCAAACGGCTTAAATGGGTCATATGGGTCAAACGATAAGGGTTGCTATTTCTTATCCAGTTGACCATCCTCATTGCTGAAGATATTATGTTGGTAAGTAATGCATCAATTGAAGCCTAGGAAACCTCCAAAATGCTAAAGTAGAAGCTGAATAAAGAAAGCTTGAGGTTGTTTTATTTTTGGTGTTTATTTATTACTCGCATTTTAACCATGTTTCTAACCATTTACCTATCTGCTTACTTATTATCACTTAACCTCAGAAACCATAATGTTACTGAAGCATACTTTAACATTTACTTTTTAATAGCCCCAAAAGTACCAAACAAATGATCAATATTGATTGAAAGAGTACTGTAATTCCTTCACAAACACCAAAGATACAATAAAAAACTAATAGACAACTTTTTTAATCACTATTTACATTCAAATTAAAGACAACCAACTGCTTTGTCTATGCTAATTAGTATTTATTGATTTCTTGGTAATGGTTTTGTGTTCTTGTGTAAATAATTAATTTATGATTCAAACAACAGCTTTTTGCATAGTCAACGAGAGTTACATACTTTATTATCATTATCAGCATTATCATTGATTTTGGTCAACAACGTCTATGGTTTTGTAAGATATCTTGCGACTTTAGGTCGGAATAATTAGTTTTAAATGTTATGATGTAGACAGGTTTAGTTTATGACTTGAAATATGCAATAATGTAGGAAATGATTTGTTTTAAAGAGTAGTCAAGACAATGGTGATTGGTTGTAAAGGGACGAGCAATGAAAGTTACTCATTGGCAGTGAACCCCTTACAAGGGACGAGCAACAAAAGTTAGTTATTGGTAGTGAAGTTTGTGTTGGGCGAACGTCTTGATGTGTTAGACATTGAATAAAATACATGGCCACGTTTAATTGACCTTTATGTTTATTGTCGGTTTGAGGGTTGAATGTTGTTTTGGGAATTGGGGTTTTATTTTATCTTTCAGATCTGTTTTGACTTTAAATGTGATTTATCAGAATTGGGGTTTTTAGAGTAGTCGGCCAATTTTGATACCAAGATGTTTTTTCTAAAGCTATTACGATGTCAGTTTTTCTTATGAAACTTTTATGATCATGGCAGGCGTAAATATTTCTAGATTACTAGGAGGATATTGGAACAATCAAGGCTTCTCGTGACATTAGGTACACTAACGGTGATTGCTGAGCATTTATTTGCAGAAGGGGGGGGGGGGGGTAAAAGAAGGATTTTATTTGATGGATACTAGCAAACAAAGGAAGACAAATATTATTTAGTTGAAAACGGGTTTACATAAGCTTGGTTAACAAATCTACTCTGCAGATTTTTTAATACTTGTGGATGCTGTAAGTAATGTGTAAGGTTAACAAAAAGTGTTTTTAGTATGGGTCAGGTCAAACGGGTCATAGTTGTACATGTTTTGATTTTATTCATAGATAATTGAGATTTTTGAATAAATTTAGGGATTCCTTTTATGCTTTAAAAATACACTTTGATTGTTTTGACCCATATCCTTTTTAGTAGGTTTCGGTGTAGGTCCCGTAAAAAAAGGGTAAAATGTTTGAATTTTTATAAAATATACTAATAACCAAACCTTAAATGATTACACTAATTTTTAAGTTTTCCTTTGTGTTTATACTCATGATCACTTGATTTGTTGGATCTATATGCACCAATTTACACTAATTTTTATGGTTCTCGTGTGAGCTTCAACTAAGATACAAGGATAGATACACAAAAATTACCTTTTTCCTTCATTTAGTTTTTAATATCCAATAAAAGTTGATACATTATCATGGTTGTATCAGTAATGGATACAATAATTACATATCAGCGAATGGTTGAACTAATGGCTTATTCACCATATTTTTCAGATTTCTTTTTTGTTATCCTTTTTTTAGTATACCGGTTGCGATCCATACAAATTAATAATATATTGATTCTGTTCATAAGACAGGTTGTTGTAATTTGGTGGTTGAAGAGGAGTACCATAAGGCATGGAGTTTATATTATTTATTTTTTCTTGCTGCTCTACACAAGATGGATAAAAGGTTGGTAATTTTGTATCACTAAATATTACCAAATGATATCAAGCATCATTAGTGTAGAATCTTAGTTAGGTATTGTACCATTGCCTCATTAGAGATAAGAAAAGTGGAAAAAATTCTAAATGAGGCAAGTTTTTATTGACAGTGCCAATTAATGTTTTTATGTTAAGTTGATAGTTGAACTACTGTTATTTGAATCTATTTCAGTGACTTGATCATGCTCTTGCTTTCTAATTTCGAGTAGGTTAGTTAGTCAGGTCGATTTTGATCGTTGCAGACCGATAACTATGACAAAATCTCTTCACACATGGAGCCAAACAACATACATGGACTTTCAAACTAATTTATTCTTTCACAGGAGTCTTTTTCACTATGCCATTTGCCTCATTAAATTTATTTTTCACTATGCCATTTGCTCTTTTGCAGGAGGCTTTCAAACTAACTAATCCTTTAAAACTAACTGCTACTTGGCTTTATTCTTGCAAAAGATGCGAAATCGATGAAGAATCTGCTGATCATATTCTTGTGAAATGTATTTGCGCAAGGGCGGTATGGTGGCAGATTCAAAGCTGGCTGAAAATACAGGTTCGGATTGATATCGACTCGGTAGTAGGAATATTTGAATATGGGAGATCGTTACCAGGCTGTAAAGAATGGAAGGAGGCAGCATATGCAGTGTTCAAAGCGACTCTTTGGTAGCTTTGGTTAGCCAGAACTGGATTTTTTTTCAAAGAAGTTGATACAGGTTTTGTAAGGATTATAGAAGGCGTAAAAGAAACAACACATTGGTGGATCTTGAAAAGGTCAGGAACTTCCGTCATCAAGATGGACAGGTGGTTCAGTAGTGTGTATTTGGCGAGCATCTGGAATAACTAGCGAATTACAACTCTATTGTACCGCAATTGGTGCATTAATCTTTGCAGCGTTGATGCTTTTTGCTGGTTGGTTTCATTATCATAAAGCTGCATTTAATATAAGTTCAAGACACATAAGAGCCCTAACCATATTTCGACTTGTAATCAATCCATATAGACCGACAGAAAATAAATAGGCACTCAAAACAAGTACATGTTCGAGCATCATTAACCAACTCCTTACCAATCTCGATTCATTTCAATATGAACAACAATTTAACCAATCGGATTGACTAGAATATAACGTAACGAGTAATGGAATAAAGGAATATATTGAAATAATAGTAAAAAAAAATGAACACTTATGAAAGCAGTAGGAACTAAAATGAACAGTGCAGTAGCAACAAATGCAAGAATATTTACTTCCATAATGTCATCGTTTTGTTTTCACAATAACTCGGGATTTAATCCCATAGAGATGATAAATCTTTCACCTGTTAATTCAATGAATGCATTACCTATCGATGATCTTGAATCGGATCAATATCATGAATAACAATATCTGAGCTATTAAATGAATTCGTCGTCGAGAATTGAATAGTATAACATACGAACATCTTTTATCCATACCGAATCCAAGATTGGATTCCCGGACCAATCATTTATTGATCCTTCTTTTCTTTTCTATAACCTACCTTAGGTCTTCCTTATAGAACCATCAAACGAAACGAAATATAACCCCCGTCCGAACTACAAAACGAAGAAGTTCCCGGTTGTTCAATCATTTGATAACCAAAGTCATTCTTTGATAAATGATCACTATGAGTCAGACTCAATAAAATTTGATCAATCCTTTTTTCTGTCGTTAAGGTGGAGAACTGAACCAAGAATTCTCTTTTTTCATCATCAATCGAATCACTGTTTGCAACCCAGAATTCTATTTTATCATCAATCCAGTCCCCGTTCACGTTTTTTCTTTTTCTTATCAATGAATAGATCTCTTTACTTGTATGACTTAGATGTCTCGTATTTCTCGAAAAAGTGATTCGATTGATGGGATTTGGTATGATACTTATGAGATCGATGATATCGATGAGATTGATATTCAAATATTTCTTCTTAGAGTGTATTGATTTGACCCCATAAGCGGGACCACCACCCAATAGCATGTTGCCACCTAGAGAATCTCCTAATTGTTTCAGAGCAACTAGGAAGAGATTCTTTGAATTCGGTTCAGATGTAGGATACCTATCCAGAATTTTTCGCAACTCAATCATAGATGATGGAATAATCAAAGATTTGACCTTTTCAAACTCTGCCTGTAACTCACTAGAGGCCCCGAAAACAAAGAGAATATGTGTACTAGGGTGTATGTACGAGTAATATTTTACGAGTGTCAAAACGAGTAGACGTAACTTAGTCGTAGTTTAGTGTGTAATTGAATTCCATGTGTTTTTTTGGGTGGTTCTGTTTGGTTTGTATTGCTTGGCCTATTAACTTGCTAGGCCAACTGGGTGTCTATACAATGTTTATATTTGGTGAAATAGAGTTGCGTTTGGCTGGCAAAAAAAAAATTTGTTTGTTACAAGAGGTGTTCTTGCTCAAGTTTTGAAGCTTTTTTGTCTGTTTTTAATTAATTTTTAAATTTAAATTTTGAAGCTTTTTTACCCGTTTTTAATTCAATTATCAAACCTAGGGGCACATAACTTGGTGAGGAAACGTAATATATTGTTTTTAGGTATTGATTGTTCAATGGATGTTATGATTAGTTGGAATTAGGGGATCTCGATGGGCAATTAGCATGTCAACCCCTTAATCGAGTCAAACGATTTGGATGTGATTAGGTATGTCAATTAGGCTGTAAGGTAACTTCTACGGTTTCTCAGATTCATTGATTTCACTTATTACAATCGGTGCGGATCAGAATGACGAGATTATAGTTTAATTTTCCAACATATATACATTCATATTACGTATTTTGTTATTTTATTTTCAATTCCAATGGTTTGGGACCTTATGAATCAAAAACCTACATTGTAAGGGAACTTAATACAATATGTTAGCTTTGATATTCATTACTAATTAGCCAATGTGCAAATTTTCAGATTCGTCTACAAGAAGATGCTCGATATTGGAAGGAAATCTGGTTTTCAACTTAGTTCATCTAAAAGAAGATGCTCGCTTGTAGTACTAAAATAAAATAACCGTCCAATCCAGCTAACTACTAAACTACAAACATTTGTAGACATGCGAAGCTAAAGAGCATATATAGATTATAAAAAATTCAAAATGTAAAGCATGAATTTGCAACATGTTAGACGTATCTAGAGTTGGCATGTATTTGAAGAATCCTGCTTTTACACATAGACAATTGTATGTAGAATAAATATGTTATTATATTTACCTATGAGCAGTTTTATGTTTTGTTAAACTATATTTAATTGCTTTGAACGTTAATGTTCATTTTTATTCCGTTAGAATAAATACGTTATTACTCATTTCATTATTTGTTTTTAAATCACGTCAAATCAAACAGTTTTTAATCGATATATCCATTCTTGCGTTACATTAAACCTTTTTGATGATATTTTGCATGCAACCAAAATTACGAATTGTATTACGTAAATTTAAATAAATAAAAGAACTTGCAAACTATAATCTTTATAGAATTTTTTTCATTTTACTTGTAGATGCACCGTGGGTCCCCCACGGGACTCTAACCTAGTATAAGATAATCAGTGTAAAGATATTGTGTATTGTACCGATTATGAATGGAGATTACAATGATATAAATAGAGATTACAAGACTAGATAATTACACACTAATACCCTCTAATATATAAACATGTCTAATACTGTCTAATATCCCCCCTCAAGCTAAGCGTAGGAAATAAGCTGTAGCTTGTCCCGTAATGTCACAAATCTGTCAGTAGATAACGGCTTCGTGAACACATCAGCAATCTGATCATGTGTAGAAATAAACTGAACTGAAAGGCGTCCTTGAGCAACCTTTTCTCGCACAAAGTGATAATCAACCTCAACATGTTTCATGCGTGCGTGGAAAACTGGATTCACAGACAAATATGTAGCTCCCAAATTGTCGCACCACAGTATCGGAGCATATTTCACAGGTACCTGAAGTTCACGCAATAGAGACTCAAGCCAAGTAAGTTCTGCAACCGTGTCAGCTAAGGCTTTATATTCAGATTCAGTAGATGATCGAGAGACAGTCCGTTGTTTCCGAGCTGACCAAGATATAAGATTGGAACCTAGATAGATAGCAAATCCCCCCATGGATCGATGATCATTCGGACAACCAGCCCAATCGGCATCTGTATATGCATGCAAAGTAGAGCCAGAGACTCGTTTGAAAAGAAGCCCATGATGTAAAGTACCTTGTAAATAGCATAGAATACGCTTGACAGCAGTCCAGTGGTTTCTATAGGGGAATGCATAAATTGACAAACCTTGTTCACAGCAAAGGCAATGTCCGGACGAGTTAAAGTGAGATACTGGAGAGCCCCAACAACTTGTCAGTACCATATGTTAGTGCATTATTCATGTATGTCCCTAGCTAGTGATCCGGTACAGAATGTCGAAGGTTCAGATAATCAGAAAACGACAAAGACTTAAACCCAAAGACGATCCAATCAATAGTCGAGGGGGAGTTTGTAGATGCGTTTTGCGACTAGTGATTGGATATTAACATATGTTAGGTGCTGATGGATAGAATGTGAAACTAGTCTGGTCGAAGGTGAAATAATCTGGGCGAAGGAAGACAGAAGTGGGCGAAGGTAGATGGAGCTTGACTGAAGGATTACATTCGTACTCTGCAAGTGGGCGAATGTGGAACAAGTCCACATTCGACCAGTGCATATGGGCGAATGTGCAGGTCCTATAAATAGAAATTGTGTTTTTGTAATGTTAAGAGAGTTATTAGTTGTGTGTGTTTTGAGGTCAGGTTCCAGGTTAGATTGAGAGTGTCTGTAAGTGATCTAGATTAACCGTATTGTCATTGTAATCAAGTTTATGCAAAAGTTAATCTATGAAAACCTTTGAAAATGATATTGATTGTGTTTTGATTTGAGTTTTTATCAGTTTGTTCAAAGCTAGGGTTTCCGCACCTGGTTTTGTAACTTGTATGATCAAATAATCCTGTTTCGGTTAAAATCCTTCTCTCACAAAGTGGTATCAGAGCTATACAGATCATACAACAACAAATTTGATAAACTCGGAGCTGATTTGGACCTAATTTTGATCAATTCACATCTGTTTTTGAATGAAAATGGTTTTTGAGTGTTTTTGATTGATTTGAAGTTGATTTTGTGGATAAAATTCAAAATTCCAAGAATTAAAGTTGTTCCAAATCAATTCCGAATCAAAACCTGATTAAGATCATTCAAATTCACAAACTTTTGAAAATCAGAGATCAAAATAACCGTTTTTCAAAGTGTAACCGTTTTTCAAACCTGAAATGGGCGAACCTGGAACCTGAGTGGTCGAACCTGAGTGTTTTTGGGCGAACCTGAGTAGTTTTTGATCGAACCTGAGAAAATTTTGGGCGAACCTGAAATTTTTTGTTGAAGTTTTCACTTTCGGGTCTCATTTTTCCACATCAGATTGATCGGGCGGGCGAACCTGGAAACAAAACGGTCGAACCTAGATCTTTACTGGGCGAAAGTGGAACTTGTGTTTGGATATTTTACATTCTGGTCAAAATTCTATATTCGGGTAAACTATTTTGGGCAAAAGTAGACTTACCAGGGGCGAACGTAGAATTTAGGGCCTAAAAAATTTTGAAAATTTTTGGGCGAAAGTAGCCTGATTTTAGAAAATTTTTGAAATATTTTTGTTGGAAAAATGTGGAATAACTGGGTATCAAGAACGGAAGAGGATATCAGAGCTCTTGTGGTAGCTGAAAGAAAGCGACAACAATTACAGAGACAAAATTCTCAAGTTGACAATATTTGGGGATTTCCAATGACACCGAAACCAACTGATGAAATGGTATATGTTAACAAGTGTGTTAACAGAGAAGGTGTTCATAGGAATGTTGCGTGTTTAGTCAAACAAATGAGACATGATGATTCCAGTGAATTGTCAAAGGGTGATTTGAGTTCTGATACGAGGTCAGAACAGAGTAAATCAGAAAAGAGTGATATTTCAAATGGTGATGCAAAATCTGATAATGGTAATAAATCAGATGATGAGGTAAGTGCTAGTTGTTCTAAATGTGTCAAGTTGAATTGTGAATTGATGACACTTATTGAGGACAAACAGATGCTAGCAACTGAACTAGAAAATTGTAAAAACCAAAACAAAGTTTTTGAAAAGAATGAAAAAGATTTGTTAAATAAAATTGAATCTTTAAAGAATGAAATGTTAGAAATGAATAAAAGTTTTTCAAAGAATAATCTCACATCAGAATTGGAAATCACAACACCTTGTGTTGTTAATTCTGATTCTGAAGTGAAACTTGAAAAGAAAACTGAAAATGTGGTAACAACTTCAGAATCTGAATCTGAAGAAAAACCCATATTTAGTTTTCCTGAAGCAGTTGAAGGATCCTACATGGTGGAAGGACATGACAAATTGATTTTCAACAAAGATTTTCTAATTGAGAATATCGAACAATCTCTACTTAAATGTATTTTTGTTGATAATATCGATTTGTTAAATCAATTTAGAAATCAATTTGATCATCTTCATTTTGAACTCAGTCCTAACCAACATGAGAATAAAGAGGATCAAAAGAAAAATGTTGAAAATAAAAGGGTTCTAAAGTAAAAGGACCAAAACCAAACAAATCGAAAGGAAATAATCAGATGAAAAATTCTTATCAAAAGAATTCAAGAAATTTTTCATCTAGATCATATGACTATTATGATTATTCATATAACTCTCGATTTGATGGTTATTGGGGAAACAACTCACCACAGTATTCTCATGGTTATGTTGAATGGAGAAACTGTTTTGAATGTGGTGAAGTTGGTCATATTGCTGCACATTGTCCTTACTGGTATTGGGATGACGGGTATGCATATGATTTTGTTGAATATAGGTCTTGTTATAACTGCGGAGAGTGTGGGCATTTAGTTGCTTACTGTCCGTATGTTAAACAGAAAAAGACCGAAGTGAAATTTGCTAGAAATTCAGGCAATGTCAGAAAGTCTGTATCCCCAAAACCAATCAAGAAGCAAAAGGGGAAACAGGTTGTGTATGACAATCGTAACAAAATTGCCTTGAATAAAAATGGAGATTGTGGACGGGTTGCTGAGGTAAGGGGGAGTTCTAAGGCTAAGCCTAAGAATAACTCTAAACCTGGGTCTTCATCAGTTAAGTCTGAGAAGATTCCAAACAACGTTCAGAAGCAGGTTTCAAATAAGAAATCTGAAAAGTCAAAAATTAAAACAATTTCAACAAAATCTAAAATAAACTCTGAACGTGTTTGGAAACCCAAAGCACTTTCTAAATCAATAGCAATTTCTACTTCAAATCAATCCATTGAAAAACCAATTGATTTCTCAAAAGGAGAATGGATTGATGTTCCGAGGATTGATGACCTTGGACGACCCATCATTGTGAAGGGATGGGTACCTCTCACGTGTTAATTGTTTAATTAGTGTGCAGTTTGTTTTCAGACAGACCTATTAGCTATTCTTTAATGGTTGATAGTGGAGCATCTGTATACACACTATTTATTGGAGAGGTGAAGGTCAATGAAGGGATATTGAAGAATGAAAACATGATTTCAACAGAGAAGAAAGTGTTCGTAGTCTGTTTCCAACCTGTGAAGCCGGAAAAAGTTGCAATCTCATGCAATTGCTCTCAGGTGTTGGATTTCAATAACAGATACGACAAAATGGTTTGCTAATTGAAAAATCTTAATGAGTCTAGTAATCTGAGTGGAAAATGGTTTTTAGAACACAATGAGTGAACCGCATCGGATATCATTTTATTTTGTTTTTCTTTAAAAAAAAAGGTTTAAAAATCCAAAAATATGCTTATTTTTAGATTTTTAGGGGGAGAAAATTTCAGAAAAATCAAAATAAAAAAATAGAAAATCAAAAATGAGTTTTCCTGGAGAAAAAGAGGAGATGATAGTACATCAGTGGACTGTCAGACTACTCTAAAAACAAAAATGAATTGATAAACATTGAGTAGCCACTACAATTATATATTGGTAGGCTTGAAATCAAAGTTTAAAGTTCAGCATGGTGATATAAACTTAAAATCAATAACTGATAATCATGTGGATCAACGTATCGTTGGCATATGGTCTTAGTACCGAAATTTCGTTTGATAGCTTGCCAAAATCTGAGGTTTCGGGTCGTTATATTGAAAGTTATCTGGGATGGCCTAACTGATCTTTTGCTGTATTGATTTACAGACCTAGATTCAGTCAGGGTATCTTATTAAAAGAGCTAATAAAGCCAAAACCATAAGTTACCGAATGAGGAACTTAACATGTTTGATGATAATCAAAGGTTATCTAATGCATCATATCAATACATTGATGAAAGTCATGTATGATATTAGTCCTCACCCTGGTAGAGTGCACAAGTCGCTTTGAAGCATTAATTTGCTGACCTGTCACCATTGTGCCTCATGCCTTGTAACTAACGGATAACTTCAATATAATCACGCGTTACGATGAAGCTTTGCGCAATTCTTGATACGGGAATGTGTCGCGAATGCGGGGACCATAGATTACTCAGTATCTAATATTACCATAACGTATCTAAAGTGCTGAGCAATGAATGATGATTTTGAGTTTAAGTGGACAAACATACTGGTAATGGTTGTAGGATGCTCAATGATAAAAACAGAAAATTGTTCAAAAAGAGTTATGACTGACTGTTTCAATACTGATATGATCCTTTTAACCGGAAAATTCACAAAAATATGTTGAATTTACTTTTATGCAATTACATTTGGAAATTCAAAAAGATTTTTGGTGTGTTTTAGCATAAACTTTGAAAAATCAAAATGTTTTGTTTCAATTTTATTTTTGATAACCGATGTTGGGATACTGGATGTGAAGGCTCAGATGCTTAAAAGTTGAAAAAGACTGCAAATTTTCAAGTTTCTGGTATATATTGAAAATGTTTTATAGTTCAGGGGGAGAACTATTAAGGGTCAAAAGGAATGTGAAAAGTACTTCCAAGATTTTTGTCGTGTCTGACGCCGGTTGTAGGTGTACTACTCATGACTCATCGACAAAGAGTGTAATTGAACAAGACCCAACCTGAACATCAAGATCACCAGAACAACAGAAGTTAGTAAGAGGTTAAAGAAATGATGAAGATTGAAGAAATCAAGATTATCGTCTATCTTCATCTCTGGATCAACAAATGACAAAGCCAAGATTTCTTGAGTCTGTCTGAGATTTCAAAGCTTACTGGAGAGATAGACAGGAACTTCGACACAAACGTGCATGAAGATGGAAAGTTTTCAATCAAGACTTGAAGAATTGATAACTTTCTGATCTGGTATATCACTAGCTAGGTCCAAGGGGGAGATTGTTAGTGCATTATTCATGTATGTCCCTAGCTAGTGATCCGGTACAGAATGTCGAAGGTTCAGATAATCAGAAAACGACAAAGACTTAAACCCAAAGACGATCCAATCAATAGTCGAGGGGGAGTTTGTAGATGCGTTTTGCGACTAGTGATTGGATATTAACATATGTTAGGTGCTGATGGATAGAATGTGAAACTAGTCTGGTCGAAGGTGAAATAATCTGGGCGAAGGAAGACAGAAGTGGGCGAAGGTAGATGGAGCTTGACTGAAGGATTACATTCGTACTCTGCAAGTGGGCGAATGTGGAACAAGTCCACATTCGACCAGTGCATATGGGCGAATGTGCAGGTCCTATAAATAGAAATTGTGTTTTTGTAATGTTAAGAGAGTTATTAGTTGTGTGTGTTTTGAGGTCAGGTTCCAGGTTAGATTGAGAGTGTCTGTAAGTGATCTAGATTAACCGTATTGTCATTGTAATCAAGTTTATGCAAAAGTTAATCTATGAAAACCTTTGAAAATGATATTGATTGTGTTTTGATTTGAGTTTTTATCAGTTTGTTCAAAGCTAGGGTTTCCGCACCTGGTTTTGTAACTTGTATGATCAAATAATCTTGTTTCGGTTAAAATCCTTCTCTCACACCATACCAGGTTGTCAAAACTTGGACAGTCACCAAGTGTTAAAGGCGCTGTTGTAGAGCATGGAGATGAGACAGGTTTGGACTGCGAAAGTCCAGCCTTCTTTAAAATCTCCATAATGTACTTTTTCTGAGAAAGGAGAAGATCCTGACCTGAAGATGTAACTTCAATACCCAAAAAATAGGAAAGAGAACCCATGTCTTGAAGAGCAAAGGTGGAGCTTAGACTTTTAACTACGTGGTCAATAGCTGTAGTATTGTTGTCCGTTAAGATAATATCATCAACGTACACGAGCATGTAGAGAAAAGTACCTGCAGGCGAGTAAATAAAAAGAGAGGGATCTGTGGTGGACCCTCTGAACCCCAAAAGACAAAGAGCTTTGGATAAACGCTGAAACCAAGCTCTTGGAGCCTGTTTTAGGCCGTAAAGGGACTTGTGTAATAAACAAACATAATCTGGGCGAGCAGGGTCCACAAAACCTGGTGGTTGTCTCAGGTAAACAGTTTCCTGTAGATCACCATGTAAAAATGCATTTTGTACATCTAGCTGACGAAGAGACCACCCGTGAGCAACAACAAGGGAGAGAATAACCCGAATTGTAGTGGGTTTGACAACTGGACTGAATGTTTCCTGATAGTCAATACCAGGTTGTTGATTAAACCCTTCAGCAACTAAACGAGCCTTGTACCGTTTGATGGCCCCATGTTGATCCCTTTTAAGTTTGTAAACCCATTTACAATCAACCACATTAGCATTCAAGACGGGCGGAACCAAAGTCCACGTGCCATTTTTCATTAAAGCCTTGTATTCCTCAGACATGGCTTGTTGCCATTGAGGATCCTTGTTAGCAACAGTGAAAGTAGTAGGTTCACGTGGTCCGGTGATGGTGTGAAAGGCTAAGGGATCATAACGTTTTGTTTTAGGAGGATTTTATCGAAGATGGGCTGGTCTAGTGGAGGTTACGGCTGGATTAGAGGTGGGCGTGGGTGTGGGTATGGGTTGTGGTAGTGGGGCCGAAGTAGGTTGTGGTACAGGAATAGGTTGAGCTGATGTGTCAGACTAGTCCGGGGTGATGAGTGGGTGGGATCGGTGGGCCGTGTGTATGTGGAGTGGAGGTCCCGTAGTATTGGGTGGAACCGGTGGAGAGTAGGGTGTGGTAAAGGGCTGATTTTGAGTAGGTGAGGGGTGTTCGGTGGTGTCATGATTTGGTGAGGTGATGGGTTTGGTGTTGGAAGAATGTTCTGAGGGTTGAGAAAGGCATGAAATAGGAAAGGTGGAAACATAAGGGTCGGGTTGTGAGTATGTGGCGGTATCATTATGTTGTTGAAGGAACGGGAAAATTTGCTCATGAAAGCGAACATGGCGTGCAATGTAAAGTCTTTTTGTTTTGAGATCAAGACAACGATAACCATGATGAGCAGGACTATAGCTAAGAAAGAGGCACGGGTGGGAACGAAAATCCATTTTGTGAGGATTGTAAGGACGAAGATGAGGGTAACACTGGCAACCGAAAACCTTTAAGAAGGAATAATCAGGTTTGTGTTTAAAGAGTTGTTCAAAAGGTGAGAGTTTGGAAGCCACACGAGATGGCATGCGATTGAT
Source organism: Ambrosia artemisiifolia (assembly GCA_032199755.1). Lineage (NCBI taxonomy): Eukaryota > Viridiplantae > Streptophyta > Magnoliopsida > Asterales > Asteraceae > Ambrosia > Ambrosia artemisiifolia. Next base: position 34,231,447 of record CM063522.1, read on the forward strand.
TAAGTAAACAGTCGTGTCAAAAGCAAAGTTCCAAAAGTGTTTTGGAACACCCGACTGAGCAAGTAGAGTAAGACCTGTTTCCACCACATGTCGGTGACGTCTCTCAACAAACCCGTTTTGTTCACTGGTATGTGGACATGAGAGACGATGAATAATACCCAGAAAAGAGAGAAAATAGGAGAGGGGTCGAAATTACCCTCCCCAGTCTGTTTGGATTGATTTAAGTTTGGTGTTAAATTGGCGTTCAACCATTGCATGAAAGGTTTTAAAGGTGGCACATACATCAGATTTGTGTTTAAGCGGAAAAATCCACATATATCTAGTAAAATGATCAACACATAACAAAAAGTACGAATCACCATTAAAGGATTTAACTGGTGCAACATCACAAAAGATTAAGTCTAAAACATGTGTACTGGAAAACGTTGAAGGTAATAAATATTGTTTTGAGGATTTCCCCATGTGACACGAGTTACAAGAGGGACTCAAACTTTTATTGCTAACAGGAACGGAAAAAGTAAATAACATAGACTTCAAAAGATCTGTATGAGGATGTCCAAGTCTTCGATGCCATGTGTCAGTGGAGGCCCGAACAACAGAGAAAGCAACTTTGTGAATTGAACGAGAAAGCAGAAGGCGAATGGAGTAGAGCCCATTTTCACTTGGACCTGTGAGGAGGGTTTTCCGTGTAAACGTGTCCTTCACAGCAAAAAAAGTTGAGTGAAATTCAAAGAACACATTATTATTAGAACAAAATTTTTGAACAGAAAGTAGATTGCGTTTTAGTTGTGGAACATGAAGTATGTTTGAAAGGGTAAAGGTTTTGTGTGGGGAATAAATTTTTGTGGAGCCGATATGTAAAATAGGAAGACTTTCACAATTGCCAACATGAAGAGAATGCTTACCATAGTATGGCTCTGAGTGATCAAGGCTTTGTTGATCAATGGCAGAGTGTCCATTGCAACCGGTGTCTAGAAGACAATTAGTTGTTGCCTGTGAACGATAATCAGTAAAGTTTGCAGATGATGGTGGAGTTCTCATGGTGTTGGGATCCCTGTTGGGATATTGAGAGGGAATATGTCCAATGCCACACCTGTTACAAGTACCAAAAATTGTATTCTGATTAGATGCCCAAGAAAATTGACTACGATTACCAGCATTCGAGTTGTTGTAGTTGTTGCGAAAGTTGTTGCATCCACCACGACCATGAGAGTAAGATCCGCGGCTGCATCCTCGAGATGCATAGTTTGCTTGCGGCTGTGTGTGACACCCGCCACTTAGCCAGGTCAAAATTCGTACACTTTCTAGTCAACGTTTAATTTTCCATGCATCATTCATGTCATTTTATATGCATAAGTCCCCCGAGAAAGTCTAGCAATTTCCGAACAATTATAATTTCTCCCATATCAACAAATCTTGGTGACACAAATTTAAACGATTACGAACTGTTTTCCAAAAACAGGTATAAATACCCATTTATTTAAGAATACAATGGGAAGTGCTATGGGATTTATGTAAGAAAACTAGTATTTTTCTAACATACGAAACCGCATGTATATATATATATATATATATATATATATTTACACGACACACATACATTTGGGCATAAGTATCACATGTGCTAAGGAACATAAGACGCAATTAATACAAGTCTTTACATTTGGGCATAAGATTTGATGACTTAACTATAATTAGCAAGATTCCTTAAACTTCTAGGATCAAGAATGTTGGGTTACCACAAATGTTAAAATTTCTTTTTCCTTCCCTTTTCCTCCCTTTTTCAGTCGTAACCCCCCATACTTGTATTATTTTTTTTAAAGGTCAACTATGTTTAAGCACATGTTGATTAAGATCTAGGATGGTCTTGTGAGTGGTCAAGGTTTGGAAGATTATGTTCCAACATAATCTATTAGTAATCACTTCACTTGACTTGATAACTTGACTAAGTATAGAGATCATAAGCCAAGATTATGTTCCTTGATTCCCATACACACTTAGTCAACTCTAAGACTTTATCCATATATTGGAAAATCCCTTAATCACATGGAAACATAGAAGATTATTAACCCAAAGTAGCTAACCCTTGACTTCTTTGAACCCTCCTAGCCGTCACCCCCTTACACCCTTACAAGATCTTTTTCTTAAAACACCACAACACATCTAATCATCCACCAACATATATGAATACATGTTAATGTCACCATGGGATGTCACTTATATGAATACAAGAATCACCATGGGATATCACTTAACAAACACATGATAACAAAGAAACAAAATACATGTTAATGTCGTCATCAAGAGGCACAAAACTTGATCGACTCTCACCATTTCTAGACCGGATGATATTCCTATATCAAAGGGTACTAAAGGCTACTCAATGGACACAATGTACAACCCCAATAATATTAACATAAGTAGGCCGATTCATTAACACAATAAACAAAATCTTGAATCATAGCCAAGCCATTTATCTTGGAACTACACAAGCTATACTCAAATGTATATATATACACACATACACACGACACCTCACTCGACCAAACAACCAAGCAAACATAGGATAAGACATTCCTACAAACCTTGACACCTTTTCCTTTCTTTTTGGATTTCGGCTGAAGCTTTGCACACAAGAAACCTCTCACATGCTTTTGGTATCATCAAGTAAGCAAGTCATTATCTTACACCAAGTTCTTTTGGAACAAGACAAACCTTAATTAGAAAACTCCACCTTTTGTCTCTTTCTCAGCCGAAACACAAAGCTCAAGGCCACACATATCTTTCAAAGCATGTTTGTCACAAACTTACACTAAAATAGCAACCACATACAAGCCTCTCAACCTCCCTAGGTCAACTCCTTACCTTTCTTAACATAACCAATCAAAGCATGAGGAATGTAGGAACTATCACCATCACCATGTGCCTATAACATCAAGCTTCTACTACCCTATTCCTTCCCACATACTCGGCCGCCTACCTCCCTATATGTATGCATGATAGTGATGTAGATGCGTTTTGCGACTAATGATTAGATGGTTAACATGTGTTAGAGAGGCTGGATGGGGCGAATGTGTAAAGATATGGGCGAAGGTGAAAGAGTGTGGGCGAAGGTAGAAGGTATATGGATGAATCTGGAACTGGACAACACAAGAAGACACATTCGACCACTGCAAGTGGGCGAATGTGGAAATCACTCACGTTCGACCAGTTGAAAGGGGCGAACGTGCAGTGCCTATATATAGATTTTGTGATTTTGTAAGATTAAGCGAGTCATTAGGTGTGTGTGTTTTCAGGTGTTGTTTCAGAGAGGTTTGAGAGAATTTGTGTGTGTGTTAGATTAACTGTTTGGAGATTGTAATCAAGTTTATATGAAAGTTAATCTATGAAAAGTATTGAAAATGACTTTGATTGTGTTTTGATTTGAGTTTACTTCAGTTTGTTCAAAGCTAGGGTTTCCGCACCTGGTTTTGTAACTTGTATGATCGTATAATCCTGTTTTCGTGTCAAATTTAGTCTCTACAAAGTGGTATCAGAGCATAGAGGATCATACAACAACAAATTGATAAACTCAGAGCTGATTTGGACATTATTTTGATCAATTCACATCTGTTTTTGCATAAAAATGGTTTTTGAGTGTTTTTGAAAGAATTAGAGTTGATTTTGTGGTTAAAATTCAAAATTCCAAGTATTAAAGTTGTTCCAAATCATCTCCGAAGCAAAACCTGATCAAGATCAATCAAATTCACAAACTTTTGAAAATCAGAGATCAAAATAACCGTTTTTCAAAGTGTAACCGTTTTTCAAAATCACAAAATGGGCGAACCTGGAGTGTTTTGGTCAAAGGTGTGTAGTTTTGGGCGAACCTGAGTGTTTTTCTGGGCGAACCTAGGTATAATTGGGCGAACCTAGAATTTTTCAGTTGAATATTTCACATTCGGGTCACATTTTTCACATTCGGGAGATCGTGCGGGCGAACCTGGAATCAAAACGGGCGAACCTGAAACTTTTTGGGCGAACGTGAAAAGTGTTAGTGTGTTTTTACTTTCTGGTGAGATTTTACATTCGGGAGTTACTTTCTGGGCGAACCTGAAGCCAAAAAGGGACGAATCTGAAGTTCATTTGGGCGAACCTAGAGCTAATTTTTGGAAAATTTTCTAAGTGTTGAATTTTCTCGAAGTTCGTGATCATGTGGAATTTTCAGACTACTCCGACACCAGCAACTACACAACCACAACAGCAGGTGATGGACCCATGGACGGTAGCAGCACAGAAGACGAGCACACAGTCTTCGCAGCCGGTTAACTACATGACTCAAAGTGCACCTCCAGCACCACAATCTGACTACTGGGGAGTAGCAGCAGCGGTGGTAAACACTCAAACTTCAAATGCTATTTCCACACTGATTAATGATTTGTCTTCAGGTAGCGGGAATCGGCCACCGAAGCTCATGGAGATTCAAGAATACAATCAGTGGCAGAAAAAATTCAAGATACATTTGGAAGGCATGGGAGTGGAAGGTGCTGAAGCATGGAACATGATTGCTAAAGGTTACACACCACCAGTTTTGGAGAACACAGGAGAACCAGTGCCATTAGAGAGCATGGCTGAGGATGAGAAAAAGAAGTTTGCTGTGGAAAAGAAGGCGTTTTCCCAATTAACACAAGCAATCACAAACGATCTTTTGCATCAGTTTGGGACTTGCACAACATCTAAGGCACTATGGGAAATGCTTAAAAGGAAGCATGATGGGAATGAGAAGACTAGGAGTTTGAGGGTGGAAGAACTTATAAAGGAGTTTGAGAATTTTTCTTATATTGGAAATGAAACTTTGAAAGAACTAACTCCTAGATATAATCATTTGTTATCTGAATTGTCTAGCTATGGTATACAGATTCCTATGGCAAAGCAGGTGGATAAGTTTGCAGATGCATTACCACCAAACTGGGATCAGCATGTGGAAGTTCTGAAGGAGAAGGATGCTTATCAATACTGGTCTATTCAGGAGTTCATTGAGAAGCTGGAAAACAAAGAATTGGAAAAGAAGAGGAAGGCTAGGAGAGCACAGATTCCTCAGAATCCAAACCTATACTTTGGAGGATCTTCAGTTCCAGCTAGTACAAGCTCAGGAGGGCTAGTTACACCACATGTTGCATGTATATCCAATGTTATGGAATCACCTACCAGGAACTACCATCAACAAACTTCATCTTTTTCACAACCACCACCACAACAACCATACAACTATTCATACATTCCACCATTCTCCCCAAAGCAACAAGCAGCTTTCTACACTGCTAGCCAATCTCAACAACAACCAATGAATCAACCTAATCAACAACAACCGGTGGTTTTGGAGACATCTAACCTTGGTAATGTGACAGTTGAAGTTGCTCAGCAACACATTGCATTAGTCTCTGCAATGGTCTCATCCTACAATGGATTAGTTGCTAGTCAAATTGGGAATAACAACTTGACCAATGAAGACTATGCACAAATTGACAAGGAAGAGATGGAACTCATTGATATCCAATGGGCCTTTGCGAGCATAATGAGAAGAGCAACGGAGTTTATTGAAAAGACAGGAAGAACTGATTTAGGAACTTCTCCTAACACAACCTACGGGTTCAATAAGGAGAAAGTGACTTGTTTTAACTGTGGAGGGAAAGGTCACTTTAAAAGAGAATGCACTCAGCCACCAAAACAAGGCAATAGGAATCCATTCAATGCCACCTATCAAAACCGTCAACAACAAAACCAAAACCAAGTTTCTTACCAAAACAACAACCACAACTACCAAAACCGTCAAAACAACTTCAATAACAACCAAAATAGACAACCAAACACACCAAACCAGACACAAAACCAAACACCAAACAATGCTAACCGAACAGTCATACCAATCACTACACCAAATGAACAACAACAGAATACCAATCAAGCATTGGTGACTCAACAAGATGAGAGGTTTGACTGGTCGAGTATACAGATAGGTGTTGAGGAAATCACTACTGGGGGCAATGTGGCTTGTGTTGCATATCAGGTTGACATTGAAGATTCAGTGATGGTGGAGGAGAAGGTAGAAACTGAGGTTGAAAGTGATGCGTCTGAGGCTGAGATGGATGTGGAAACTGAACCTGTTAAGGTTAATGCTGAGGTTAAGGTTGAGAATAAAGCTGAAGAGACAAATTCTGGAGTTGTGATTGATACTGTTTCTGATCTTCCTGAGGAGTGTGAATCGGTTTATTCTGATTCAGACAGTGAATCGGATACAGAAGCAAGTGTTAATTCTCTGGATGAAGATATCGATCAGTTGCTTGCAGAAGCGGATTTTCTGATGACAAGGAAGTCGTGCATTGCAGATGATGCTTTCACAAAGATTGATTATTCCAGATTCTTTGCAGGAAAGGAAGCTCATTTCGCATTGATGGCCATGACTGATCCGCCAAAACCTGTAAGTTCTGAGTGTAGTACTGATAATACGAGTGAGAAATATTGTGGTACATGTGATAGATTGACTGAGGAGAATAAACAACTCCGAGTTCAACGTCATAGTGCTATCATGAACAGTCAATCTACTCGCAAAGAGTTGAATGCTTTTAACAAAGTATTAGATGGCTACAAAAAGGACATTTCCGACTTGAAAAACACTTTGTCTTTAAAACAATTGGCAATTAACACCTATATCAATGAAATTGAAAATACCAAGTTGGAAATGGCCGCCATCAAATGCTTTGCTGAGAAAGTAAACAAAAAGCTGGAAAGCTATAAGCATATTGCTTATGTGGTAGATCACATCATTGATGATAACACTACCAATTATCGGTCTGTACCATCTCCGGTTCTCTTTGAAAACCATAATTGTCACCAAGTGAAACCGGAGAGTTCGGTAAAATCTGATTCAGCATCGGAAAATGAATCTAATACTTCAAGTATTGGTGACCAAATTCCGATGTTAGACCGATTTTGGGGATCAATGATGAGGGTGTTACTGTTGAGAGTGTAGATTCAGACTCAGAGAATGATGATACTGATTGTGTTCAAACTGTGAATGCATGTGGAATTCCAAAAGAAAATCACATCATTACAAATGAATCAGTTTCATCATCTCAGATTGTGATACCGATGAAAAATGTTCATCATGTGAATAAGTCTGAAAAGAATGTTGTGAAGAAAGATCTTAATGTAGTTAAGAAAGATCTTGAAAAGAATGCTAAGAACGAACAATGTGACAAACCTGTCAAAGTGTTCTATCGGATGGAAGGATCCGATAAGATCATTTCTGACGAGGACTTTCCAATAAAAAATGCCAATTATGCTAAAATAGAAAAGATTTGGCAAGAAAGTACTATTTGGTTCCCAAAACATGAGAGAACAAATGAGATTCCACCAGCTTTATTAAAGAAACTTTATTTGGATGTTCCTCAAGAACCAAAGGTCCATGTCACAGAGTTTGTTCGACCCAAAAACAGAGCTAATGGTTTTAATGAGCCGACTTACTCAAAAGGGCCACTCCCTGAGAGTTTAAGGAAGCAACAGTATAATGATCAATACCCTATTAGATCATTTGCTCAACCAAATGCTCCGAATGTTTTTGAAGAGTACCGTGCGTGCTTTAAATGTGGGGAACGAGGGCATTTACTTGCTCAGTGTCCATATGTAAGGCACAAAAGGCACGAGGTTGAAGTGAGGAATTCTATGCGAAAACCGATTGATCATTATGTGCCACCACATAGGAGAGTTGTTCCTCAACAACCACAACCGTTTTATCATCAAAACAATTTTCAACAAATGAGGAACACTCGTCCAATGCACTATGATCGAAGGAATCGGATTGCTATGGAACACTCATGGAGGAAGCCTGTGGTGAACGCAACAGTTGATAGGCAAAAGGTTCCACCAAAACTGATTGTCAAATCAAATGTTGGATCTAAGTCTGTTAAATCAGATAAGGTAACCAAGAAAGTTACATTTGCTAACAATGTTCAGAAACCGACTGAGAACCCAAAGTCTCAGATTCGTATCTTGAAAAGGTCTGAACAATCTTGGTCACCCAATGGTACTCCAGGAGCCTCAACTTCAAGGGTTAATGATAGAAAGGAAACTGTTTTGAACAATCAGAAAAAGATTGATCAAAAAGTTGTTCAAAATTCGTGTGAGAATGTTACTTTGAAAGCTGATGTTCAAAGACCCAAGACTCAGGCTTGGGTCCCCCGAAAGAACTAACTGATTTACTTTTTGTGTGCAGGGAGCTTCAGCTGGCCCTATTAGCAGTCGTTGGATTGTTGATAGTGGAGCTTCAGGCCACATGACAGGGGATCTTGCGTTGCTGTTCGACGTAAAGAACATCAATGGAGGGTATGTAGCTTTCGCGGGAAATAAAGGTGGATATATCACAATGGAAGGAAGTGTGAGCAATGGGATAGTGAGTTTCGAGCGGATTTCGTATGTGAAGCAGATTGATTATAATCTGTTGAGTGTCAGTCAAATTTGTGACAAGCAATTTACTGTGCATTTTGATGACAAATCCTGCTATATTCTGAAACCGGGCTTTACAATTCCTAAAGAGTGGATAATGTTGAAGGCACCTCGCGTCAACAATCTATACATTCTTGATATGTCCAAGGCGATGACATCACAGGGGCAAATAACATGCTTTTTGTCCAAAGCGACAGAGAAAGAATCGATAATGTGGCACCGAAGAATGGGGCACATTCATCTAAGAAAAATGAATCAACTTGTGAGAAATGGACTTGTCGATGGAGTAAACGTGAAACATTTCCATCTGAATGACAAGTGCGTGAGTTGTAAAAAGGGGAAGCAACACAAACAGTCCCACAAAGTGAAAAAGGTTAACTCTGTTGAGATGCCACTAGAGCGATTGCACATGGATCTTTTCGGACCGGTCAAGCGCAAAAGTCATCTTGGAGAGCTTTATTGTTTAGTCGTCACAGACGATTACTCAAGATTTTCATGGGTGATGTGTTTGCAGAATAAAAGCGACACTTTTATCAATCTGAAAGTTCTGTTCACTCGATTGGAGAATCTCTACAATGTGAAGATAAAGAGAATTCGGAGTGACAATGGGACGGAGTTCAAAAATGCCAAGATGGATGAACTTTGTGAAAACAAAGGGATACATCATGAATATTCGGCTCCGTACACCCCACAACAGAACGGTGTTGCTGAACGAAAGAATAGGACTCTAATTGAAGCGGCTAGAACAATGCTTGCTGATTCAAATCTTCTAGTAATGTTCTGGAACGAGGCGATTTATGCAGCAAATTACACACTAAATCGGGTTCTGACAGTGAAGAAGTTTGGTAAAACATCTTATGAGCTGTTACACCGAAGAAAGCCGAACTTAGAGTATCTAGAACCTTTTGGGGCGCCATGCACTATGTTGAATCCAAGCGAGAAGTTTAGTCCTAAAGCCGAGGAGGGTTACTTTGTTGGATATGCAACCCCGCTCAAACGGGTATACAACAAGCGAACTCGTCGTGTGGAAGACTGGGCTAACGTGGAAGTTCAACGATATACTCAAAATATTCAAGGCACGGGTCCTGATTGGATGTTTGATTACAAAGATTTCTTTGAATCATTCAATCTAGATAGCTTGGTTGAAGAAGCTGTTATTCGATTACTTTACGAGTGTGAAAATGCAACAACTTCACCGTTGGTGCGACCTATCACCGTGAACCCCCTACCAGCTTCTAATGATACCAATGCTCCTATACAAGAGGAAGAAGTGTTTCAAGAGGCTTCAACTTCATTAGACACTTCAGAATCTGAAGATGAACAATTTGAAGAAGCTATTCTTGAACAAGCTGAAGAACCAGAGGCACCGCCAGTGAACCCAACTCCAACTTCAGATGTGGCTTCATCATCAAATACGGGTCATGATCTGGATGCTGTAGAGAACTTGACTGTTCAGACGGGAGTGCAAGTACCTGATTATCCGGAATCTCGGATTCATCGTATTCACCCGCTGGAGCAAGTTATCGGTGATCCTGGAAGCAGTGTTATGACCAGAGGGCAGCTTAAAAGCGTTAATTCGCCAGAGAGTTTTGGTGCTTTAGCTTTATATGCCAAAATTCAACAATCTGGTAGTCAAAATGATTGGTCGTTTGCGTGTTATGTGTCGCAGGTAGAGCCAAGGACATACAAGGACGCTTTGAAGGATGATGCCTGGGTGGAAGCTATGCAGGAGGAGTTATTACAATTCCAGAAATTGGGAGTTTGGACGCTCACGGATTTGCCGCCGGATAGGAAGAAGATTGGCACCAAATGGGTGTTTAAGTGTAAGAAGGATGATCGTGGGGTTATTGTTCGTAACAAAGCCAGATTGGTCGTGCAGGGTTTCCATCAAATCGAAGGGATTGATTATAACGAAATCTATGCACCGGTAGCACGAATCGAAGCTATTCGGATGTTCCTTGCGTTTGCTTCATACAAGAAATTCAAAGTCTATCAAATGGACGTTAAGAGCGCATTTCTGTACGGGAAAGTCAAGGAAGAGGTTTATGTCGGGCAGCCACCAGGCTTTGAAGACCCAATCCACCGGGATAAGGTCTACGTGTTGAACAAAGCTTTATATGGCTTGCACCAGGCTCCGAGGCAGTGGTACGAGGAGCTAAGTACATACCTCATCACCAAAGGATTTAAGCGCGGCCTCGTCGATTGTACCCTCTTTACGAAGAAGACGAGAGATGACTTGCTTCTAGTACAGATATACGTTGATGATATAATATTTGGTTCAACTAACGAGCTTTTATGCAGGGAGTTCGAAACTGTCATGCAGGAAAAGTTTGAAATGAGCGCAATGGGGGAGATGCAGTTTTTCCTAGGCTTGCAGGTGGACCAAAGACCCGACGGGATCTTCATTCACCAGACGAAATATGTCTCCGACATCTTGAGCCGGTTCCAGATGGAGGACTCAAAGCCGATGGATACCCCGATTCAACCCAATCACGGGATTGGAGTGGACGCTAAGGGGGAGCTGACGGATCCTTTTACATACAGAGCAATCATCGGATCTCTGATGTATTTGACGGCGTCTCGACCAGATATTATGTACGCAACGTGTCTCTGTGCCCGTTATCAATCGAAGCCGAAACAAAGTCATCTGACGGCGGTCAAGCGTATCCTTAGATATCTGAAGGGTTGTCCCTCAAAAGGACTTTGGTACCCTAATGATGATAATTTTGATTTCATATCTTTTAGTGATGCAGATTGGGGCGGCTGTGATAAAGATAGCAAATCTACTACAGCTGGTTGCCAGTTTTTCGGGAGCAGGTTAATCACCTGGCAATGCAAGAAACAGACTTCCGTAGCACAATCTACCTGTGAAGCCGAGTATATTGCAGCCTCGAGTTGCTGTTCGCAAGTACTCTGGATTCAACAACAAATGGTGGATTACGGTTTGCAGTTTCTTAAAACCCCTATTTACTGTGACAACGAAGCCGCAATTGCATTAACTAAAAATTCGGAAAATCATTCTAAAGCGAAACACATCCGGATCAAATATCATTTTATCCGTGATTGTTACGCTAAGGAATTGATCGATATGATCAAAATTCACACTGACTACCAACGTGCAGATCTGTTTACTAAAGCTTTTGACCGTTCACGCTTTGAATATCTTTTAAAAGTAAACAATATTAAGGAAAAACAGGACTAATCGGCACCTCGGTTTATCGTTTTTTAGTTTTTAGTTTTTATATTTTGCTAATTGGGAATTTCTCTTTGCTAATTGGGAATTTCTCTTTACTATCGTAATCTTCAAAGAAGTTGATGCTTTCGAGGGGATTGTTTAATCCTCAAAGAAGTTGATGCTTTCGAGTGGATTGTTTCTTTCAATTTTTTTTTTAAACAAAAAACCAAAAATATGTTCTTTATTTTAGGGGGAGCCATTTTATCAGAAAAACCAAAAACATTATAAAATTCAAAAGACCTAAAAATTAGAAAATCAAAATGATTTCCTGGTAAAACAGAGGAAATGATAGTACATCAGTGGGAATCTGACACAGGCTAAAGATTTGTATAGTATAATGAGGCGTATGTTGACTACGTGTGATATGTTGATAGGCTTCGTAGACTAAATATTGCGTGCATTAGTGATACAAACATAACGAACTACGTGTTCGTGGCTGAACACCTCATGGGCATATGGTCTTAGTACCATAATTTCGTTTGATAGGATTGCCAAAATCTGAGGTTTCGGGTCGTTATGTTATGGTTATCCGGGATATTCTGATAAACTTCTGTCGTATTGATTTACGGACCTAGTTTTATCAGAATATTTGCTAAAAGAGCTTAATTGCCAAAACCGGAAGTTACCGAATTGAGGAACTTTATGTTTTAATTGATCATAGATCATTATTACATCGTATTGATCATCTGATGCAAATCAGTGATTAATATCAGCCTCAACCTAGTGTATACGCACATGTTACTTTGCTGCATTCAATTGCTGACCTGTACACCTCTGTGCTATATACTTTGTAACTTTTACGGATAACTGTGGCATAATCACGCGTTACGACGAAGCTTTGTGCAATTACTTGATACGGGAGTATGTCGTGTGTGTGGGCACCACATCGTGTTAGTCTAATACACTTAACTCGTATCATTTTAAAGCATTGCGTAATTGTCTGCATGTGAGCTTACGTGGACCACAATATCAGCAATTGCCGTGTCACATACTGTTTCTAATGATAATATTAAACAAAAAGATCAACGCTGTGATCAGATTTCTCAGAAAACTGATATGATCCTCTGACCGGATTTCACAAAATGTTTACTGCTTTCATTTACTTTGCTGCATTTTATTTTGTTGCAATTTACTTTTATTGTCAAAAAGATACAAAATCCAAAAAGATTTTCGGTGTGTTTTGATAAATTTCAGAAAAATCTAAAATTTTTGCATTTCTGCTTTATTTTTGATAACCGGGGATGCTTGATAGTCAATTTCTGAGATTTGACAACACCAACTGGGCTTTGTATCATTTTAAAGTGAAAATTTGTGTTTTGGAAGCTTAACGGATTGAAAAATGTTGAACAGGATTCGAATTTGTGATTTGGCAAAATTTTAAAATTTTCTATTTCACATTCGCCCTTAAATGGGACGAATGTAGAAAATTTTTCTACCTTCGGGTTTCTTCAAAACGGGCGAATGTGAGTTGGGTATTTAATTTTACATTCGGGTGCCTATTTCACATTCGGGCACATTAGCTTGTGGGCGAATGTGGAAAATTCCCACATTCGACCCTACGAACGGACGAAGGTGCAGCTTATATATAAGCCATTTTCAGATTCGACCAACCATTCCATATTTTTCAAAATTTCTTTCAAGTATCAGACCTTGTTGATTTTGTTTCTCCTGATTGTGTGTTTTGTTCCCTGGATTATACTGATCCTTTTCCTATAATTATCACAGGTAATGGAGCTGTAACAAGCCTGGAATCGTTGATTCTTTAACCGCACCTAGGGTTTTAGGGTTATTGATATTACAGTGATTGTTAATGCCTAATGTTGATACACATTCATTCCATATCAGTTTTAGGGGGAGAATGTACAAGGAATTAGGATAAAAACAATGTTTAATCACTTATTGATCGAATGAAACAATAAGAACCCTAATTCCTTTTGAAAACTGATGTAGAATGAAATTTAGGGGAAATTGATAGTTTGCGAGTCTTAGTCGGCCATTTTAGACTATGTTTGAATCAAAATGATGGGTTAAAAACATGTTTGTGAAAATTTTTGAATTTTGGGATAAACCAGTTTCTGCATTCGGTCCATCGAATGGACGAATGTGAAACTGAGTGGGCGAATGTATCTTTAAACGGGCGAATGTACATTTTAATGTAATGTTATTTCACATTCGACCATGAGATTCCACTTTCGACCAAAGAGAAAACTACATTCGACCAGAATTTATGGGCGAATGTGGATTTCAAAATTCCAAAATTTTTAAGTTTTTGACGATTTTGTGTTTTGACGTTTGTTTTGATTTTATGTTTTAGATGGCTGAGGAACAAGTAAATGTTGAGATTCCTGTTGAGACTGCTGTTCCTGATCCTGTCCCAGAACCTGTTCAGGAAGGTGAATCATCAAGTGGCAGTAAATGGCCGTTTGAGAAGAATCATAACTGCTGTGCGTATTTGGGTGACGTTGAGAAGAATGTAGAGTTTGCTGACATTATCAAGTTTCTGAAAAGATGCAGAGTTGTTTATGCATTAGCTACACCAACTATCATCTACAAGGATATAGTTAAGGACTTTTATAACAACGCGAAGTATGATTACTTTGATAACCAGACCATCATAAAAAGCAAGATTCAAGGAATGGAGATGTTTATTACAGAAGCTGACATCAGAAAAGTTCTCCAGATCAAGTTTGAAACCAGTGAAGATCCAAGAGAACTCTCATGGACTGAGCAGAAAGCCTGTTTCCTTAGAATGAAATACAAAGGACCGATCACTGATGGTTCTATGTACAAAGGGAAACTGGGAGTGCAGTTTAAGTATTTTGCTCATGTCATTATACACGTGTTTGGATGTGTTAGTGGAGGCTATGATGTAATGAGGAAGAGTTTGAGCTCATTAATGGTTGCGTTGACTCTCAACAAACCATTTAATGTTGCTGGGATGATATTGGACCATATGTTGGAGATGCTGAAAGGGTTGAAAGTGAAGAAGTTCATGCTTTACCCTAGATTCCTGATGATGATTTTTGATCATAAGTATCCAAACCTGAAGAAGGATCCAACACAGATACTTGCTATGGATCACATGAACATTAGAACCTTGGTTAGAATGAAAGGTTATAAAGGTGTTCCTGACAATGAGAGACCACCTTACAGGAGATTGTTTGGAGCCTTGGCTAGAGAGGATTACAATGATCCAGGAAAGAACACAGCAAGGCATCCTGATAGTGATTCTGACAATGATGATCCTTTAGTATACGCTGATGCAAGTACTAAGAGGAAAAGACAAGTAGTCAATCCTGGAGCCAAAGGGAAGGGCAAAGGAAAGACTGATCAAGGAAGTTCAAAACCACAAGCTGTGAGAAAGAAATCTACTGCAAAGAAGGGTACTAGTTTGGTGGATGAAGAGTCTGTAGATTCAGAGGAGACAGAGACTGAAGAACAATGGGATTCGGATGCTGAAAATGTCCGGACCACTAAACAAAAGGCCACTTTGGTTGGTGAGTCTGAATCACTAAACAGATCTATTGAAGAAGCTAAGAAGAGCAAGCAGACTGTTAGTGCTGAAGATGTAGGGTTAACTGTGAATTTGGACGAGTTGAATGAAGGTGAAACTGTAGTAGTTAACTTGCCCAAGCCCAAACACAAAACCATGGCCAAGAAGACCAGTTCAAAGCAACTTAGAGAGAAAGAATTAAACCAACTTTTGAGAGGGAAGAGATTACCTGAAGCTGGAACGTCATCAAAACAATCTTCACCAGCCACAAAGAAGCAAAAGACTAAGGAGGCAACAACATTACCAGTGGATCAATTCAATATAGCACTGGATAATGTACTTGATATGTTCACAAAGCCTCAGAAAGGAAAAGAAACTGAAGTTGAGCCATCAAAGTCAAAGTCCAAGTCAAAGAAAGTCACTGTGGATGACGATGTTATGAAACAAGTGAACAAGAAGATGGACGACATGATGAAGATGTTAGTGGCTCAGCAAGCTGAAATTGCCAAGTTCAAGCTGAATGAAGAAAAGATGCTCCAGATCGTAGTAGCTTCTAAGTCTAATCAAGATGAGATAGACGAGAAAGTGAAGAAGCTAGAAGCAAAGAATAAGAAGCTTGAGAGTAAGTGTTTGAGAAACAAAAACAGATTCAAGGCGATTAAAGAAGATAATAAGGAGTTGAAGGCTGAGAACAAACGCCTTAGTGAGCTGATAGACAATCTGTACAATGTTGCACCCAAGTTGAAGGAGGGTGAGGAAGACAAAGAAAAGGAAGTTGAACAGGTTGACTTTGAACCATCTGAATCTGATAAAGAGGAAGATGATGATGATGAGGATGAAGAATCGGAAAAGAGTGATGATGGAGATGATGATAATAATGATGATGATGATGATGCTGAGGGTTCGGGAAGTCAGAAGGAGGATGAGAGTAGTAGTGATGATAATGATGGAGGAGATGACACTTCGAAGTTTACATTTGAGAAAAGACCACCTTCAAAGAAGAAGAAAGACACTGGTGAGTCAAGGTCAAAGAAGAAAGGAGAGAACGTTGATTCGGATGAGACTGTGTTTTGGAATGAGAAGGTGAGGTCCTTGACTGATGATGCTAAACAAGTCTATAAGGACATGTTAGAAAGAAGAGAATGGACCATTGAGTTCACAGGTCGTTTTGCCGAAATATTCCAAACTGATGATATGCGATATGAATTGGAATATAACGATCCTGATTTGGAAGAGGGGGAAGTACCTGCATCTGTGGCAAAGGAGATCTTGGATGGGCTTGCACAGAGGGTAGGGAAAACTTTTGAAGAGTTTATTGTTGATGAGTCGATTCCACATATTCCTGAAAAGGATATTGGAAGTCACTCTGATGATAAAGACACCCCTGAGTTTGAAGAAGTTGAAATAGAAGATATAACGCATGAGGAATACCCACAATACTTCAGACAAACTGATGAAGATTTGGTGTTTCCTGATTTTACTTAGATTCCTAATACGTCTGCAAAGAAAAAGGCAAAGAAGAGAAG
The DNA here is from genome assembly GCA_032199755.1 of Ambrosia artemisiifolia. Taxonomy (NCBI): domain Eukaryota; kingdom Viridiplantae; phylum Streptophyta; class Magnoliopsida; order Asterales; family Asteraceae; genus Ambrosia; species Ambrosia artemisiifolia. The sequence continues at coordinate 34,248,179 of CM063522.1, forward strand.
TGCTGAGTTTGTGGAGAAAGTATTTGGAGCTGATATGCCTGAATCTTCAAATAAGTCTGATGAATTGAAGAATTATTTGAAGAAGTTAAGATTGATGGATGAAAACCGACCGAAGCCTGAAGCTCAAGGAAACTTTTACAGATTTCATAATGCAAAGTTCAGAGGCAGAGCTCTCGGGTGGACATACTTAGGCAGGCTGAAGTGTCTAGCTGCTAAGTGGGAATCAGGGATCTTGTATTTTTACAGATTCATTGACTTGCTGACTCTACCGTACTGGGCGGTTAGAGATTTATGCAGATTCCCTATGTCGGGTGCTTCAGTGAATAACACTCATGTCGGTTGGTGCGCAGACAAGCTGGTTTGGGAAAGCAGAACTAGATGGAACAGATTCAAACCACAATATCCCCGGAGGAAAGTTCACAGGGATATTGATCCCAGAACCAAGCTGAAACGGGTTACCTTGATTTATAAGGCACCTGAAGTGATGAGAAAGATACCTTTGATGCCTATGCCTCAACACTTCAGTGCTGACTTCATTTTCTGGTATTATGATTGGAGGAAAGCAGAAGCGGTGATTGTGTTGAGAGATGGAAAGGATAAATACAAGCATGTGCATGTATTTGATCCTATGTGGTTGATTAATTGCACCTTCGAAGACATCATCATGCTCTTTTATAATCCGATTCATCATGAGCCGAACGATGCAGATCAAGCAAAGAAATACACACAAGTTGTTGGTGTTTGTTTTGCTTATGACATAAATGCTGGTAGTAGTTTGGAGGGTAAACTTGGAAAGATGGTGAAGATGGCTAACGTGTCAAAGCCTGTGAAGAGAAAATTAGAGCCTGAGATGACGACAGAGCAGAAGAAACAGCTCAGAATCAAGTTGCTGAACAAAGCCATGGATGAGGACAGAAAACGATCTAATCAATAGTCGAGGGGGAGTTTGTAGATGCGTTTTGCGACTAATGATTAGATGGTTAACATGTGTTAGAGAGGCTGGATGGGGCGAATGTGTAAAGATATGGGCGAAGGTGAAAGAGTGTGGGCGAAGGTAGAAGGTATATGGACGAATCTGGAACTGGACAACACAAGAAGACACATTCGACCACTGCAAGTGGGCGAATGTGGAAATCACTCACGTTCGACCAGTTGAAAGGGGCGAACGTGCAGTGCCTATATATAGATTTTGTGATTTTGTAAGATTAAGCGAGTCATTAGGTGTGTGTGTTTTCAGGTGTTGTTTCAGAGAGGTTTGAGAGAATTTGTGTGTGTGTTAGATTAACTGTTTGGAGATTGTAATCAAGTTTATATGAAAGTTAATCTATGAAAAGTATTGAAAATGACTTTGATTGTGTTTTGATTTGAGTTTACTTCAGTTTGTTCAAAGCTAGGGTTTCCGCACCTGGTTTTGTAACTTGTATGATCGTATAATCCTGTTTTCGTGTCAAATTTAGTCTCTACAAGTGATAGAACAAAGAACCTAGGAATTCCACAAGAAGACAATCGGCCAAGGTGACTAGGAAGTGAGTAACTTTCACACTTATGGATATCACTAGATCACACTTATCCATCCTATAAGGAGTTAACCTTTCCTCATATGGATTGCCACCCCTAAATCGACACATGGCCCTTGGTTCTCCCACCCACTTGCACGATTACAACAAGAAAAGACAAGGGAGATCTTTATCTCATGAAAGGTCATTATCAACTCATGACACCAAGGTTTACATCTAAATGGAAATAGTAGGCTTTCACCATTGTCTTACAAGAGAAGGTTTGCCACAAATATCACCCCTAGCCCCCCATGCATTCGGCCAAACTATAGCATGAATGAATGAATCTAATGACACCTAGAGACCTTATATGGATTAGGAAACTAACCTTTAACTAGCTATAGCAAAGCAATGTCAACTTACCTTGGAATTTGCCTATATAAAGAACTCCTTGATCATCCAAACAACTTGCACCAACAATTCACAAACTCTCACCACTTCACTCATATCACTCGGCTCTAGGGAAGCCATAGCCGAAGAGAAGCAAGCTCGAAGGAAGGATCAAGGACCAAGCACCCAACCAACCTCACATCACTTCGAGTAAGTGACATCTTTAGCCCTTCTATTCTTTTAAACTCCACCCCCATTCGGTTCTAAAGCTCTACACCCAACCATAGACCCTTAATCATTAATGGGCACACACACACACATTCACTAAGCACAAGCATGATCAATATATAATGGTTCGATATTACACTAAGTTTATTAACCAATTTCATTTAACAACTAGAGATAATCGGCTCTACCTAAGCATTTGTCATCTAAATAATGTCTTGAGGCAAGGTCATGGCATAATAAAACATGTAATAAATCGGTTTTATAGGCAAACTAGTGTTAAGACACTTTTGAAACTAAAAGCTTCCTTTTTGGTATAGAAACGATCGAGTTTCACTTAAAATAAACCCAAGTTGGTTTCAAAACATCCATTATTCTTTTACAAACAAGGATCAGCCTAGTGGAATCCCTAAAGGGTCAATCACGAAGCCCATGTTATGAAACAATTTCGGCTATCATCCCTTGACATGTGTTAGGATAAGCCGAAACATGTGTTAACTCTATATTAACTTTCAAAAGGTTATAAACCCATTACAAATTACTTATTTCCCAAAAACCAACCACATATGATAGAATGGTACCAAATTACAGTCCATGACAAGATCTGGAACCCATTTTAGTTCACCATAGATGCTACCTTTCAAAAACCAAAGTTTTAGGAACTATATGTTTTATAGAAAATTAACAAGTATCACGAACACTAAGACACACTAAACACAACAATCTACAAGTTTCGGGTGAACAATTTGTATGATAAACAACCTCCGGATCACTTACCATGTCCATAATGATCATAGGGTATCATTTGTCAGGACGGTGACCATCTCCAAGCCCACTAGACCTCTTACATCATCATCAGGTGAATTTTCATCGCCCCATTTTACTATTTTTCATTTTGGGGGAAATACATGCATCAATACTTGTGACGTTTTCAAGTGTGTGTACATTCTATCGTGACTGCCATGTGGAACATGAGACATTTTGGTTCATGAGCTCACTAGTCCTCGTACAACGTTTACTGTAACCATTAGTTAAACATATAGCCATGGAACACTTTGATTGATCTATTGGGTTGACACCCCCACTCTTGGTTAGTCGCTCTAACCGGTTACATACAAAAGAGTGTTAGTATTCTAAAATACATACATTGTCTTTAGTGTACAATGCGCGAGGCACAAGAGTCAAGAGGTTTGGTTACAGGACTCATGGTTTGCGCAAAGATCATTTGCTTAGCTAGCTTATGATTGGTCATACACGAATTACACGTTAGTTTTACATACTACAAACAAACCCATGAACTCACCAACATTATCGTTGACAAAACTCGTTATGCATGTGTTTCAGGTAACTAGATGGAGGGCCACAGGGATTTGAGGGAAGGGTTCGAGCAAGCACTGCGTGGTACCACTATGATGGTTTTACTTTGTCGATCTTATGTTATTTGATTTCGAGGGTATTAGACAATATTCTCTTTTGTTAACACCATGGTGACGTTTTAACTAATTAATGACAATATCCATCTTATACGGTGGTACTATTTGAATAAAACTGTGTGTTGCTTGAACCTTGTGCTTGAAAACTTTTTGGTCGCCGCATCCCCGTGTTTCCGCCTTGGCGGGGTGTGACAGATTGGTATCAGAGCACAAGGTTATAGCGAACTAAGATTCTTTCGAGTCAACTATAACTTAAAATATATTTTCGAAATGTTTTCACAAAGTACCACGATGTCACGCCTTGCACCTCTCAAATCTCAAGCCACTCCATGAAGACATACGGGTATGATAGTTCATTTATTTGCATATGTGATTATTTACATATATGCATGTCATAATAGGAAACATGGTCATCACTATTGATCTCGTTTCTTCACCTGAGTCGGAGCCAGATTATTTGGCAGATGATTCCCAGGAGGACGATTTACCCCTCACCCAGCAAGCCCCCGAGTCCCATCACAATGGGTGGATTTCTGAGTCCAAGATGGATATTGACCCTCCTCCAGCCCCGAGGCGTACTTCCGACGATGATGCCGACGATGACGCCCCACCTCTAGCCATTTCTGACCCCCACCCTTCTGTCACCCCTCCTACTTCTCACCCTCCGGTTAGCCTCAACCCCTATTTCCGTTTGGACACTTCGGGAGGTACACTCAAAAAGTGTACACCTCGAAAGAGGGTGCGACCGTCTCTCGTCATTGTTATACCTGCTAGAGCTCGTACCTTTTCTCTTTCTGAGCCTACCCATCGACCCTTCTCCAGAGCCTCTAGAGGAGAGCGAGCCACCGAAGAGACTGAAGCGGCGCTCTCAGGCCCGCAAGCGACCTTACCTTTCTAGCCTCTCTAGTTGCCTAGCACACCGAGACGAGGAGGACGATCCCGATGTTTGGAGTTTAGGAGACTCATCTGGGAGACCCCTTCACACCGAGCGTAGTGCCATCATAACCCATGACGCTCAGCTAGTGGCATTAGGAGATCGCATCCGAGAGCTCGAGAGCCAGTGGGCCGAGGCTGAGCAGGGGAGATTGACTGCGGTGATGGAGCGGGCCGAGATATGGAGACGTCTTGAGGTGTTAGAGCATAGGACGGCGGAATCAGATCGACGTATGAGGGAAGCGATTATTTCTCTTGCTGCTGCTTTCCCACCCCCTTCTTAGTGGTTGTTTATGTTGTTATGTTTATGTTTATGATGACTTGTGATGTTTTATGATGCTGTGACATGATGTTCAAAACTAAATGCGGTTCAACCGCCCATTTTGTACTAAAACTTAACTACTTTTTGGGGATTTATGTATAGGATTTATGATGTATGATTGTATTAATCTAACTTGACTTATATGATTGTGTTGGCTGATATATGATTATATGTGATTATGCATCTCTTATGTTTGTTGTGTTCTCTTCTTAGTTATGCCTACCCGACAGTCAGCACGGACAACCGCAGGCGAACCCCTACCGACCACACCCGCTGAGTTAGCTAGAATAATTGCTGCAGCAATTGCTCAACACGATGCAGCTCGGGCTGACTCCAGTGGAGGTTCAGGGGGTATCGGTCGCCGCCGAGGAAGTGAAACTAATCACGAAGCTGAGAACTCTATTCATGGCTGTTCATACAAAACCTTCATGGCATGCAAACCATGGACCTTCCGTGGTAATGAGGGCGCTGTAGGAATTGTACGATGGATAGAGAAGACCGAATCAGTCCTCGATATCAGCGGTTGAGCCGAGGATCAAAAGGTGAAGTACTCCACTTGTACTTGTCAGGATGAAGCCCTTACCTGGTGGAATCTACAAGTGCAAACCCTGGGCAGAGAAGCGGCATACAATCTTACTTGGGCCGAGCTCAAAGCACTACTCATGGAAAAGTACTGCCTTAGGAGTGAACTCCAGAAGCTGGAAGCCGAGTTTTGGAACCTTACCATGGTGGATGCTAACGTAACTTCATATACCACTCGTTTTCATGAACTCTCTCGACTGGTCCCACGCATGGTCACACCTGAATACAAGAGAGTTGAGCGGTATATCTGGGGTCTGTCACCAAAGATTCGCAGTATGGTTACCGCATCGGCACCATCCACTATCCAGGCTGCGGTTACCCTAGCTCAGAGTTTGACCAACGACGCTATTCGCATGGGTTCGTTGAACCAGAAAGTTATAGTTGCCAGTGAGAAATCCAAGAACAAGCGCAAACGTTCTGACAACCGGAAAGGCGGGAATTCTTCTCATAGGAGCCCAAACGCAAATACAACGGGCCCCATCCTCACTACAGCAAATGCAACTACCATCACGTAGGCACCTATGAAAGTATCTTGTGCAAGAACTGTAACCGTCGTGGTCACTCAACCGCCAACTGTAAGGCCAAAGCCACAAACACTCCTCCTGCCGGAAACGAGTGTTTAGAATGTGGAGCAACTGGGCATTTCCAAAAGGTCTGTCCCAAGGTCAAGGATCATCCCCAAGACGAATGAACCTTAGAGCCTTGTTTCTGACTTCATCCAAGTTTCTGGAAGGATTCATCACCAATTCTTGATAGAAAGGTGAATCTCTTTGTAGTCCCATCTTGAATGCTTGCACTGTTGTTGTGACATCCAAGTTTGGGATGTCAAGTGCTTCTTTCCCAAACCATGTTCGCTTCAACGAATACATATTTCCTTTTCAAAATCCGCCACCCGTGCCATCTCCCTCCCCAACTGAGCCTCCATACACCTCCATTTTTCCTAACCTCCCACCCGACCTCCCTGATGAACACCCTACGTCAACCACACCCTCTACCATACCTCACAGCGCACCCATCCCTACTGAACCTACACCTCCGAACCATCCAACCCCAATCGAGCCTTCACCCTCCCATATAAACTCACCCGCTGCTACTCTACCACAACCACCCACACTAACTTCAACCAACCCGCACGCCAACCCACCTCCTCGACCTAGACCACCAAAGCTACAACCCAATCCCAAACAAACCACTCGCTACAATCCTGTAGCTTACACTACCACTACTAACCCCACCTTACCCACTGAACCCACCTCATTTACCATTGCCAACAAATCCTCGGAGTGGCGTCATGCCATGGATGAAGAGTTGGTGGCACTTTATAAGAATGGAACATGGTCACTTGTCCACCTGTCAAAAATACTAATATTGTTGATTGCAAGTAGGTTTACAGGTTGAAAATAGATCCAATTGGAAAGATCACTCGCTACAAAGCACGTCTTGTTGCAAAAGGATTTCACCAACAACCAGGAGTTGACTATCATGAGACATTCAACCCGGTTGTCAAAATGACTACTATTCGTACCATCTTATCACTAGCAGTTACACAAAAGTGGCCACTTCGACAATTGGATGTTCAAAACGCCTTCTTACATGGGGATCTTCAGGAAATAGTTAACATGAAACAACTTCCCGGGTTTGTTGATCCTACCAAACCAAATCATGTGTGCTTACTACACAAGTCTCTTTATGGGCTTAAACAAGATCCTCGTGCATGATTCACTCGGCTTTCTACGGCGTTGATCCAAATCATGTGTGCTTACTACACAAGTCTCTTTATGGGCTTAAACAACTTCCCGGGTTTGTTGATCCTACCAAACCAAAAACTTGGTTTTTCTAGATCCCGAACTGACCCATCCTTATTTATTCTAAATTCCAATGGTACCATTGTCTATGTTCTTGTCTACGTAGATGACATCACCATTAATGGAAATCATTTGGGGGCAATCAACGATGTTATAACTCATCTGAGCTCTCTTTTTGCAGTTAAGGACCTTGGTCGTCTACAGTATTTCTTGGGTATCGAAGTGGTTCATCATAATTCTGATCTAATTCTCTCCCAACGTAAGTACATTATGGACATTCTTCATCAAGCTGGTCTAACAGACTGCAAGCCGGTCACATCTCCTATGAGTACCTCTCATGTCTTACTTCCATATGACAGTCCACTTCTTGATGACCCTTCTCGATACCGGAAAATCGTTGGGGCCCTTCAGTATGTCACGTTATCTCGTCCGGACATTGCCTTTGTTGTAACAAGGTGTGTTAGTTTATGCATGCTCCAACCGAAAACCATTGGGTTGCGGTTAAACGAATACTTCGTTATCTTATAGGCACGTCTCATCTTGGCTTATTGTTTTGCCATGGTTCGGGGTCCCAGCTTCAGGCTTTTTCTGACTGTCACTAGCACCAACATGTTATTCAAGCTTACTCTGATTCGGATTGGGCTGGTTGTCCTATCGAACATCGATCCACCGGGGGTCATGCTATCTACTTGGGCTCAAATCTTATTTCGTGGGCTGCTCGAAAACAACGGACTGTCTCTCGGTCTTCAACAGAATCAGAATACAAGGCTGTTTTGGTCAAAAATTACTTAGAAAAATAATTTTGTTTTCCAAATCAGAAAATGGTGTCAAATAAGTTTATAGTCTAGTTTTATTCTGAAAATGGTGTGTTAAGATCTAAAAGAAATAAATATGTGACAACTATGCTCAGGATGGCAAAGGTAAAGTTGAGGATGGACAGTTATATCCTGAGGATGTAACTGTTGGCAGAATGGTGAAATAAGCAATATAAGTAAGTATGAATATACAAAGAACAACACTCGATGTATGAGGAAAGCCCTTGATCAGTTGTTGATCGCCGGCACAAAACCTCGGCAGGAGTCTAAGCCCCTGCCTTGTTTGTCAATATTAAAATGGGTAAAAAAGGTTACAACTTTGGATGAATGATAGACGAGTGTTCTAAGATTACAATGATTGTGTTAAGTGTGTGTTAGTATCAGAGTAAAAGTTTGGCAGCGGTTTCCTGGTTCTTCGCCGATATTTTTGCCCTTTGGGCCGTAAAACTTAACCCTTCAAAAATATGTTTGCACTTTGGGCCGTAAAACTTAACCCAAAGTCAAACTTTTCTTTTTTTCTTTTTATTATTATTATTATTATTATTATTATTATTATTATTATTGCGTGCTCTTGATTCGGGTGTTCTTGATTTGACCAAAGTTGATCGTTTACGCTTCAACGTCCACACGAACACCTACCAAAATATAAAATAAATTAATAAGTACTAAAAATGACACAAAGATAATCAAAATATATAAAAACCTATAATAAATAAAATAGACCAATACAAGCTTAAAATTAATAAAAGTACTATCTAAACGACTCGAAAACTGTACAAACTTTACACTGGAAATAGATGTATTTTACAATACATCAGGTTACGAGGTGGAATATGGTCCGAGGTGGTGGTTTTGAGGTAGAAAACGGTGGGTGGTAGTGGTTTTGAGGTAGGAGACGACCGGTGGTAGTGGATTCGAGGTCAAAGACGCAGATGGCAGCAGCAGTGTTGTGGCTATGGTACGATTGTGGTGTTTGGTGGTCCGGTGGTGTTATGGTTTGGGCGGCAGGTGGTGTTTGGAGGTGATTCGGTTATGATGGTGGCTGTTATGGGGCTGACTAGTCGGTTGTGGTTGTCAGTGACGGTGGTTAGGTGGTTCTGGTGAGGCGGTGGTGGTTCGTGGTGCTTCTTGGTTTAGGTTTGGGTTTGGGTTTAGTCCGAGTTAGATTCGGTGTTGTGCTCGAGTCCCGGTTTAGATCTGGTCTGACGGTGGTTTTGGTCGCGGGTCAAACAGAGAGCAGAAGAGCCGTTTTCAAGTAGTGTTCGATCGGATAAATTGATAAGCCGGGCATTCCCGGCCCACCAAGCGAAACCGGTGGTTTCTTGGTCGCTTCTATGTCCTGTAGCTTCTAAGGCATTAGCTTCAAAGGGGCTTCTTGGCCCCCTTACGCAGTTTAAATCTGGTGCGTCTATTTTGTCCAGCATTCGGGTCGGATCTGGTGCGGTCAAACCGGGTCAACTCAGTAGATCGGGTCAAACCCTGGTCAAAGCTAGTCAAACTTGGTCAAACCGAGTCGACTCAGTTAATTGTGGTTAAATCTGTTCAACGGTCAGATTGGGTTCGCTAATGTGTAGATCGAGATACAAGTGCAAGACTTCCGGTATAACTACTTCGTATTTATTATCTTGATTGTATTTATAAACTAAAAATACGAATAATAAATGGTGTTAACTCGCGAGCGAACCGACGATCTAACAAACGATGAATTTGTGTACTAACAACGTGACCTTGTGTTTTGTCGTTGGACTAAAACTATTGGTAAATATGTATATTTATAAAAGTTGTCGAAATGTATAAACTCTCGTTTGATTTGGAAAGTTGCGGATAAATGTATTGTCTTGTGTTTATAATTAGTTTTTGGGAAATTTGTAGACAACTTGTCTTGTCTGGTTATGCAAAAACAGAGGAAATTCTACCAAAATTTCTATAAAAATTCATCCGCTATGAATGCGGAAGTGTTGCTTACCTTTACTAATAATCTTTTCCCAAGAGTTTTGATAAGTGTTTAAACGTGCTCGAAAAACATTTATTTATAACGCCAATGTTAAACCCCGGACAACATTTTCAAAATAAATATATAGTTTTACCGGGCGTCAAGTATGTCGAATTTTCCAAAGGTTTTCGATAACTTATCACACCCTCAAATTCCACGTGCGGAGTTTTACCGCGAGGTGTATGACAAACCAGGATCCAAGTCAACGATCACAATAAACAACACTATATGAAATACGTAAACTCAAAACATAACTTTATATCTCAAAAACTGTAGCGGAAGCCACATCAAGTTACAAAAACTTGTTTGACAAAAAGTTCTCAAAAGATTATTCAAAATATGAAACTAAAGCCCTAGACGCCATGCAGAGCCGTGCGCCTAGTCCGTGTAATGCTAAATTAGCGACCTGAGAAAAACATGCCAAAAAGATGTCAACATATAATGCTGGTGAGTTCACAGGTTTTCATAAACGTTACCAAATGTTACCAAGTGTTCCAAAAATGTTACCAAGTGAAATCAAATTCAACCTGTCAATACTATGTCATGATTAAGCCAAAGTACGCTAGCTAGGCAGATGTTTTGTTACTACTACGATTGGAAAACCATTACTGGACACGTTTAGGCAAGTTCAGCATGTTACAAGTTCAAGCTGCCCGAATAATGTTACAAGTTACAAGGTCGAGACAATATGCACACGCCCGGCTCCCAGCCGACAAGTGGGGCAAGTCAAGCCCAATAGATCTATCGACATTTCCCCCGCTATGCTACCCCGCACATTCATGGTTTCCCCCGGGACTTCCAAAGATCGTATAGTAACCCAAAAGTAACCCAAAAGTAACCCATAGTATGACATAAGTTCTCAAAACACAAGTTTAGCGTATGTTTTCTCCCCCAAAAGTAAAACTAGTGAAAGTGGGGCCGTGAACTCACGTTAGGTTGCGTTTTCTTCAAGATAAGAATAAAAGCTAAGCCCTTGATAATCCCATCTACCGAAGATCTATCAAAAAGTTCACATAAGTGTCCCGACTAATAACCATAAGGTTATCTAGTCCCCTATTGTCCAGATCATAACCAAGTATGTTTAAAAATACGTTTGACTGTTAAACCGACACACTAGACTGACCCGACATCCCGTTGGTGACCCATTACATAAACTAACTAAGTACACATAGATTACATATAAGGTTCAAGCATAAAACACTTAGTTTGCATTAAGAATCGCACATACGGAGTTGTAAGGTCAGATTAGTATGGAAACTGAAGCAGGTTCGACCCATAAGACCTTGGTTCGACCCCCATTATGTTCCTTCGACCCTTACTTAAGTACATACAACCTATTACATGTTCATTCGACCTTAACACATTTTAATTCGACCCTAACATGTGTTAATTCGACCTAAATCAAGTTCGTTCGACCTGATTGAAGCGATTCGACCTACAAGAGGCCAGGTTCGAGCCCTGGGTTCTTCATTCAACCCCACTTAGGTCGAATGAAGGCCAGGTTCGACTTCCTTTGATGCAAACACTCTAAAACGCACCAAAATGCATTAAAACCATCCGAAAACATCACGAAACATCATGAAACACAGCAGTCAAACATGAATAACATATCCCTATGAAACCCTACCAGTTTCATTCCAAAATCAGCCCATTTTAACACTTACCCAAAATGGTAAAGATTATGAAAACGTCACATCATGCATGAAAACTTTACCCGATTTGGAAACTAGCTGAAATCCTTTCACAATCATCTCAAAACACTCTGTTTTATATGTTTATGAAAACCCCCAATCGTTTTACCAATAATAACAACGTGTATCGAACCCTAGATTCATCAAAAATCCCCAAATTAAACATAACATCAACATTCACCCAATTGTAACATAAAACAATCACAAGTCAATGCTAACAGCAGCCCTAGATCATGTTTTTATCATCTACACAGCAGTTAATCATCAAACAACTCATAATATTACATAATACACCATTAACACATGTTTATTGATATGAAAACTCATGTTTAATGATAGGGTTTTGTTTAAAAAGATGTTGGAAAGGTTTTTAATCATAAAAACATCCTTAGAACAGATCTGGACATTTAGGACCCAATGAAAACGAATCAAAATGCTTTAAAAAGAGTTTTGGATTAAGAACACACCTTAAATCTTTGTCTAGATGATGTTTGTAGGTTAGATTATGAAAAACGAGAGCAAAAACTCCTTCCCTAGTGATTAAAGTCGAGAGAGAGTGTTTGGATGCGACCAGGGTTTGTGAAATGATGAAAATGACAAAGTGTGATATTTATACTCAGCCTACATTCGACCCCTCACTGAGGTCGAATGAGACTACAGAGGTTCGAATGACCCTTTTGTTGGAGATCAACTCTGGTTCGATCCCCCTTAGGGTCGAACCTGTACCCAATTTTTCCAAATTTTCCAGTTTTGTCATTTTAACACATTTAAACACATCCTAACACATGAGCATGCAATCCTAACACATGTTAAGCATATAGAAGCACGTATAATCATGTTCACACCTTCGTAGCACGTATTATCATATTATGTTACATGTATGTTAACAATCTAGATATCCTACTTAGTTCAATTCATGTAATTTCAACAACAACGGAAATCAAGTCTAGTGTATCCACAAAATGACTCCCAATGATCCTCCAGATCATTGAACCCTGGACAATCCTAACCTGGCCCGACTTAATTGACCCAGCTAAGTACGTTAACAATTTTTTTTCGCTAAGGTAGACTTATATGTTCTCAAAATGTTTAAGCTGAACATGCCGGGTGTCAGATCATCCCCACGTTGAAAGAATTTTCGTCTCGAAAATTGAACAAGGCCCTCAAAGGAAAGCAACGAAAAGAAAGAAACGAAAAGAAAATTTACCAGTTGTTACATCATCCCCCCGCCCCCCGTTGAAGGAATCTCGCCCCGAGATTCACTCAGCATCAGCGATAACATGTCTCGATTCAAACGCACGCTTAGGAAAAAGATGAGGATACTTAGATTTCATCTGATCCTCCCGTTCCCACGTGAACTCCGGTCCACGATCTGAGTTCCAACGTACCTTAACAATGCGGATTTTACTCTGGCGAAGGCTACGAATGTTGTAATTAAGGATCTCAACAGGTTCCTCCACAATGCGATGCGAAGACGTTGTGAACACTACCGAGCTCCGCCGGTAAATCAAGTCTGTATGCCACCGGTCCAATCTGTTCCAGGATTGCAAACGGTCTGACATATCAAGGGTTAAGCTTGCCACGCTTTCTAAAGCGTATGACGCCCTTCCATGGAGAAACTTTCAGAGGTACCTTGTCCCCAACCTGGAACTCCAATGGTTTGCGACAGGGATCGGCATAACTCTTCTGACGATCCCGTGAAGCTGCTAAACGGTTACGAATTTGTACGATTTTCTCCAAAGTTTCGTACACCAGTTCCAGCCCAGTGAGCTGACTCTCACCCACCTCGGCCCAACAAAGAGGAGACCGGTCCGTAAAGAGCCTTGAACGGAGCTGCCTTGATACTGGAATGATAGCTGTTGTTATAAGAGAACTCCACCAACGGTAGGTGAATCTCCTATCTTTTGCCAAAATCATTAACACATGCCCGAAGCATGTCCTCCAAGGTTTGGATTGTCCGCTCACTTTGACCGTCAGTTTGCGGATGGTAAGCTGTACTCATATCCAACTGAATACCCAAGGCCTTATGCAGGGCCTTCCAAAAGCGCGAAGCGAAACGAGAGTCACGATCAGAGATAATAGAGACAGGCACCCCATGCCGAGAGACCACCTCCTTAAGGTAAATGCGAGCTAACCGCTCAAGTCCGTCCGTTTCCTTAATAGGTAGGAAATGTGCTGATTTTGTCAACCGGTCGACAATCACCCAAATCATATCACAACCACTTGGTGATTTCGGAAGTTTGGTGACAAAATCCATCGTGATCCGTTCCCACTTCCATTCAGGAATTTCAGGTTGCTGTAGGAGACTAGACGGCTTCTCATACTCCACTTTGACTTTAGCACAAGTCAAACATTTGCTCACGTCGAAGGCTATATCCGCCTTCATGTTTGGCCACCAATAGAGTGTCTTCAAATCCTGATACATCTTGTCGGAGCCAGGGTGAATAGAATACCGGGATTTGTGAGCCTCATCCTAGACAAGCTCCCTTAATCCCCCGAACAAAAGAACCCAAACGCGTTTGCAAAGTAGTGTAGGCCGTCAGACCTAAGCTCAAGATGCTTGTCAGCACTGTGCATGGTTTCAGCTTTAAGGTTTTCCTCCTTCAAAGCTTCCAATTGTGCAGAACGAATTTGGTCAGGCAGAGAAGAATGGATGGTGAGCTGTAAAGCCCGAACACGACGAGGTTTCGTGGATTCCTTCCTGCTCAAGGCGTCTGCCACAACATTCGCCTTGCCAGGATGATACTTGATAGCACAGTCATAATCGTTAAGGAGTTCAACCCAGCGACGCTGCCGCATGTTTAGCTCATTCTGGTTGAAAATATGCTGGAGACTCTTGTGATCGGTGTAAATGGTGCACTGGGTACCGTACAAGTAATGTCTCCAAATTTTTAACGCAAAGACCACTGCACCCAATTCCAGGTCATGGGTGGTATAGTTCTTCTCGTGAACCTTAAGTTGACGAGAAGCATAAGCAATAACCTTCTCGCGTTGCATCAACACGCAACCGAGACCCTGGATAGAAGCATCACAGTAAACCACAAAATCATCAGTACCATCAGGTAGAGACAAGATAGCAGCAGAACAAAGTTTAAGCTTCAGCATCTGAAATGCCGATTCTTGCGGTTCACCCCATTCAAACTTTCGGTCTTTCTGGGTAAGGAGGTGAGGGGTTGAGCGATCTTCGAAAATCCCTCAATGAAACGACGATAGTAACCTGCAAGACCCAGGAATTGCCGCACCTTAGATGGCGTCTTTGGTGCTTCCCAGTCTTTAATAGCTTCGATCTTAGCCGCATCGACATGAATTCCTAGTTCATTAACCACATGCCCTAGGAATTGAACTTCACGCAACCAAAAGTCACACTTCGAGAACTTAGCATACAGTTGTTCCCGTCGTAGGAGTTCCAAGACTAGCCGCAAGTGTTCTTCATGGTCCGCCTTGCTCTTGGAATAAACCAGGATGTCATCAATAAACACGATGAAGAACTTATCAAGATAGGGTTTACAAACGCGGTTCATCAAATCCAGGAAAACCGCCGGTGCGTTAGTGACCAAAAGGCATGACCAAGAACTCAAAGTGGCCATAACGAGTACGAAAAGCAGTCTTCGGAATGTCAGCTTCCTGCACGCGCAACTGGTGATAACCGGGCCTCAAGTCAATCTTCGAGTAGTAACTAGAACCCTGGAGTTGGTCAAAGAGACCATCAATGCGAGGAGGAGGATAACGATTCTTGATGGTCACCTTGTTCAACTCCCGATAGTCGACACACATTCGAAGGTTTCCATCCTTCTTCTTCACACACAGGATAGGGGCTCCCCACGGGGAAGAACTCGGTCGAATGAAACCCTTATCCAAGAGTTCCTGCAACTGGCTAGACAACTCCTGCATCTCGGGAGGTGCAAGACGATACGGGGCTCGGGCAATAGGAGCGGCACCTGGTACAAGATCAATACCAAACTCGACCTGACGTTGAGGAGGAAGACCAGGCAAATCATCGGGAAACACATAGGGAAAGTCACGAACTACTGGGATATCCTCGATCTTCTTCTCATCATCAGATGAAACAGAAACAAGGGCCAGAATGGCCGAATAACCCATTTGAAGATACTTAAGGGCTTTCATACTGGAAATGAGACTTAGCGGAGCACCGCTCTTCTCACCATGTACAGAAAGAATTTCTCCATCAGGGAGAGGGATCCGAATGACCTTATCAAAACAAATGATCTCCGCACGATACAACGATAACCAATCCATGCCCACAACGACATCGAAACTACCCAGAGGTACAGGCATAAGGTCAATGGGGAAAGACAAACCCGACAGTTCCAAGCGACATTCCCGAAGAACATGTGTCGCTTCAATCTTGTTACCGTCAGCCAATTCTATCAAGTACTTAGCCTCTAAATGGGTGGGTACTATATCTAGCAATCGGCTAATATCCACGGATACAAAACTCCTATCGGCACCGGAATCAAACAAAACAGAAACATGGCTATTATTGAGAAGGAACGTACCGGTAACTGTGTCAGGGTCCTGTTTAGCTTCCACCGTTCCAATGACGAAAGCGCGTGCATTTCTGCCACCGCCTCCATTGTTCCCGTTCCCGTTCCCGCCCTTCCCATTCTCGCCCTGCTTCAACTTGGGACAGTCGCGCCTGAAATGCCCCGGTTCACCACCGTTAAAAC
The DNA here is from genome assembly GCA_032199755.1 of Ambrosia artemisiifolia. Lineage (NCBI taxonomy): Eukaryota > Viridiplantae > Streptophyta > Magnoliopsida > Asterales > Asteraceae > Ambrosia > Ambrosia artemisiifolia. The sequence continues at coordinate 34,264,552 of CM063522.1, forward strand.
AACCTTGCTTTCCTGAAGTCCCCTGAGCAGCAGGAGCAGGAACAGCAGTACGAGCCTGAGACGGCTGAAGTGTCACTCTACAATCGTTGGCATGATGCCCCAACTGCTGAAAGCGATGACAACGAGCCCGATCATAGTTCCCCTGGTAATGAAACCCACACTTGTTACACTTCGGATGCTTCCCAACATAACCACCCTGTTTCTGCCCTGAAGACGAACCTGCAGTATCAAACTTCTTCGGTTGCTGAGACGGTACCGGCAATGAACTCTTCCCCACACTATCCCACTTCCTTTTGCTACTATCAGAACTCTTAACAGCTGATCCCCGAGGAGGCAAAACACCCTCAGCCACCTTCATGTTAGTCAGCCTATGAGACGATCGGACAACTTCCGCAAGTGTAGGAAGATTCCCGGCAGCCACCAACCCTGCTATCTCCGGCACTAACCCAGAAATGTAATGCTCGATCCTCCTGTACTCTGGTGTGTGTAGATCAGGACACAACACTGCCAACTCTTTACGCCTCACCGTATACTCCTCTATCTCTAACCCAACCATCTTGTAGTTCCAAACCTCATGTTCTAACTTCTGAATCTCCTCCCTAGGACAATATTCTCTTTTCAAGATATGCACAAAATCCGCCCAAGGCATAGCAGGAGCTTCTCCCAATCCCATATTCCGAGAGGTAGAGTTCCACCAACTCAAAGCGGGGCCCTGAAAGGTAGCAGTAGCTTACTTAACCCAATCCTCGGGAAGACAGCTACACATCAAAAACACAAATTCCACCTTCTCCAACCACCTGAGCAGTCCCACTGCTCCCTCAGTTCTAGAGAAATCATGGGGCTTACACTCCCGAAACATCTTGTAGTTGCACATCGGTGGAGGTGGATTAACGGCACCGCCTAGAACAAAACACATGAATAAACAACAGAAAAGAAGACACAACACCCAGGCATGAGGTAGAGTTGATAGAAATCAACTTACCACGAAAAACGTTATGCGGAGCCTGGAATGCAGCCAAGGCCACATTCACTTGTTGCTGCAACAAGTTGTTCAGTTCCTCCTGAGTCACGTTGATGTTACCACGGCCGCCCCCACCGGTACGGCCACCAGTATGTCCACCACGAGCGCCAGACATGATCTGACAAACAAGAGCGAGAGATTCAGGTTCACTGCTAGTGTTAAGCACTAGGAATTACAAGGAAGGATTAGGTCTAGGTCCAATCCAGGACTATCCATCAAAACTCAAAGTCCGCCGAGATTCTCAAGAATTTTAGTTTATGATTTCGTGTGCACCCGAAACGATAAACTGCTCTACATGGTCCTCCAAGTGTACCCCTAGTTAGGACTCAAGTCACCGAATACCATCGCCTAGTAACGTGCTACAACAACTACAAGTGCAAGAGAACATTTGGGGACGAGTGTGTTTATTGGAGCACAGAGGGGAGATGTTCGAATACTAGACAGATCTCAAGAGTACGCGAATCCACTCCAATATACAACACCGTCATGCAAGGTTCAACAAGTCGATCCTTTCATCTTCAAACCCCGAAGAGAAAGATAAGAGTAGGCAAAACACAAATAAGAATGGATGATGTAACGTATGGGTACGACGATGATTTAGAGACACCCCGACATAACTAGTACATATCCCACTAAAACGACTCATAACATGTGACCGTCTAGTGTGTGCGACTCGGCTATAGACCGGACTCTACATGCAGTCCTAGTTCACTATAACCATTGTCTCTGATACCAATCTGTCACACCCTCAATTCCACGTGCGGAGTTTTACCGCGAGGCGTATGACAAACCATGATCCAAGTCAACGATCACAATAAACAACACTATATGAAATACGTAAACTCAAAACATAACTTTATATCTCAAAAACTTTAGCGGAAGCCACATCAAGTTACAAAAACTTGTTTGACAAAAAGTTCTCAAAAGATTATTCAAAATATGAAACTAAAGCCCTAGACGCCATGCAGAGCCGTGCGCCTAGTCCGTGTAATGCTACCTTAGCGACCTGAGAAAAACATGCCAAAAAGATGTCAACAGATAATGCTGGTGAGTTCACAGGTTTTCAAAAAGGTTACCAAATGTTACCAAGTGTTCCAAAAATGTTACCAAGTGAAATCAAATTCAACCTGTCAATACTATGTCATGATTAAGCCAAAGTACGCTACCTAGGCGTATGTTTTGTTACTACTACGATTGGAAAACCATTACTGGATCCGTTTAGGCAAGTTCAGCATGTTACAAGTTCAACCTACCCGAATAATGTTACAAGTTACAAGGTCGAGACAATATGCACCCGCCTGGCTCCCAGCCGACGAGTGGGGCAGGTCACGCCCAATAGATCTATCCACATTTCCACCGCTGTGCTACCCCGCACATTCATGGTTTCCCCCGGGACTTCCAAAGATCGTATATTAACCCAAAAGTAACCCATAGTATGACATAAGTTCTCAAAACACAAGTTTAGCGCATGTTTTCTCCCCCAAAAGTAAAACTAGTGAAAGTGGGGCCGTGAACTCATCTTAGGTTGCGTTTTCTTCAAGATAAGAATAAAATCTAAGCCCTTGATAATCCCAACTACCGGAGATCTATCAAAAAGTTCACATAAGTGTCCCGACTAATAACCATAAGGTTATCTATTCCCCGATTGTCCAGATCGTAACCAAGTATGTTTAAAAATACGTTTGACTGTTAAACCGACACACTAGACTGACCCGACATCCCGTTGGTGACCCATTACATAAACTAACTAAGTACACATAGGTTACATATAAGGTTCAAGCATAAAACACTTAGTTTGCATCAAGAATCGCACTTACGGAGTTGTAAGGTCGAATTAGTACGGAAACTGAACCAGGTTCGACCCATAAGACCTTGGTTAGACCCCCATTATGTTCCTTAGACCCTTACTAAAGTTGATACAACCTATTACATGTTCATTCGACCTTTACACATGTTAATTCGACCCTAACATGTGTTAATTCGACCTAAATCCAGTTCGTTCGACCTGAATGAAGCTGATTCGACCTACAAGAGGCCAGATTCGAGCCCTGGGTTCTTCATTCGACCCCACGTAGGTCGAATGAAGGCCAGGTTCGACCTCCTCTACTGAAACACTCTAAAACGCACCAAAATGCATATAAAACAATCCGAAAACATCACGAAACATCATGAAACACAGCAGTCAAACATGAATAACGTATCCCTACGAAACCCTACCAGTTTCATTCCAAAATCAGTCCATTTTAACACTTACCTAAAATAGTAAAGATTATGAAAACGTCACATCATGCATGAAAACTTTACCCGATTTGGAAACTAGCTGAAATCCTTTCACAACCATCTCAAAACACTCTGTTTTACATGTTTATGAAAACCCCCAATTGTTTTACCAATAATAACAACGTGTATCGAACCCTAGATTCATCAAAAATCCCCAAATTAAACATAACATCAACATTCACCCAATTGTAACCTAAAACAATCACAAGTCAATGCTAACAGCAGCCCTAGATCATGTTTTTGTCATCTACACAGCAGTTAATCATCAAACAACTCATTATATTACATAATACACCATTAACACATGTTTATTGATATGAAAACTCATGTTTAATGATAGGGTTTTGTTTAAAAAGATGTTGGAAATATTTTTAATCATAAAATCATCCTTAGAACAGATTTGGACATTTAGGACCCAATGAAAACGAATCAAAATGCTTCAAAAAGAGTTTTGGATTAAGAACACACCTTAAATCTTTGTCTAGATGATGTTTGTAGGTTAGATTATGAAAAACGAGAGCAAAAACTCCTTCCTCAGTGATTAAAGTCGAGAGAGAGTGTTTGGAGGCGACTAGGGTTTGTGAAATGATGAAAATGACAAAGTGTGATATTTATACCCAGCCTATATTCGACCCCTCACTGAGGTCGAATGAGACTACAAAGGGTCGAATGACCCTTTTGTTGGAGATCAACCCTGGTTCGACCCCCCTAAGGGTCGAACCTGTACCCAAGTTTTCCATATTTTCCAGTTTTGTCGTTTTAACACATTTAAACAGATCCTAACACATGAGCATGCAATCCTAACACATGTTAAGCATATAGAAGCACGTATAATCATGTTCACACCTTTGTAGCACGTATTATCATATTATGTTAAATGTATGTTAATAATCTACATATACTACCTAGTTCAATTCATGTAATTTCACCAACAACGGAACTCAAGTCTAGTGTATCCACAAAATGACTCCCCAATGATCCTCCAGATCATTGAACCCTGGATAATCCTAACCTGACCCAACTTACCTGTCCCAGCTAAGTACGTTAACAATTGTTTTTCGCTAAGGTAGACTTATATGTTCTCAAAATGTTTAAGCTGAACATGTCGGGTGTCACATCATCCCCACATTGAAAGAATTTCGTCCCGAAAATTGCACAAGGCCCTCAACATTTTTGGAAATGATTATCTAAAAATTTATGTTTTGAAACCTTTAAAGGCAAGAGGATTTTGGGAAAAGAAATAACAAATGTTATTATACGGATTTAATAACTATAGTGTATTATTGTATTTCCTCAAAGGGTAATTTTTCCTAAAAATAAGTATAAAAGACAATTGCATTTATCCGAGTTACGAGACGAGCTACGGCTCTGGTTGGGTTATACGTTTCGTGGTATTAGTCCAACGTGGTTACACACGAATAGTAACAGGTGCGCAACTTGGGTATTATGTCGTATGTTAACACAGGTATTATGATAACATCGGTTCGTCGAGTTAAAACACTTGAGACTCGGGTTTGTAAACACGAGTCTAGATAGTTAAATAAACTATCTTTTAACCGGAAAATGAGCTAGGCTTATATGCGATAGACTTTTAAGGTGTCATTTATTGGTAATTAGGGCATGAGGAAGTCGTTCAAAGCTTCGGGCTTTGTCTTCTAGCTATGCAAGGAAATCAAGGTTTGTTCCACGGCCCCTTTTTACTGTTTTTGTCTTGGGGAAAGATATGTTTTGTCAAATGTTTTTACATGTCAAAATGTTTTTAAAAGTTAAAACGTGATAAGTGGCATGATGAGTACTTGGCTTTTGTTGTTTATACACCACTCGGGGTGAGTCCTCACTACTGTAACCATTTACTCATGTGTTGTGTGTGTGTGTTGAAATCGAGAACCGAAGGAATATTTGGATAGCGCTATTGGTGCCTGACAAGGCCCACCCCTAATCGATAGCGTCGATTATGCAACTGTGTATGCCAGGGGTGCACGTATTCTGAACTAAGTTGTTATTTTCCGAGAAACAACTTCTGCTCGCAGGGCATTATTATTAGTCTTGGTTTGGTTATGGGCTCAAGGGATTGCTCGTCATAGTTTGTAGGAGTTAGCTACTCTCTACAAAGGTCACTGCGTTAGTTTGTTTCGCACATGTTTTTGTTGTTAAAATGTTGTTGTTATGGAACTAAAACCTGTGAACTCACCAATATTTTATATATTGACGTCTTTTTAAATATATCTTTCAGGTAAATAAGTGTTGAATAGGTATGCGGCTAGTACGTTGGAATTTGGGATGTCGGACACTTGTCGGGGGTTTCAGCTATATTTACCATTGGGTTGGGACATAGACGGAAACCCCCATGTTTGAACTTCATGTATGTTGTTTTGTGTAAAGTTTAAGACAATGTACTATTTTTTGACATCCTAATAAAACGATATTTTCTAATTAAATATAGTTTGTGCTAATATTGACTTTGATATGATTTCGAGCGTTGCGCCACGTGTTTCCGCCATTGGCGTGGTGTGACAGTTTCTGAGTGAACTACCCATTCGCACCCACATGTATGTATCGGGCCCTCCTACTGGGAATGACATTGCGCGTCATCAAATGGTAGGTTCCTCCTAACGTCTTCAAGGCGCTGCTTGCAGACCATTTATTCGTAGGCCTTGCTCAAAGCTTCTTGCTCCTGAATAAGCCACATCTCTAAACTAACAATTGACGCAAATTTTTCAGGAGTTTTGTGTTGTTGAGGGGTTTTCTTTGTGGCGAAGTGAAATGATGCGTTTGAGTTTGGGGAAACCGTTGATGGGGAGATGGTATGGGTGGTAGCCTCTATTTGGTTTTGAGTAATTCTAGCTCTTCCCTAAGTATCATTGCCATTGACCCAGGAAGGGAGGAGGAATGGAACTCATGATGACTTGGAAAGAAGGTAAAAGTGTTGTTATAGCTGAAAATTTGGATGGCCCCAATGAAGAAACACCAATCAAATCGGGTGGTTGGATAATGTTCAATCAGGAAGCTTGATCTAATCTTCATGAGTTCAATCGTGCAAAACTAGCATCACCATGAGTCTCCTTACAAGGAGGAGAGGTGGGGGCTTCTCCTCATAACCACCCTCCGGTGTGAGAATAAATATTGTTCTTTGTGAGAGTAAGATATGGCTGTAAATAGTAGAGAGAGTCGGTCTTTGTTACCTTGGAGGAGTGTGGTATATATAGCCAGAGTGGTGAGGAGTGATTGGTTAAGACGTCATTTTCAAAATATCCTCTTTGTCCACCATCCGCTGACCGTTAATGGCATTAGGAAAGGGTGTGTATTCGCGCAACGTTTATCGCCTGTCCTTTTTGCCCCCAGCCACAACCTTTGGTGTAGATCATGGAGTAAGCCTTCTCGTCGTTCGATTGGCCACATGTTGATTTCCAATCGTCCTTTTGTTTGCTAGGAATTGGCAGATCTGTTATGGTGTTTCATTATCAACTGCAAAACAATAGATGAGGTGTTAATCGGTGTGACCAACTCATCATCTAAACATACTAACAGAAGTAACACATGTTAACCCAGTCAGGCATTTCAGCAAACACATGGAGTGCATATATCCAAAACACAAAAGACGTTATAATTACCTTCCATACATTCACCATTAACTTTAAATAGACATTCATATATCCAAAACACAAAAGACCTTATAACTACCTTCCATACATTCACTACTAACTTCTAACATACTAACAGAATAACACATGTTAACCTAGTCAGGCATCTCATCAAACACATGGAGTTCATATATCCAAAGCACAAAAGACATTATAATTACCTTCCATACATTCACAATCTAACATAAACAAAAATATAATAAAAAAATCAAAAAAGTTAACATAAGTTTTTTTTTTCATTCAAGCATTAGATCAAACACTTGGGGTGCAAACAAAACTATATCCAGATCATGGATTTACTGAAGCATATGTTTGTTGTTTACTGGGTGTAAAAAAACAAAATTATACCAACAGCAAAACAAAATAGGTGAGATGTTAACATGTGTTGACAAACCATCATCTAATATACTGACTTAAAAAAACTGTGTTAACACTTGTTAATTTGAAAATCTAGTAATTATACCAAATAACTTGTAAAACATACATATCACCATAGAAGCATGTCTAGCTGAATGTCAATATCAAAATAAAGCCAAAACATTTCAAAAATTACCCAAAAAGTAGAAACTTTACCTCCTTTTCACGGTGTCCCTTCCTCTTAACTACATGAAATGGATCTATATAACAATCAGTTAAACTTGTTACAATAAATTATTTACACATTACACAGTGACTATATATAGCATAAACTATAAACTGAAAAATAACACCAGTGAAAAATTATTACCTTCCATACATTCACAATCTAACATAAACAAAAAAATAATTTAAAAAAATCAAAAAGGTTAACATAAGTTTTTCTTTTTCATTCACGCATTAGATCAAACACTTGGGGTGCAAACAAAACTATCTCCGAAATTGGATTTCACAATGCTCCAACAGACATATACATACAGATCCGTAAAATACACATAACAATCTGTATCCACCTTCTGGAACAACAAAGGAAGAAAAAAAACTTCAAAAAAAATATCTTACCCTTTTTCCAATTTGAATCTGCTCTGTTTTCTGACGATAATGATGGTGGTTGTGTTTATTGGTTAGGCGATGTTGGTGGTGATAGACGGTGGTGGTTAGGATGGTCGATGGTGGTATATATGGAGGGAGGTGGTTCATCATCCTAGAGAGAGAGATAGGAATGTAGAGAGAGGGAGGGTTGAGAGTTTGAATCTGAATATGAAAAAAAATAAAGAGTGAGAAGAGGGACAACATATATATATATATATGGAGAGAGGGAAGAGGGTAGTGTACTTGACATTGACAAGGGGTAGGAAATTACTTCAATGCCCTTAGATACAATATAAAATCATTTTTTCTTTGGTGATGTGGCACAATAACAACCACATGTTTGGTTTCCAAGGTTTTCAAGATAAGAAGGGTTTTTTTGGATACTTATACTATATATATACATATATATACATATTTATAGGGAAGGGATATTGTGGAAACCCCTCCTTATATGGTAAACTATGAAAACCCAATCTTGGCCATCCATCACATAAGATCTAGGGATGAGATTGAAGCAATGTACCTGACCTTGGATATATTATTATTGTTGATGCGTTTTGTGCGACTAATGCTTCGGATTGTAATTACAAAGTTTTGTTTTGGTTTACGTAAGGGCGAAGGTGGATTACAGAAGGGTCGAAGGTAGAGAAAGAAGGGCGAAGGTGGATTGTGTAGAAGAAAGTTCCAGATTCGAGCTGTCAAGAAGGTCGAATGTGGAAAACTTCCACATTCGAACCTACATAGAGGGCGAAAGTGCAGAGTATATATATGTGAAGTTTGTTTTAATTGTTAACTTTGGTCATTGTGTATTGTCTAGGTCTGAGTAGAGCTCTCTAGCGTGTGTGTTAGTGAAGTATTGATCAGATTAACTTGTAAACGTTATTATCATCATATTTTGACAAGTTATCTATGAAAATGAGATTTGAAAAGCATAATTCGTGTGTTTTGATTCATTGATTATCATTTTGTTCTGTTCTAGGGTTTCCGCACCTCGAATAGTGACTTGTATGATCATATTGACTGTTTTTAGGTAAAACGATCCTTTACAAAGTGGTATCAGAACCAATAGAGATCATACAACAACAAATTGATAGTTATTGAACTGATTTGGACCCAAAATTGGTCAAATTTTCTCTGTTTTCATTGAACAATGGTTTTTGATGCAATTTGAAGGATTTTGATTAAATTTTGTGGATAAAATCAATAATTCGAAGTATTCAAGTTGTTCCAAATCATTTCCGAATCAAAACCTGATTAAGATCATCAAAATTCATTAACTTTTAAAAATTTCAGATCAAAATAACCGTTTTTCAAAGAATAACCGTTTTTTAAACATGAATGGGTCGAACCTAGAGAGCTCAGGGTCGAAAGTGGGATTTTAGGTCGAACCAAGGAGTTTTATTGGTCGAAAGTACATCTTTTTGGTCGAACCTAGGAAGTGTGTTGTGTTGATTTTCCACTTTCGGGTCAAAGTTCCACTTTCGAGTGATCGGGAGGTCGAAAGTGAAGAAGTGAAGGTCGAAAGTGGGTTTTGTCAGTTGATTTCTACATTCGAGTCACAAAAGAGGACGAAAGTGGAGTTTATTTCACATTCGAACTCACGATATCTTTAACAAGGGCGAACGTAGAATCTGTTTGGGGAAATTTTCAAGTGTGTCGTATTTCCAACTTCGAAAACAACATGTGGGGATTTCCGACTACACTGAGGCCGGGTACAATACAACAACAGCAAGTTACCATGGACCCGTGGACAGTAGCTGCTCAGATTTCGAATACTCAGTCTTCGCAACCAATCAACTACTTAGCAATGACGAGTTCAATTCCTCAGAGTGTTGCTTCATCTTCACAACAACCAGCAGCTGATTACTGGGGTGTAGCAGCCGCAGCGGTACACACTCAAACTACTAATGCTATTTCTACTCTAATCAATGATTTGTCTTCAGGTAGCGGGAACAGACCACCCAAGCTAATGGAGATGCAGGAGTACAACCAATGGCAGAAGAAATTCAAGATTCATCTGGAAGGAATGGGACTTGAAGGAACTGAGGCATGGCAAATGATTGCAAAAGGATATGTGGCACCAGTGTTAGAGAATACCGATGAACAGATTCCACTTGAGAGTTTGACTGATGACGAGAAGAAGAAATTTGCTATGGAAAAGAAGGCGTATTCTCAGGTAACCCAAGCGATCACCAATGATTTGTTACATCAGTTTGGATCATGTACAACTTCCAAACAACTATGGGATATGTTGAAGAATCGTCACGATGGTAATGAGAAGACGAGAAGGCTAAGAATGGAAGAGCTGAGGAAAGAATTTGAGAACTTCAGCTATGTTGGGAATGAAACACTGAAAGAATTGACTCCCAGATACTGTCACTTGTTAACTGAATTGTCAAGTTATGATATTCAGATTCCTATGTCAGATTTGGTGGATAAATTTGCTGATTCTTTACCACCTTACTGGGATCAACACATTGAAGTACTTAAGGAGAAAGATTCTTATAAGTACTGGACCATTAATGAGTTTATCCAGAAATTGGAAAACAAAGAGCTTGAGGAGAAGAGGAAAGCAAAAAGGTCTCAAATTCCTCAAAACCCAGAGTTGTACCATGCTAGTACATCATCTACTGTGGGTAACTCAAGTCTTGGTGGAACAGTTGCTCCTCACATAGCATGTGTTTCAAGTGTTATGGAACCACCCAAACAACCGATCAACTATTTAGCTCAAACCTCATCTTATTCACCACCATCATACACATCACCACCACAACAATCATACCCAAATTCTTTCGTTTCACCATTTTCTCCAATGCAACAAGCTGCATGCTATTCTGCAAACCAACCACAACCACAACCTCAACAACAACAATACATTTCTCAGATGAATCAGACTAATCAGAGACCAATAGTGTTGGAGACATCCAACATGAATAATGTCACTGTGGAAGTTGCTCAACAACACATTGCTTTGGTTTCAGCAATGGTTGCCTCGTACAACGGTTTAGTAGCTAGTCAAATTGGTTACAACAATCTAACCAATGAGGACTATGCTCAAATCGATAAAGAAGAAATCGAGCTTATCGATATACAGTGGGCTTTCGCAAGCATCATGAGGCGAGCAACTGAATTCATTTAAAAGACCGGAAGAACTGACTTGGCCACTACACCAAACACAACATATGGCTTCAACAAAGAGAAAGTCACTTGTTTCAATTGTGGTGGTAAAGGTCATTTCAAGAGAGAGTGTACACAGCCTGCAAAACAAGGTAACAGAAACCCATTCAACTCAAACTACCAGAATCGTCAATCTCAAAATCAAGTTTCTTATCAAAACCGACAAAACACCTCTCAAAACAACCCTAATAGACAACCAAATACACCCAACCAGAATCAAACTCAAACACCAAATAACCCAAACAGAACTATCATTCCTATCACAACACCAAATGAGCAACCACAAAATAACAATCAAAATTAAGCTTTGGTGATTCAAAATGATGAGGGATTTGACTGGACTGATATTCAAATTGGTGTTGAAGAGATAAGACCTGGTGGGAATGTGGCTTGTGTTGCTCAGCAGGATGATATTGAGGAGTCGGTAATAGTTGAGAAAGTTGAAGAAACTGAGAATGAGATTGAGGAGTCAATTGAAGAGATGAATATTGAGACTGATTCGGTTGAAGATCAGTTTGAAGAGAAAAGTTCGGGAGTTGTGATTGACTCAGTCACAGATATTCCTGAAGAAAGTGAATCAGTGTATTTAGATTCGGAGAGTGAATCAGACTCAGAAGCCAGTGTGAATTCTTTAGATGATGACATTGATCAATTGTTGGCTGAAGCTGATATTCTGAAGACAAGGAAGTCGTGTATAGTGGATGATGCCTTTACCAGAATCGACTATTCCAAGTTCTTTGCTGGGAAGGAATCTCATTTCGCTCTCATGGCTATGACCGATTCTCCGAAGCAGGTAAGTTCTGAATCCACAACTGACATTCACAGTGATAAGTATTGTGGTACTTGTGACAGATTGACATATGAGAATAAGCAACTCAGGGTACAACTTGAGAGTGCTATAATTAACTGTCAATCTTCTCGCAAGGAAGTTATAGCATTCAACAAACTGCTTGATGGTTACAAAAAGGACATTTCCGACTTAAAGAAAACTCTTTCTTTAAAACAACTGGCAATTAACAGCTATATCAATGAACTTGAAAACACTAAGTTAGAAATGGCCACCATCAAGTGTTTTGCAGAAAAGGTCAACAAAAAGCTTGAAAGCTACAAGCACATTGCATATATAGTTGACCACATCATTGATGAACCATCACAAACCACAAATTACAAGTCTGTGCCATCTCCAGTATTGTTTGAAAACCACAACTGTCATCAAGTGACACCGCAGAGTTTAGTAAAATCTGACTCTGCATCGGAAGATGAATCCAACACTTCTAGTGTTGGAGATCCAAATTCCGATGTACGACCGATTTTAGGTTTGAATGATGAAGGAGTTACTGCTGTAACTGATGATTCTGACACTGAAAGTGAGAAAACTGAGAACGTGAGTGATATTCCAAAGGAAAATCACATTATCACTAATGAACCAGTGTCACCTTCTCAGCTTTCTCATCTGATGGCTAATGCACATCGTGTCAAACAATCAGAAAAGAAAGAGGTTAAGAAGGATTCAGGTGACAAACCCGTCAAGGTATTTTATCGGATGGAAGGATCCGATAAGATCATCTCTGACGAGGAATATCCAATCAAATTTGCAAACTACTCTAAAATTGAGAAAATCTGGCAAGAGAGTACCATATGGTTTCCTAAACATGAAAGGCCAATGAAGTACCACCAAAAATTTTAAAGAAATTGTATTTGGATACTCCTAAAGAACCAAAAGTTCATGTCACCGAATTCATCAAACCAAAGCAGAAAGCAAACGGTTTTCTTGAGCCAGCTTACTCTAGGGACCCAGCTCCTGAGAGTTTAAGGCGCAGATGTGTTGATGATCAATATCCTATCAATACATTTGCTAAGCCGCATGCTCAGAATGTGTTTGAAGAGTACCGTGCATGTTTCAAGTGCGGGGAGAGAGGGCATTTACTTGCTCACTGCCCGTACATGAGGCACAAAAGGCACGAGGTTGAAATGAGGCAAACCATGAGAAAGCCGGTCGACAATCATTATTATCCTCAAAGACGATTTGTTCCTCAACCAGCACCGTTTTACAATCAAAACAATTTTTATCAAAAGAGGAATAATCGTCAATTTCACTATGATCGTCGAAACCGGATTGCAATGGAAAAACTATTAAAGAGACCTATGGTGAACACAACGGTTGATAGACAAAAGGTTCCACCAAAACCTGCTGTTAAATCAACTGTTGGACCTAACTCGGTTAAATCAGGGAAGGTTATCAAGAAAGTTTCATTTGTGAACGATACTAAGAAATCGACTGAGACTCCAAAATCTCAAATTCGAATTCTAAAACGTTCGGAACATTCTTGGACACCTAATGGTTCTCCGGGAGCCTCTACTTCAAAACCAAATGAAAAAGATGAAAAAGTTTTGAATGATTTGAAAAAGATGAATTCAAAACCAAATGTTGATGTCAATGAATCTTTGAAGGGTGATATTCAAAGACCCAAGACCACACAGGCTTGGGTCCCCCAAAAGAACTAATTGGTTTACTTGATGTGTGCAGGGAGCTTCAGTTGGCCCTGTTAGCAGTCTTTGGATTGTTGACAGTGGACCTTCAGGCCACATGACAGGTGATTTAGCACTGTTGTTCGACGTGAAGAATATTAATGGAGGGTATGTTGCATTTGCTGGAAACAAAGGAGGTTACATCACAATGGAAGGAAGTGTGAGTAACGGGATAGTGAGTTTCGAGAGAATTTCCTATGTGAAGCAGATAGATTACAATATGTTAAGTGTCAGTCAGATATGTGACAAGCAATTTTCTGTGTATTTCGACGACAAATCTTGCTATATTCTCAAACCAGGCTTTAAGATTCCAAAAGAGTGGGTAATGTTGAAGGCACCTAGAGTCAACAATCTCTACATTCTAAATATGTCAAAGGCGATGACAACTCAGGGCCAAGTGACTTGTTTTCTATCGAAGGCTACTGAGAAAGAATCAATTATGTGGCATAGAAGAATGGGACATATTCACCTCAGGAAAATGAACCATTTGGTGAAGAACGGGCTTGTCGAAGGTGTCAATGTCAAACATTTCCATTTGAACGACAAGTGTGTGAGCTGTAAGAAAGGCAAGCAACACAAACAATCCCATAAACTGAAGAAAGTAAACTCTGTTGAGATGCCACTTGAGCGGTTGCACATGGACCTATTCGGACCTGTCAAACGTAAAAGTCATCTTGGAGAGCTTTATTGTTTAGTAGTTACTGACGACTTTTCACGATTCTCATGGGTGATGTGTAACATCCGGCAAAAATCGATGTGATTCCGTACGTAATTAGTATATGTAATTAACAGTTTAAGTGCATATTTAAATTAATTGGATTAATTTAGCCTTAGAGAATAGCAAATTCCCCATAAGATGCATAGGAATGCACATGTTTAATGTTGAATCATGGCGAAATCGCGTGCGAATAAACTTGTCCGGAACGGACGTTGGTGGTTACCCGGTAAAAATTAAATAAACAAAAAGGATCCTGGACACCCAGGATATAAAATAAAGGGTATTTTCAAAAAATATAATGTGTTTGGAACTCCAAAACCATAAATGAAAACTATACATACAAATCTCCCGGTAGCGAATAAAGTGCGCGTACCGCACCCGGTACACGTATAACTAATAATTTCACCTAACGAAAGCCTAACTAACCAACCAACACTTAAACTAGGCTATGTTTAAGGGTTATTAAAGGATATTATAATGTCCGGATAACGTATAATTAAAATCCGATTAAAACTCGAACGAAACCCGAACATTATGTGTGGATCATAACCAAATTAACTAGCAAATGTTTTATGTTGTGGACCCCACGAAATCACCCAACCCAACCGGCCCCCAACCCCTCACCGCTCTCATAATATTTTTTTTGTACAAACATATATTTAGAAGATTATAAGTATGAGTGGTAAGATTTGTGAAGGGATTTCCTTATGTCCTTGTAAGATTTCATGAAATCCTCCATATCTTAGTAATCTATGGCCAAACACCCCCATATCTAATAAGATCATCTTTAAATCTCTTTTCCTTGATTTAGGGGATCATAAGCATGATATCTAGATTTGTAAAGATGGAGGTTGTACTTGGAAGATATTTATCAAATCTATATAATCTTTCATCCATATTTTAAAGCTCAAAAAAAGTATATATTCTTCTTCTTCCTCTTGGTGGCCGTAGGTTTCACCACACACACACAACATTCCCTTTTCAAGTTTCAAACTTACAAAACACACTAGATTCATGCCTTAAGTTCAAAAGTGTTGTTGCTTGAAGATTAATTCTTGGAAGGACACTCATAAACCTCCATCCAAAACTTGTGTGTTTGTGAATCTTCCCTAGCCTTGTGCTAGTTGTAAGTTTTCTTGTGCTCTTTTTCTTGCTTAAACTTGGTATTTTTCCTTGTTGTGTTTAAAGGCAAGTTATATATAAGGTTTAAATATGGCTTTAAACATAAGATATGTGTGTGTTTTATAAACAAGAATGGATGATCTAAAAATAATATATGGGTCATAGGTTTTGTTGGTGGTGTTACTATCATTTTTGTAAGTTACAAAAGTTCACATACACTTGTCTAAAAAGATGATCTAAATTTTGTCAAGGAAGATGATATGAATGCACTTAAAAATGGTGTAGAGCAACATAAAATCATTATCTAAAACATAATAACTTGATGAACTTGTAAGACCTTGAAAGATTATAAAAGTTACATCCTCAAAGTTTACTAACTTTGAAACACAAAGATGGACTTTATGGACTATACACCCAAAACCACTTACTAGTATCCTTAATAAGATCATTATGGACTATTAAAAGTGTTATAACACTAACATAAACTATAATGAAAATGTTGACTTACCAAGGTTGATTGTGTAAATGGTAGCAAATTTACAAGTGTATGTCTTCTATAAAAAAAATATTTTTATAAGGTTTATAAAAATATAAATTTCTTAACATATTGGAAAAGTATAAAAACAAAGGTTTTTATAATAATGTTAGAGAAAATAAAAACTTGGTGAACACTTGTATAAAAATGAACACTTTTATATAAATGAGAATATAAAGGTGTTGGAGCATTTTTATATATAAGTAACCAAGTCTTGGTATGAAAAATACAAATGTATTTATAAACTTCCAAGTAAAAATATGTAGAAATTAAAGGATGAATAATTTCAAGAATACATATTGTAGGAAACTTGGAAAAATTAACAAAATATACATACAAGATTAATTGAATCGGATATGGACGAGTCACGACGTGTTAACGAACTAAGACGTAAAAACGGACGGACGAGAAAAGTATCATTACGTCAAGATGAGTATAAATATATTTTAAGGATTTAAAATATATGATTTGGGGTGAAAAATACATAACACTTTCCTAAGTGTTGGAAAATATTCATGGGAGAAAAGTAACGTAAATAATTTAACGATTAAACGTTAAACTAGTGTATGGACTTAACAAGGAAAAAAAAATATATATATATATATATATATTCGACTCGACGAAAATCTTAGTATATTTATTTAATGGGAAAGTAAATATACGGGGAGGTAAGTCGAGTCGAGTGCAGAAAAACAATATATATGAATATATCGAATCGACGGGGTCCTAGTGTATTTACTTAATGGGAAAGTAAATATACGGTATGGTGAGTCGAGTCGAGCGTAGAAAACATATTATCGAACGACAAGACCTTAGTATATTTATTTGAATGGGAAAATAAATATACGGTAAAGTGAGTCGTGTCGAGTGGTAAAGATATTATATCGAACGACGAGATCTTAAGTATGATTATTTAATGGGAAAATAATTATACGTTAAGTGAAGTTGAGTCGAGAATAATATTATACAAGTTAATTAATCTTCATGAAAGTATAAATGTAACTTATAACAAGGGTAATCCATCACCAACGGACCTAGGACATATGTTTAATTTAACGGGGAATTATATGTAAATGGTGGTGTTGGGAGTTGGGTGTACAACTTGCCGGAAAAACACACGCTATAGACTTAGTGACTTACACACTAGGACGTTCGTAGGTGCTTGACCACGGACCTGCTATTCTCTGCTATTTGATTGCACGCTATACTTCAGGTGAGTTTCACGGCCCCTTTTTACTATTTTAATTGGGGGAAAGATATGTTTTGTCAAATGTTGTCACACGTTGAAATGGTTTTCAAGGATTAAAATGTGATAAGTGGCATGATGAGTACTTGAGCAGTGATCGTCACTCGGGGTTGAGTCCTCTCTTCTGTAACCATTAATTCAGGGAAATGAAACAGAAGGAATATTTGGATAGTACTATTGGTGCCTGACAAGGCCCACCCCTAATCGATAGCGTCGATTATGCATCGGCGTATGCCAGGGGTGCACGTATTCTGAAATTAAGTCGTTGGGTTCCGAGAAACGACTTGTAGCGGGGCATTATTATTAGTCTTGGTTTGGTTATGGGGCTCAAAGGATTGCTCATTATCATAGTTTGTAGGAGCTAGATACTCCTTACAAAGGCCACAAGTTGTGCAGGTTTCGCACAGGTTGTAAAAATGAAATATCGATCGACAAGATCCTAGTATAATTAATTATAGGGAAATTAATTATACGGTAAAGTGAGTCGAGTCGATGGTTGAGAAAATGTTGTTATTACGAAACTAAAACCTGTGAACTCACCAATATTTTATATATTGACGTCTCTTTTTAAACATATCTTTCAGATAACTAAGTGCTGATTAGATATGAGGCTAGTGCGGTGGAATTTGGGATGTCGGATACTGGTCGGGGTCTCATCTATTGTTACCAACGGGTTGGAACATAAATGGAAATACCCCCACGTTGAAACTTAATGTTCATTGTTTATGTAAATGTTTTGTGCAAACACTGTAACGAGATACTCACTTTCGACATCCAAACAAATTGATCTTTTCTAATTAAATATAGTTTGTGTTAATCTTGACTTTGATATGCATTCGAGCGTTGCGCCACGTGTTTCCGCCATTGGCGTGGTGTGACAGAAGTGGTATCAGAGCCAAGGTTATAGCGAACTAGCATTTTGTAAAATCTAGACTATAACCGGTTTCGGCTCGAAAAAAAAAGTTTTCAAAACTAAAACACAACAAAATATTTTTAGAAAAGAAAGAAATTTGTACATGGGATGTACAAGGGGAAATTCCGACCGACTAGCCATGTGTGTCAATATATAAAGTATTAGAAAATACGGATTGGAATGTTTATGTTCTGTGGAAATCCGATTTTCTAAGATTAGTTAATACATATACGTAGTACGGATATTTTGCCAGTAAGGATGTCGTGTCACGCTTCACCTTAGTCCACACTCTTGCATCGATCACTAGTACCAGCAAGTGGGAAGGATGTTGTAATCTACGAGGAGCTCACTCGCTTACCTGTAGACGGGATGATCGGAAGGACTAATTTCTATCGCGCTAATAGATGTCACCATTTTGTTATGGTGTGGAGGCGAATCTTATTCAAGTCTTTTGTTGTAGGAAGCCTTTGTTGTTGGATCAGGAAGCTCGGAACTAGCGGGCAACAAGATTACCTGGCAACACAAATTATCATTACGGGTGCACACGTAATAATAGTTTGGGGTGCACGGTAACCTTGGTGGGCGCTAGGGTCGGGGTTGGTGATCACTCCTTGTCTTGTTAGTTCTTGTTCTTTAGATTCAGTCTTATTTTTGATTGGCCTACGAGTTAAAAGGGGGGACTCGTTGATGTCCCTTGATTTCGATCCTTGAAACCCAATGAGCTTTCTTCAATATTGCCTCTAAGGTTCGAACACGAAAGAGCACGGACGTCTATTTATATGAGGAATCTGACGTAAACCCTCACATCGGATAGAGACGGGAGACGATAACTTCCTTGTATAGGAGTTGAATGCCTCCGTCACAAAGTTCTTCCAAAGGAGCAGACGTACAAGAATACACGGCCTATCGATGCGAGAAATGTCGGGTATGATGCGTGGGAGGTTATACCCGGAACCCAGTGAAGACCTAAGGTGCGTTCCTGCAAGACCAGTGCGTTTTGAGAACGGGAACCTGTGTGGATCAGATATGAGACTCGTGGCCCGTGTGCTGCTGTATTGCTATTGTGAATAAGTCTTACTCAATCTAACGCATGCCTAAGTTGTCTTCAAGGGTAGAGTACTTTTCTTCTCCTTTTGGAGGACAGAATCAAAGTTGCTGAGTTAGGAAGCTTGATCATTGTTATCTGGAAGGCTCGATAGCCCTCGTCTGAATCGACAATATTGGTTGTTCCCATACAGTAGTGGATTGGTTGCGAAATCAGCATGCCATATTGTACATCCGCGAGTCATAGGGATGTGCTAAACTTCGATGATGTCGAAAGTTTCGGCCACTAATCACGACCGCGGAAGCATTTGCCAATGTTATGATGACGGCGTGTAGTGGAAACAGCAAGCCCCAGTCGGCGTTTGGCTATGGGCTCACTCGGAAGTGCATACGATTAACTCAGGGGAAGCCAATGCTCGATATACTAAGTGTTCAAGTGTGGTTCAACACCCTTTGCAATAGCGCTAGATCGTATTCCGAAAGATGATTTGTGATGGGCTTAGCATATTGGTGCTTACGTCATACTACTTTCTTGAGGTGCAAAACTCATCGTAAGACTCTTCTATCTACCTCCTGTTTGTTTTTCAAGTATTATTGGTAGTCTCGCTTCAGTCGATGAACGCCAGAGTAGGTTCGATACGTGTACTGTGCTTGAATCCGTCATAAATCCTGGGGAGTGGAACCACACTTTGGGAATCGTGTGGAAGTGGTCACGTTATTCTGTTAAATTAAACTTACCCATGGGACAACAATTCCGTTGCTCTTGTTGCAATAACGTTCGTCACCCTCGTCACGGCGACGAGACTAGTTATCTCTGTGGGGTGACAATTGATGCGAAGTGTTTTCCATCAATCCCCATAGATATTGAGACGATGTGTTCCCTCGTCACGGTGGTTTATAAACTAAGGTTGCGAGATCCATTCGTTATGGACAATGTGACCTGGGTAATCACTTGTCGTATTCCGATGCTCTCACTGCGTGGCCTATCAGGAAGAAAGTTCACTGGCCTTGCTTAGGTAGCGGAGAGGCATTTCAGTTGATAAGTCTAAGGCTCCCGTCGAGCCTGTTGTTGCTCTTGTTATTGTTCTATGGCTCAAGCGAATCCTGATGACATTGTTAAGTACGTAGCTCTTGCTGTATTTGTTGTTGTTTTTGTTCATGTGGCTCTGATCGAACTTGATGTTGTTGTTATTTTTGAGGCTCCTGCTGAGGTTACTGTCGTTGACTTGGATGTCTATATGACCGTTGCCAAGCTGCTGTGACCATGTCTATGTCTCGATGGAATTCGTTGTTGTTAACCCCATTTTCTTTGAGACTTTTGTTGAACCCCTCGTTACTATTCCTTGGGCTCTTGCCCGGTTTAATATTGTTAATGGTTTCCAGCCATAGGTTGAGTCTGTCAATATTGGTGTTGCCATCATTCCAGTGACTTATATCAACCTTAAAATCGCTCTCTCTATGAACAATATCGGCTTGAGTAGTCAGCTCAAGTATGTGGAACCCATCGTTCCCATTTCTGTTATGATTACGGATACCTTGTTGACCCAATCGTTCCTACCATTGAACCCATGGAGGATAGGTTTGAGGTCGAAGGAACAGATACAAATCCCGCCCCCACAAGTGAGCTGAGACTCATCGGGATGCGTGCTCACCATAACGGAGCTCTTGTTGATGTGGACTGTGGATTTTCCATGTTGAGCGTCATATTATCGTGTGCAATTATGCTGTTGTGTTACCCCCAGCGATTGTGCATGCTTGCAGTTGCATTATTTTTGCCGATTGCGTACCCATGTGGTTGCGATGCGTGGCGTTGTCGACTATGCATTCCTGTCATTGTGCTGCTCCTGCAGTAGTGTAGCCTTGCTGTCGTGTTTCCGTGTTGTTGCGTTGATCTTGTTGCGGTGTTACCTTGTCGTCATGCTTCTCTGTCGTCGTGTTGTTCCTGTGCGATGTTCCCTTGTTGATGTATTTCGTGGATGTGTTGCTGTCATGTCGTGTTATTTCAACTATCTTGTTGCTCCCTGGATGTATTGTTGCAGCTGTTGAATTGCCTTGATGATGTGATGACTTGTCGTTTGCTTCACTCTTGGTTTCCTCGAGATGGGGACATCACCTCACCCCTCGTTGATGTCATGGTTCTGTCAATGTGATTGTTTGGTGTCGATATTGGTTACGTGAGATTTTGGGTGTCTAACGAACTTCCTGGGAGTCATACTAAGACACTCTAGTCTTAGTGATTGCACATGTATCTCCCTAAGGTCTGAATCTCGTGGTCGTGAGTAATTGACCGAACCATGTGTCGACCTCCTTATATGCTCGCGCATTTCGTGAGCATTGCCTCTTCAAAATATAAGGCATCAATGACGCCATGTCCAGCCTTAACTTTTTACGCGCATTTTGGTCGACTAACCACACTCGGATCATGTCGGAAAGAAATCCCATGATTCACACATGACAAGGTGAGGCTCGTCTTTATGATAAGGAATTTTGAATGTGTCTCGAACCCCGAAGGTATCGAGTGATTGTGAGCAATATTATGACCCCTACCTTTGGGACTAGCAAGAGTTGAAAGACTCAATTCCTTTATTGCTCATCCCAGTGGATTCATTTGACGTCATACATGCTGACGTGTCGTACTGATGATTATGGAAATACCATTGTGGACCCACCTGAGGCATGTGCATTGGTGGAGTCCCTGGTACATGATTCGGAGGCCTTACGAAACCCTGAATCCAGAAGGGCGTGTAGCATTGTCTACTCTATGAAGGCGTTACCCTATCGTGTTGAGATGATTGATCGTCTTGTCCCTTCGATTAATGTGGTTATTCCTCCGATGGTAGGTTTATCTTGCCTTGGTGTCGTTGCGTGGAGTCTTGGAATGGTGGAACCATTTCGACCTTGGGTCGATACTAGTGTTCCCAGTTATCCTTTAGTAGCATTGCTCGTGCTAGAGAAAAATTCCTTGTCTTTGACAGACACTATTAGAGACACCATAGTATTGTGAGCTGCCAGGTCAGTGCGTATGGTACTTGACTAATCAAGATGAGCTTGAAAGCTTACATATTGCACCCATATGTGTGACTATCCGAGTCGTTGAATGAGATGCCTTATGGGAAGGCTGAAGACTATTGCTTGCGGTGCGATCTTAGTCGTTTGTTTGTTTTAGGTAATGACTTTGGCGCATGAAGCCGTCAAGCCAAACGTGAAATCTATGCCAAATGCAATCATATATGACTCGATTTCACCTTTTACCTCGAAAGGTCCCGAAGAGATGGAACCTTCGGCGAGTGAGGGTTCCGGTTGCAGGACTCCTTTCACTCAAATCTCTGCATGAGATCTGATAGTCAATTCATGGGTGTGTGGCCTGTATTATTCAGAGATGACTTATTAGTTTGCTAATGACGATAGGACACCAGTGCCCGTAAGGCACATATAACAGGACAAGTACTGGGTAGCCTTGTTTTGGGTGGCTACCGGTTCTCTGTATACCGTTTCGATGGAGGCCAGCATGTCAAGATGTTGTCGAAACCCTGTCCCCTGTTTGTTGCGGCAACCATATTATGATGTTCCATGTATCACATTCCGGTGTTGACCAATGTGCTAGAAGCATCTAGTAATTTGTATTTAAGTCGGCTTTTAATTCGCGCGGATTGTGAAATCGTACGGCCCGGGTGTCGTATATACACTGCTTACTGTCAGGGAACTGAGGGGTGAAAGCGACGCAAAAACTTTTGACCCCCATCAGTCCCTACTAGACGCCCTAGTACCATTAACCACAATTGCTCGGGTGGGAGGTAGCAAATCAGTACCTAGGGGATCCTACGGAAATAGAAGTCCCATGTTGAATGTAGTTGTTCGGTCGACAAGAACCTAGTATATTTATCTTAATGGGGAGATAAATATACGGTAAAGCGAGTCGAGCCGAAGGATAAATAAAATGGAATACCCGACGAGGTTTCCAAGGGGACTTGTATGACCATTATGGGGTACGGTAAGATCACCTGTTTGACATTACCATGCCAACCAAGGTGTCCCGTGGTCGGGATGTGACCCGAGCGATGATTGGTTGCTGTTGGAAACCCTCTTATTCTTTACTCACCTATAGCTCCGAGATGAGGCATATGGATGGCTACCTATACTCTTGGAGAGTCATAGCTAGACTCTGGATTGACGACTTCCATTATATCGGATTGTAGTAGTCACTCTACCTTAAGTTCGACTAACTTTGTACACAAGCATGGGATACTCGATTTGAGACGAGTATGGCTTGTCATTTTCGGACAAATTGAAGGTACTTGACGGAATTGTTCCGTAATGACACGATTGATGTCCGTGGCACATCGAATTCGTGTGCTTCATCGCCAGAATTTCCTATGTGATAGGAATTATCACGCTATCGTTCGGGGTGTACTGCTCAAAGCCCTTTTGGAGGGCATACGGGTACATCTCTAGTACGTTGAATGACAGACGGAGATAGACACATAATCTGGTTTGAGTTATTCGAGTGATGGCCAGTAAATGTTATAGATTAGAGACCGCTTGGATGAGATGCGAACCTATTAAGAAGTCATACGAACAAGGCGTAGGCCTTAAGAACTGGTAATATGTTTTCACTAAGAATTATACTCTGAGAGGGTGTCGATAAGCATAGAAATTGTAGTAGGCCAAATTCTTGATACTCCAGTGGCACGGAGATATCGATCAAAATTGGTCTCGTAACGATTAAGCTCGAACTATCGCCAGAGCTTAGTGAGACTCTTGATGAATCCCGCAAGTCTGGCCTGAGGAAGCATTGTCAGTTCCTCTACCGATGGAAGTCCGGTTGGCGTTAAGCTCTACTATTTCGGGAAACCGATAGATGTGTCAGATTGGGATGTTCAAGATCTTAGTCATAGCTGGACCATGATATTGTGTTGTTAGAGCACTAAGCGTGAACCTGAGTTCACATAGGAAAGAGGAGATCTCGTGAAGCGCAAACACCCCACCATGTTCAAGGATACTATTATAATGGATAACTTGAACTGAATTCCGGGACGGAATTCTCTTAACGGGGGAGAATGTAACATCCGGCAAAAATCGATGTGATTCCGTACGTAATTAGTATATCTAATTAACAATTTAAGTGCATATTTAAATTAATTGGATTAATTTAGCCTTAGAGAATAGCAAATTCCCCATAAGATGCATAGGAATGCACATGTTTAATGTTGAATCATGGCGAAATCGCGTGCGAATAAACTTGTCCGGAACGGACGTTGGTGGTTACCCGGTAAAAATTAAATAAACGAAAAGGATCTTGGACACCCAGGATATAAAATAAAGGGTATTTTCAAAAAATATAATGTGTTTTGGAACTCCAAAACCATAAATGAAAACTATACATACAAATCTCCCGGTAACGAATAAAGTTCGCGTACCGCACCCGGTACACGTATAACTAATAATTTCACCTAACGAAAGCCTAACTAACCAACCAACACTTAAACTAGGCTATGTTTAAGGGTTATTAAAGGATATTATAATGTCCGGATAACGTATAATTAAAATCCGATTAAAACTCGAACGAAACCCGAACATTATGTGTGGATCATAACCAAATTAACTAGCAAATGTTTTATGTTGTGGACCCCACTAAATCACCCAACCCAACCGGCCCCCAGCCCTCACCGCTCTCATAATATTTTTTTTGTACAAACATATATTTAGAAGATTATAAGTATGAGTGGTAAGATTTGTGAAGGGATTTCCATATGTCCTTGTAAGATTTCATGAAATCCTCCATATCTTAGTAATCTACGGCCAAACACCCCCATATCTAATAAGATCATCTTTAAATCTCTTTTCCTTGATTTAGGGGATCATAAGCATGATATCTAGATTTGTAAAGATGGAGGTTGTACTTGGAAGATATTTATCAAATCTATATAATCTTTCATCCATATTTTAAAGCTCAAAAAAAGAATATATTCTTCTTCTTCCTCTTGGTGGCCGTAGGTTTCACCACACACACACAACATTCCCTTTTCAAGTTTCAAACTTACAAAACACACTAGATTCATGCCTTAAGTTCAAAAGTGTTGTTGCTTGAAGCTTAATTCTTGGAAGGACACTCATAAACCTCCATCCAAAACTTGTGTGTTTGTGAATCTTCCCTAGCCTTGTGCTAGTTGTAAGTTTTCTTGTGCTCTTTTTCTTGCTTAAACTTGGTATTTTTCCTTGTTGTGTTTAAAGGCAAGTTGTATATAAGGTTTAAATATGGCTTTAAACATAAGATATGTGTGTGTTTTATAAACAAGAATGGATGATCTAAAAATAATATATGGGTCATAGGTTTTGTTGGTGGTGTTACTATCATTTGTAAGTTACAAAAGTTCACATACACTTGTCTAAAAAGATGATCTAAATTTTGTCAAGGAAGATGATATGAATGCACTTAAAAATGGTGTAGAGCAACATAAAATCATTATCTAAAACATAATAACTTGATGAACTTGTAAGACCTTGAAAGATTATAAAAGTTACATCTTCAAAGTTTACTAACTTTGAAACACAAAGATGGACTTTATGGACTATACACCCAAAACCACTTAATAGTATCCTTAATAAGATCATTATGGACTATTAAAAGTGTTATAACACTAACATAAACTATAATGAAAATGTTGACTTACCAAGGTTGATTGTGTAAATGGTAGCAAATTTACAAGTGTATGTCTTGTATAAAAAAAATATTTTTATAAGGTTTTATAAAAATATAAATTTCTTAACATATTGGAAAAGTATAAAAACAAAGGTTTTTATAATAATGTTAGAGAAAATAAAAACTTGGTGAACACTTGTATAAAAATGAACACTTTTATATACATGGGAATATAAAGGTGTTGGAGCATTTTTATATATAAGTAACCAAGTCTTGGTATTAAAAATACAAATGTATTTATAAACTTCCAAGTAAAAATATGTAGAAATTAAAGGATGAATAATTTCAAGAATACATATTGTAGGAAACTTGAAAAAATTAACAAAATATACATACAAGATTAATTGAATCGGATATGGACGAGTCACGACGTGTTAGCGAACTAAGACGTAAAAACGGACGGACGAGAAAAGTATCATTACGTCAAGATGAGTATAAATATATTTTAATGATTTAAAATATATGATTTGGGGTGAAAAATACATAACACTTTCCTAAGTGTTGGAAAATATTCATGGGAGAAAAGTAACGTAAATAATTTAACGATTAAACGTTAAACTAGTGTATGGACTTAACAAGGAAAATATATATATATATTCGACTCGACGAAAATCTTAGTATATTTATTTAATGGGAAAGTAAATATACGGGGAGGTAAGTCGAGTCGAGTGCAGAAAAACAATATATATGAATATATCGAATCGACGGGGTCCTAGTGTATTTACTTAATGGGAAAGTAAATATACGGTATGGTGAGTCGAGTCGAGCGTAGAAAACATATTATCGAACGACAAGTCCTTAGTATATTTATTTGAATGGGAAAATAAATATACGGTAAAGTGAGTCGTGTCGAGTGGTAAAGATATTATATCGAACAGCGAGATCTTAAGTATGATTATTTAATGGGAAAATAATTATACGTTAAGTGAAGTTGAGTCGAGAATAATATTATACAAGTTAATTAATCTTCATGAAAGTATAAATGTAACTTATAACAAGGGTAATCCATCACCAACGGACCTAGGACATATGTTTAATTAAACGGGGAATTATATGTAAATGGTGGTATTGGGAGTTGGGTGTACAACTTGCCGGAAAAACACACGCTATAGACTTAGTGACTTACACACTAGGACGTTCGTAGGTGCTTGACCACGGACCTGCTATTTGATTGCACGCTATACTTCAGGTGAGTTTCACGGCCCCTTTTTACTGTTTTAATTGGGGGAAAGATATGTTTTGTCAAATGTTGTCACACGTTGAAATGGTTTTCAAGGATTAAAATGTGATAAGTGGCATGATGAATACTTGAGCAGTGATTGCCACTCGGGGTTGAGTCCTCTCTTCTGTAACCATTAATTCAGGGAAATGAAACCGAAGGAATATTTGGATAGTACTATTGGTGCCTGACAAAGGCCCACCCCTAATCGATAGCGTCGATTATGCATCGGCGTATGCCAGGGGTGCACGTATTCTGAAATTAAGTCGTTGGGTTCCGAGAAACGACTTGGAGCGGGGCATTATTATTAGTTTTGGTTTGGTTATGGGGCTCAAAGGATTGCTCATCATCATAGTTTGTAGGAGCTAGCTACTTCTTACAAAGGCCACAAGTTGTGCAGGTTTCGCACAGGTTGTAAAAATGAAATATCGATCGACAAGATCCTAGTATAATTAATTAATGGGAAATTAATTATACGGTAAAGTGAGTCGAGTCGATGGTTGAGAAAATGTTGTTATTACGAAACTAAAACCTGTGAACTCACCAATATTTATATATTGACGTCTCTTTTTAAACATATCTTTCAGGTAACTAAGTGCTGATTAGATATGAGGCTAGTGCGGTGGAATTTGGGATGTCGGATACTGGTCGGGGTCTCATCTATTGTTACCAACGGGTTGGAACATAAATGGAAATACCCCCACGTTGAAACTTAATGTTCATTGTTTATGTAAATGTTTTGTGCAAACATTGTAACGAGATACTCACTTTCGACATCCAAACAAATTGATCTTTTCTAATTAAATATAGTTTGTGTTAATCTTGACTTTGATATGCTTTCGAGCGTTGCGCCACGTGTTTCCGCCATTGGCGTGGTGTGACATGATGTGTTTGCACCATGAAAGTGATACGTTTAACAATCTGAAAGTTCTGTTCACTCGGTTAGAGAATGTCTATGGTCTAAAGATCAAAAGAATTCGGAGTGATAATGGGACGGAGTTCAAAAATGCATAGATGGATGCTCTTTGTGAAGACAAAGGAATTCATCATGAATATTCTGCTCCGTATACCCCTCAACAGAATGGTGTCGCTGAATGGAAAAACAGGACTCTCATAGAAACGGCAAGGACAATGCTCGCAGACTCAAATCTTCCAGTAATGTTCTGGAACGAAGCGATCTATGCAGCAAATTATACACTAAATCGGGTCTTAACAGTGAAGAAGTTTGGCAAAACCTCTTATGAGCTGTTGAACCGACAAAAGCCAAACTTGGAGTATCTAGAACCTTTTGGGGCTCCATGCACGATGTTTAATCCAGGAGAAAAGTTTAGTCCGAAAGCTGAAGAGGGATATTTTGTTGGATATGCAACCCCGCTCAAACGGGTATTCAACAAAAGAACTCAACAGGTGGAGGATTGGGCAAATGTTGAGGTTCAACGGTATACTCAAAACGTGCAGGGAAATGGTCCTGATTGGATGTTTGACTACAAAGATTTTTTTGAATCATTCAATCTAGATAGCTTGGTTGAAGAGGCTGTTATCAGATTACTTTACGAGTGTGAAAACGCAGCGACTTCACCATTGGTGCGTCCGATCACCGTAACTCCTCCAACAGCTTCTAATGATACCAATGCTCCTGTACCAGAAGAAGAAATTTTTCAAGAAGCCTCAACTACACTTGATACTTCAGAATCGAAAGATGATGGATATTTTGATGAAGCTATTCTTGATCATGCAACCGAGGCACCGCCAGTGAACCCAAATCCAGATGTTGCTTCATCGTCTAACACGGGTAATGATCTGGATGCAGTGGAGAACTTGACTACTCAGACGGAAGTGATTGTACCTGAACATCCGGAATCACGGATTCATCGTATTCACCCGCTAGAGCAAGTTATCGGTGACCCTGGTAGAAGTGTTATGACAAGAGGACAGCTACACAGTGTCAACTCACCAGAAAGTTTTGGTGTTTTAGCTTTATATGCAAAAATACAAAAATCTGGTTGTCAGAATGATTGGTCGTTTGCATGTTATGTTTCGCAGGTTGAGCCGCGGACATACAAAGAAGCTCTTTTGGATGATGCTTGGGTCGAGGCGATGCAAGAGGAGTTGTTGCAATTTCAGAAGTTGGGCGTCTGGACACTTACAGATTTACCTCCGGGAAGGAAGAAGATTGGTACCAAGTGGGTATTCAAATGTAAGAAAGATGACAGAGGTGTGATCGTGAGAAACAAAGCCAGATTGGTAGTGCAAGGATTTCATCAAGTTGAAGGAATTGACTACAATGAGATATATGCACCCGTGGCACGCATAGAAGCTATCCGAATGTTTCTAGCGTTTGCCTCATACAAAAAATTCAAGGTGTATCAAATGGATGTCAAAAGTGCGTTTCTCTACGGTGTGGTCAAGGAAGAGGTCTACGTCGGTCAACCTCCGGGCTTTGAAGATCCTATCCACCGGGATAAGGTTTACGTTCTAAACAAAGCGCTGTACGGGTTGCACCAGGCTCCACGCCAATGGTACGAGGAGCTAAGCACGTACCTCATGTCCAAAGGATTCAAACGCGGATTGGTCAACTGCACACTGTTTACAAAGAAAACAGGGGATGATTTGCTTCTCGTCCAGATTTATGTAGACGATATTATTTTTGGCTCAACTAACGAACTTCTTTGTAGAGAATTTGAACGTGTAATGCAGGAAAAGTTTGAGATGAGTGCGATGGGAGAAATGCAGTTTTTCCTCGGCTTGCAGGTGGATCAAAGACTAACGGGGATCTTTATTCATCAAACCAAATACGTATCTGAAGTCTTGAGCCGGTTCCAGATGGAAGATTCCAAGCCGATAGACACCCCGATACAACCTAATCACGGGATTGGTGTTGACGCTAAGGGGGAGCTGACAGAACCATTTACATACAGAGCAATCGTCGGATCTCTGATGTATCTCACTGCATCAAGGCCAGACATAATGTTCGCTATATGCCTCTGCGCACATTTCCAATCAAAGTCGAAACAAAGTCATCTGACAGCGGTCAAGCGTATCCTTAGATATCTGAAGGGTTGTCCGTCGAGAGGACTATGGTACCCTAATGACGATAATTTTGACTTTATCGCTTTTAGTGATGCAGATTGGGGCGGCTGTGACAAAGACAGCAAATCCACAACGGCTGGATGTCAGTTTTTAGGGAGTAGGCTCATGACTTGGCAGTGTAAGAAGCAGACTTCGGTCGCATTATCTACTTGCGAAGCAGAGTATGTAGCAGCCTCGAGTTGTTGCTCACAGGTTCTCTGCATTCAGCAGCAGATGGTGGATTACGGTTTGCAATTTCTTAAAACCCCTATTCACTGTGATAATGAAGCCGCAATTGCATTAACTAAAGACACGGTCAATCACTCGAAAGCTAAGCATATCCGGATTAAGTATCACTTTATCCGTGATTGCTATGCAAAAGAGTTGATCGATATGGTCAAAATCCACACTGACTATCAGAGAGCGGATGTTTTCACAAAAGCTTTTGATAAATCCAGATTCGATTATCTCTTAAAAGTAAACGGTATAAAAGAAAAACAAGACTGATCATCACCTCGGTTTATCATTTTTAGTTTTCAAATTTTCTTTAAGTTTTTACAGTTTTTCAGAAAAATTCAAATACCCAAAAATATGTTTTACATTTTAGGGGGAGTCTTTATTCAGAAAAACCAAAAACATTGAAAAATTCAAAAAGCCATAAAAATAGAAAAATCCAAAATGATTTCCAGGATAAAAAGAGGCAATGATAGTACATCAGTGGGGATCTGACACAGGCTAAAGATATGTAATGCAATATGAGGCGTGTGTTGATTTCGTGTGATGTGCTGATAGGCTTCGTAGACTAATTACTGCGTGCATTAGTGATACAAACATAACGAACTACTCGTTCGTGGCTGAACACCTCATGGGCATATGGTCTTAGTACCGTAATTTCGTTTGATAGAGTTGCCAAAATCTGAGGTTTTAGGTCGTTATGTTATTGTTATCCGGGATATTCTGATTGAACTTTTGTCGTATTAATTTACGGACCTAGTTTCAATCAGAATATTTGCTAAAAGAGCTTTAATGCCAAAACCAAAAGTTACCGAATTGAGGAACTTCATGTTTATTATTGATCAAAGATCATTAATTGCATCGTGTCAATTTACTGATGCAAATCAGTAATTGATATCAGCCTCAACCTGGTATATATGCACATGTTACTTTGCTGCATTCGTTTGCTGACCTGTACACCTCGTTGCTATATATCTTGTAACTAAACGGATAACTTTGGCTTAATCACGTGTAACGAGGAAGCTTTGTGCAATCTCTTGATACGGGAGTATGTCGTGTGTGTGGGAACCACAACGTGTTAGTATAATACATTTGATATCGTATCATTTTAACGCACTGCATAACAGTCTGCATGTGAGTTTATGTGGACAACAATATCAGCAGTTGCCGGATCACACATTGTTTCTAATGATAATATAAATCAGATCAACGCTGTGATCAGATTTCTCAAAATCTGATATGATCCTCTTACCGGATAATCACAAAACATTTACTGTTTTTGTTTACATCTGTGCATTTTATTTTTGTTTTACAAAAAGATACAAATCTCAAAAAGATTTTAGGTGTGTTTTAATATAAATTTCAGAAAAACCAAAAGTTTTACATTCTGTGTTATTTTTAGATAACCGATGGTGTTTGATGGTCATTTTCTGAGATTTGATGAATCAATCTGAGCTTTGTATCATTTAAAACTGAAATAATGTATGTTTAAGGCTTAATACGTTGAAAAATGTTTGAACGGGATTTGATTTCGTGATTTGGTAAAATTTCAAAAATTTTCCATTTCACATTCGCCCCTTAGTTTGGTCGAATGTGGAAAATTCTTTACATTCGTACCAAACAATTGGACTAAAGTGGGTGTTCTATTGAAGATTTTTACATTCGATCCTCTGTTCTACATTCGCCTCTTTAATTAGGGACGAATGTGGAATATATCTCACATTCGCCCACATGTAACGGTCGAATGTAGACTTGTATATAAGCACCTTATCAGGTTCGAACCCTCATTCGAACAAATTTTCAAAATAGCAAAACCTTGTTGCTTTGATTCTGTTGATCCCTAATTATTGTTCCTCGCCATTTAATGATCTTGTTGATACTTTTTACACAGGTAATGGACCTGTAATGAAGTCTGAATTGGGGTTTTTATTCACGAACCCTAGTTTTCATCATCTGGACTGTTATAGACTGTGTTAGATCGTTTATTTGTTTTGGATTCAATCCTTATTGATTTTAGGGGGAGAGTGTAGAAAAACTAGGTTTAATTCATTGGAATTGGGTGTTTATCGATTGATTGAAAAAGCCGAACCCTAGTTTTCTTTTAAAATCAATAATAACTGAATACACAACACAATTGATTGTTCAAATCACTTAGTCGGTTACTTTAGAGATTATATGAATCAAAATCAGTGGTTAAAACATATCAGAAAAACACTTTGAATTTTTGGGTAAAAACAGCCACATTCGACCAGGGCGAATGGGACGAACCTGAGTTTTTCTGGTCGAAGGTGACATTTTAAGGGTCGAAGGTGAATCATAGTGGACGAATGTGGATTTTGTTTATTGAATCTTCACATTCGAACCATATTTTCCACTTTCGTGCCTCATAAATCTCACATTCGTACTCACGATGGGGCGAATGTGAATTTTGAAAATTCTAAAATTTCAAAGTTTGTCGTTTTTGATTGTTTTTGGCGTATTTTCCTTGATTTTGTTTTCCAGATTATTCTAATGGCAGAACAACCAGCAGAAAATGTGGAGATTCCCGTGGAAGAAGTTCCTGTGCAAGAAGTTCCAATACAGGAAGCTCCAGTGGAGAACGTTGTTCAAGCGTGGCCGTTCGAACCTCCTCATAACTGTTGTGCCTTTGTAGGAGAAGTTCAGAAGAACACTGAATTTACTGGTATCATTGACTTTCTCAGAAGAAGTAGGATAATTCATGCCATTGCTACACCTACTATAATCTACAAAGATATTGTGGAAGAGTTCTGGAGTAAAGCTCGTTATGATTTCTGGGAAGGAAAGACTGCTATAGTAAGCGAGATTCAGGGAGAATTTGCTTTGGTGACTGAAGAAGATATTAGAGAAGCATTGAGAATCAAGGATGATGATTGTATGGATCCAAGGTGTTTATCATGGACAGAACAGAGAGTTTGCTTTCTACGTATGAAATATAACGGTCCGATTACTGATGGGACATTACATAAGGGAAAGCTGAGTGTACAATTCAAGTATTTCGCTCACGTTATTATACATGTGTTCGGGTCGGTGAGTGGAGGATATGACGTGATGAGAAAGAGTCTGAGCTCGTTGATGGTGGCACTGGCGTTAAACAAACCATTCAACATAGCTGGGATGATTCTGGATCATATGTTAGAGATGTTGAAGGGCTTGAAATCGAAGAAATTCCTGTTGTATCCAAGATTCTTGATGATGATTTTTGATCACAAGTATCATAAGTTGAAGAAGGATCCTACAATGGTGTTGGGACAAGATCACATGAATATCAGAACTCTGGTTAGAATGAAGGGTTATAAGGGTATTCCCAATGATGAAAAGCCACCGTACAAGAATCTATTTGGTCACTTGATCAATCCGGGTTACACTGACCCAGGGGAGAACAAGGCTAGACATGATAACAGTGAATCAGACAATTATGATCCACTAGTACATGCAGATGCTACCACGAAAAGAAAACGTCAAGTCAAGAATGCCGGAGCCAAAGGGAAGGGCAAGGCAAAGGCTGATGTAACTGAACCTGCAAAGAAGCATAAGACAAGAAAGAAGAGTACTGCGAAGAAAGGTACTTGTTTGCTAGATGAAGATTCTGTCGATTCTGAAGAGACAGAAGAAGATGAACAATGGGATTCTAATACTGAGTTATTGAGGAAGAACTCCAAACGCAAGGCCACTGCTGTTGGAGAGTCTGAATCATTGAACAAAGCAGTTGAAGATCAATTACAAAAGGAGCCAATTGATATTGAAGGTGATTTAGGGCTTGATACTGAAGATTTTGATGGATCTACAGTAGTTGTGAATTTGAAGAAGCCTAAACACAAGTCGATGGCTAAGAGAGACACTAAAGAGAGCAGGAAAAAGTTGCGAGAGAAAGAGATAGAAATGCTACTAAAAGGGAAGAAAGTCCCTGATGCTGGTACTTCCTCAAAGGTTTCCTCACCGGCTGCTAAGAAACAAAAGAAGTCTTCCAAAGAATCTGAAGTAGTACCTAATCTGGAATCTACTTTAGAGAATGTTTTAAACATGTTCAGGAAGCCAGAAAAAGAGAAAACTCCTGTTGCTGAATCTTCCAAATCTAAAGTCACAGTTTCTGATGACGTGATGAAGAAAGTAAATAAACAACTGGAAGATATGATGAAGATGTTAACAGCACAGCAAGTTCAGATAGAAAAATTCAAGAAGAATGAAGAAAAGATGTTGCAAATAGTTGTCGCTTCCAAAACAAATCAAGACGAACTTGAAAAGAAGCTGAAACAACTTGAAGATGAAAAGAATGAGCTTGATGTGAAGTGCAACGGGAATAGGAGAATGATCAAGAGTGTAAGAAAAGAAAATAAGGAGTTGAAGAAAGAAAACAAGAGAATGAGTGATTTACTTGATAAACTATATGGAGAAGCTCCAAAACTAAAAGAATGAGAAGAAGATAAAGAAAAGGAAGAAGAACAAGTTGACTATGAAGAATCTTCTGATGATGAAGAAGGAGATGATGAATCAGATGATGGATCTGATGATGATGATGATGCTGAGGGGAAATCAGGTGATAAGAAGAATGATGATGATGAGAGTAGTAGTGATGATGATGATGATGATAATGATGATATGAGCAAGTTTACATTTGAGGAGAGACAGACCAAGAAGGGAAGTTCTGGTCAATCTAGCTCAAAGAAAGCAGGAGAGAATGTTGATGCTGATGATAACATATTCTGGACAGAAAAGATTAGAGCGTTATCAGATGATGAAAAGAATGTGTATAGAGAAATGTTGAACAGGAGAGAGTGGACCATTGAGTTTACTGGAAAGTTTGCTGATATATTCCAATCTGAAGATATGAGATATGAATTGGAATATAATGATCCTGATTTAGAGGATGGTGAAGTGTCAGCTGCTGTGTCAAAAGAAATTCTTGAAGGAATTGTGCAGCGAGTTGGTAAGACACTGGAAGAGATTATGTCTGATCAAATGATTCCAGACATTCCTGAAAAGGATGTTGGAAATCATTCTGATGATAAGCTAACACCAGAGGCTGAGGAGATTGAAATAGAAGATATTACATATGAAGAGTATCCCCAAAACTTCAGAGAAACTGATGAGAATGAAGTTTTCCCAGACTTTACTGAAACACATATGAGAGAAGCTAAGAAGAAAGCTGAACAGAAGAGTGAAGAATTTGTTAAGAATGTGTTTGGTGATGATAAACAGAAACCATCGTCTGAACAAAGTGATGAATTGAAGACTTTGTTACAGAAGCTAAAAGAGAAGAATGAGAAAAGACCGAAACCAGAAGCACAGGGAGGATTCTATAGATATCACAACCAGAAGTTCAAAGGCAGAGCACTGGGTTGGAAATATCTTAGAAGTCTCAAGTGTATTGCTGTGAAGTGGGAGACTGGAATTCTGTACTTTTACAGATTCTATGATTTGCTGACTCTACCGTACTGGGCGGTAAGAGATATCTGTCGGTTCAGGATGACTGGTGCTTCGGTGAATAATACAGCAGTAGGATGGTTTGCTGATAAGCTTGTCTGGGAGAGCAGAACTAAATGGGATATGTTCAAGCCTCAGTACCCGAGAAGAAAGGTTCATAGAGACATTGATCCAAAGACGGGTAAAAAGAAAGTGACGTTGATTTATAAAGCTCCTTTGGTGATGAAGAAAATACCGCTAATGCCAATACAACAGCATTTCAGTGAAGACTTTATTGTATGGTATTATGATTGGAGGAATGCTGAAGCGGTGATTGTATTGAGAGATGGGAAGGATGCGTACAAGAAGATACATGTTTTTTACCCGATGTGGCTCATAAACTGTACTTTTGAAGATATCATCATGTTATACTACAATCCGATCTACAGTGACCCCAAAGATGCATCACAAGCAAAGAAATTTCAACAGGTGATTGCAGTATGCTTTGCTTATGATATCAATTCTGGTAGCAACCTTGAGAAGAAGCTTGGTGAGAAGGTGAAGGTTAATGAAGTGCCAAAGCGTTCAACGAAGAGGAAAATAGAACCAGAAATGACGAAAGATCAGCGAAAACAACTTCGTCTGAAAATTATAAACAAGGTTATGGATGAAGCACGAAGGCAATCCGAGCAATAGTCGAGGGGGAGTTTGTTGATGCGTTTTGTGCGACTAATGCTTCGGAGTGTTACAAGGTTTTGTTTTGGTTTACGTAAGGGCGAAGGTGGATTACAGAAGGGTCGAAGGTAGAGAAAGAAGGGCGAAGGTGGATTGTGTAGAAGAAAGTTCCAGATTCGAGCTGTCAAGAAGGTCGAATGTGGAAAACTTCCACATTCGAACCTACATAGAGGGCGAAAGTGCAGAGTATATATATGTGAAGTTTGTTTTAATTATTAACTTTGGTCATTGTGTATTGTCTAGGTCTGAGTAGAGCTCTCTAGCGTGTGTGTTAATGAAGTATTGATCAGATTAACTTGTAAACGTTATTATCATCATATTTTGACAAGTTATCTATGAAAATGAGATTTGAAAAGCTTAATTCGTGTGTTTTGATTCATTGATTATCATTTTGTTCTGTTCTAGGGTTTCCGCACCTGGAATAGTGACTTGTATGATCATATTGACTGTTTTTAGGTAAAACGATCCTTTACAATTATTTTAATACCCAAAGCACATGCAGGGGCATTTTGGGGACACAACAATGTGTTAGAGACACACACACTCTCTTTCTCTCTCAAATCAAACGTCCTTTCAACTATATACACCTTTTCCATTTTATCCCGCCTAAACTAAAACATTATGATCATCTTCTTCTCTCTTCTTTCTATCTGCAATCACTTCTTCACATAAACCAAAACCTTCCATCTCCACCGATGTCTACCTGCTTTAATAAAGACTATCATTGGTCTCTCGCTCTCTCTCTCTTTAACTAAAACACTGGAGTGTCTCCCCCCACAAACTGTAACAGTAACCCAAGAATTTTAGTGCATTTGTGTATAACTGTACCGATCAACGAGCTATGTCTTTTTTGTTCAACACACTAACGTCCAGGAGGCGGCGTCGTCGGCGATTGAGAAGGTAACACTCTCTAGTCTATTATTTCTTGTGGATTATCTGATTGTGTTCAAAAGGAGCCGTTTCCATTATTATTATATTTATTTTGTTCTAACAAAAGTAGGGTTTGTGGTTCTAGTGTTAGGGTTCCATATTTTTAATTTTGGGGCAACATGATAGGTTTAGTGTTAAGAAAAACATGTTTATGTAAAAAGGAGTTTAATAAGGTTTGTCTTGTGTCTTGTGCGAACAGGAAGTCTCGAAGAACACCAAATCGGGTTACAGGTATGTATATAATGTATTGTTATTGTGGTTTAGGTCTGCAGTTTAGTGTGTATATAATGTATTATTTTTCACTATTTTTCACTTTAGGTCTGCAGTTGAGTGTGTATATTTGATGTTTACCGTGACGTTGTGATATAATATTATTTTTGTTTGTCAGGCGGTTCCACGTCTGAAAATCCTAGTGTCATAGTCATAAGTGATAGCAGCAACAAGTTGGAAAGGGGAAATGAAGAGGCAATTGTCATTACGGAAGGGGAATCTGAACATGGAGGATATGGGCATACCCAACGAGCATTGGGTAAGAAAGATAAAAATCTAACCTTTTCTTTAGTGTGTTTTACTTGGCATGGTTTTATAAAGTCATGTTATTTTTTTTATTCCACAGACTTTGATGATTCGGACTTAGATACCCCAATTGGAGTGCTGATGAACAAGAAAAAAAAATGTATGTATCAAAGTTGTGTGTTTAGCATATATTAACCCTTGTTATCTTTCACGAGTATTAAATCTACTTGATGGACAAATTGTGTGTCTAAAACAGTAAAAAACACAACTGATACGTGGACGGCATGTCTCACAAAGAAGGACAGAGGTACATGGTTTTGTTTTGAAAATGTTTTTGAATTTCGGGGGTGTGACCTAATACATAATTATAAATACCACGTGTTACAGACAAAAGGTCAGCATGCGCAGGTATGGCTGAATCATCTGCCCGTAAAGGTATGGGATGCTGACCACAGTGCACTGTCTTTTTGGTTAACATGTGTTATAACAGTATTTGCACCATAAAAATTGTGTATTTTGAAGTGACTCATGGTTTGTAATGTATATTAACATGTGTTAATGACAATCTATTAATAGGGAAAAAGACGCTTGTTACGGACAAGACAACCGTAAAGTCAAAGAAGGTCAAAGGGTCATCTAGTGGGGAAGGTAACGACTGTGAAAATGTTTAACATGTGTTACCTTATAAAAAGGTTTAGAGCATGTGTTTTTACTGAGTAATTGTTTGCAATGTATATTAATAGGGATAAAGACGCTTGTTACGGAAAAGCCAACCCTAAAGTCAAAGAAGGTCAAAGGGACCTGTGATGGGGAAGGTAGCGACTGTGAAAGTGGTTAACATGTGTTACCTGTTTTAAAGGTTTAGAGATTTATATAGCTTAACACGTGTTAAGACCGTTACATCTTTTGCAGGTACGAGCAGGCAGGTTAGGGTGCGTAAGTGAAAGAAAGCGATAGCTGCTGATGGTGAACAACCATTAGATTTGTGATGGAAGCACAAGAAGTCGAGGAGGGACGATTTCCCGACGCTAAAGACACGTTCATCTCTTGTGCAATTTTTTAGATGTATTTCAGTGCGGTCATCTGAACAGCAACTAGATATGAAGGAGATGGGTTTTGGACGGCTACTGCATTTTAGGATGGATGGGGTGCCTTTAAAGTTAGCACACTTTGTGATTGACAGCTTTAATCCAGATACAATGGAGATACATGCTCCATGTGGTGCAATGAAGATAAACAAGACCGTTGTGGGTAAATTATTGGGGATACCGTCTGCTGGTGTGAAATTGAAGTAACAGAAAAGAAGACTGAGATGGATAGTGCTGTGGAACAGTGGAAGAAAAAGTATGGAAGTAAGTTGGTCTCAGCCAAGAGTATGGTTGATAGTATTGAAAAGTCGGGTGGGGCAGACACCTTCGAATTCCGTATGGATTTCGTAATGTGTTTTGTTACTGTGACGATCGACTGCCACAAGCAAGGGAAGTTAAGGGAGGCGATCTTATATCATATTTCAAGTGACATGAAGTTCAGCGACATTGATTGGTGTGGGCTATTAGTTGACCAGCTGAGGGAGTGTAAAAAAGGTTGGGATAGGTGTGATCTGAATAGCCCCTTTACTGGACCGCTAGCAACACTAACGGTACTTTTATGTGCTTCTTTTGTACTTTTCTATTGTTATACATGGCATGCAGTTTTTCATAACATGTGTTATTTGCCTCTTTGCAGTTGTATGTGGATAGGGCAACTTGCATAGGGCTGGATGTGGATTACAATGTGTACCCAATGACATATTGGACGCCCAAGCGTTTGAAGGATAGGGAGAAGCTGGAAATTTTGAATGGTGGTTTCGGAAAGGGCTTGCTTAAGCGTTTAAGTATAACATGGGAAAAAATGACCAGCCTAGTGTCAAGGTGCGTGCATTTTTTTCATAACATGTGTTATTGGTTCCTTTTCATTATTAGTATTACTATTATTGAGGTTGCTTTTTACAAAAAAAGGATAGGGTGCAAGTCGTGGAGACAAACATAGATGAGGTCTTAAAGTACAAAAAGAGGGTCGACGATGTTTTAGGAGTGTTATGTGTAGAGCATCCTGAAGACGTTGATGTTCAAACATTGAAACCAAGATATGCGACACTTCTGAATGATAAGCCTATATGGATTACAGATGTTCAGGCGAGTCAGCAAATAAAGGATGTTTTGGGGGCATTGAATGCCAAGAATCCAGATTTAGCAGGTTACCAGAGTAGTGAGGCATTAGGTGATGTTGACTGTTCCAGCCCTGTTATTAGTCAATATCGAAACAAGAGCAAAACACGTAGCTCTAAAATACGTGACGGGCAGCCGGGCCATGCTAGTACGCCTAGTAGTGGCAAAGAGAGTGAAACTGGTGAGTTATGTGTTCCCTTGAACTTTGATGGGTGTTTTACCTTTTATATACTAACATGAGTTAATATATAACGAGATCAGGTATTGAGAAAAAGGAGAACGAGAATGCTGAACTAGATTCTCCCGGGGTGGTGGTTAGTTAATATCGTCGAAGTATAGCTAGGGCTGAGGCGAAGCGTAGCCAAAGTGGTAAGGCCACATGAGGTAACACAAAATTCGCTTTGTGAAAATAACCAGTGTTAGTAGTGTTGTTGATTAACATGTGTTACTGTTCATTGTTTTTCAGATGGCAGTGCAGGACGTAAGGCGGTGAGCAAGACAAAAAATAAAAGGTGCTGGTGCGCACAAGGTAGCAGATATTGGTAATGTTAGTGGTTCGGGCACAAGGTCATTAAGGCGTAAAGCAACGGGACTCGCCAGTGCAGACGACGGTGATAAAGAAGATCTGAATACTGGAGGGGTAGAAACTGTTACAGATGTGGGCAGTCCAGGCAGTAAAAAAGAAGGGGGGAACGTTGCTACCAGTGACGAAGTCAAGGCACAACCAGGTGAAGTATTTATTTAAAGTTAACACGGTCTCTACAATTAAACATTGCACCAATCCATGACATGTGTTAAAACTGTCCACATTTGACAGGCGCTGATACAAAAGTAGATGGTCAGATTTGTGAAGAAACCGGTTCACCTATGTCAACGTCGGGCGAAAAGACTGAACGGGAGCGCGTTCCCAGCGGTGAGACATGCAATGCACGAGAAGGTTATTACTTTATTATAATTATTGCCCAAACAGTTGTTAATGAAAATACTATTATCTGCATAGTTGTTAACATGTGTTAACTGTGCCTTGTTTTAGCAGAACCTGTCACGCAAGAGGTTGGTAGTGGCGCTAAGAAAAAAGACGATCATTTGGAAATAGAATACAGTACAACTGCGCCTGGTATATTTGATGAACTCGCAAAAACATTTGGAAAGGAACCACAGAAAATTGAAGCTGCTAAGGCGGAGGCAGAAATGGAAGATGCAAAGCAGCCGGCCGGTAGCGATATACATGATGCCGTTGGTAAACGTAAGAGTGTAGAATATAGTCTTTTGAATAAGTTGCTAAGTGTAGCTACAATACAAGGATGCACCTAACACATGTTATTTGTTTTGTTCAAATTTTTATTATCAGCAGGTGATGACGATATCGCGGGTTTGACACATGGCGAACAGCATGTAAATGATGATCGACCGAACGATTTGAAGTCAGTGGAAACGGACCATGGCGAGGGCGTGTTGGGTGACCCGAACCCTGAAGATGGATGTGGAGACGTAAGCATGCATGATGAACAGACAGTGGACGACATAGTAACGCAAGATAGAACAACGGGTACTACTGATGATTTTGTTTATGATGGTCCAAGCTGGAGTGTTGGTTTGACACAAATGGATGTTGATTAGAAAGCAACACCAGCAGGTTTGTTTTTTGTTTGTTGTATCCGCGCAAATTACGTTATAATAATTATGGTGTTAAGAGACAGTTTGTTTCGCAACCAATGTAACAGGTGTTAAAGACCATTGCAGTGTAAACATGTCGGTTGGTAATGAGGACGATGGGCAAAAACAAGGTATGTAAAACGTATAGTTGGGTTGTAATGTTACGGCTTAGTGCTCATAGTAAAACCTGGGTTTGTGCAACACAGGGGATGGCGATGTTTCTGATAAACTGGTGGACAACATTGAAACGGACAAGGTAAAGGAGGATGTAAAGGCAACGAGGACTTCGAGGGTTAATGAAGAATCAGCGGGTACGGTTTCTAGTGCTTTAGTTATTATCATAGCAAGTTGTTTATGTTTGAACAAAATGATTGAAAAGCTATCAACAACTGTTACAAAATTTGTTTATGAATAGTTGTTGACGCTACATGGGTTAATGTGGTTGCAGTTAATAAAATCCTAGTACTTTGCAGCGAAGTGGAGGACCCTAAAACACCGGCCATACCTCAAACTTTGCAGGATGATAACAATGACGGAAACAAAAGAGCGGGTGTGTGTTAATACTAATCCAATTTGTTTTATCCCCCGAGCTAAAAATCTTGACAAAAGTCAACATGTGTTAAGTTGTGTTTGAAGAGTTGAGGCTACTCCTGACTGTAGTGCATTGACGATGTATATTGACCCGGACAACATCATGGAGGTTGAGCCGGTCAGCTCGTATGACGGGGCAACTGGCCTGTACACAGTAGGAGCCCCCGTTGTAAGGGCATGTCAGGGTGGGGATAACACTGTTCTTCAAAACGTGGCTTCACGCCTTGATACGGCCAGAGGAAACCCACAACGGGAAAGACTTGTCGCACCTGTTAACAAGTCGCCATTCTTTCTAAGAGGCGTTGATTTACAAGCTCCTGTTTCAAAGGAAGATGAACAAATCTGGAGCTATATATCTGATAAACTCGGTGTACAATCCAGTCTATTGTAAGAAACGTTCTGTTTTTGTTTTTCTTTTTGTTTCGGTTAACATGTGTTAAAATCCTTTTACGTACAATGTCTTACAGGAGGGAAACAGGCTCATCTATGGATCAGGCAAAGCAAGATGAGCTGGGAAGAACAAATCCAAGAGATACGTAAGTTTTCTAATGTAATTATTCTATACACAGTTGGGAGTTAAGGGTAGGGCATTAAAACTTATAACACATGTTAACAACAACCCAAATTAACACGTGTAAACACAGGGAGGTGTTGTATCATAGTATTTATAATTTGGAGGCAACACGCGCAATGTTCAAAAGTCTAGCTGCGGGGAGAAAAGTACTAGATGCCATAGTTGATTGCTGGATTGAAGTCTTAAACTATGAGGAAAGGTACAAGTCGGATGGGGCAAAGTTAGGGTTGTTTGTTGGGACAAAGGCTGTTGTAAGTACTTTATATTATATTTGAAGTAAAATCAATTATAATTTATTATAAAATTGTATTGATTAATAAGTTAAATATGTTTGGTTTTTGTTTGGTTTTTGTGTAATAGTTTGAATGGATGCTAAACGATCGGGGAACAAATAAGGAGAAACGAGTCATTATAAATACTCATGTAACATTCGACTCGCCCTATTGCGTA
This sequence comes from Ambrosia artemisiifolia, assembly GCA_032199755.1. Lineage (NCBI taxonomy): Eukaryota > Viridiplantae > Streptophyta > Magnoliopsida > Asterales > Asteraceae > Ambrosia > Ambrosia artemisiifolia. The sequence goes on from CM063522.1 coordinate 34,308,088, forward strand.
GCTATAACACTACAACCCAACTCCCCATGATATCGTAGGATGACGAAGTTTCGGGCTAGCATGAGGGCAGTCGTGTACTGGAATGAGAAATTGATTGATTTACAAAAGTTTGACATGATCATGTTTCCAGTGTTGGAGTACAACCACTATTACCTTGTGGTGTTTGAACTTAAGTACCCGTCAATCTGCGTAATTGACAATGCTGGGGAAAAACATGGTGTGCCAATTGTGTACAGCCGGAAGTATTTTGAGAAAGACACACCATACAAGATTGTAAGTTGGTTAATAACACATGTTATAATTTTGTTCCTGATTTGTGGTAATATCTGGTTAACACGTGTTAATCCTTTTTTGTATTTCACCAGAAGGATATGATGGTGAAATATCTGCATGAGATAAAGCATCCAAGGGCTGAGATATTGAGTGAGTTACGGATACATAGGGAGAAAGTTGATTGGGCTACCCGTAACAATGTTGATGACTGCGGTGTGTTTTTGATGCGTCATATGGAGAAATTTATGGGCAAGGGGGAACGTTTTGAAGCTGGTTTCAGTACAAATGGCTCGAAGAAGTTGGGGGAGGTGAGAAGGCTACGGAAGAAGTTTGCAGCACATATCCTACGTTCTATGGTGAATCTTTCGAAGGACTAGGTTGAAGGAGCTTGCCTACGTTGAAAGCCAAGAAGTTGAACCCTTTTTTGTGGCAACAGGTTGCATGGTTGCTAGCTAAAACAAACTTGTTTTATTAGAAAAAGTTATGTTATGTTAAACTTGTATTATTTTGGTGGCATCGTTGCCATACTAAACTTGTAATCTTTTGGTGGCTTCCTGGCCACGTGTCATGGTAGTTACTAGTAGGTAGCCAGTGTATAACTAACTTCTCCTAGTACTGTTGAAAAGCCTTAATGGAAAAGGAAAAAGGTAGTAGGTAAACCAAACTTCAAATGTCCACTAGTTTTATTTTATTATTATTTAAAGTGTGTCAATGACAATTGGGAATAAAAAAAGAATAAAGAAGAAGAGGTATGGTAGTCTTTGGAAAAAGGTGATAAAAAGTACAATAGTACAAAAAGAGGCATAGGGAAAAGAGACCACTCGTTTTTTTTATTTGTTTTGTAAAGTGTGACAATGACATTTAGGAATAAAAAAGAATAAAGAAAGAAAAGGTATGGTAGTCTTTAGAAAAAGGTGATAGAAAGTACAATAGTACAATAAGAGGCATAGGGAAAAAAGACCTTTCAATGAAAAAGGTGATTGATGTGAAGTACAAAAGTACAAAAAACATTAATTAGATGAAGACATTATTTCTCTTCCCTCTTTTGAACTATTATATAAAGGGTGGGTGAATAAGGGGAGTGGTTGTGGGTTTATTAATAAAAAATGGAATCTCCCAAGAGTACAAATGATTGGGCATCATCGGAAAAAGAAATTCGGGGACCTCTGGGTAACATACTCCCTACACCCGCTACCCCATATGTAGTAATACAACAACCAAACGAGGAAGCTTCGAAGGCTACTCCTACTTTGGTTGAGGGACGCGGTCGACACTCCCTCGTGGGTAACATACTCCGTACTCCCGGTCCACCATATGTAGTAGCACAACAACCCAAGGAGGAAGCTTCGAAGGCTTCTCCCTACACCCGGTCCCCCGTTCAATTTACTGTAAAGGGAGAACCAAGCACCAAACAAGAGGAGCAACCAGATGTGAAAGCGGAACCGTCATATGATCTATCCGGTGAATTTATTATCATGCCAGATGGTGGTAGGATACCAAACTTGTGCTACGACCACATGTTTTGTGGTTGCCCGTTGTGCCTGCATTCACCCAATACTCTACATGATTTGGGTTGGCACGACCCTTGGGAAGGTGAGCGAAGCCCTAGGTCGCAAATGAGCACCGACGATGAATTTGGAAGCTACAAAAATTTTAGCCCATAATTGTATGTTGCAGTTTTTCGTTATTGTTGTGTCACTGTTTTCTAATGTCCTATTAATGGCCCTATGAATAAGATGAGTTGTATTTGTAGCGATTTGTAATTTTAAATCTACCGCAAAACGACGCCGGGAACAGTAGATTAAATAATGTATGTGCACAGCATTTAACAAGGGGGACGACGTGTTAGTGTTCTTTTAAGAAACACCTGTTAAGCTGGTGTTTAGTTATATCTGACGTATAACTAACACTTGTTAAATGGTGGATAAAAATACTACCAGTTAACCCGTTGATTAGAATAACACATGTTAACCACGTTGACTATGTTGGCCAGTGCATGGGACGACTAGTAAGACGTGTATTAGCGGGAGGTAGTGCTGGATCAGAGTAACAAGTGTTAACCACGTTTGTGGTTATCAGAGTGACATGTGTATTAACAGTTGGTACAGGTTGATATATGTAAAACCATGGTGTAGTTTCAAACATAACCAAAAGATTTAAGTCAATAAATTAACAGTTGTTTGTGGTGGATTAGAGTATCACGTGTTATCAACGTTGACTATGTTGGGGAGCGCATTACACGAAATATTAAGACGTCTATGTGGTGCATTACAGTAAGACGTGTATTAACAGTTGTTAGTGGTGGACATATGTAAAACCAAAGATTTAGTTTCAAACATACCCAAGACGTGTACTAACACTTGCTTGTGGTGGACTATAGTAGAAGGTGTTAACCTTGTTGACTATGTTGGCACGTGGATAGAGTTAGGCATGTACTAATAGTTGTTTATGTTGGACTACACTAACACGTGTTAACCACGTTGAGTAACAACTCTTAAAAAAAACAAAGCAGCAATTTACGCAACTACATACAGAGTAGATTCCAAAAGGGACACCATGGGCGTCGCATAGTTTAAGTTATACATAAAAAGGTTTTAAAAAGATAATACGCACTAAGTAACGCTAGAAACATAGTTGGGCAGGTGTTATATACGTAACAAAGTAGGGATACTAACATAAACTGTTACATGTACATAACACGACCCAAAAAAAAGAGAAACCAAAACGGCTCAGTGCTAAGCATTCAAGGCTGATGTGAATCTACTGCGCAGAACCTCCAGACTGGAGGTTCTGATTAGCTTGTTGCGAAACCTTCTCACAATTATGTGAATCATGACCAATGACATATTTGTTGCAAGTGCGACATAGGCACGGTACCTTGGTTGGCTTTTCTTTAGCTTTCTCTCCCGGGCATGTGTTACGATGATTTTTCCCACATCTCTTATTGCGAACAACATCAGGGTTGTTTACCAAAACTTCACAGTCATCTCTTGACCAAGCAGCTCCTCCATCTCAGACTCATTTGCTTCCTTCTGGCTAAGTTCAACTGATCCTTTTGATAACAAATTAAGCTTGAGTTCCCTTAATTTTTCCACCAATGTAGCTAGAGATTCTGTGTCGGTACGCACAACATCCACACACTCGCTAACCAACTCAAGCACCTCATTCCTGAGGATGGATTCAGGATTCGTGTCTACACTATACCGGCCTGCAATGGGAAAGACCTTTTTTGAAAATATGTCCCTACGCCAACGGTCCATGATGTACTGATCTGGAATACTTTCAATGTTCTTCATGCGATAAACGCAAAAAACATGGCGACATAGATACCCAATTCGTATAAAACCCATACAAGAACAAACAGTTGTGTTATTACTTCCGTTAAACTTAACCTACGGGAATCAGCAGCAAAAACCACGTTATAGTTTATGTTAAGACGTGTTATTGTTGTGATTGTAAGCTAACATGTGTTAAGTTAATAAAAGAGTAAAACACTATATCTGTATGAGATGTGTGATAACATGTGTTAGCCTTGTGTATGCAGATATGGTAACATGTGTTAACCCGGTAAAAACCTTTAAACCCCTACCAACTAAAAAGAGTAATACAAGGTGTGTTTGTAAGGTATGACCGCAAGTGTTACCCTTGGTGTAATAATCTAGGGAAAAAAGTTGACAGCCCACTAAAGAAAAGAGTAATAGTAGGCCTGTTTTTTAAGGATTGATAACATGTGTTACCCTATTACATCAAGGGTAACATGTGTAAATATGAATAAAAACCGATGTAGCCCATATTTAAAGTCGTATCAAACCTGGTAGATGTCTGTCACGTCACCTCTGCGGTCCAGGTGGGTCACATCAAAAACAGTAAAGCCATCCTCTTGTTTTGTATTTGAGACGTAGCAGCATAACAATCCCTTTGTGATTTCTTTTCAAACTTCCATAAAAACAGCATGAGAGTATAACATGAAAGCGTGCTTCTCAATTGCTAGATCAGTGGCTGCACGAAACACAGTTGATGACGTTTTGTACTCAGAAAGTCTTTGCCGATAACGTTGACTATCAATTCTTGCTTCGTAACAGAGCATAAACTGGACAAGGGTATTGGCACTAGTGGAGTTAACTTTAAAAGCAGCATTAGAGCTCTCGCATCGAGAAGTTGTCTTCATTAGGCAACACATAGGGATGTCGCCGAAATATGTCGGAACCCATCGTTCCCTTATCTCATACATCTCACTCAACCATTCATGGTCTTTAAGACCAAATGTTGCCAACAATTCTTGCCAGCGACTCTCAAATGTTGATGGCTTTATGTACACATTCCACACAAGTCGATGTATGCAAGCCCTTAGCTCTATATTTTGTAGCTTCTCAGCCGATATCTGTAGGGGCATAACATTTGGAAAAAAGGTCAGTAACATGTGTTAACATGAGACAGTCTGTACAAATGTGAGTAACATGTGTTAATAGCATACAGTTTGTACAAACCTTTGATGGCAACTTCTTCATAATATGCCACATACACAACCTATGGCGTGATTCAGGGAACACTTGCATGATCGCTTGCCTCATGGCTGGGTCCTGGTCAGTCAAAACTAAGCTTGGTTGACTATTGTGCGCTTTAAGAAATCCCTGAAAGCAACCATTTGTACGACTCAATGGTTTCATTGAATAGCAACCCGGCACCAAAAGTCACACATTGCTTGTTGTGGTCAACCCCGGTGAATGGCACAAAAATCAGATTATACCTACATATTCGATAGACCAAAATATAGTCAGTATATAAAAACGCTTGGATATGCGCATATGCATGTATTATTTGTTGTGTGGGTAGTAACACATGATACCAGTTGGTAGGATATGTGGCGTCAAAGGCAACTACATCACCAAAAGCTTTATAATTCAATTTCGAAATCTCGTCAACCCATATTACAGATCGCAATTGCCCATCAGAAACAGTGAAGTCAAAAAAGAATTCAGGCAAGTTTTCAAAACGGTCGCGCAAACGATCAAGAACTAACTGTGCATCACGGTCGCCTATGAAAATTCTCAAATTCTTACTAAAGTTTTTAAAGTCGACAGGCGTACCGTTTACATTGTGGTGGCCCCCCTTGATGGCTACAAGACACCTGTGCGCCCTGACAGGCCCAATTCGATTCAAATTCATTTGGTGAATAAACTGTTTAGTAGCAAATGTAAGCTTCCTTGAAATCTTTGTTAGGTCACGATTCACATTGTCAACCAACTCATGATTGTGCACGTCATTGAATGTGTGAACCATGAATTTTTTGGTTTTAGTACAGAATGTCACTAACTTATGAGCTTTACAATCACACTGAATGAAAGTTGTATTCTTGTGAAGCATTGCTTGCTCGGATAGTGTAACACATATCCTACCCTTCTGCGGTTTCCCAGCTTTATTACACCGAAAGTATTTGTGTGTCGCGATGCCCTTCCATACCTTAGTCTGACCCTTTTTGACTGAGAAACCGGCCTGATCGGCATAATCTTTGTACATCACCAAAGCTGCGTCAAAGCTATCAAATGATTGACCAACAGTAGGTATGTATTTCTGCACAACGTTTGAAATCCAAAACCTCGTTCTGTTGGGAGTTTCAATCAAGAAGCGCGGGGGGGGGGGGGTCTTCGTTAACACCTGCGGATAAAAAAAATTGTTAACATGTGTTACTGACTGAACATCTAACATTGTGACTCAAAATCTCATCTGTTGTGTGGTTTAACGCATGTTAGCTCGAAACATCTAATGGTGTCGACTGTTACTCAAATCATCATATGTTGGTGCTAAAAACAAAAAACCATAGTTGATATATTAAAAGTGTTAACATGTGTTAACATATGTTACCAGCCCATCGTGCAGCTCGTTGACTCAAGAGAACAGTGATTTACAAAAAGTGTGAACATGTGTTAACATTACAAAGGTTCTTTTTAGGCGGTTTACTAAGGTTTAATAAGGTTTGTGGTGTGTGATGTGCAAAAAGGTTATTAAACTCATGTTAATTCCAGAATGTAGTAGCATAAAACTGTTACCCAAAAGAATAATCTGACGTATAAAACTTTGTTAACACTTGTTAATAACAAAAGAAACATAACTGTTAACATGTGTTACCAGCCCCTTCGTCTACATACTCACATATAAAAACTTTGTTAACACTTGTTAGTCCCAAAAAACTACAAGTATCAAATCTTATCAAAGAATCATAAATCTCTTATACGAAAAACATAACCATATACAAGAAAAAGGTAAAGACATTTTAATTCCAAAAAAAAAAAACAAGAAATATCATTTGTAATACTAACATAATAAACATAGATTAAAAAAGTAAAAAACACCACCCCATTCTGGTTTACTAAGGTTTAATAAGGTTTGTAGTGTGTGATGTGCAAAAAGGTCATTAAACGCATGTTAATTCCAGAATTTAGTAGCATAAAACTGTTACCAAAAGAATAATCTAACGTATAAAACTTTGTTGGCACTTGTTAATAACAAAAGAACATAACTTTTAACATGTGTTACTAGCCCCTTCATCTACATACTCACATATATAAACTTTGTTAACACTTGTTAGTCCCAAAAAACTACAAGTGTCAAATCTTACCAAAGAATCATAAATCTCTTATACTAAAAAAATAGAACCATATACAGGAAAAAGGTAAAGACATTTTAATTCCAAAAAAAACAAGAAATATCATCTGTAATACTAACATAATAAACATAGATTAAAAACATAAAAACACCACCCGATTCTGGTAAAATGTGGCTCTGCACGCATAATACAATCTACTGAATCATATGTGTGCTATCTACTGTGGTGTAAAAAACATAATTTTGGTGGGATGATGTGGCTCGTACACGCATAATACAATCTACTGACTTTTATGCTAAACATATACCGTAAAACACAAAAAGAAAAGACATATACAATAAACAGACACTTAAGGTTGTCTCTTCTTGGAAAGAAACATAATTATGTTTTTTTTGGAAAGAAACATAATACAATCTACTGAATTTTATGCTAAACATATACCATAAAACACAAAAAGAAAAGACATATACCATAAACAAACACTTAAGTTTTGTCTCTTCTTGGAAAGAAACATAATGTTCGGTTACTGATTATGTTTTTTTTTTTTTGAAAGAAACATAATTATTCGTATTTTACTCTTTTTTACATACACAAAAAAATTACAGCAAATCGTGAACAGGAAGTCTCGAAGAACAGAAAAATTCACGTTAAAAAAATTACCTTCAACTTCATCACTTGAAGAATTGTTTCTTTCCAACGACAAAGGTTGTCCATCGCCGAACGTTGTATATGCCGACATACATGTAACAAATCAGTAACCACATCATGTGTATGAAAAAAATAGTAAAATACGAAAAATAAAAGGTGTGAATGAGTTGTTTCATCTACAAACCTGCAATAGTGACATCGCCTGCAAAGTTGTTGAGAATCACACGACGTGGAGGAGATGAAAATGGAGGAAACATGTTTGAAGGTGGATCTTGAATGTTAAAATCCATGGAGGGAAAGAAAATGGTAAAAAGATGAAGAAGAGGTTATTTTTATAAATTAGGTTTCATGGGAAATGGTTTATGTGAGGTTGTTAAGAAAGATAGCAGAGTACAAATCTAGGAAAACGTGAAAGCAAGGTTCTGTGTACTTGATGAAAGATTTGGAAAAGATGCCATATGTTAAATGACTTCCTTACCCTTTTTCTTATTAATAAATTGATTTTGGAACATGGTGATGTGGCTTAATTCTAACCACATATTGGGTTTTCATAGTTTACCATATAAGGGGAGTTTCTTGTTAATACTCATACTATATATATATATATATATATATATATATTTATCATGCGAGTATGTGTGGGTGTATATGCATGAGTGTATATACAAATATATGTATTTAGGTTACAAATATATCTGTCCAAGCGTCTATGTGAGTAGTATTAATAGATATAATGTTAAAAATATACACATATTGTATTGAGAATAAGTGCATGAGAACTTAGTTATAATAATTCTAGGGATCATGACAAGTTCAAAGATACATTTTCCAAGAATAAATATATATATATATATATATATATATATATCATCTATATTTGTAACACAAAGTCACCAACAGTTCATGGAGTTATAGTCTTCCTAAAAACAAGAATGTTTTAAGAAAAGTTTATAAGTTGGGTGAACAACTTACACAATTAACAATCGAGTTTAAACCTAAGATGTCCTTTGCACATAGGACGTGTAGGTCGGATCACTAGTACTTCGGGCTTATTACTTTGCTAGCTTGCACGGATTTGAGGTGAGTTTCACGGCCTCTTTTTACTGTTTTCATACTTTGGGGAAAAACATGCCATACTTATTATATTTACAATAGCGTGAATTCTATTAGACCATTGTGTGTACATGAGACAATTGGTTCAAGAGTACTCATAAAGCCCTCGTGCCATTTCAGTATACCGTAACCATTAGCTGTGGACTTAGCCCTAGAACACTTGAATAGATGTATTGAATTTGACACCCCCACTCCTAGTTAGTCGCTCTAATCGGTTGCATACAACAAGTGCTACTATTTCACACTGATACATACATTTTCTTTAGTGTACAGTGTGCGAGGCACAACACGTCAGATGTTTGGTTATGGGGTCATGTTGGTCACATATTTGTCATTGTCTTAGCTAGGCATTGATTCGGTCACTCACGAATTCACTAACTATATGTTTTCTTGCGTCTTTAGACCTGTGAACTCACCGACTTTATGTTGACAATTTTTTATGCATGTTTTTAAAGTAATTGATGTTCACGAATGGAACATGGGGTTTAAAGCTTGCATCACAAGATACCACTTTTGCAGGATTTTTCGTTTAATTATCAAACACCACGAGAGTTAGATGTAAACTCTTGGGTTTTTTAAACAATTTACATTTTGGTTTGTTACATTACAACTTGGGGCTTCATCTTTTCTAGTTAGGGTTTGATATTCATAATACTTTTGGGGAATAATAATTTCATTTGGTCTAAAAGTATCGAGGTTTATGTTCCATGGATTTTGGTTGGTTGATTCGTTCTTGGTTTCTTGTCATGGGTTTACGGTGATAATGGGTCATTCAAAAAAATATATCGGGTCGAAACGATGCGGGTCTTTAATTGTTCTGGTCGGGCCCAGTCGGGTCTAAACACCTCGGTTCGTTTCCCGGTCGAGTCAACCCGTTCTAGGTCATAAGAAATTTGCTCAGCCCCAATAATTCTGTGATTCATATTTTCACTTCTAATTAGACTCAACATTTACTTCCCACTCCATCCAACCAATAGTTATCAAAGGCGTGAAATGCACTCAAGGCGTTTTAGGGTATTTTAGACTAGTTAGGTTAGTTATTTTATTTTTAATGTATGTTTTTTTTAGAGTTTTTTAGGTCAATGATTTTATTTTTATAAGATGAGGGAAGTTCATATACAAATAGAGTTATCGTACAAAGAATTCGAAGTGAAGAAAATGAAAAAACATGCAGTGGAATAACTGTAAATATTAGCAACTTTAATAACTAAAGTAATTATGTAGCGTAATGATATAACTACACTAGTTGTATAACTAGTGTAATTACACTAGGGTAATTACATAACTAGCTTAATTATATAATTACTCTGGAGTAAAAGTTGTTGTCATTATTAACGAAAATGCCACCATGTCTTTTTTTTGTTTCCTTTACTTCATACGTTTTTTACAATAAAATCACTATGTATTTGATCTTTTGTTTTTATAAGATATATTAATTTTTAAATTGTCATCCCAAAATTCTCAAATTAGTTAGGTATTCAATAATGTTGAGTCCTTAATACTTTGAATTTCCTTAATCCCACAATGTATCCACTATCGGGATGCTACATGTAATCTTGAAATCTCTTTCTCTCACAATCTTTTTGTTTTTCTCTCTCTTTTTAATACAAGATTTTCAAAGCATCAAAATGACACCGACCTATAAATTGGTAAACACTTACTTAGAGGCTATAACATATTTCAACTTGTACGACCACAAGACCCATATAGTGCCATTTTCTAGAAACCTTGTGCACTGGGATACGAAAGGTTAAGTCCTGATGACAGACCTGTATTTCTGAGCGGCAAAGTCGATGTGAAAAAACTGACTTGGCGCCGAGATAGCTGGCATCGAGTGTGGGCATGAAGGTTCAATATTTTGACCCCTGGTCCTGAAATTGAAATATCAGTGCTTGCAGATAAGTGGATTACCTTGGAAATCCCTATGAAGGAATATGAAAATGAATATAAATCAATATTGGTGTCTATCCATTGTCTTCATTTCTCCAAAACAAACCAAAAGCTTTTTTTGATGATTTGGTGAACTACATACAGCCTCTTTATTTTATTTTATTTTTCTGTTTTTTAAAACTTTAGATCATTGTTTTTTCTGTAGTTTATGGAACTTATCTTTTTCATTTTACAACACTTTGGATGTCAAGTCGTTTTTTATGTTAAATAGTAAGTTTTTAACAGAGGCTACTGCTAGAGACGTTGTGTTTGCCACCTCTGAGGTTTTTTCCTTTTATAGTAAATTTACTAATTACTAATTCATAGTAATTATATAGTACTATAGTCTGATAACATTTTTTTTATCCTGTAACAGGGTTGGGCTTCTATTACGAAGGATATAAACATCAACCACCCCAACCGAGAACACCAAAATCATCACCTAACCCGAAAATGCATCAAAACATGTAAAAATGTATTCGGGTTCTGAAAACATGACCGAATTCAAATTTCATGACGAAACCATTTCGTATGGAATCTACTACTCATAAGGATTTTGTTTTATGAAAACGGACACCCGGAAGCCTCCCAAACGTTGTGCAAGAAGTCACCAGGATTTCACCAGAGAATAAAAACACCCAAAAATTTGCATGGAGACTCCCAAAGAACCGATCTAAACATGCATGGAAAGAAAAACTCAAAATAGACTCGCAGGAATTTGACCGGAACGTCGCCGGAGTTGCTCCATAGCTTAAACTGTCGCGTTTTACTAAAAACGGACTTCACCATTGGATCCGGGTCATGGAGAAACATGGGGATAAGTTATAATATCACCAGGAAACTCACTGGAAAAGTTGCCAGAAAGTCGTCGGACTACTGTCACCGGCGAAGCCGCCGGGCCGACCATGGCTATGTCTAGAGAGAGAGAGAGAGAGGTTGAGAGTGTTTTATAGGTGGTGAGAGAAACATATGAGGGGAAATGAGGAAAAGTTGGTGGAAAATCTATTTATAGGTAGGTAGTTGGGTTGAGTTCAAGGCCAAGTACCGCGTACCAACTGTTCCATTTAGGCCCGTTTTCGCTTGTAGACTCCGATTTTTCCCACGAAATTTGTAAAAATCATTTTATTCACTTAAAATAATTTTTTTCAAATCCAAAATTTAATTTTTGTTGAGATAATTTTTATTGCCGCGCACGTTCGAACTGAGCATTAATTTATGTATCTTGCGTTTAGTTGTGGTTTTTCATCGATTAACTAACTGTTAACTTTTGTAAATTTATAAATACCATTAATTAAAATAAAAACAATCATCCCACGAGTATCTTTAAGGTTAAAACTGCGTATTTGAAGTATGAATACTATGTTGGTTCCTCTCGCATTTCCATATTGCTGCGTTTTTAGTCATTTTTTGTGCCGATTTTGCATTTGATCGTTCCAATAGCAAATACATACCGTATTTATGTGTAATAACTTTTTGTTAGTCCAGCTCTATAAATTTTTACCGATGTTAGTATGTTAAAGTTAATCGTGCAAATCTTTCTTTAAAAGCATTTCCATATTGATGCGTTTTTAGTCATTTTTGGTGCCGATTTTGCATTTGATCGTTCCAATAGCAAATACATAACGTATTTATATGTAATAACTCTATGATAATCCAGGTCTATAAATTTTTACCGATGTTAGTATGTTAAAGTTAATCGTGCAAATCTTTCTTTAAAAGCATCGAGGCATCCACGAACTTCGAGAAGGACATTGTCAGACTCGTAACGGCTAAGCTTAATTAAAATTAACATTAAATCATGTTAATTTCATCGGAAAGTGATTATAGTTATTGTTTTGGTCAAAAATTACTTAGTAAAAATAACTTTGTTTTCCAAATCAGAAAATGTGAGGTAGAGTGCTAAAAATGTTAAATATGTACAAAACTCAGTTATATCTTGAAAATGGTACGTTAGGATAATAAAGAAATGATATTTGACAACTATGTTCAAGATGGCAAAGAAAACTGTTTAGGATGGGCAGTTATATCCTGAGGATGTAACTGTCTGATATAATGATCGATTAAGCAAGAATGGACGATTGTAATTGTAATGTAATGAAAGAACAACACTCGATATACGAGGAAAGCCCTTGATCACTTGATGATCGCTGGAACAAAACCTCGGGAGGAGTCTAAGCCCCTGCCTTGTTTGTTAATATTAAAAATGGTAAAAAAAAAAGGTTACAACTTTGGATGATTGATGAACGACTAAGATTACAATGATTGTGTAGTGTGTGTGAGTATCAGGTTTTTAGCTAAGTATCAAGTGAACCAGAAGTGTCCTATTTCGATCATAAATCCCCTATTTAACATGTAAAGTAAATAAGAGAACCCATGATATATGTCGTCTTCAATGAGCTTGTAGACTGTTTCAGGTGAACGTTTGAGTCAGGTTCAACCAATATGGATGTTGGAATAACAGTTCCATGATTCTCGCCTATTATTATTGCTCATCGGTTACACCTTTGACTTGATCTTTAGCCATGGACTTGCCTCACACGTATAGCTCTCCAATGATCAGCTTCTTTGACTTGAGTAGGACAATGTAGCCGTTAGTGATCAGTTACAAGTCTTAGTATTGATTAAGTGTACCTGCAATATTATCATAATAAGATAATTCGTTAGTCTATCCTCAGGATGCACATTAGGTAAAATACAGTTACATCCTGAACCTTGCATAGTCTTTCAGTATCCTGAGGATGTCACAAAGAGAATATGAGGTAAATCATTCTGAGGATTTTCACCACCAACAATTGTCCCCAAAAATATGTTACCGCTAATATCTCAAACGGTTATAATATTTTTTTAATCGAAAATCTTATCTGATGATCCTGATGTGACGTCTGTCAGGATGACAATAGCTACTTTATCGGCTGTGATTATGTGATGACCGTTACATAACATCATCTTCTGCCATCTATATCTAGACCTTGCTTCTTTCTTTATATCCACTTGTTGCCCTGAAATCATTCGTGTCAGATATCCAATTTGCATCACAGTAACCTTTAGTAACTGCTGGGATATCTATTATATTGCAGCCCGTAGTCTCGTATGTATCTTAAGTACCGAAGCACCCGTATCATGCAACTCCCATGACATGAACTTGGGTTGCTCGTGTATCTACTTAGCTTGCTGCTAAGTCTGGTCTGGTACAACTCATCAGATACATCAAGCTGCCAATAATTCTTGAGTACTGTAATTGGTTAAGAGGCTCAACTCGATTCATAGTGTCACACCCTCAAATTTCCACTGCGGGGTTTTACCGCGAGGCGCATGACATACCAGGAACCCATAGCCATAAGTCATATGAACGAACTCTAAATGCCCAAACCATTTAGTTCGTTTTCCAAAAATATAGTTTTAACGTTTAACCAAAATGTTTAGATAAGTTGCGGAAGCGTAAATCAAACATAACCGTTTAAGTTCATGCGCAAAACAACGCGCCCAAAATAAAACCATTGAACGTAAAGCAAAGTATAAGTTAAATAATGTCCATAACCCATGACACAATGATGCATGTCCTATCGTGCTCCAAACCTAGAGACCTGCAAAAGCATGCTATGGTGTGTCAACATAAAGTTGGTGAGTTCACAAAGTAAGTAGGCGAGTAAGTAAAAGTGTAGGTTTCCCAAACCAAAATTAGCAGTTAGGTTTCCCAAACCCGTAAGTAGTAATAACAAAACAAGAAACCACTAGTTCAGCGTATGCCAAGGGTAGCTAACCCATTCATGATAACTAAACCATGTTATACCGAATTACTATTCAAACGATGCACTTGCCCCGCGAGTTGGTTTTTGCCTTCCATCATTGCCTATCAACAATGATACAGTCTAAGGTCGTAGTTCACGCCCGGCTCCCAGCACGGTATGAGGTTTGTCAAACCTAATAGCGCTATCAACTAGTAACCCGCTTGCCACCCGGCAAAGGACTTCCGTGATAGTATGCAGTTTAGTTCATCAAGGACACGGAGTGTGAGACTAGCAAAACCCGATTCCTCCCAGGAATCAACCCATCCAAAAACCCGAGATAAAATAGTAGTCCCAAACCTGGACTAGTACAGTAAGTCATTTGTCTCCCCGAGACGCATGCTTTTGAGAAAAAGAATAGTGAAACTCACCTTAGGTTGCAAGCAAATAAATCCAAACTCCAAAGTAGGGTGTGCTAACGACTCCCTAGTACATGTGTCACTAAGTGAGTATATGTGCATAACCAATACACCATATAACCCGTTTGTCCAAGACGTTTAAATGTTCAAAATCGTGTAAGTGACACCTAGTGTTTCTATATGCACAAGTAGACCCTACGAACCCGTTGGTGATCATGGTGATTATTATCAGTCTAGTATCTCAAATACATCATACACAAGTGTCAACACGTGTTCATGTCAATTACATACCATATAAGACTCCAAATAGTCACATAAAGACTCCGCACACAATCTGCGTTTTCAGGGCAGATTGTGCGCTGTGAACAACGAATTATTTAAAATACTTAACGAATGAGTTAAAGTCCCAAATTTTTACTGAGTATTCATTGAGATTCATTTGTTAACCCATATTTTTTTTTTGTCTTAAAATCAAACACAAAAATTATGAAAATTCGTACAACACGGCTATGTCCAGAAAATTTCCATAACAGGTCAGTTTAGTAGAAAAGTTCCTAAAAATTGTGTGTTCATCCAAACGGGATGAATCTACTTGCAAAAGCTGAGTTTTTCCAATTTTGACTTACTGTAAAAATTTCATAATTTAATTCTTTATAAAACCCGAGTTATGATTGTTTAAAGTTGACTCAGTTTGTTAATCCGAAATTCTGATATGACCTCTTAATCAATAAAATTCCAAAAACTACTCAAACGAAATCCAAATCAGACTATCTTGCCCATTATGAAAAGCTAAGACCATGTACATTACAACCATGCAAAGAATAGATCAAAACAATAGCTTTTAACCCACGTAACAGACCCTACAAGTCGACATAAGCGTTCTGTCCAGATTTTAATCATGCAATAACATCAACTATATCGAACCCTAGTTGCGTATTATCAATCAAAAACATCAATTAAACATCCTAAAACATCCTATAAGACATTATCTGATCATAACCTAGCAATATACATGTTTATATTATCTTACGCAAACCCTAGAAGTCTAAAAACTGAAGAACATGCATAACCATGCAAAACACATAATATTCATCAATTATCAACATGATTAATCCTTTTAGTCATTATAAAAACCAAGTTTTAGATGTTTACAAAAGTGTTTCAGATCTGGACAAACATGATTATGGTGTTTAAAAACATATTAAAGAAGATTAAAACACAAGAGAATGAAGATTATACCACAAGCACTTCAAAACAATCAACCGAATGCTCTCCAAGCTTCCCGATCGATGTTCTTGAGCCTTGGTAGGTGTTTAGGGGTTAATATTTCGTAAATAGGGCAGTAGGGGCGATTAGGGTTTGAGTTTTGAGGATACAAGAAGCTTAAGGTTGCTTAAATACAAGTTTAAGAAGGTTTGGTGATAGCTGGCACCCGCGCGCGGCCGCTCACTCCTCCCTGGCCCGCTCTGGGTGGCCTGCTTCGTTGTACAGCGTGTTTTCTTCGATGTTTTCGCTATTTTGGACAATAACAAGTGTAACCCCATGTGTTAAGACCCCAACCATCCTAATGGTCCATCCATTATGGTTTTTATTAACGTATTCGATTTAAGTTCACGTAATCACATACAGTTTTTACATAGTTTCACAGAGTATCATAGAAGCACGTAATTGCAATCAATCTCAAACAATTACTTCACAATCATTTTGTTTAACAATTCACCAACGTCCGGGGTTCACTACTCATGTAAATAGTTTGGTAATTCCTCGAATTACCACCTCATGCAGTTATTAACCTATAACCGTGCAATGTGTAACTTATGTAGCTAACCCTAGTTAACTAGAATGCATAGAATGTAACCAGAGTTTAGTTAAAGTGAGAACCTGAAATTTCGGGGTATCACACAT
This sequence comes from Ambrosia artemisiifolia, assembly GCA_032199755.1. NCBI lineage: Eukaryota > Viridiplantae > Streptophyta > Magnoliopsida > Asterales > Asteraceae > Ambrosia > Ambrosia artemisiifolia. The sequence goes on from CM063522.1 coordinate 34,324,704, forward strand.
AGCTAGATGTTGACTCGGGTCAATGAGAGTTCTAGCCACTTTAGAGTCATTTCCATTGAAATTCTCAAGAATATTGTCCACATAATAGGACTCACTTATAACAAGTCGATTCTAGGATCGTGTAATTTGTACTCCCAAAAATCACATTCGTTACTCCCATATCTATCATGTCAAATCTTCCATTTTCAAATGCAAGTCACCTCCACATTTAAGTGTTATTGGATAACTACCAAATGGGGCGATGAAAGTTTCTTCCTGTCGTATATAAGACAACTTCTTAAGTACCATTTTTACATCCCTACGGGTTACTTCATAAATGGTTCTTGCCCCATATTTCTTGCATTTTGATTAAGTTTGAATAATATCACTCATGATGACATTAGACACCCGTGATAAGATAGCGACTATCTATATCTTTTGGTTATTGAGGTCATCTCATTATATTACTCTACCCAAATTTCTCACACGAGCTATTTCTAAGCTATATGAGTTCTCCTCATATTAAGCCAAATAGAATCATAACCAATGAACTATATAATCGGTCCTCTCGAGTCATCCTTTTTAATGAATTATAAATTTGTTTTTACAAAATTCATTCTCATGTCATCACATGTGTTTGAATGTTCAAAGTTAATTTATTCTCTGCGGAGCATCTAAATTAACAAGTATTAGTCTAGCATGCTTTAGACTACAAATACTTAGCTTGTGAACATAAGATGCCTTATTCTGATTCTTCACAGCCTTAAGAGATAACGCACTATCTCTTCCTAACATTCACATCTTAGTTTAGACACAAAATGAGATTTTGTTTTACCATTCCAAAACATTGATTTTAAGAATGTTTCAAATCATAGTTAGTTCTATCCATTAGGATCAAAACTCTTTTTCCTTTAATCTCCAAGGCTTCACCATTGGCTCTTTAGGACTTAAACATACGTCTTAATATAAAACACTTTGATGAACATATTCATCATCAACAAGATGAACCGTATAACATCACTATATCTTAAGATGGAGTCAATTAGATTGACACTCAACGACATGACATTCACATATGCCTAAGTGATATATATATACATTTTGTTGAAACATTTATTGGGAGACTCTCCCAAAATATATTACAAATCCTCCATATAGTTCAACCAACATTGATGGTTTGTAGAGACTCTACACATCCATCACTGTTGTAAGTCTTATATAATAAATCTCGCAAAATTTATCAAAGACTTATGAATAATAACATATATTTCTATCATATGTTATAGTCATCGAAAACACATTTGTGCATTTCTATATAAATGCTCTCAACACTAGATGACATATCTCGTTTTCGTGTATTTAACCTCAATACACTTGCCACGTTGGTCATGATTCTCTCATGATGTGGTTGTACATTTGATGTATGATTTATGACTAATTACATAATTCATACTTACAATTCGCTCGTTGTGATTATGCAAATCGCTTCTTGCATATATCGCATATATATCCTTATTAAATTCGTCATCCAAAAAAATATCATCTTACATTTCCTTTTTTTATATTTATCATTTATTATATTTTAATCCACTTGATTATTTAATATATATATATATATATATATATAAAACGATAATCCAATATATATATATATATATTACAAATATATTTTAAACGGATTCATATAAGGATATATAAATATCAAATCTCAAAGTGTTATTCTCTTCAACACTTTATCGTTTGACTGAATAATCACAATGATATCGTCTTGTGTCATATTTCGAGGTACTCCCTCAATACACTGTTTAAAACAACAAACTTGTTTATAATTAACTACTCACAAGTAGTCGAACAAGTAAATATGTCTAAAACACCATCAAGTTGTTTTACACTAAATAGTTTCTCTAGACTATTATATGGTTCAAGACATCATACTTCTCATACAAGTATCAAACCATATATAATTTGCAAAAGACATGTTTTATTCCTTCAAAACATTTTTCCTTTTGCAAGTGTTTTTTTTTTAAATAAACGAATGTTTTGATTACAAATCAATACCATAAACTCTAATATAGTTTTATTATTTTGAACATTTCTAACTCACTTGTTAGAAGAAAAGTGATTATAATCCAACTTAACTAGTTTATCATAACTAATCTGATTCTAACCCATTCGTTAGAAAATAAACGATTAAAATCGTTAAAGTATATGGTTTTCATGATTAACCGCTTCTAATTCGCTCATTAGAAACTATACGTGTACCATACAAAATATACGATTTCAATAATTAATCATTTCTAACATACTTGTTAGAATACCAACGATTACACGTTTCGTTATACGAAGTTGTGGTTATACTAAATAAACCTTTTTCTAACACGTCCATTAGAAATAAACGATTATGACAATCGTTTTAGAACTTATTGGTTTATATATAAAATAAACCGTTTTCTAACATTCTTGTTAGAAAATTAAACGTCTACATAAAACGTTGTTAACTTTAGGTTTTCTAAAATAAATCAGTTTCAAACTCACTCGTTAGAAACCATAGAGGTTTGACCCAACCGTTTCAATGTTGATTATTTTTCCAAAATAATCATTTCTAACACGTTTGTTTATTTTGTACAATAATCTTTTCTAACACACTTGTTAGAAAATATAGACATCTTATTTGTCTTTACAAAATCATCAATTTCTAACACGTTCGTTAGATAAATCAATATATAAGTTTAAAATTAAACTTACAATTTTGTAACTAATGATTTCTAATACACTTATTAGAAATCTTTCATGACACGTTATTCTTTCAAGCTGTTGATTCTAACACGCTTGTTAGAAATACATGTTTCAACACCTTATGTTTTGAAACCTCTTATTGTCATAACTATTTTCCAATACTCTCATTAGAAAATGTAAATATTTAAAACTTTGAAACCATCTTTCTAATACGCTTACTAGAAAGAAAATGTTATCAACCGTCTTACATTGGTTTACAAATGTTATGTATTTTCTAATACTTTTATTAGAAATTTGGTTTTTCGAAAGGTGTAAACACATGTTAAAAATTGTCAACAATTCGGTTTATCTAAACACAACACAACACCCATGAACCGGAAAAGTTGGATCAAAATTTGGTTTTGTAAAACAGTCTTTCGGATTAAAGATTGCATTCCCATTATGAATGTAATCAGATTCAATGTACCAAAAGGAAAACATTTACAAACTTTCGCGAACCCAAATTCCTTAAAAAGAACACGAAAGTTTGTTTTACTAATCTGTTTAAGCTTGTTAGAAAACTTACATTGAAATCGAAGACGAAATCATCAGCGTGAACCGGGCTTGTGTTTGACACGATTCCCTTAAACAGATTCGCGGTCTGTTCCCATGGTACACCGGTTCTAAACAGTGGTGGTGCACTGCCGGACATGCACACTTGCCTAAAAGATAATTAAAACTTGGTTGCTACTCTTGAGTGTATGTGTGTTGCAAGAGTTTTTAGTGTATATTTCTCATGTCTTAAATGAGGCACAAAGCCTCCTATGTATACATGAACAATGGCTTGTGAAAAGTCTAACAAAATTGGAGACTTAAATTTTTTTTATTAGCCATAAAACTCTAATCAAGTCTCATAATGCAACTTTACTCATGAGTTTGTCTTGAATTCACCGGACCTTAGTTTTTGGGAAAATGGATTTTAATACTCCCAACTATCGCCTGTTGGCGGATAATACTCCCAACTATCACTTTGGCCATTAGCACTCCAAACTTTCAACTTGTTTGCTTTTATCACTCCCAAACTAACTGAGGTCTAACCCAGTTAGTGTTTGTGGCCAAAATGTAAAAACCTAAACTTACATGTGGCCAAAATATAAAAAACAAAACTTCAGGGGCATTTTTTAAAATTTTTTATTTTAAATACCCAACCCCCACCCCCCACCCCCCCCCCCCCTCTGTAACAGACCCCCCCCCCCCCCCCTCTCTCTCTCTCTCTCTCTCTCTCTCTCTCTCTCTCTCTAAACCATCACTGTTGACCGGAAACCACCACAACCTTCACCGGAAACCACCATCACCCAAACAAACAGAAACCCGGCCACCCTCCGTCACCACCAAATCAGAACAAAACCCTAATCCGACCCTATACCGCCGTCGCCGTCTTCAACGACACCACCGCCTCTCTCCCTTTTCAGATCCGATTCCTTTCTCTCTCTCTCTCTCTCTCTCTCTCTCTCTCTCTCTCTCTCTCTCTTCTGCTTCTGCTCTCTCTACCGACTCTCTCTCTCTCTCTCTCTCTCTCTCTCTTCTGCTTCTGCAATTAAGGGCTTCAATTCAGCAATTAAGCAATTAAGGGTTCGATTAGAAGGTTATAGAGGAGAAAAAGGTACCGGAAGGTGGTGGAAGGTGGTGGAAGGTGTGGAGGAGGTTGAAGATGGTGGTGGGAGTTAGGTGGGTTTTGAAGGATGGATGGGTTTTGGGGGTTTATTGCTCGGAAGGTGGTGGAAGGTGTGGTGGGTTTTGGGGGTTTATCGCCGGAGAGGAGAACGACGGTGGGTCGGGCAGGTTAAGGTGGGTGTTGAAGTGGGTGGTCGCCGGTGGGAGATGGAGGTGCGGTGAGTGAAGGGTTGGGTAGGGTTACCGGTGGGTCGGGTCAGGTTAAGGTTGGGTTCGGAGGGTGGTCTGGGTCGGGTTTATAGGTGGTTGCAGGTTGTTGGGACGGAGGGTGGTTTGTTGGGTGGTGGTCAGTCAGTGGTGGAGGTGAAGGGTGGTCAGATGGCGGTGGTGCAGTGGTTGTTAGGGGTGGATGGGGGTGGTGGTTGTTAGGGGTGGATGGGGGTGGCTGCTGGAAGTTGGTGGTGGTGAGTGGCTGCTGAAGAAGAAGAAGAGGGGGGGGGGGGGGAGGGTTGGGATTTATAGAATTTAAAATAATAATAAAAAGTTTCAAAAATACCCCTTAAGTTTTGGTTTTTACATTTTAGCCACGAAGACTAACCACGTTAGACCTCCGTTAGTTTGGGAGTGATGGAAGAAAATAAGTTGAAAGTTGAGAGTGCTATTGGCCAAAGTGATAGTTGGAGGTAATATCCGCCAACAGGCAAGTTGGGAGTATTAAAATCCATTTTCCCTTAGTTTTTTATTCATTCACCCATTTTCTTCAACAGTTTAGCACAATTATAACCCAGCTCATCTGGTAGCAATTTCCATCAAAAATCCACATTCTACAACAATAGGCTTACAGGAATCTGATTATTCTACAACTCCATCACTATAAGCAGGCAAACAAGACAAAAGAATAATAAAACTTGTAAAAAGAAAAGCAGTCAAAATGCTCTGTTTTATGTTTTGCTATAACCAATCAATCATACATACATATCAGATTCAAGTACTATACCATCCACATAACAAGCCAAGCCATAACCAATGCAAATACGCCAGTCTAACTCAATACACCGCCTCACTTGTTCCCACGAAAGTACATGTAAACTTTCTGTGTAAACCAACAACAACAACAAAAAAGTTTAAAAAAACACATTGGACAGAATCAAAATGAAAAAGAATAGTCTTTTCTAACCTGAAGCACCCAGAAGCTTAAAAGTGATTCTAAGCAAAATAATCCAAATCCAACGAGATAGAAGATCTGCAACAAACACGTCGGTTATTTTTTATGAGAATGGTCAACTGTCACGTATGTATGCACGCTTTAGGTAAGGACTTACCCCTGCTAGTGCATGGTCAGAAAAGACATCAATTGCAGCTAGGATTCCCCTGGACATTAGCAACAAATACACTAAAATTAGAATATGCAAATCGCTTAACCTATAGTATTTTGTACATTTTTATGGTTTTAAGGTTAAGAAAAGAACAAAACTTACGTTAAAGACTTCCCGTGGAAGACTATTGGAGGAGCAATAGCAGCAAATATGCAAAACCCAAGATGGAGCTGAAAATGACAATGAATACGAGAAATTATTTCAAAATCAACCAGTAAACCAAACCAAATAAATAACTTACCAAGTAAAACATGAAAAACCAACCAAATTTCATAGCACTATCAGTCCTGCAGAATCAAAAAGATTAGCACGATCATGTAATTAATGGACCAGGGATGTAAATGGTAAGCAAGAAAATTGTAGAGTTGGGTTTTCTTTTATCTAAAACTTGTGCTCAAGTCATAGTGGCGGGTGATGAGGGACAAAAAGAAAGGTAAATGAAGAAAAAGGCGAATATAATAAAAGTTTGGGAGCCGAAGGTTGCTACACACAAAACCTGATCTTAGAAATTTAAACTGTTGCTATTTTCATACTAGGTGTCTAGAATGTGAAGAAAAGATATTGTTATACCAAAGGCAAAAGCCATGAGTTGAAGCCACACATTCACAATATTCCAAAACTACGATAAAAAATGGAAAAGAATATCCCTTTTGAGGTTCACGATATTTCGCAAAGAAGCATGCGTCGCAGTAACCATAAACCATGTTATATTTTCAGAGGACCGTTAAACTCTTATTGTGTTTTTATCTAAATATCCACTATAGTGAACTAAATAATTTCAAGTGATGTATATACCTCATTGCACGATACAGTGGCCTGTACCATAATACATAAGAAAGAGGTACTCCAAGAAGTTCATAGATGACTGCAAGGAAAAAGATCTTGACACCTGTACAGGAAAACACGCACAAGCTCAGAACTTCACAATGACTTAATTCACACCAATTTAAGCTGCATAAATAAATATATTCACTTACCACCGCCTTTGATCCAACACACAATCACTGCTATGACATTAAATGTAAGGCAGAGAACTAGACCTGTATGGAAAGGGTAGATACAACAATAAAAACAATATTTAGTTATTGTACAGTCATTTGATGTTAAGATACTGAATAATTGCTATACATGTATTATTGCTTAAATATAACCAAATGAACGAATCAGCATTGCAACTCAGATAAATTAGAATCCAGTGAAATAGATGCGTTACTTTCGAACAAAAAAGGCAGAAAGTGTGTGCTTCGATCATGCTGCTTTTAGATCACTTAATACAAGAGAATCTTTCAAAATGAACACTATAAAGCAAAATCAGAGATTCTCCAAAAGAATTCCATAGAACCAAAACTGATTTCCTAGGAGATAACATTCAAACAGCTAAAACATGAAATTCATACCTAACCAGCTTGCAAAAGCTAAATACTGCAACTTCTGAGCATGGACCGGAATCTCATTGGCTATATCATGATGAATTATTGGAAAAAATGGAGGCCAGTTTCTATCATCCTCAGGGATGGCCGCTGTTTCCACAGGTAACGAGATTAAACTTTAAAACTGTGCCCCTATATAAAAGTATAGTTCAAGCAATAATTTTAAACATATATACTCACCGCCAGCAACAGCTTGTTCTCTTCGTTTCAAGTCCTGTAAGATAAATTTTAATGGGGAACTTCAAGTCATTCTAGAATGCATAGTAAATAAATACGAAAAAAAAAAAAACTTATTACTGTGGTAACTTGCATCTCCTTGATAAAAGAACAATGTTTTCTTTATCCATATAGGAAAGAGGAAATGTCACACATACTAGAAATGCAGATGACCGTAGTTGTCAATAGCAAATAGCGGACGATAACGACAAGCTAACAATACGCTACTTACCGAAAGCGATAGCTATTTCATGTGTAGCAATACACTACAAGAAAATTTTAGAAATATTTTACATGTATACTTTATCAAAAATCCAGTAAATATTGAAGACAATACGCTTCTTTTTTCAGTTGCTATTTATATTTGTCAAAAACCAAAAATAGTAATTCCGCTATTTACTCGCTAACAATCATATAGCGACCTACTGCCGCTTCGCTACGCTATTTACATCTATGCAGATGACAACTTGTAATCTGAAAGAAAAGAAAAAAATGTAGTGAAAAACCAACATTTTCTCGTCTCTTCAAGTCAGATTCCCAGTTTGAAAGTTCTGTTGCTTTTTTCTTTGGATCCTAGAACATGAAAGCAGCCAATCAGTAAGCATCCTAACAGATATCTCAATGAAACTAATAGAGAAAACAAACTATCATTTTACACTCACTGAATCCAATGGTATGTCAACAGTTGCATCATGCTTTTGACCAAAACCTAGAGTACTAGCAACCATCTGAGGAATACGGGATTTTGATCCAGGGGCAGCATTTGCATTCTGCAATCAAGTCATAAAACAAGAAGATGGCATCAAAGAAAACCAAGTGCAAAGGCCAGACAGACGTAGTGAACTCCACTGTGAAAACTGAAGTACATTTCAACCGCCCTTAACTGGACATTTGGTTCTCGGCAAGGGGAGTCATCAGTCATGGCAACCAAAATTGTTTAAATACATGGTAATGCAAAGATTTTATGTTAAACTAAAAGTAAAATGGTATCAGCAATTCCAACGATGTATCTATTCGCTTGTAGTGTTGAATAAATAAGGTATAAGGCAATGAATGTCTGTTTGGCAAACGTAATGCGCAAGGGAATAAAATATGCCCAGACAAAATCTAATTACAATTGTTTCACACACAAAAATTAAAAACAAGGTGCGGTTGGCAAAAGTGAGATACCATTTTTAGGTCCTTTAAAAAAATCTCCCTTCATACTAATTGCCGCATTTATGAGCTCTAGCAAAAACCTTAGTCTAAGCTTACATATTTGGCCATTGAGATGATTAACAAAAATACTAATGATATTGAAATCGGTCAACAGAATTCGTATTATTTTGTAAATAAAGGCTATTCAGAAAATGAAGAGAGTCAAAGATTGCAATTATTTAGGGAATCTACGGATAATTACCATCTTATTTTATTTTTCATTGGTTAATTTGCCCGGTCAATGAAACCTTATAATATTTGCGGCGCGGTAAGGACAATTCAGATCTATATAAATATAGAAATGATCATGAAAAAATTAGAAAGTAAGGTTAACAAATAACAATAATATAAAAACATAAGTGACATGTCATACCTATAATCTAAAATTTATGAGTTTGATCTCATAAACATGCACACAGAAGAGCAAGCATCTAATTGACGAAACCTAAGAATCAATTAATAATCTAAGAAAGTGGCGGCGGCAATGCACATTACAAGTGATTAGAGATTTGCACCGTTAATTCAGGAGGCCTAAATTTCAGTAATAATCATTAATCAGTTAATCTAGGAAACAAGTGGCAATGCGCGTCAAGACACAACGCATTACAATGATCCGTACAAGTGAATAGAGATTTGGATGATGAATAACATCAGATCTGGAAGTGAGAGTGACAAATTAGTTAAAATCAACATGCAAATCGCAAAATAGGAAGCGTATGTACACATTAATGCTGAATAAGTATAATATTGTGTAATTAACCTAAAAACCTAAATTAAGAGCTGGAGAGTAAGCAGATCTAGAGAAGATGTTACCGAAAACGGATTGACTTCTTCAGTAGCAAAAGGATTGGCATCTTCAGACCGACTCATGCTGGATTTTGATTTTTTTCAACAAATTAAGTTGTGAAGAGGTCGGATGGATGATTTCACTGTCGTCTCTTTGCTTGCTTGCTTTAGAATAGAATGAAATGAATGTGCGTAGTAGTATCTGATGAGTATGCTTTATCTGTCATCAACCACTCTGCTATTTCCATTTTCACCCCCTTGCCTTTCTTACTATTTCCTTTTTATATGTTCTACCCTCTTAAACACACGAGGGTCTCTACATGATACGATGGAAAACAAACGGCCTACTAGGGTGTGCATACTTCCGTTCTATTTTATTAACTAATCGGTTTACTTAGTAACATTGGTTTTTTTTTTATTTAATTTCGGTTAATATCCAAAACCAAAAATTGGTTAAAAATTTTTTGCTTAGAAAAACATGAAATCGAAACATAAATACATAAAATGAGAATATAAAATATGAAATTCATGAAATTAGAGATATAAAAGCTAAAAATGTATGAAAATATAAATGATTGGTTTGGTTAGTTTGGTTTTTGTAGATTTCCAGTTAATTTAGTTTTTGGTTGATTTAGGTTCCATTTCGTTTATTTTCGGTTTGATTTCGGTTAACAATTTTCAATTATTGCTCAACCCTAAACACTGATAGTCACGTAACATATCATTTTTTGAATTAAAAAAAAAAACTATAGAAATGTTATACTCAAATTAAAGAGAATAAAATGCTCATTTTTATTGTTTATTTTTTTAAAATATTAAAGTATGAAAAAGTTATGTCGTTTAAAAATCGTGAGGTAGTTAGTTTTTTTATAAGGGATGTAAGGTGTATACTAACTAATTATCCAGAATCTGAATAAAGACAACGGAACTAAAGTGTAATTACTAATTAAGATGAATGGATTAAAGTGTTATTAGTGTTTGAAATACGAATTTACTCTTATTTTAGGTTGCATCTTATGCATTAAACTAAAAAAAATATTAACTTTTGGGTATCTTAAAAATGTCTTTCACAGATGCATTATTATATGGTATAGATTTAAGCTTAATATCATATTTATTTATATAAATAATAATACTAAACAATATCTAAGTCGAAACTATAACAAAAACCACGTATGAAAATTGATGTCTATACGACGATAAGAAGAAGCAATTCTTAACACTCAAATAAGCAAGTCATACAGTTAGGTAAGACATCTAAACATAAAATTAGATTCAATTAAAGTTTAAGGATTGTATGATAACTTTATTTTTATTTTTTTATTGCATAACTTTCATTCCATAAAAGCGAAAATCGCATCAAAATAGAAGGCAGACGGACAACAAGCTGCGTCACCACCTCTTTCTGTTTCTGTATAACTTTACTAAAGTCGGAGTATATATTGTTAATTGATTACAAAGAAAAAAATCTAATTAACGTTGAAGGGATGTAAGTTCAAAATACACAAAAAAAAGGAAAAAAAAACATAGTTCCTAAGAACCATTACTTAGGCTATAGCTTAGTGGTAGAAAGAAAATCCTCTCTTGGGTGCATAGAGTTCAATTTTGTGATGAAATGAATGCTGACACCGTCGGTCCGAACATTAAATCTTTTATTAGTGGGGTGAACCTCATTTTCCCGTACGTCACCTCATCTTGTGTAGCTGGATCGTGATATAAATGCAATTTAACTTTAGAGAAAGTATTGGGTACAAAGTCCCTTAACCTACAAAGTGTAGGAAGCCACAATAATATGCCACGTGTAAGATGTCTTTTAAAACAAAAAAAACTGATTTTCAATTATGAGAGGGGTATTATAGACATTTGCATCGAGCAATTAATCGTTCAATCAGAATTCAAATTTTTATAACTGATTTCACGATCTTCATCATCAATTCTTACCTTATTAAAAAATTCCCATCACCTTGCATCTGTCGATCAAAAAGTTTACCAGAATCATACTCAACTGCAGAGTTCATCATCATGTTTGGTAGGTTACTCTGTTTTTTAATTTCACATAATCGCAATCTTATTTTGATTTTTAATTGTTTATCAGACCTAAACAACGAACCTGAAATCTTTATTGGAGAAGAAGATGATGTTGTCGATGCTCATAATCTGAATTTTGAAGGTTAGTTTATACTATTTTGATTTATATTAGCAGATCACAAAAAACAGAGATGAACAAAGTTTTGAGGTAACTGCTTGGTTTAACATGCGTTTTATTATGTTTAACATGCGTTTTGAGGTAACTGCTTGGTTTTATAGAAATGGTTTTTATTCAAATGCGTTTTATTATGTTTAACATACGTTTTGAGGCAACTGCTTGGTTTTATAGAATTTTTTTTTATTCAAATGCGTTTTATGATGTTTTAACATGCGTTTTGATATTTGTTAGATAAATCCTTACATGCATGTGAATGCTTACTATTATGTGCCTTTTTATAGTATGAACATGTCATTTTGTCATTAAAATTAGATTTTATAGTTGTATGTTTTGTGTTTTATGACAGATCTTTCTAAGAAAGATGTTCCCATTGATAATCAAACTCCAATATACAAACCTGCTGTTGCATCTTCATTGAAACCAGAAGATGCAATGAAGATGAAAACGTGATGAAAAATACATTGTTACAAGATGAAAACAAAGAAGTTGAAAATGCTAAAGACCATGGAAATGAACACCAGGCAGATGAAGAACAAGTTGTTGATGAGTATTTTTTTTAGTAAATGCGTTTTATGTTTTATGTATGCGTTTTGGTATATACTGAATAGTTTGCACATCTTCTACTGTTTTCTAAAGTGCGTTTTATGTTTCCTTGAATGCGTTTTACTGTAACTGAACATTTGAAACTCTGTTTTTTACCAATGCGTTTTATGATCATATCGAATGCGTTTTACTAATACATCACATATATATTTCATTTCACATCAAAACAAAAGCTTTTCAAGCTTTTACATACATTATCCATATATATTTCATTCCACATCAAAACAAAAGCTTTTTCAAGCTTTTACATACATTGAAAACTCTGATGACTAAACCTCTGATGTGTAATAGCTGATGGAATAAACTATGTTTTGCTTGGAGGGCGGAGATGGATAGGATCCCGACGGTTGAAGCTTTAGGTAAAAGAAATGTGACACTCCCCAACGATAGATGCAAACTATGTGACGTTGTTTTTGAAACTACGGATCATATTTTTTCGGGTTGCAGTTTCTCGTATGGGGTTTGGGCTAGCATTTGGAACTGGTGCGGTTTAAAGACAGTCTTTGTTTTCCACACAAAGGATATTTTGGACCTTCATAATCACGCGTCGGGTGGAAAGTGGGGAAAGAAGATCGTTCATAGTATCATTTTGACGTCTCTCTGGTTCATTTGGAAAGCTAGAAACGAGAAAATTTTCAAAGGTTTGGAGCCCAAGGTGCCGCGGGTAGTGGGTACTATCAAGTCGATGTCGTTTTTATGGTGTAAAAATAGGTCCAAGTTTAAAGATTTGATTTGGGAGGATTGGTGTAACAACCCTTTGTATATGTTGTAAGTTAGGGGTGTTTGTCCTTGCTTTGAGGACGCCCCCGTGTTTTTAATGAAAGTTAACGTTCAAAAAAAAAAATATAAAACGCATTTGAAAAATATAAAACGCATTTGTTATTTACAATATGTTAGTCTATGTTAATCTAATTTATAACTAAAAGCAATAAAGGCGTTTTGTTATTTACAATATGCGTTTTGAAACATGATGTATGGGATCTCAATGTTCTAATTATTAATCACAACATTTCACGCAATCATCTAATTCATCCTTAAATATATATAAAACGCCTTTACTAATTATATAAAAAAGCATTTATAATCACATTTTCCAATTTTTAAATACAAAAGATCACCAAATCATCTCATACCTTATATTAACAGTAAAAAACAGTAAAACGCCTTTATAAATAAACAAAACGCATTTATAATTACATGTCATCACTTTTTTAAATACAACAAACAAATAAATCATCTCATTCATCTTTAACATGATAAAACGCCTTCATTAATTACCAAAACGCACTTTAATAAGTTCATAAAAAAATTAAGTAAATCCTGATGTTCATCATTCAAATCATAAAACGCCTCTAGTAATTTCATAAATCTGATCTAAAACATACCTGTATTAGTTCCCTTCGAAGGCCTGTCATGATTCAGTTTGCTTCTTCTTTCTCTTCCTTCATCTGTTATGTTTTTTTAGGTTTTATCAAATGATTTTCGTTATACGATCATAATGACAATCATAATATGAACATAAACTTACTTGATTTGCGTTTTGGAGCCATAATACTTCCTTGATCGGATGTTATTTTTTCGTCTTCTACAACTGCTCTGTTTTTTTTTTGTTTCAGAGATTTTGATTTTGGTTGATTTTGTTTTGTGAATTCGACGAGTATATGTTTTGATTAAGTAACCGTCATTAAATGAGATTGAATTGGGCGCTATTATTAAAAAAATTCAAATGATTAGATTGGGAATTTGTCTAATTTACCCTTCCCCTTGTTAACTGATCCTTAAAACACTCGTGGGTTATTAAATGACGATCATCTTGATTAAAACACAATGGATGGTCAGGATGACTTCTTACACTTTGTATTTTAAGGAGACTTTGTACAATAACCTCTCTCTTTAACTTTAAATCCTTTTGATAAACTTCAATCAAAATAATTTATATATTTTTATTTTAACTGTAAATAATTGGTCAATAAGACTTGTGTAGCACCAATTCTGAAAATATTGAATCATAATGCGAGTCGACTCGTTTACAAAAGAGAAAAAAAGCAACTGAAAAGGCCATATACTATACATAATACAATGAACAAAAAGGTTACCGAGTGGCACAATGGTAAGCATTGTTCCATTAATCCAGTTCGATTCGAATTCGTTCTCTACTGTTTTCTGCCTTTCAATTCCCTTAAAGCCCACCATTCAACATTAGCAAAATATGGATGGGACCGCGTGAGTTTACCAGCGACGGATTCTCACAGTAACAAAAAAAAAAAAAAAAAAAACTTACATTAATACATCTACTAGTAGTACAAGCCAACCAACCCAAAAATCTTATGCTTCCATCTCTATATGGCCATCCATTTTGTGCTGCAATCAGTGCCACAAAGTTCTAATTTTATCATGTTGCATCTCCTAAGAAAGTAAACACTCTCTTCTTAAAAATCCGAGCCAAATCAACAATTTCTGACTCCCTCATCTGTCTAGTCATGGCATCGGATTGCCACAACCATTTACTTTTCCTCGATAACCGACTAGCAACGTCAATTGTCAAGATAGCCATGTCTCTTCTGTTTGTAAGAATTTGTAAAACTGGTGTCGAGTATTGGGAATTTGACACAAGTCTATTTAGAAGAATAAGTGCTTCCCGGATGAGTAACGTCCTGCACAAACGACATCAAAACAAAATATAAATGAGAATGGATGGTGAAAACATCATGACTGAACAACAATGGTGGCATTTGGATATATTATAAAGCAGACTTGTGTGATGTTAAATATGTTGGTCCAGAAACAATTAAACAGAAAATGGGAAACACAAGAATATGGTTACTTTGAAAAAAAAAAAACCCTTGGAATTCAGAAATCACATACACAAAACAAATAACCCTAAGACTCCTATTTACAACAAAACAAGTAACCATAATCCTACTTATGGAAGTTTTCCTTATTCTCTAATACCAACTACTTGACACCGTACCATAAATTAACCCTTACCAAATACTAATCAATACCAATTAAAAAACAACCAACTTAATCATGTGGTTAAAGAATCGGGTGAGGTCTATATCTCTAGATGAGGGTAGCTGGAAAAGTTTTGATTTGTGTAGCTGTGTTTGTGTTGGTTTTGTTGTTTGCTTGCTTCTTTGTATTGTTTGCTAGCTCCTTGCTAGAGTTTGAATGATAGTCGCCTATCAAAAAAAAACAACTTAATAAAATAAATCCAACCAAAGAGACTCTTATACCCCTGACCCATTTCTCATGTGAACGATACGATTATATCCAACCAAATAACCACAATCAGATCATTGGTTGTAATTAAGCACATCCAAATACGTCCTATATTGTAAAAGAAGTTGTCAAATACTAGATTACCTTTCTCTAAAGCCTTCGGAAGGCTGGATACATTGAGATGTCTCCACATCAATTTCAGATGCCATAATTTGCAGAATTAAGTAAAGAAAATTGGTCCTTCTCGAAAGATTATGTCCTAAGAAAATTTCAAAGCCGCTTCTCCCGGAGGATGCTAAAAAGGCCAGCACAACAATGGTATTCCGTTGAAGCTTCAAGACCTGGATGTTTTTAAAAAATACAAGACCATTGATTCATTAACAACTCTCTTACAGATCTACAAACATCCTGAAAATAAAACGAAAATATATGGCCACTCTTTAAGTACCTAAATATGACCTAACAATAGTTGATTTTGGTTAAATAGAGTTAAACTGATGTCACAATACCATTAAAATTACAATTATTGTCAAATATAGATCTTGAAAAGGCATACGACAGTGTGCCACGTAAACTGATTTGGGATAGCCTGGAGAGTAGAGGGGTACCTAAGAAGTTTATAGACTTAGTTAAGGATATGTATGTAAGGACCGAAACTAGTGTTCGATCACCTGTAGGAGATACTGATGCCTTTCCGGTGGGGGTAGGACTCCATCAAGGGTCTGCGTTGAGCCCGTTCCTTTTTGCAGTTGTCTTGGATGAGTTATCAAAGTCTATTCAGGAGACAGTGCCGTGGTGCATGCTTTTTGCTGACGATATTGTGTTAGTTGCAGAGTCCAAACATAGCCTGAATGAGAAGCTAGAATGTTGGCGTGCAGCTTTAGAGGGCAAGGGTTTAAGGATTAGCCGTTCAAAGACTGAGTACATGTATTGTGGCTTCAGTGGTGAAACTCACGACGATAATATTCAAGTTACGATTGAAGGTCACGCTGTCCCGCAGGCAACTAAGTTCAAGTACTTAGGATCTTTTGTCCAGAGTGATGGGGAGCTAGATAGTGATGTAACCCATCGTATACAAGCTGGTTGGTGTAAGTGGAGGGCCGCCAGTGGGGTTTTATGTGACAAAAGGTTTCCAATTAAATTAAAGGGAAAATTCTACAGGGTGGCGGTGAGACCTGCTATGTTATATGGGACAGATTGTTGGGCCATCAAAAAGACTCAAGCTCGCAAGATGGACGTGGCTGAAATGAGGATGCTAAGGTGGATGTGTGGGCACACTAGGGTAGACCGAATTAGAAACGAGGATATTAGGAAAAGGTTAGGGGTAGCTACTTTATCAGATAAGATTAAGGAGGGAAGATTAAGATGGTTTGGGCATGTGAGGAGGAGGGAATTGACGGCCCCAGTTAGAGTAGTGGAAACCACCACTGTAGAGGGAAAGAGATGCAGAGGGAGACCCAAATTGACTTGGGATGAGCGGATTAGGCACGACTTAGTAGAGATGCACCTCTCTGAGGACATGGTCGAGGATAGGGGTTCGTGGAGGCACAAGATTAAGGTTAATGATTATTAGGGAGGGTTTGGTTGTACCGCAGCGGGTTTCTAGGAGGTTAGACCTTTTCTTTCGCCGGTAGGAGACATATAAGGGTGACTTGTTTTGGGTGTTTTTGAGTTTATGTTGTTTTTGTTGCATATATATCTTTTTTACTTCGTGACACATTTAATGTTTCTCTAAATTCAATAGTCCTTGATTTGTTTCAAGTGTTGTTTGCTTTGCTTGTAGATTGTATGTTGTCGAGCCGGGGGTCTCTCTGGAAGCAGCCTCTCTATCTGCAAGGATAGAGGAAAGGTTTGCCGACATCTCACCCTCCCCAGACCCTACTCTTAGCATTGCTAATTGTGGGATTTACTGGGTAAGGTTGTTGTTGTTGTTGTTGTCAAATATAGCATACTTATTGAAATTGGAATGGATTTTAGTTTTAAAGCCTTGAGGTGCCCCAAGAAGCTTAGGCTCCCCCGATGTTGAGGCATGAGACATAACTTATAACATTATTTGACCGCCAATCTGCTTCACGGGATGTTAAAATTGTATGCTAAGGTGAACTAGACGCGTTGAATTGACTACTAAGAACTAACTTCCACAAAACTAAAACTGGAAACTAACAAAATATATATATATATATATATATATATATATATATTGAGAACTAACTTCCACAACTAAAATTGGAATATTTCCACAAGGACTTGATAGCATGAATTAGGAGTTAACTGATTAATCCTCACCCACTTGAGGGCTTGAATTCCCATTGATTGATTAGGAAGACAATTACATCTTAACCATAGCCTTGGTTTAATCAATGAGTTGAATTGCAATAATGTACCATGTATATGTAGAATAACTCATTTCATATGCATTAATGCTTGTTTTAGGTGAATTTGATAGGGTCTGAATGCGCAAGTCAAGTGCCATTTACATTTATACACAAAGATTAAATTTCTAATCAGATTTATTTAAATTAGTAGGTGAACTCCATATAGGTTATTAGAATATGTAGAAAACCCCACAGTGATATAGCTTAATAAAATACACAGAGCAAATTGATGCATGATGGAAAAACTTGTTAGAAATTAAGAAGGGGAAATTGGTTTAGAGTTAAATAGGGTTGGGCAAGCACTCCTATCCTACGGTAACAATATGGTGAACAAAGGGTTTCGAGGCATTGTAGCCTTACTGACTGACCATTGTAGACTTATGGTGGCCTCAAAAAACTTCACAATTATTTTAAATTGTTTTCTAAACATTTTTCAGGTTATTTTCCAATTTGAAACGTGTGTATTCATTCGACTTTGCAAATGTGTTTATGGTGCATACTTCACGTAAAACACCAAAAAGATTAAAAAGAGTTATAGAGCCTCGAGATGTATCAGATTGTTAATCATGTTGTATTGATTGACCAGCTTTCATTTGGATCACATTTTGGTCACAAGTTGCACCCGACTTTTAAATTGTAAATATCAGTTTAAAACTTCAACTGACTACTAAGTACTAACTAGTTAATAGTAAATAGTAAGTAACATCTGACCGGTAAAAAATCAACTGATTTGACTTGTTACCCAACCAAAATTCAAATAGAAGAAGAGATTAAATTAAACATAACATACCAAGTTTGTGGGCGCGCCATTTCCATGAAAAGCTAAACAGTCAGCTAAACCATCTAGTACAGAACCCAAAACTTGAAATGCATGGCCATTTTCAGCACCTGTGGTTGAAACTTCAGCACTTGTTCCCTCTTCTTTAAAAGAAGAACAGAACATCAACATTAAATTGGGACCTTCACAAGAAAAATGAAAACAACTTCAATTGACAGCAAACTAAGGCAGCTTAAAAAGGTCTTTATATGACAGTTCAAGTCAGGTTCCTTCCTATTTTATATCATAGATACTGGGTACATGAAAATATATATAATAGAAATCTGCAGTTTTCAACTCAAGTTCACAATATCATATCAGCTACTAAATTAAAAGGGAATATGATGCATCCTGCAAAAGCAATTATAAATATGAAGGATTTATAAAAAAATATATAACATCCACCAATCCACTATAAGAGAAACCAATCCCCAGTAATATAAAAGAAAATGGAGACAACTCGTTAATTTTTTAAATTCAAAATAGTGAAACTTCTATACAAAATTAACACCAAAATTATTTGCCCATTATTAATATCAACTTCAAAGGAAATTAAATCAGGAGCAAAGCAGAAAAAGATGGTGCATCCCAAAACTCAATATCTATGATTATGAACGTAACGTGTGCTAACAAAATGTTAAAACTAGTGTTAGGTCATCCGATGGAAAAATTGTCGGATTTAAAATGAGATTAACTTACAATTTAACAGAAGATGGAGAAGATGTACAGCTTGCTTTTGCACACCAAGCCCAGCTTCTTTTCTTAACAGCTGAGAGATACTTTGAAAGACTGACACATCTCCATACCTACCTTAGAGTAGAATTTACATTAAGCTTCAGAAAGATTATACCATGTGAGATGCCAAAACAGCATAGGTGGCAATTTTAATTCAAATGAGCCAAACAGCCAAAAACAAAAAAACAAAAGCTAAAGAGACAACAGTTAATCTTAAATATTATTATGTCACAAAAAAACAAATTATTGCTATATAATATACCTTTTGTCACCATATTTGACAGACTGATAGTAAGAATTTAAACTTTTGAACAGAAGTGTTTCAAGGGCCAACCCGACCCGACCATCTTAAACGAAATAATAACCAATCTGACCCAAAATTGTTTTTACACATTACATAATCCACCCTGCCAACTTTGCCACCTCAACAAACAGCAATAGACAATGAAACTTACATCTCCCTTTCCGTAAAAGCATCAGTTCTCAAAAGAAGAATATTCATGATAGAAACTGCCTCCACTCGTATATTTTCTTCACACCGTCTTGTTACAACTTGATGCATTGTTTGGAAAAGGGAAAACCACTTGGAACCAGAAATCAATGGCTGCGATTCATTCCTCGAGTTGTCCTTGTTCTGAATCTTCTTAGCACTTATCAACCTTGAGAGATCTGGATGATGCAGATTAGAGGTCTCATTGTTACGTTCACTCAACATATGTCCCATTTCAGAATGTTCTCCAGAGCTTCTATTCACAGTGGAAGGGTCATTAATAAAGACATTGTCCCTGAACACAGTACACTGGAAAGATCAAATCAAAGTTCATAAGGCGGAGAGCACCAGGACCCGCAACAAAGAAAAAAAAAAGGAACATTAGAATCTATGCACAGTGTCATAAAGTCATCTTTAAAGATTGGAATTTATTTGTTAATCCCCAAAATTGCAACATTTTAATTGGCTATAGTTTGATATAAAATATAATAATTGATAAAATACCTTAATGCTTTTAATACGCAATTGATAGAATACCTTAACGCTTTTAATAAAAACAAAAAAGAAGCTTGTGAACCAAAATCAAAGTTACACACATCATTCAATAAATGCTAATAGCCACAGAAGTAAAGTAGGGTTAAAAACTTAAAAAGAATATAATCTTTAAGGGAACCCAAAAAAGATGGAAGTTATTCAAATAATGAAATGGAAATCTTTAATTTAAGTCATGTAACATGAACATAAGAGCAGTATTTAAAGTGATGGAGGGGACATAAAAAAAAAGTCATAAACATAATCGCCATTTTATTGAGTACGAGGGAACATATACCTGCAACACAAATTGTTTTCCGTATTCAAAATGTGTTTCAAAACCACATGCAGTACGCAAAGAGATCTGTGAACAATCATCATCTGTGGAAGAAAAACTTCAGCTGCTAAGCAACATAAAGAACAAGAAAAAATAATAACAGTGATAAAACTTTGATCCCTAACAGAAGTATATTTTTTTGTAAGCATATGAAAACAAAACATCCAATAGTACATGCTATCAAGAATACTGCCCTACATGACTTTATTGTTCCATTAATAACAGATACTTATGACACCAAAAAGTACCTCATTCTAATGGCACTGACATTTCCAACAGCAATTTTCAGCCTAAGACTATTTTGTTGGGTGCATAAAAATTAGAAACTCACATTTTGAAGACAACAGAGATCAACCAATGCTTCTAACAAATCGCCTACTTTTCCTGTATCATAACTAATCTGCACAAGTAATAGTTGTTAGTTAACCAGCAAAAAAACATATTTCTCATTTGAATACTTTAGCAACAATAACATGCTTGTACAGTATACTTCACTAAAAATGCAAAGTAATAGAAGTGTATATGCCAAAACGCTAAAGGAAATCAGCTCAGAGCAAGACAGCTATTGCAGATATGTTAAACTACAAATATTATCAAATTTTAAGACATAGAAACATGACAGCTTTCAGTGACGTCACAATCTGAGAGTGAACTATATAAGTTTTATATGGTGTGCTCTTCTAACCAGTGTTTCTGGTTCTCTTAACTTTCATCTTTGCACTTTTGGTCCTTTGATTGAAACTTGTTCCACTTTTATTACACCCTGAGTCCCTAATAGGCCCATTAATCCTTATCCACGAAATAAGTCATGTTTATGGCTCATAACTGTTACTTACAAGAATATTCCCAAAATAAAGAGAAACAACTAAAAACAATTTCTAGCTAGGTAGCCAGCATTATGTGTGTAACATAAAGTATTACGTAATAGTACTAATAGGATACAAGATAATAATATTCTGATCAAGTGTGTGAACTGTGAAGTATATAAGTGGCTTGTCGGTTATAACTCATAAGCAATCTTGAAATCAATTTTAATTCACAACTCATAGATTTCATGTTATCTTAAATAGCTTGCTGCAGAGGTAACTTTGGAGACATTTAAAGTAAAGTTCTCCATCACTAGCTTCTAAAACAACAAGACCTATTAAGTAAAGTTGTCCATTACTAGCTTCTAAGATAGCAAGACCTGTGATAGTCGATATGTATACTCACAACTTATTTAAGACTTGAAAGTGTGCTGAAATTCAGCTACTTTAAAAAATTAGCTAAACGTTACTTGCTTGAACCAAAATTGAAAAGTATACCAGGAATCCTAAACTGACATCACTAATAAAAATCTTAATTCTTAACAACAGAATCAGAAACCATAAAACTATAAATCTTCAGTTTAAATGGTATCAATATAAAAAAAACAAATAAAAAACATCATAAACACTAATTCAGATGCAAAATTGTGTAGTATAGTTAACATATGAGAAGTTCACAGTAATTTTGAAGAAATGCTATGAAGGCAAAAACTCTAAAACAGGTGAGAGCATCCTACACGAATCCAGCCAAATATAATCTTCTAACAGCCAGAAGATAAATAGTTTTAATTCAATGCCAACCTTTGTTAATGTTATGTAGAGATGAGACACTTTTGCAGCTTCAGCAGACTGAATGGAATGATTTGCAGTCATTTTAGGTGTGGTCTTTTTAGATGGTATGTTCAAACCTAAGAATCCAAACAGAATCTGTAAATCTGCTTCACAAGCCACAAATAACTTGGAAAAAAGGTTAGTTCTTGGAATTTGGCCATTTTGTGTTTCCCAAATGCTTGCCAACTTTCTTGAAACTGATAAATTCTTCTTTATCGTCACATCAGTTGATATGGCATGTCCATCAGTCTGAACACCCACCGCCTTGCAGGAGATTACACCTAAAAAAAAGTAAAATAAGCCAGATTAAGACCCAAATAATAATTAATTAAAAGGCAATTGGTATAAAAAGCTTAAACCATGATAATAGAGGTGTAACAGGCCGTAACTAGTAGCTAGCTTTCTTAATAGTTGAAACAGAATGAGCAGGTCTAGGTTGACTCAAAACCTTTTGCCCAAAAAATTTAAATAAGTACACTTATTATTAGTGTGTCAAATAAGATGACAAAGTTATTTTGTTTCAATAAAAAGATAGTTTTTACATCATCAGAAAGATTCAGGTGTTATGTTATGCATAAAGGCACACACTTGTATGATACTATGACCCATCAGTAAGAAAACACGATCTCAACTCTGAACCGGCACATTTGTATTGAAATGGATCAAAATTGCCACCTCACATCATTAAACTTACAATTCTATACGATACAACTTTTAAGTGTATTCTCAACTAACTTTCGATAAAGTTATTTACATAAAACTAAACATTAATTGATTTAAGTACCTCTAGTCCTTGGAAGACTGACAGAAGGGTCTTCAATAGGATCTTTATTTTTCCTGCCACGTAAACTACTGTGAATACGGGATAAAAAATACAGAATGTAATTTTACACAAAAATACCATGACATAATACATATTATCAAATGAAGCATATAGTTGTGAAAACTCATGTGCAGTGTTACAGGGGAAATAATTAGAACAATCTTTTTGGCTATAAAAGGTCAAGCATTTTCAAGACTACACTTTATATGAAGAGTCAATGGTTTAATTATAAGAGACTGGCAACAGTATTAAAGAAAACATTACTCACAGAGTTGAGTTGTTTGTAGCAAAAGCTTCAGATCCATTTACTGGAAGAGCCGGTCTAAGCTGCTTCTCATTCTTTTCTCTATCCTTCCTAAGCTCCGAGCACTCTTGTTCCTGCAAGTATATATTATTACAAACATTATCGACAGAAAAAAATTATGAATATATGATAGATACTACTTCCAGAACAACCAAAAAAACCAAGAATCAAGTGGTACAAACCAGAAAACTTGTAACATCAAGTTAAACAAAAATAAAGTTTAAAAGAGTGAATCCTGGAAAACAAAAAAAAAACAGAAAAATTTTGTGGAAAGAAGAGTAGAAGATAAGTTAGTGATAATGTGTTGTAGTATAATTTAATTTAATTAAATTGATTACAGTGATCAGACACATAAGATAAAATGTAAAAAAAGAAGAACCCTAGAAAGTGATAGTCATCATCATAATGTGTTGTGTTCCAGACAGTATAAACATTAGAAACATATATTTAGAGTTACAAGTTATGAAAATTGTATTTAATTGATCATGCTCCTTAAAGTTTGAGAGACAGATAGATAGTGGGATTTGTTAAGTAACATACCAAATTAGCAAGAACCTTTGAGACTCTTCCTAATTCATCCTGCAAGTTAGAAAAAAAGAAAAAGAAATAAAAAGGTGATGATTAGAAAATGTTAGAAAAGGAAAGAAAGAAAGAAACCTTCAATCGATTAATTTCGTGCTGTTTGGAAGAGTTATCTTGGTGAAGCAAGAGAGAAGAAGAAGGTGGAGGAGGGTTAAAGGGCTGATTGAAAGGGTTATTATTATTATTATTATTATTATGAAGAGGAGGAGGAGGAAAGGGTGTTTGAGTAATAGTAGTAGTAGAAGAAGAAGAATGTTGATTGAGTGGTCGTTGAGAAAGCTCTCTAGGAGGAGAGTAACTGATCGGAGGAGCGTAGACGGGTGGCTGAGGTGGTGAAGGACGGAATAATGGTGGTGGTGGTGGTTGTTGAGTAGTAGTAGTAGTAGGGTTTGAATAAGAATAAGAAGAAGAGGAAGCTGCAGCGGCGTCTGTAAGTATGATGGCTTGATCCAGGAACTCCTTATCCCAGGTTTCATCTTCATCATCATCATCCCCCATTCTTTATTGATTCCCTCTCTCTATCAATCTCTCTCTCCCTCTCTCATTTGGATTTCAGGGGGTTAACTTCCTCTTCCTCTTCAACACCTACTTTTTCCACTTCAACAACACATTGTTGCTTTCAAAAACTAACTATTAACTAGGTTGATAATCGGACGCGCGTTGGTGTAATATGCTTGTAATGTAAGTTTTTTTGTGTTGGGACTATCACGTTGTGTTTGTTTATTTAACAAAGTATGTTTTGTTAGTTATATAGAAAAGTTTGATATAAAACATAAATGTTATCTGTATTAATATGTTGCAGTTATGGATTATTACTGCCTCTTTATTTAGACATATAGGCATTTATTGATACGAATGATAACCTTTTGCACTTGGACATACGTTTTGTAGTAATAAATAGCCTTTAAGTTGTAGACAGTTGGTATACATTTATGGCAAAAGGCTTATTAAGAACCTGAATTTGTATTGTTTTTTCACTTGTTTTGGTTTCAAAGATATGGGGTCTAGAACACGATCTGTACCAGCAGTTAGAACCTTTAAGGTTGGTGTGAATGGAAAGGTGTATTGTAACCATAACCTGCTGGCAGCCCTGAGGTTAGGTGGAAGTTGCAGTGCGAGACCGGGTGAGGAGTTCTATGAATGCCCGTATGCATTGGTATGTTATGTGGTTGGTGTATTTTTTGTTATAAGCATGACTAATAAATTTTATTTTTATATTGGCAGGGAAGGTACCACTGTGATCTGTTTGTATGGAAGTATGAGGTTGAGAATGTGATGTTGGAATCAAGCGAAAGAAGAGCACTTCAAAATCAATTTGAGAGGCTGCAAATGGAAAAAGCTTTGTTAGAAAGAGAGGTTGCGAGTTTGAAGCCGAAAGCTGATGCGTATGAGGCGTGTTTTGTTGAGAAAACTGCGTTACAAACTGAGAATGAGAAGATGGGTAGGGAGAAATGTTTGCTGGAAAAGGAGGTGACAAGTTTGAAGTTAAAATTGGATGGTTATGAGGCAGCCTTTGTTAAAGCCTTTGGTGTTCTTGTGTTGTTTTTAGCGTTTTTAAGTTTTTTTATTAAGTATTAAGCGTGATATGAAGTTGGTGGTTCTCGGATGTATGTAAGCCGGTTGCCTAACTATTATTAAAGCCGGCTAATTTTGAATATATAAATATTTATGGGTTATGCATATGTTGGTTCATGTTGTGAAATAGATATGCAAATTGGCTGTTTGTGTATTGACCCATTATTGTATCAGATGGGCGTTTTTCAGTTTATTTAGTTATTCTAGTAAGTGGATTTAATGTGATCATTTGGTTCGCTAAGCAGCCTAATACGATCTTATTTCTGGTCTGGCGTATAACGCATTCAAACATACAAAACTGGAAACTTTTGAACGCAGTTTATGGAACTACTAAACTGTTACCTTACAATGCGCGAAATTGTGGTCTAAAAAAAACTAATTATCAACAGTAACAGTTTACTGTCAATATAAACAGAAGTTTAGATTAGTTGTGCAGGCGTTAATTATGTTGGGAACGTCTACTCGCTGATTTGTCTGAGCGTGTATGCGCTTATTTGCTTGCGTCGACAGTCACAACTATTATGCCTGCCTATGTGGTGTCTAGTTTCTGTTTGCACAGTTTTGTTATTGGTACTTCTTACCGTTGGCGACCAGGATTGAAACCAGGTCAGCGGGTCGCTTAGTAGGTTGGCTAAAGGTTACAAAGAGCACTTTGCATAACTGATTATGATTTATGTACATCTGTTGTTTGTGGTTGGATTTTGGGTTGATGTGTGTCAAGTTTGGAATATGATGTGGTTAGGTCTGTTGATTTAGTGTTCTGCTTGCTTTGATATGTCGTGTTGTATGATTTGTGGATTTTGCTTTGTACATAAAGTTTTGTGTGGTATCGGTAACTCATGTGCCGCGTGCGCACCAATCGCAGGTACAAACCCCAACCCATCCCCTTTTTCGCATTCGAGGTTTATGTATGAATCGTGATTATGGTTCGGTCTTTGCAGCGTAAACTATAGAGTTCAATCCACGGGGTATGCAAAACATGTGAAGCCTTTGGGCAAGGGGTTGAAAAGCATGTATGCACGGGAGATTGAAATGAGGTGGGTAGGTTTGTCGGCAAGCGACTTACCCGGGTGAACTATGCCGATAAAAAGAAAAATAATATAATGGTTATGTATTATTAATTTTGTAACAGTGCTTAAAATATGGAAGTATTTTCAGTTAGGCAATTTAATACTTTGAAATAATGCGTTATAATGAGGTATTTTTCCTGTGGTTTTCAAGCAGGCGAGGTTTATCGTGTGGGGTGTTAACCCGAAGTGAGACTCTGGGACTGAATTAAAGAACCTTCAGTTAGGTTCGGTGCTGCATCTGTTTCTGATTGGCATCCGAATGTTGTTGAGCCAGTAATGAATATGAATTCAAACGGGTTTTCACAGCAACTAACTAAAGCAGAGAACGAACATACGAAACACGCGTATTCGGTAGCTTATGCCGCTACTGTGGCGGCAGAAGCAGTAGTGGCTGCTGGTCATGCTGCTGCAGAGGTGGTTCGCCTTACATCGACAACATGGTTACTGAATAAATCAACTGAAGAAATCGCAGTCGTTAAGATTTAGGCAGCTTATCACGAGCACTTGGTAAATTATTTTCTCTAGAAGTTATGTGACACAATACAAATGCTCTTTATGGCAGTTTAGTGTTGGAATAATCTTGATCGGGTCAAGTTGGATCGTGGATTTGCATGTGCGCCTTGTGAATGAGGCTGATCAATACTGGGGCTCTACTTTTTAATATGCAAGTTTTGAGAAAGATTCCCAAAATATGCATGCTATTTTTTCGGGTAACTGCGTATTGGGTGTTGTTGGTACATGACAATTGCGCCTAACCGAGGGCTGCATTTCTGTTACAAAGTCCTTCTTACCAGATTATTTGAATTTGCTGAGACACCAAAAACATCAAATTCTAACTGGTTGAGAAAGCATAATACGATAAGGAGTTTACGTAACATCCTAATACGTTTACATAGTGTCCTAATAAGTCAACACACAAATATGCTTACATAAGTTTCTGATTTGCTAACGCAATATCAGAATTTGTTTACTTAATACTTGATTGAGCCGGTCTTGCCAATATCACCATCACCATAATCACCATCGGTGAGTTTTGCGCCTAGTCTTTTGGATCCGCTGCAGGTTTTTTGGTTGCTGGTGCGTGCTGAAATGCTACAATATTAAAGGTTAATAAGAGAGGTGTTATTAATACCAAACACACAAACATAGAGCATACCTTCAGATTGCATTAGACTGCGCTTGGTTGCACCAATAGTAATTGGTTTGTCAGCACCTGACGATGAAGTAGAGTGCACAGTTTGCGGAGAAGAAGTCTTTGCAGCTGGAGTTTTTGGTGCAGGTGTGCTTGCTGTTGGCACGTCTTGCGAAGGTATTCGAGTGCGTGGAGTAATGAACCTGCCACTGCTGACCGTACAACGTGTGATCCCTTTTCTATCTCTGTTTGCCTGCACCTGGAGCTCTAAGTCTTCGCCTATGATACTGTACACTAATGTATCTTTATTTTGTTGCAGCATCATTTCAGCACATGACATATTTAACAACTGGCTGACTGTCCTGTCGAAGAATGTCGTTTCAATTGTTTCTGAATTGTCAGACAGTGTCGCCTGAATGCGGTACCTGTTTGGACATTTGTATCATATAATTAGTTAAAAAGTACACTAGTATTTGCGAGTGAAAGTGTTATGAAATGTGGGTTTTTTCCAGACACAGTCAGCAAGCACTGACTGGTAAAACAAATCACATCAGCGCCTATCTAGCTAAGCATTCAGTCTTAAAAAACCATAACGGCATATAGAAATATGTGAGCAAACAGGAAAAGGCGTTTAACTGCAAAGGTTACTGATTAATTTAAGCCTTTGCGCGCGTAAGCACGCCTGAGTATTAACTCGTTTTTTAGACCTTTTGCACAACAAATATAACTGTCTGAATACGCAAATATTCAACTGTGGCTGATTTTAAAACTACCTTAATACGTATCTACTTAAACTCAAATGTGTAAAACCTGACATGTTTATTAAGCTGAATGCGCAGTAAATAAACCGGAACTGAAAGCGATTAAGAAAAGGTATACAGGTTCAGATATGGTTCCTTGTTTGAACACACAATCAAAACAGTTAATAAAAACAAAATTTAAAATCACCGTAATTCTTATTTGCTTAATCGCCTAAGTGCGTGAATATTGAGACGTTAAGTGTGAAACTGAACCACATGTCATATTTGAAGTAAAACCAAGCGATTAAAAGGCTCAAGATGCAATTTAGGCGCATGTGTGTCGTTTGGAGCCTAGGCACAAGACGCAAAACACTTTAGGCAGACATAATCCTTATTTCTAACAAATTTTTATGACCATAGTTTTTGTTGTTTGATTGCCGCATCAATTTCCAGGTGCAAATGATAGTAATTGGCTGATGCATAACCCATAATTGTACAGCCATGGCAACAAAGAAGAACTAAATAATTATGTTCCTAAATCTCTAAGACTAACCCGTGCTGTCACAGACAACTAAAAAAATGAAGCAATTATGTTCCTAAATCTCAACTCTTGTGAAAACAGATTGAAAAATGCGCAGAATAAGATCCACCCTGACTCGTTTTCTGTTTATTATTATTGTTATTATTATTATTCCCCAAAATGTCGTCGTCTTTGATCATAACCAATATACCAGCAATAGAAAACAATCTTATTAACTTACTCTTATCTACACCAAATCTCTCACCTAATGACAACCCAACATTCAACTGCACTTTCTCTTCTGGATCAGATCCTTTCGGATCTCCTGATCCGTGAAAAGTCTCTACCAAATCTCTTTAAATCCTGGTTTTTAATTCTAATGATAAATTACCCATCTCATTGTTTGGTCGTTCGCCCAACCCTCTGACTACCTAGAACTGATTTGCACTGCAGCTTACAAACTAAACCTAAGACGCGCATAAACTGAACACTAACATACTATCAAAAACAACCAAATAGAACCACAAAACGACACTCTACAATCAAACTTACAACTCATACCTAAATCGTCCAACCAACACTCTACAATGAAATTTACAAGTCGTACCTAAATGATCCGACCAAATGACACTCTAAAAATTCTTCTTCTCATTTATTAAATATGACTTGAATGTATACTTTATAGACTTATGACAGTTATTAACGTTGTCTAGTAGCTTAACTAACCTTAAAGACAGCCAAAAAAATAACCTATTTGACTGCACATTTAAGACTGTATGCTGCAAATTTCAGCCAGTCTAAGTGAATTGAGTAATGCATAGCCTTCTTCCTCATTGAAAACAACATCAGTAGGCCTGAGCATTGACTCATTTGTTAGGTTTCCTATACAGCGGATAAAACCGGCTGAATCCACAAACAATCGGTTGTCTCTGATTGTAAAAACAGTCTAATACCTATTTGTTTAAACTAAATTCTTTAAACCCGACATATTTAATAGACGCTGCAGAACGATTTTTTTTGTAAAAACAAAGGCTAAATGAGCACTATACCACTAAAAGAGCGGCTATCATATTATTCTGACTCTTTCTATAAACTAAACTTACTGATCATACTTGTTTATAATCCTTGTTATTCAAAAGAAGACAGCAATTTTAAATATTTATTGTGAACACATGTACATAACATGTATTTACATTATTAGACTGTAGTGTGAAAACTTACACGTATTTAACATCAGCCACGTTTGCGTGCTCTGAACAGAACCAAAGCGGAGCAACTTCTAAGACAAACTGATTACATTCGGCGCATGCGGTGTAATACCATGGCACTGTTGCTGATATGTGATCTATTGTGCAATTTAATATGAAACTTGCGCCCTATTAAATGTAAATATATCAGTAACAACAAAGGCAAAAATAACAGATTTGTTTAAACTGTAACTTACGTTCAGCCTATTTGCTGGCAGTTTTTTGAGCTCTGCAATCGAAATTCTTTGTCCTATTGGTTGCACAGCTGGTTGATTTTCAACCCCCTCATTTGCATACCTATAATAACACGCAAGAATGCACGTTCTAAGCAAACATATATAACTGGCACCTATAAATTTTTTTTGTGGAAGTAATGCGTAATGTTAACATAAATATTGTTTTCACGTACATATCCAGTAATTGTTGTGTTTCTGGTGTCTTAGGATCTCGATATATATAAGTTGCATTTGTGGTCTGAAACTGAAGAGTACCCATGTAAAACAAAATTGATATATGACATATTACTATGATATCAAATATTGAAATGCCAACATGTTATAGTATTTGGAAATAATGTGAATCTTGTTTTCAGCAACACTAACCGAAATAGTCTCTGCTTTTCAGCGCAGTGAGCGCTAAAATGACAGGTGGGGCAGCCTTTTCATATTCAACTCGGTTGAACCTTGTTTTTGATTTGAGCATCTCCTCCCAAATCGCGATTGTAACGTCTTGATTGCTGTATTTCATAAAAACAAATGAAATATTGCGGCGTATGTTTGAAAATTCAAGTTATAAAAATTGTACCTGCAATCTCTTAATGTCATCACAACGTATGGCTGATTTGAAGAGGTCCTCTTGTCCGTCATCCCGCGCAAAATCCCGATATAATCTGTTATGTAAAATGTGTTGTTTTTTAATAATTATACAATATGGTCTTTAGTGAGAAAATCAAATTAGAACTATAGGAATAATATAACATACCAACGATGCCTTCATGAGGTGCGGCTATTTCAGCCCTTTGACGGGTAGTAATGTCGAAGAAATAATTTTGTATGGATGTGCAATCTGGAATGGGTGTGATAACAGTTGACTGTGCAAGAAAGATGACACATGAATGTGTGAGGGTATTGGTGTAGTTATCTGGCGCTACACATGCATACTTCTCAATTTGGTAACACAAGCCAGGCTTTAGTTTAGGCTCAACAGCCTTTTTGTTTTTTCCTTTGGCCATCGCCTGAATTCCCATTCCCTGTGCACACATTGTATTAATGTTAAAAAAATTTACAAGTCTTATACATGTAATGAAAATATATATTATAATGTTATTATAAATATTTTTACCTCAGAATCAACAAACACGTAATGAATTTCTTCATCTCGGAATGCTGGCACCCATTTCTTAATAACTCTTATTTCAATTAACGTTGTAGCCTGTTTAGCAGTCAGTTCTGCCACCCCTTTATAGTCCATAATTTTCAGCCTGTTCAATACAAAGTAAGAAGTTAGTTAAACAATTTCATGTCATATGTAACAACACATGTATATAATTAAAACTTATATAATAAAAAAATATACAACCTGCTGAGAACTGATTTCATGTAACAATTCAGAATACACAATGTTTAATGTTGTTTTTTTATCTTGTGCATCATTACCGCCTAAAAGTATTTTTAATGAATTCGGAGATGTGGCTCTTGATAAGGCAACATATAATTGACCATGTCCGAAAATTGGTTCTGGTAAATATAAACCAACTTTTTTCAAAGATTGACCTTGGCTTTTATTAATTGTCATAGCATAACACAATTTTATTGGAAATTGACGACGTGTAAATACAAATGGTAACTCCTTTGAATTATGTACAAAATTAATTCTTGGTATATAAACTCTATTTCCAATTGCTGTGCCAGTAATAATTCGCGCCTCAATAACACGCGGTAGTAATTGTGACACTAATAGTCTTGTTCCGTTACACAAACCATTTTTGGGATCTATATTACGCATTAACATAATTGGATTATTTACTTTTAAATTTAAAGAGTGGTTTGGAACGCCTGGAAAGTTAAGTACATTTAAATACTCAGGTGGATACATCGCATCTGTTTCGGCACCATCTTTGGAATGCGGAATCATGGAGTCAGTACTTAAATAAGAAACACATTCTCCTAATGATAATTCTTGAACCATCTCATTTATGACATTAACGGTTTCATTTTTTGGGCAAATAATAGCACGCTCAGATATTCTTGCAGGTGTGGGATTTGCAAGCAAATCAATATCATAAATAAAATGAATTAAGTCTGCAAGACTATTTTCAGACTGTTTTAGTAAGAAAGTTGCAGGTATTTCAATTTGTTTGATATCTGTATGTTCCGCATCAACAACAACACCTTCTTTTCCATCGCCTATCCTTAAAAGCCAATTAGAAAAGGCCTCTATTTCTTTTTTGTCACAAACACCACCCTCATTTGTTCTAATACGCATATTCTCTTTAAGTGTATAAACAACAAAATGTTTCCATAGATATGATCGAGGGAGGCAAGAGGCTAGAATCTCACTTTTGTTGCATTTAGGCTTAACTGGTAATGTTTGTCTGATATCACCACCTAATAACACTGATTTGCCGCCAAATAATTGTGAGGTATTTCCAGTAAGATCTTTTAACGTTTTATCTAACGATTCAAAACACTTACGATCACTCATGGGTGCCTCATCCCAAATAATAAGCGTCGTTTCTAAAAGAAGTTCTGCAAGGTTTGTTTTCTTTTTAATGTGACATACAGATTCTTCAGTTAGTTCCAACGGTATTTTAAACCGTGAATGAGCTGTACGACCTGCTGGTAATAATAAAGATGCAATGCCTGAGGCTGCAACAGCAAGAACAATCATACCAGTTGATCGCAAATGTGAAATTAAGGTTTTCCATATATACGTTTTCCCAGTACCACCATGGCCATAAACAAATGCTAGTAGTTGTGTTGAGTTTGTAATTGCATTCATTACAGCATCAAACACGACTAATTGCTCACTATGCAAACTTGCATGCAAATTTTCATATTCAATGCAAAGAGCATTTCTATCATAATTCTTTTCTTCCAAGAGCAAAGCATTACCTAATGCTGAAAAAACAGCTGGGTCTGGGTCTGGAAGACCGAATTCTGTTAATGTACGTGGATTAGAATTCGAATCTAATAATAGTTGTAGCTCATGCAACACATATTGTTGTAAATCTGAATCATTCGTTGCATTGAAATTACTTGTGATACTCTGACTGATATTACGATTTATATCATCAGACATGCATTTCCAATTGGTATCCCATAATTTACGCGGATTAGAAACATCACAAAAAAGCAGCATGCAAACAAATAAAGATCTTAACTCTATAGATGTGGCCCATGCTGCAGCCTCAGTCAAGGCAGTTTCCCATTCTCTGTCATTTCCTATTAGACCTAAAGCCTCACATGCTTCTCTAAAAGTTGGCATAGTAACTCCAGACACAGTTCTTAAATCCGCATAAGAACAACATCCTCTTTGGTAAGTTAGTAACAACCGAAGATAAAACAGCTCTCCACTTGTTGGGTGTACATATGCCAGTCTGCCTATTGCAGGTTCCCTTTTGCTTTTTCGGATTTCCCATGATTTGGATGAGGCTTCCCAACGGAATTTTGTTAGGTAATCAATATAACGTAAATCAACACCCACAGGCACCGACGTTTGACTATTAGTCATCTGTTTAATATTATTTGCAAACCATTCTGTAAGTGTTGTTTTACCAACATTAGGATTTGATGCAATATCAGTTAGGCGTTGTGATTGCCTAAAAGTTAGGTTTTGTTTTCCTTCAAGATGTACAGCCAAAACCTGGACAGCTGGATTTCTGCTATGAATGTGAAAACCAAAAATTCGCCACATTGCCTCATGAGGACAAATAAATCGAGCTTCTACATAATTACTAATTTCATCAACAACTTCTGGTTTACTGTTTGCTTGAGTATTTGATTGTGCTGTATCTTGAGATATAGCATATCGAATTCTATCTGCGCCTTTAGAAATGTATTTAAATAGGTATTTAATCAGCATTGTCCACCCACAATACTCAACATTTATATGCGCATCAAAATGCAACAACAAATTTGCATTATATGGCACGACAAATCCATTATCAAGTGGCACACCATTTTTAAGAAAACGCACGCCATCTGAAGGCCTTTTGTATTGCACATAACCAGCACTGTCAAAACGTGTCACATTTTCATATGGTTTTGGAAACTTTTTACTACAAACTTTATCTTTCATACACGGCGAATTTAAACGTGCTAAACCACATGGTCCATGTAACATAAAATCAGTAACAATCTTATGCAAAGCTGGATCAGTAGACACATCTGGAATAACAGCAGAAATATATTGATCCACTTGGCTTGCATCACGTATAGCATAGGCACTTGACACCCAAAGCAACGTGTGACAGTGTGGAAGGCCCCTTTTTTGTGTAGAGGATATGATTTGACACGAAAACAGGATTATGTGATCATACAAGTTACAAAACCAGGTGCGGAAACCCTAGCTTTGAACAAACTGATATAAACTCAAATCAAAACACAATCAAAGTCATTTTCAAACGTTTTCATAGATTAACTTGATTATAAACTTGATTACAATGTCAATACAGTTAATCTAACTCAAACACAGACTCTCTCAAACTATCCTGGAACAACACCTCAAAACACACACCACTAATGACTCTCTTTACATTACAAAAACACAAAATCTATTTATAGGCACTGCACATTCGGCCACTGTGAATGGTCGAATGTGAGTCTTTTCCACATTCGCCCATTTACATGGTCGAATGTGTATCTTCTGTGTAGTTCCATTCCAGATTCGTCCAGTCTTTTCTACCTTCGCCCACTTAATATTCACCTTCGCCCAAATCATCTTACCTTCGCCCACATCAGCCTTCTAACACATGTTAACTATCCAATCACTAGTCGCAAAACGCATCTACAAACTCCCCCTCGACTATTGATTGAATCGTTTTCTGTCCTCGTCCATGGCTTTGTTCAGCAACTTGATTCTGAGCAATTGCTTCTGCTCTTTTGTCATCTCAGGCTCTAACCTTCTCTTTACCGGTTTTGACACGTTTGCCATCTTCACCATTTTGCCAAGTTTTCCCTCCAAATTACTACCAGCATTTATATCATATGCAAAGCAAACACCAACTACTTGAGTGTATTTCTTTGCCTGATCAGCGTCGTTCGGCTCATGATGAATCGGATTGTAAAAGAGCATGATGATGTCTTCGAAAGTGCAATTTATCAACCACATAGGATCAAATACATGCACATGCTTGTATTTATCCTTTCCATCTCTCAACACAATCACCGCTTCTGCCTTTCTCCAATCGTAATACCAGAAAATAAAATCAGCACTGAAATGTTGAGGCATGGGCATTAAAGGTATTTTCCTCATCACTTCAGGTGCTTTATATATCAAGGTAACCCGCTTCAGCTTGGTTCTGGGATCAATATCCCTGTGAACTTTCCTCCGGGGATATTGAGGTTTGAATCTATTCCATCTTGTTCTGCTCTCCCAAACCAGCTTGTCAGCACACCAACCGACATGTGTGTTATTAACTGAAGCACCTGACATTGGGAATCTGCATAGATCTCTAACCGCCCAGTACGGTAGAGTTAGCAAATCAATGAATCTGTAAAAATACAAGATCCCTGATTCCCATTTGGCAGCTAGACACTTCAGCCTGCCTAAGTATGTCCACCCAAGAGCTCTGCCTCTGAACTTAGCATTATGAAATCTATAAAAGTTTCCTTGAGCTTCAGGCTTCGGTTGGTTCTCATCCATTAATCTTAATTTTTTCAAATAACTTTTCAATTCATCAGATTTATTTGAAGATTCTGGCTTATCAGCTCCAAATACTTTCTCTACAAACTCTTCACTTCTTTTCTTTGCCTTTTTCTTCGCAGAAGTGTTAGGAATTTCAGTAAAGTCAGGAAACACCACATCTTCATCAGTTTGTCTGAAGTATTGTGGGTATTCCTCATGCGTTATATCTTCTATCTCCACTTCTTCAAATTCAGGGGTATCTTTATCATCAGAGTGACTTCCAATATCCTTTTCAGGAATATGTGGAATCGACTCATCTACAATGAATTCTTCAAACGTTTTCCCTACCCTCTGTGCAAGTCCATCTAAAATCTCCTTTGCCACAGATGCAGGTACTTCCCCTTCTTCAAGATCAGGATCGTTATATTCCAATTCGTATCTCATATCGTCGGTTTGGAATATTTCAGCAAAACGACCTGTGAACTCAATGGTCCATTCTCTTCTTTCTAACATGTCCTTGTAAACTTGTTTAGCATCATCAGTCAAGGACCTCACCTTCTCATTCCAGAATATACTTTCATCCGAATCAACATTCTCACCTTTCTTCTTTGAACTCGATTCTCCAGTATCTTTCTTCTTCTTTGAAGGTGGTCTTTTCTCAAATGTAAACTTCGATGTATCGTCTCCTCCATCATTATCATCATTACTACTACTATCATCTTCTTTTTGACTTCCCGAACCCTCTGCATCATCATCATCATCATTATTATCATCATCCTCATCATCACTCTTTTCCGATTCTTCATCATCTTCATCATCATCTTTCTCTTTATCAGACTCAGATGGTTCAAAATCAACCTGTTCTACTTCTTTTTCTTTGTCTTCTTCGCCCTCCTTCAATTTGGGTGCTACATTGTACAGGTTATCTATCAACCCACTAAGGCGTTTATTCTCAGCCTTCAGTTCTTTATTATCTTCTTTAATAGCCTTAAATCTGTTTTTGTTCCTCAAACACTTTCCTTCAAGCTTTTTGTTCTTTGCTTCTAGCTTCTTCACTTTCTCATCAATCTCATCTTGATTCGACTTTGAAGCTACTACAATCTGAAGCATCTTTTCTTCATTCTGCTTGAACTTGGCTATTTCAGCTTGCTGAGCCACAATCATCTTCATCATATCGTCCATCTTCTTATTCACCTGCTTCATAACATCATCATCCACAGTAACTTTCTTTGACTTGGATTTTGATCTGGATGGCTCAACTTCAGCTTCTTTCTCTTTTTGAGGCTTTGTGAACAAGTTAAGTACATTATCCAGTGCTACATTGAATTCATCCACTGGTAACGTTGTTGCCTCTTTAGTCTTTTGTTTCTTTGTGACTGGTGAAGATTGCTTTGATGACGTTCCAGCTTCAGGTAATCTTTTTCCTCTCAAGAGTTGAGCTAACTCTTTTTCTCTAAGCTGCTTTGTACTGGTTTTCTTAGCCATGGTTTTGTGTTTAGGCTTGGGCAAGTTAACAACCACAGTTTCTCCTTCGTTCAACTCATCCATGTTTACACCAAACACTTCATCTTCAGCACTAACAGACTTCTTGCTCTTCTCAGCTTCTGCAATCGATCTGTTTAATGATTCAGACTCACCAACCATAGTGGCCTTACGTTTGGTGGCCCGGAGATTTTCATCATCCGAATCCCACTGTTCCTCCTCCTCTGTTTCTTCAGAATCCACTGATTCTTCATCCACCAAACTAGTACCTTTCTTAGCAGTTGACTTCTTTCTCACAACCTGTTGCTTTGAGCTTCCCTGATCAGTCTTTCCTTTGCCCTTCCCTTTGGCTCCAGGATTGACTACTTGCCTCTTCCTCTTAGTATTAGCATCAGCATATACCAAGGGATCATCGTTGTCAGAATCACTATCAGTATGCCTTGCTGTATTCTTTCCTGGATCCATGTAATCCTCTCTAGCTAAGGCTCCAAACAACCTTCTGTACGGTGGCCTCTCATTGTCTGGCACACCCTTATATCCCTTCATTCTAACTAAAGTACGAATGTTCATGTGATCTAAAGCAAGTATCTGAGTAGGATCTTTCCTCAGATTTGGATACTTGTGATCAAATATCATCATCAGGAATCTAGGGTATAGCATAAAATACTTTTTCTTTAAACCCTTCAGCATCTCCAGCATGTGGTCCAAGATCATCCCAGCAACATTAAATGGTTTGTTGAGAGTCAACGCAACCATTAATGAGCTCAAACTCTTTCTCATTACGTCATATCCTCCACTAACACATCCAAACACATGGATTATGACGTGAGCAAAATACTTAAACTGCACGCTCAGTTTCCCTTTGTACA
This sequence comes from Ambrosia artemisiifolia, assembly GCA_032199755.1. NCBI lineage: Eukaryota > Viridiplantae > Streptophyta > Magnoliopsida > Asterales > Asteraceae > Ambrosia > Ambrosia artemisiifolia. The sequence continues at coordinate 34,363,221 of CM063522.1, forward strand.
TTGAACCATCAGTGATAGGTCCTTTGTATTTCATCCTGAGGAAACAGGCTTTCTGCTCAGTCCACGACAATTCTCTTGGATCCTCACTAACTTCAAACTTGATCTGGAGAGCTTCTCTGATGTCAGACTCTGTAATGAACATCTCCATGTCTTGAATCTTGCTTCGTATAATGGTCTGATTATCAAAGTAATCATACTTCACATTGTTGTAGAAGTCCTCAACTATATCCTTGTAGATAATAGTTGGTGTAGCCAAAGCATAAACTATTCTGCTTCTTTTCAAGAACTTGATTATACCAGTAAACTCCTCGTTCTTCTCTACATCCCCCAGATAAGCACATCAATTGTGATTCTTCTCGAAAGGCCATTTGCTCTTGCTCGATGATTCACCTTCTTGAACAGGTTCTGGGACTATATCTGGAACAACTGTTTCAACAGGAATTTCAACATTTTCTTGTTCCTCAGCCATCTGTAACACAAAATCAAAACAAACGTCAAAACACAAAATCGTCAAAAACTTAAAAATTTTAGGATTTTAGAAATTCCACATTCGCCCAAAAATCATGGTCGAATGTAGTTTATTTTGGTCGAATGTAAAGTATGTTGGTCGTATGTGGAATGGTTTTGAGTAAAACATCACATTCGTCCGTTTTGATGTACATTCGTCCACCTCCATTCCACCTTCGTCCAAACGACGACCCGAAGGTGAAACAGGTTTATCCCCAAAATTTGAAAATTTTCCAAAACTGTTTTTAACCCTTGATTTTGATTAGAATTTATGCTAATATGGCCGATTATCACTCGTGTAACATCAATTGTTCCTTTTAATCAATTTATATCAGTTTTCAAGTGGAATTAGGTTACTTTAGTTTCAAACGATCAATCAACTAATCAAACAATGTTAATAACCTAATTCTATCAAAACTCTCCCCCTAAAACTGATATATATTGATCTTATAACAAAAAGAAGTATTAACAGACACTCTAAGTCCATGAAATCCTAAACCCTAGGCCGATAAAGAAAAACGACGATTCCGATCTCATTTCAGCTCCTTTACCTGTGATTTTGATATGGAAAAGATCAGTGAAACTCAGGGAATCAAATGCACAATCAAACGAAATCAAAGCAACAAGGTCTGGTACTTAGCAAAAATTTTGAAAAATTTTGAATGATGGTCGAATCTGCTGCTGGCAATATATAGGCACCTACATTCGCCCGTTGGTAGTGGACGAATGTGAGAGAATTCCACATTCGCCCCAACTTAATGGCACGAATGTAAAAATAGTTCACCCGAAAGTGGATTGTGATAAGTAATCCACATTCGCCCGTTTTCACCAACCCGAATGTAGAGAATTTTCCACATTCGACCCATTTAAGGGGCGAATGTGAAATGGAAAATTCTGAAAAGTTTGCCAAATCACGAATTCGAATCCCGTTCAACATTTTGCAATCCGTTAAGCTTCCAAAAATCATATTTTCACATTTTGAATGATACAAAGCCCAGATGGTGTTGTCAAATCTCAGAAATTGACTATCAAGCATCCCCGGTTATCAAAAATAAAGCAGAAATGCAAAAAAGTTGGATTTTTCTGAAATTTTATCAAAACACACCTAAAATCTTTTTGGATTTTGTATCTTTTTGACAATAAAAGTAAATTGCAACAAAATTAAATGCAGTAAAGTAAATGAAAGCAGTAAACTTCTTGTGAAATCCGGTCAGAGGATCATATCAGTTTCCTGAGAAATCTGATCACAGCGTTGATCTATTTGTTTAATATTATCATTAGAAACAGTATGTAACACGGCAATTGCTGATATTGTGGTCCACGTAAGCTCTCATGCAGACAATTACGCAATGCTTTAAAATGATACGAGTTAGGTGTATTAAACTAACACGATGTGGTGCCCACACACACGACATACTCCCGTATCAAGTAATTGCACAAAGCTTCGTCGTAACGCGTGATTATGCCAGAGTTATCCGTAAAAGTTACAAAGTATATAGCACAGAGGTGTACAGGTCAGCAATTGAATGCAGCAGAGTAACATGTGCGTATACACTAGGTTGAGGCTGATATTAATCATTGATTTGCATCAAATGATCAATACGATGTGATAATGATCTATGATCAATTAAAACATAAAGTTCCTCAATTCGGTAACTTCCGGTTTTGGCAATTAAGCTCTTTTAAGCAAATATTCTGATAAAACTAGGTCCGTAAATCAATACGACAAAAGTTTATCAGAATATCCCGGATAACCATAACATAACGACCCGAAACCTCAGATTTTGGCAATCCTATCAAACGAAATTACGGTACTAAGACCATATGCCCATGAGGTGTTCAGCCACGAACGCGCAGTTCGTTATGTTTGTATCACTAATGCACGCAATATTTAGTCTACGAAGCCTATCAGCATATCACACGTAATCAACACACGCCTCATTATACTATACAATTCTTTAGCCTGTGTCAGATCCCCACTGATGTACTATCATTTCCTCTGTTTACCAGGAAATCATTTTTGATTTTCTAATTTTTAGGTCTTTTTGAATTTTATAATGTTTTTGGCTTTTCTGAAAAAATGACTCCCCCTAAAATAAAGAACATATTTTTGTTTTTGATTTTAAAAAAATTTGAAAAACAATAAAAAATTTGAAAGAAACAATCCACTCGAAAGCATCAACTTCTTTGAGGATTAAACAATCCCCTCGAAAGCATCAACTTCTTTGAGGATTACGATAGTAAAGAGAAATTCCCAATTAGCAAAGAGAAAAAAACTAAAAAATAAAAAGCGATAAACCGAGGTGCCGATTAGTCCTGTTTTTCCTTTATATTGTTTACTTTTAAAAGATATTCAAAGCGTGATCTGTCAAAAGCTTTGTAAACAAATCTGCACGTTGGTAGTCAGTATGAATTTTGATCATATCGATCAATTCCTTAGCGTAACAATCACGGATAAAATGATATTTGATCCGGATATGTTTCGCTTTAGAATGATTTTCAGTATTTTTAGTTAATGCAATTGCGGCTTCGTTGTCGCAGTGTATAGGGGTTTTAAGAAACTGCAAACCGTAATCCACCATCTGTTGTTGGATCCAGAGTACTTGCGAACAGCAACTCGAGGCTGCAATGTACTCGGCTTCACAGGTAGATAAAGCCACGGAAGTCTGTTTCTTGCATTGCCAGGTGATTAACCTGCTCACAGGTTGAATCGGGGTATCCATCGGCTTTGAGTCCTCCATCTGGAACCGGCTCAAGATGTCGGAGACATATTTCGTCTGGTGAATGAAGATCCCGTCTGGTCTTTGGTCCACCTGTAAGCCTAGGAAAAACTGCATCTCCCCCATTGCGCTCATTTCGAACTTTTCCTGCATGACAGTTTCAAACTCCCTGCATAAAAGCTCGTTAGTTGAACCAAATATTATATCATCAACGTATATCTGCACTAGAAGCAAATCATCTCCCGTCTTCTTCGTAAAGAGGGTGCAATCGACGAGGCCGCGCTTAAATCCTTTGGAGATGAGGTATGTACTTAGCTGCTCGTACCACTGTCTCGGAGCCTGGTGCAAGCCATATAAAGCTTTGTTTAGCACGTAGACCTTATCCCGGTGGATTGGGTCCTCAAAGCCTGGTGGCTGCCCGACAAAAACCTCTTCCTTGACTTTCCCGTACAGAAATGCACTTTTAACGTCCATTTGATAAACTTTGAATTTCTTGTATGAAGCAAACGCAAGGAACATCCGAATAGCTTCAATTCGTGCTACCGGTGCATAGATTTCGTTATAATCAATCCCTTCGATTTGATGGAAACCCTGCACGACCAATCTGGCTTTGTTACGAACTATAATCCCACGATCATCCTTCTTGCACTTAAACACCCATTTAGTGCCTATCTTCTTCCTATCCGGCGGCAAATCCGTGAGCGTCCAAACTCCCAATTTCTGGAATTGTAATAACTCCTCCTGCATAGCTTCCACCCAGGCATCGTCCTTCAAAGCGTCCTTGTAAGTCCTTGGCTCTACCTGCGACACATAACACGCAAACGACCAATCATTTTGACTACCAGATTGTTGAATTTTGGCATATAAAGCTAAAGCACCAAAACTCTCTGGCGAATTAACGCTTTTAAGCTGCCCTCTGGTCATAACACTGTTTCCAGGATCACCGATAACTTGCTCCAGCGGGTGAATACGATGAATCCGAGATTCCGGATAATCAGGTACTTGCACTCCCGTCTGAACAGTCAAGTTCTCTACAGCATCCAGATCATGACCCGTATTTGATGATGAAGCCACAACTGAAGTTGGAGTTGGGTTCACTGGCGGTGCCTCTGGTTCTTCAGCTTGTTCAAGAATGGCTTCTTCAAATTGTTCATCTTCAGATTCTGAAGTGTCTAATGAAGTTGAAGCCTCTTGAAACACTTCTTCTTCTTGTATAGGAGCATTGGTATCATTAGAAGCTGGTAGGGGGTTCACGGTAATCGGACGCACCAACGGTGAAGTTGTTGCATTTTCACACTCATAAAGTAATCTGATAACAGCTTCTTCAACCAAGCTATCTAGATTGAATGATTCAAAGAAATCTTTGTAATCAAACATCCAATCAGGACCCGTGCCTTGAAGATTTTGAGTATATCGTTGAACTTCCACGTTAGCCCAGTCTTCCACTCGACGAGTTCGCTTGTTGTATACCCGTTTGAGCGGGGTTGCATATCCAACAAAGTAACCCTCCTCGGCTTTAGGACTAAACTTCTCGCTTGGATTCAACATAGTGCATGGCGCCCCAAAAGGTTCTAGATACTCTAAGTTCGGCTTTCTTCGGTGTAACAGCTCATAAGATGTTTTACCAAACTTCTTCACTGTTAGAACCCGATTTAGTGTGTAATTTGCTGCATAAATCGCCTCGTTCCAGAACATTACCGGAAGATTTGAATCAGCAAGCATTGTTCTAGCCGCTTCAATTAGAGTCCTATTCTTTCGTTCAGCAAGACCGTTCTGTTGTGGGGTGTACGGAGCCGAATATTCATGATGTATCCCTTTGCTTTCACAAAGTTCATCCATCTTGGCATTTTTGAACTCCGTCCCATTGTCACTCCGAATTCTCTTTATCTTCACATTGTAGAGATTCTCCAATCGAGTGAACAGAACTTTTAGATTGTTAAAGGTGTCACTTTTATTTTGCAAACACATCACCCATGAAAATCTTGAGTAGTCATCAGTGACGACTAAACAATAAAGTTCTCCAAGATGACTTTTGCGCTTGACCGGTCCGAAAAGATCCATGTGCAGTCGCTCAAGTGGCATCTCTACAGAGTTAACCTTCTTTACTTTGTGGGACTATTTGTGTTGCTTCCCCTTTTTACAACTCACACACTTGTCATTCAGATGGAAATGTTTCACGTTTACTCCATCGACAAGCCCATTTCTCACAAGTTGATTCATTTTCCTCAGATGAATGTGCCCCATTCTTCGGTGCCACATTATCGATTCTTTCTCTGTCGCTTTTGATAGAAAACATGTTATCTGCCCCTGTGATGTCATCGCCTTGGACATATCAAGAATGTATAGATTGTTGACGCGAGGTGCCTTCAACATTATCCACTCTTTAGGAATTGTAAAGCCCGGTTTCAGAATATAGCAGGATTTGTCATCAAAATGCACAGTAAATTGTTTATCACATATTTGACTGACACTCAACAGATTATAATCAATCTGCTTCACATACGAAATCCGCTCGAAACTCACTATCCCATTGCTCACACTTCCTTCCATTGTGATATATCCACCTTTATTTCCCGCGAAAGCTACATACCCTCCATTGATGTTCTTCACGTCGAACAGCAACGCAAGATCCCCTGTCATGTGGCCTGAAGCTCCACTATCAACAATCCAAAGACTGCTAATAGGGCCAGCTGAAGCTCCCTGCACACAAAAAGTAAATCAGTTAGTTCTTTCGGGGGACCCAAGCCTGAGTCTTGGGTCTTTGAACATCAGGTTTCAAAGTAACATTTTCACAAGCATTTTCACCAACTTTTTGATCAATCTTTTTCTGATTGTTCAAAACAATTTCCTTTTTCTCATTAACCCTTGAAGTTGAGGCTCCTGGAGTACCATTGGGTGACCAAGATTGTTCAGACCTTTTCAAAATACGAATCTGAGACTTTGGGTTCTCAGTCGGTTTCTGAACATTGTTAGCAAATGTAACTTTCTTGGTTACCTTATCTGATTTAACAGACTTAGGTCCAACATTTGATTTGACAATCGGTTTTGGTGGAACCTTTTGCCTATCAACTGTTGCGTTCACCACAGGCTTCCTCCATGATTGTTCCATAGCAATCCGATTCCTTCGATCATATTGGATTGGACGATTGTTCCTCATTTGTTGAAAATTGTTTTGATTATAAAACTGTTGTGATTGTTGAGGAACAACTCTCCTATGTGGTGGCACATAATGATCAATCGGTTTCCTAATGGAATTCCTCACTTCAACCTCGTGCCTCTTATGCCTTACATATGGGCACTGAGCAAGTAAATGCCCTCGTTCCCCACATTTAAAGCACGCACGGTACTCTTCAAAAACATTCGGAGCATTTGGTTGAGCAAATGATCTAACAGGATATTGATCATTATACTGTTGCTTCCTTAAACTCTCAGGGAGTGGCCCTTTTGAGTAAGTAGGCTCATTAAAACCATTAGCTCTGTTTTTGGGTCGAACAAACTCTGTGACATGGACCTTTGGTTCTTGAGGAACATCCAAAAACAATTTCTTTAATAATGCCGGTGGAATCTCATTTGTTCTCTCATGTTTTGGGAACCAAATGGTGCTTTCTTGCCATATTTTGTCAATTTTAGCATAGTTAACATCTTTAATTGGAAAGTCCTCGTCAGAGATGATCTTATCGGATCCTTCCATCCGATAAAACACCTTGACAGGTTTGTCACATTGTTCATTCTTAACACTCTTTTCAAGATCTTTCTTAATCACATTTTTCTCAAGATCTTTCTTCACAACATTCTTATCAGACTTCTTTTCACGATGAGCATTTGCTATCGGAATCACAATCTGAGATGGTGAAACTGGTTCATTTGTAATGATGTGATTTTCTTTTGGAATTTCACATGCATTAACAGTTTGATTACAACCAGTGTCATCACTCTCAGTGTCTGAATCCACACTCTCAGCAGTAACACCCTCATCATTGATACCCAAAATCGGTCTAACATCGGAATGTGGATCACCAATACTCGAGGTATTAGATTCATTTTCCGATGCTGAGTCAGATTTTACCGAACTCTCCGGTGTCACTTGGTGACAATTATGGTTTTCAAAAAGAACCGGAGATGGTACAGACCGATAATTGGTTGTTTGATCATCTATGATGTGGTCTACTACATAAGCAATATGCTTATAGCTTTCCAGCTTTTTGTTTACTTTCTCAGCAAAGCATTTGATGGCGGCCATTTCCAACTTTGTATTTTCAATTTCATTGATATAGTTATTAATTGCCAATTGTTTTAAAGACAAAGTGTTTTTCAAGTTGGAAATGTCCTTTTTGTAGCCATCTAATACTTTGTTGAAAGCATTCAACTCTTTGCGAGTAGATTGACTGTTCATGATAGCACTATCACGTTGAACACGGAGTTGTTTATTCTCCTCAGTCAATCTATCACATGTACCACAATATTTATCACTTTTAACATCAGTGCTACATTCAGAACTTACAGGTTTTGGCGGATCAGTCATGGCCATCAATGCGAAATGAGCTTCCTTTCCTGCAAAGAATCTTGAATAGTCAATCTTTGTGAAAGCATCATCTGCAATGCACGACTTCCTTGTCATCAGAAAATCCGCTTCTGCTAGCAACTGATCTATGTCATCATCTAGAAAATCAACACTTGCTTCCGTATCCGATTCACTGTCTGAATCAGAATAAACCGATTCACACTCCTCAGGAACATTAGAAACAGTATCAATCACAACTCCAGAATTTGTCTCTTCAGTTTTAACCTCAACATTAACCTCAGCATTAACCTTAACAGGTTCAGTCTCCACATCCATCTCAGCCTCAGACTCGTCACTTTCAACCTCAGTTTCTACCTTCTCATCCATCGTCACTGAATCTTCAATATCAACCTGATACGCAACACAAGCCACGTTGCCACCAGTAGTAATTTCTTCAACACCTATTTGCATGCTCGACCAGTCAAACCTCTCATCTTGTTGAGTCACCAATGCTTGATTCTGATTGGTGTTCTGATGTGTATCATTAGGTGTAGTGATTGGTATGACTGTTCGGTTTGCATTGTTGGGTGATTGGTTTTGTGTCTGGTTTGGTGTGTTTGGTTGTCTGTTTTGGTTGTTATTAAAGTTGTTTTGACGGTTTTGGTAGTTGTTGTTGTTTTGGTAAGAAACTTGGTTTTGGTTTTGTTGTTGACGGTTCAGATAGCTTGCATTGAATGGGTTCCTATTACCTTGTTTTGGTGGCTGGGTGCATTCTCTTTTAAAGTGACCTTTCCCTCCACAGTTAAAACAAGTAACTTTCTCCTTGTTGAACCCATAGGTTGTGTTAGGAGAAGTTCCCAAATCTGTTCTTCCTGTCTTCTCGATAAATTCTGTTGCTCTTCTCATAATGCTCGCAAAGGCCCATTGGATATCAATGAGTTCCATCTCTTCCTTGTCAATCTGTGCATAGTCTTCATTGGTTAAGTTGTTATTCCCAATTTGACTAGCAACTAATCCATTGTAGGATGAGACCATTGCAGAGACTAATGCAATGTGTTGCTGAGCAACTTCAACTGTCACATTTCCCAAGTTAGACGTCTCCAAAACCACCGTTTGTTGATTAGGTTGGTTCATTGGTTGTTGTTGAGATTGACTAGCAGTATAGAAAGCTGCTTGTTGCATTGGGGAGAATGGTGGAATGTATGAATTGTTGTATTGTTGTTGTGGTGGTGGATTTGATGGTTGTGAAAAGGATGATGTCTGTTGATGGTAGTTGATGTTAGGTGATTCCATAACATTGGATATACATGCAACATGTGGTGCTACTAGCCCTCCTGAGCTTGATGTACTAGCTGGAACTGGAGATCCTCCAAAGTATAAGTTGGGATTCTGAGGAATCTGTGCTCTTCTAGCTTTCCTCTTCTCTTCCAATTCTTTGTTTTCCAGCTTCTCTATGAACTCTTGAATAGACCAGTATTGATAAGCATCCTTCTCCCTAAGAACTTCCACATGCTGATCCCAGTTTGGTGGTAATGCCTCTGCAAATTTATCCACCTGCTTTGCCATAGGAATCTGTATACCATAGCTAGACAATTCAGATAACAAATGACTATATCTAGGAGTTAGTTCTTTCAAAGTTTCATTTCCAATATAAGAAAAATTCTCAAACTCCTTTCTCAGTTCTTCCATCCTTAGACCTCTAGTCTTCTCATTGCCATCATGCCTTCTTTTAAGTGCTACCCACAATTCCTTAGACGTTGTGCAAGTCCCAAATTGATGCAAAAGATCATTTGTGATTGCCTGTGTCAATTGAGAAAACGCTTTCTTCTCCACAGCAAACTTCTTTTTCTCATCCTCAGCCATGCTCTCCAACGGCACTGGTTCACCTGTGTTCTCCAAGACTGGTGGTGTGTAACCTTTAGCAATCATATTCCATGCTTCTGCACCCTCCACTCCCATGCCTTCCAAATGTATCTTGAACTTTTTCTGCCACTGATTGTATTCTTGAATCTCCATAAGCTTCGGTGGCCGATTCCCGCTACCTGAAGACAAATCATTAATCAGTGTGGAAATAGCATTTGTAGTTTGAGTGTTTACCACCGCTGCTGCTACTCCCCAGTAGTCAGATTGTGGTGCTGGAGGTGCACTTTGAGTTATGTAGTTAACCGGCTGCGAAGACTGTGTGCTCGTCTTCTGTGCTGCTACCGTCCATGGGTCCATCACCTGCTGTTGTGGTTGTGTAGTTGCTGGTGTCGGAGTAGTCGGAAAATTCCACATGATCACGAACTTCGAAAAATTCAACACTTAGAAAATTTTCCAAAAACTAGCTCTAGGTTCGCCCAAATAAACTTCACTTTCGTCCCTTTCTGTTTCAGATTCGCCCAAACAGTGATACCCGAATGTAAAATCTCACCAGAAAGTAAAAACACACTAACACTTTTCACGTTCGTCCAAATAAGTTCAGGTTCGCCCGTTTCTATTCCAGGTTCGCCCGCCCGATCAATCGAATGTGAAAAATGTGACCCGAAAGTGAAAAAATTCAACAGAAATTTTCCAGGTTCGCCCAAAACACCCTAGGTTCGCCCAAAAATTCACTCAGGTTCGCCCAAAACTCTTCACCTTCGACCACACAGTTCCAGGTTCGCCCATTTTCAGATTTGAAAAACGGTTACACTTTGAAAAACGGTTATTTTGATCTCTGTTTTTCAAAAGTTTGTGAATTTGAATGATCTTGATCAGGTTTTGCTTCGGAGATGATTTGGAACAAGTTTAATTCTTGAAATTTTGAATTTTAACCACAAAATCAACTCTAAATCTTTCAAAAACACTCAAAAACCATTTTTATGCAAAAACAGATGTGAATTGATCAAAATAATGTCCAAATCAGCTCTGAGTTTATCAATTTGTTGTTGTATGATCCTCTACGCTCTGATACCACTTTGTAGAGGATATGATTTGACACGAAAACAGGATTATGTGATCATACAAGTTACAAAACCAGGTGCGGAAACCCTAGCTTTGAACAAACTGATATAAACTCAAATCAAAACACAATCAAAGTCATTTTCAAACGTTTTCATAGATTAACTTGATTATAAACTTGATTACAATGTCAATACAGTTAATCTAACTCAATCACAGACTCTCTCAAACTATCCTGGAACAACACCTCAAAACACACACCACTAATGACTCTCTTTACATTACAAAAACACAAAATCTATTTATAGGCACTGCACATTCGCCCACTGTGAATGGTCGAATGTGAGTCTTTTCCACATTCGCCCATTTACATGGTCGAATGTGTATCTTCTGTGTAGTTCCATTCCAGATTCGTCCAGTCTTTTCTACCTTCGCCCACTTAATATTCACCTTCGCCCAAATCATCTTACCTTCGCCCACATCAGCCTTCTAACACATGTTAACTATCCAATCACTAGTCGCAAAACGCATCTACATTTTGGAACTCAATAGTGTACAAATCTGAACATATCAAAAACAATATAAGATTGTGTACATATATACACCCTCAAATAATCCAAAACATGGAAATGGTATATAAACAACATATACCTGCCACCACATCACCAAATGGCTTGGCTTTTCGTAGGTGTTTCATAAAAGCACGCACTTTCAACTGAAACACTCTTGCAATTATATCCGGACGATCTTGCGCATTGGAGACACCAACACGTGCTAAATGCCTTTTGATTTCAGGCCAACGTACATTACATGTGAAAGTAATAAAATACTGAGGGTTACCATGCACACGACATATAGCCAAGGCATCCTGATAATGCTTATACATATATCGTGGTCCACCCGTAAAAGACGCAGGCAAAATCACTCGTTTCCCGATACTATTAGCATCATTATCACCTCGAGATATGGCATCATGCACTCCTTCTAAAAATTCACAACGAAATTCATCTTGATGCAACCTATAATAATCAAGCCGACAATGTTCAACACATATGTAAGCATCAACCAAATATTGTTGCAATAATCTGGTTGCCTTAAGCAAATGTGTGTATATATCTTTACGATCATGTATTTGATAACTATAGAACATTATCGGTGTTAATTTTGAATCATCAGATGTTGTGGTTGTGGTTGTTGGCGTTTCACCTATGTCTGCATCAATCATAATAGAAGCATCAATGTTCTCAATATTAGCAATCGGGATTTTTAAGCGCAAATCCGGCGACCAACCTTGTTCTCCACGAGGGAAAAGAATAGGGTATTGTAACGGCATATACGATGAGTGTAATTTACTAACCCTATGTGGCATGCCATCTTTACTTCTGATAATGACATCAAACTGTGATGATACCTAATCTGTATCACATAAAATGGCACCCAAACAATTTGCAGACGGTACATCATAACGTTTGTCTGAAGAACGATTGTAAAGACGGATTTGAAAGTTTGGAACCTCAGAATGTGCAAACATATCCTTCGCCATACGGAAAAGTTGTACATATTCATTTACGTCATCAAACATTTGTGTCAAAGTTGATACTATATTAGAAACTACACCAGGAGAATCCAAATTTTGGAAAAATCTAACACGATTAGCAACCTCATTTTCACCATCGAAAATGTACATTTGCAAAAAGCGCGGAGCATCACCAGGTAACGGACATACAGAACCAAGCCAATGTGAAACTTGTCCGGCCACTTTAAAAACATAAGGTGCACTGCCCTGGTTTATTTCCTCATTCACTTTTGCACCAAATGAGGTCATAGAAAACATTGCATTATAGGCTCTTATGTTAGACATGAACTCAGAATTTAAGAAAAGATCTTTTAACACTTGTGGTGGATCAGAAGGATATTGCAACTCAACTTTTCCACCCCGGCAACAACGATTATAACGTGGGCGAGCACTAACAGGATAACCTGTTAGACGCTCTTCCAACCAAAAAAGTGCCCCGCAAAATTCGCAGATTTCTGTACAGTCACCAAAATCAATATAAAAAGGAGAGGTCGTTAACGCATTTACATCTTCAATTACATCAGCATTAATATGCGATGCAACAGGTTGAACACGACGACGTCGTCGTAACATTGTATTTCTGTATGATGTTTGTTGGCGAGTTGGTCGTGACACAGACAACTCTGATGTTGAAGACGAAACAACATCAGTCTCTAAAGGCGGTAAATTTGCGGCAGACGTGGACGCCACATCAGTCCGACGCCGCTTTGACCTTGAAGACTGAGAGCAAACAGACGGTAATCAAATACCCAATATACAAAAAAATATATTTGGTTGCCACACATACATAGGGAGTACAACCATAAATACTATCCTAAGGTTACTATCACATTGTTAACACTTATTCCAAAGCAGACGAAAAAACTTATTCCTAAACAACAGTAAAAACCTGACCAATCATTATCTAAACACTTATAATCAACCTCTTAGAAACCAGATATTATTGTTTTCGCAGATTATACATTTTGTAAAAACTTCGCTAATCGTTATCTAAACTCCTATAACCAACTTCTAAGATACATGACCATTATAAATTTAACCATTATTAGCAATCAACCTTATCAAGAAAAGCCGGCTATTTCAGTCTAATTCAGGCGGCAGTAAACCATCTTATTCCTAATTCAATACATAGCTACTGTTTCAGCCTAATTCATATTTGGTTGATAACGCCTATTTCTGATTCTACACATATGTTTCAGTCTTTACTTACACTTTTACGTACTTAGGCAAATAAAACACGCGCATGCTTTCTGATTGTACCTGTCTCAGGCCGGAAAAATCAGTTCAATTCTGTACTAAACGACAGCAGTTAGGTTGCTGCAACCTGCGCAGTACCCTTCATTCATAACAATAGCAATTGCAGCCACAGTGCCAACGCTAGTGGTTTAATAACGCCTCATATCTCATCGCAATGGCAGATCAGTCCTAAAGTTATACGAATCATATCTGCAGCTCCTAGCAATTTGTTAATGAGTTTTAGTCATCACCATCACATGAGCAATACCTTAGGTTACTTACCATTTCGTCAGCCAATTTCAGCATTTCCAGTCATTCATTACCTTTCGCTTGACTTTAATAAAAAAATTTCTACTAAACTGATCGCTCATGTTATGCAACTATCGCATCATCACCAACTGTTATCTATGCAGCCACAGTTGTCCTTACTTAACAACATCCACATATTATCGCCATTCAAGACACACTACTGCCAATTATTAGCAACCATCTGTCACAACGTGTCGACGCCTTGATCTGACTTCCTAAGCTCAGTTGATTGTTGAAGCAGTATGAACAGTACCTATCTTATTTCTACTGGGTATTTTTTACAGCCTGGAGATTGGACGTCACGCTAGCCACCGTCTAACTATTATCGCCACCATCATACACCGCCAGCATTATTAGGCGAATAAGCGCCTATGCGCCTAGGTGAATAGGCGCATAGGCGAACCAAATGCCTAGGGGCCTAAACGCGTAAACAAATAAGTTTCTACGCGCCTATTCGCCTAAGCAAATAAACACCTACAACCAAACTGGCCCAAATGCGCAGCTTTAAGGCTGCCAAAACAGTCTAAAGCACACAACTTAACTGTCCCAAACGGGTATCAAAATTGCTGGGAAAAAGACCTTACCTTGCATATTTATCGCTACCAAAACAGATGTGAACGTATTACCAGCTTAAGTGCTGAAACACACTGCGCTTTTATCAATTTAACTTTTGCTAATAATTCTTAGCATTAACCATTTTACTATTACTTTTGTAATGTCATTTGCTGATGACAAAGCTGGATCTATATCCGATATCAAATCGTTGTTCATTACATTAGTTGCTACCATACCACTTCCCAACAATGTTCGTAACCTTTAGGCTACCTACAGAGCGACCCGCTGAATGAATCAGCAACTTTCAGAGGCAATTAACAGCTAGGCGACCCACTGCACACATCAATAACTCTTAGCGACTATTAACAGTTGCTTAGACTAATTCCACCACCTCAAATCACCCAAATATGACCATAGAAGGTACTACTGCTTCCGAATCTACCATATTACTAATTGATGCTAACCTTAGGTGACCCAAATACCACTATAAAAGGTAAGTAACAGTGGGAATCCATCACATTGCTAATCCAAACTGCTTGATCTTTAATCTCCTGAAGCATCACATAAGGTACATTGCCCGGAAACCAGTCCGAATAGCGACAGAACCAAACAAAGGCGGCTCTGGTTCACTGCAAGCAAATCATGCAACCCAAAGAGAGCGACGATCCGATTCCTGACTCAACTGATCCCAAAAACATTGAACCTAAGCATTCTGTATACAACTGTACAACCGCTTATTCAACATATTCACATACCAAAAACAAACACATTCATCGCAACAAATCCAACCGTAAGCCACCAAAAAAGAAAAAACAAAAGATTCTACTTCTGTTTTTTTTAGCAAAATAATTAAACGCTTGTATAACAACCTACACCATACTATGTTGCAATACTTATAATGTCAATTAACAAACAAATATAAACATACTGAGAACTTTTAACAAAACACGCCATGAACATTAACACCTATCTAACAACACAAACTAACATCTGAAAACATACCGACATAAACAGCAGCAAAATCCGCAACAAAACCTGTAACAAACATAAACTGATCATTACACAACAATCACAAAAACATAAAAAAATTCTGAGAATTCCAAACCTATACTTTGCAAGAACATACACAAAACATAAAAAACATAGCAAATTTACATCATTACACAATAATCATAAAAACTGCATAAAATTCTGACTCAAACATATACTTTGCACAAACCTACTCAAAAACTAATTCATAAAACTTCAAACAACT
Organism: Ambrosia artemisiifolia; assembly: GCA_032199755.1. Classification (NCBI taxonomy): domain Eukaryota; kingdom Viridiplantae; phylum Streptophyta; class Magnoliopsida; order Asterales; family Asteraceae; genus Ambrosia; species Ambrosia artemisiifolia. The sequence continues at coordinate 34,378,802 of CM063522.1, forward strand.
AAAAAATTAAGAAACATAAAAACCATAAGAAATTTACAAACAAAATAAAACCATTTGACCAAAACTATAACATACAGACCGATTGTTAAAAAAGAAGCTCAACATTCACCACAAACTCACATGCAGGCAAATAAAACACCAGCATTTGGCTAAAAACATAACACACAGCATTTACCGATTAATCAATTTGAAAAATTCATCAAGTTTGACACATGTTTAATCACTAGATAACCCCAAAAACAACAAAAGAGCAGTTAAAAACAGACAAAGAGGACGCATTTATCATGTGATTGTTATAAAAAAGGCTGAACTACCTGCCACTTGAACGATGGTGTGCAATGAAGAAAAAACCATGAGAAGAAGTTTAAGAAATGACATGCAAATTGTTTTGTATGTGAATAAACATTATAACAAAAGATAGGCGGGTGGAAAACAGATGTATACTCTAATGGAAAGCCACGTGTCAAGGCAACTTTAAAAAAAAAAAAAAACCCACCGGCCTAATACTCCAGGATTCGAACCGGCGCCTTTTGCATAACACACACCCAACCCAACCACCATGCCATAAGAGAATACTTGATTTCTTACCACAAACAATAATATTTATTAGCTGACAAAACAGATCAGATTTAATTTCACTGTTCAAATCACAAGCTCAATTATTATTATATAATATATGAATCAATTTCTCTTTTATATATTACTAGTAGTTTATTAATAGGGGACTTAGAGCACTCACATCCCATCCACCATAAATAGATGTGAGTGTGTCCACCAAATTATATGGGGTGAGTGTAAGTGGTTGTGAGTAGAGGGGAGAGAAAATATTTGGTGGAAGCACTGTTCCACCCTAAATATGAAAAGCTACTGTTCACCCATATATATATTTTAATATTTTTGTAAGTAGTTGTGAGTGAGGAGAGAGAAAAAGTAATGATAAAAGTATGATTATTTTAATTAGGAGAGAGAAGATTTAGGGTGAAGTAGTGATTTTTAATGTAATTTGATGGAGATTTGGTGGATGGGTTGTGAATGCTCTTACATGACAAATTTAACATATTGTATCATAAAAGTAATAGTGTAATAGGCCGTTTTTTCAAAAAAAAAAATTATAAACGATCAACACTCAATAACTCATAAAACCTACTTCTAATTCTACATGTGCACCTTTTGCTCGAGTGAAATCTCTATGTCTAGACATGATTAATAAATTACCTGAACACATTGTGTCTTTTTTCTTATATGAACAAAAACCCCCTAAAAAATCTGTTTTTTATAGCACTATGGTATTCGTTGAAAAGATAATAAAACACTCGTTAATTTGGTGTAATTCTTTTAAAAAATCACGTATATAAAAGTTATTAACGTTTAAAAATTGTAGGGGGAACATGAGAGAGAAAGACTTTTGAATGGAAATAAATGGAAGGTGTCATGTGTCACTTAAGTTTTTTTTAATAATCATACATAGTGCACGTGGCACACCTAAGGGTGGAATGGCCTCATTGAACGTCATGTCAGCAAAAAAAAAAACTTTCTTTTATTATATGTGTGTGTGTAATGCCCCGAAACTCAGTTTCGCTTAATTAAGCTAATACGTGGGATTAAGGATCAACAACAAAATCGAGTTAAGTGGCCTAAGTTGCGACCAACCACATATTAACTGATTTTGTGTCGTTAATGAGAGTTAAACAAATTTGGAAGCGTAACCTTGTTAAATTGCTAAGTGGTTACATGGATAATGTAGGCTTGCGGCACTAGCCAAGTTAATTTAAATTACTAACTAAGCTTGTAACTTGAGGGGCTAGTTGTGCTAGCATATAATACTTGAAACAAAGGGTGTTATTAAACAAAGAGCATATGTTAATCAACATATGCAGATTGTTTCTACACCCACAAAAGCATTCGGTCATGGAATAGAATAATAGATGAAATAAATCAAAAAAATGATTTTTGTTCAAGAATGAAATCATGTTGGAACTGTCCATATCCGGTTCATCCTTCGGAACCATATCACATCCCAAGTCTAATGAAATAGGACCACACACACTCAAGAACTTAACTGCAGATCAGCCCCAATTCAGCCTTAAATCCATTGCTCCTTCCATTGCATGGTTAAATCCTTGATCATCTAGAGTGCTATTCATCATAAGGTATCTCTAGACACTTTCTATTATACCAAAACCATCAATTGTAGAATATGGTAAATTATGGGTGTTTGTAAAAACGTGAATTCTTGGTATCCATAGGTTTCTCTATGATAGTAGAGATCAATAAAACTGATATGGGTGATAAAATGATGTATGTTGTTTGATTCATGCTGTAGATGTATGGTACTTAACCCGACATGTCACACCCTCAAATTCCACGTGCGGGGTTTTTACCACGAGGCGCGTGACACACCAGGATCCAAGTCAACGGTCACAATAAACGACAACTAAATGTAAAAGATACGTAAACCTAATCATTAAGTTTTCAAAAGATAATCAACAACAGCGGAAGCATAATTATGTTTACAATCCTTGATGAAACAAAAGACGATATTTTAAAAGTATTAACACGTGTATGCAACCTAGACGTCGTGCGACTCCGTGCGCCTAATCTAAATGCTGCTACTTTAGCGACATGAGAAAACATGCTAAAAATGTTAAAATATAATGCTAGTGAGTTCACATGTTTTATAAAACCGTTTCCATAAGTTTGAAAGTTTACTCCTGTTAATACTATGTTATGCGAACGTTAGCTAGACGTTAAGTTTGTTACTACTATGATTGAAAAACCATTACTGACAAGCGTTTCTTGTGTTGCAGCCCGAGTTTGTGTTGCTGAGAGTTTAGAGACAATATGCACCCGTCCGACTACCAGTCGACCCGAGTAGGGGTTTGTCAGGCCAAATAGATCTATCCACATTTCCCCGTTACCCACATATTCATGATTTCCCCCAGGACTTAGATGATGACATCGTATAGTAAACAAAAGATCAACATAGTATAACATAATCTTTGCGTTTTTAAAAAGTGTAGCATGTTTCTCCCCCGAAAACAAAACTAGTAAAAGTGGGGCCGTGAACTCACCTTAGGTTGCGTTTCTTGAAACATTTAGACCAATGCTATGATAGTCCCTAATACTGGCGACCTATAATAAGATGTGTATGAGTAGCTGGACTAATAACCCGTAGGTTAACTAGTCCCAGAATGTCCAGACCATAACCATTGTATGTTTGAAAACATCTTTGAACGTTAACCTGACCAGACAAGAAAAGACCCTACATCCCATTGGTGACCCGACATCCCCCGTCTCAGCCAAATACGAGTAACTAAGTAATCACATGTAAACATGCACTTAATACGCTTAACAGTTCACATACTGCATATACGAGTCCAAACACGTGTTATCAGGTTTCTAGACATGTCACGGGGTTCCCAATATGTCCTAGGTGTCAAACCATGTTCCGGGGTCTCAAAATACACTTACGGTAGCAAAACACACGACTAGGCATCAAAACACGCGACTAGGTATCAAACTGGCCACTAGAAATGCTAGTGGCTACTTCTGACAGGCGACTAGGGGCCTAGTCGCCCCCTGCAGTCCTGGAGCCACTTTTTGCGCGTTTAACCCTCCATATCAGATCCGAAACATGTAAAAACACCCAACATCAATCCAAAAATCATTAAGCAACATATCCTAAATGAAAACCCCAAATTTATCATCAGTAAACACCATAATTGAAAGCATTTCCCAAAATGGAATAACATTATGAAAACATCACATCAAAGCATGCATAACTTACCCTAAATGGCAAATAATCAGATTTCTTCACATAATCACATTCCAAATCATCATCCTACTGTTACTATATCCTTCTAGCATAAACCCTAACATCATACAATCATCAAATCAACCCATAACATCCTTAATCCTCCTAAATCAGTCAAACGGGTCAAAACGCATATTATCATCAAAACACATCAAACAACCTTCAAACTCCTAGATAATCATCCTAGCAACTTATCCATATCAACAATACATCAAACACACAAGAATCCCTATGTTTTAATCATCAAAAACCGTCCTTTGCATGAATCCATCTCATAGAATTCATATAAAGGATTAGACTTGCTTTAAAACTGTTTTCCAATGGTTTTCAAAGACACAAACTTTATAAAACCAGGTCTGGACCTTTAGGGATCAAATAAGGATATCACAAAAGCGTAGGATGAATAACACACCATAGATTTTGCTAGAAATGATGTTTAAGGCTTGGAAATGATAGATTTAGGGCAAAAATGGGTTCCAGAGGTTAAGTATAGTGTGACAGAGGTTTGGGGCGAGTTAGGGTTTCACAAATGATGGTTTACAAGTCAAGTATGGTATTTATATTCCGTTAAAAAAAGTATGGTATTTATAGCTGTTGCTAGTCGTTTCTGATGTTACACGTGACTAGGACCTGCAGGTGGCCATTAGGAATGCTAGCCACCCCCATAACAGGCGACTAGGAGCCTAGTCGCCCCATGCAGCTGGCCACAAGCATCCTAGTCGCCCCTGCAGGCTGACGCAAGTTTTCTATGCTTTAAACACTATTTTAACACATATAAGCACGTATTCACATACCTACAAGTTATATAATGATTATAAACACATATTACTTGATAACTAACAGGTTCACATTCGGTCACCAATCCCCGGGACTCGAGACTCGCGTGTTTTGTATTAAATGACTCGAGACTCATGTGTGTGCATTAAATCCGGCGATTCTACAAATCACCAATTCTTGTACATATGGTTATGGACCGACTCCCAATGATCCCTTGGATCATTGTAACGACTCCCGATGATTCCTTGAACCATCATAACAACCCCCGATGGTTCCTAAAACCATCGAAATGACTCAATGGACCCCAATTAAGTATAATGTATGCATGACTCGCTAAGGTAGACATACTAGTTTGACAAAAGTTACTATCCTGAGTTTTTCGGGTGTCACATCATCCCCGTGTTGAAAGAATTTTTGTCGCGAAAATTGCCCGAAGCCGATAAGGAAGAGACGAAAAGAAAGAAAAAGTTTCCGGTTGCTACATTATCCCCATGTTGAAAGGATTCTCGCCCCGAGATTCACTCAGCTTCAACAGTAACAGGTATCGACCTAAGTACGCGCTTAGGTAATGAATGAGGTTACATAGAATCCATCTGATCCCCTCGTTCCCACGAGAACTCTGATCCATGACATGAACCCCAACGAACTCTAACAATACGAAAGATGACACGTACTCATATCCAACTGAGCACCCAATGCCCAAAGCAACGCGAAACGAAACGAGAATCACAAATCAGAGATGATAGAAACAGGATTCCCAAGTCGAGGAACCATCTCCTTAGGATAAATACGAGGTAACTGTTCCAGACTGCCACATAGTCAACTCCTTCTGATCAAAGATATGCTGAAGACTCTTGTGATCGGTATAAACGATGCACCTGGTACCGTACAAGTAGTGTCTCCAGATCTTCAGGACAACCACAACCGCACCCGGTTAAAAAACATGGGTGGTGTAGCCCTGCTCACGTACCCTTGGTCGACGAAAAACATAAACGATAACCTTCTCGCGTTGCATACACACACGACCGAGACCTGGAATAGAAGCATCGCAATAAATAACGAAATCGCCTGTACCCACAAGCAAGAACAAGATAAGGCTTGCAAATGCGGTTCATTGAATCCATGAACCCCATAGGCGCATTGGTGAGATCGAAAGGCATGACCAAGAATTCAAAATGGACACAACGAGTTTGAAAACAAAACGGTCTTAACATGACACTCGATAACCAAGTACCTAGCCCCTCAAAATGTAGGTACTATGTCTAGCAACTGACAAAACTCACAGATATGAAACTCTTAACTGTACACGAACCAAAATAAAACCGAGGCATAGCAATCAATAAGAGAAAACGTACCGGTATCAGCATCAGGATCCTGCTGGCCCTCTCTCGAACCAATCATGAAGACACGTGCGTTTCGGTCGCCACCTCCGTTGCCTCTACCGCCCTCATTTGTCCCAGCCTCACCTTGAATCAACTTTGGGCAATTCCACCTAAAGTGCCCTGCTTCACCGCAATTGTAACACCTCTAATTCCCCTGAACCACAGCTTGAACCTGCCCTTGCTGAAGATGGACTCTACAGTCCTTAGCAACATGGCCTGCCCGCTTGCATCTATTACAACGAAACTTGTCACAACCACCATAGTGATGAAACCCACACTGGTTACACTTCGGGAGCTTCCCACTATACCCTCCTTTCTTCTGACCAAGCGACTAATCGGAAACCTCAAATCTCCTTGCATGCGGCTGCGGCCGAGCTGAAACTGAACCTTCCTCCCCACCTTCCCATTTCCTTTTGTTGCCCTCGGTCCCACTAAAGACGTGGGGCTCGCACTCCAAGAACACCTTAAAAGTACACATTTGCTGACCAAGAGGTGGCTGTAGTGGAAGAGGTTGCTGATTATCGGCGCTTCCACCAATCTTGGCTGAGCGACCTAGAAAGCAGCAAGAGCGAAAGAGACTTGTTGCTGGATCAGATTATTCAGCTCCTCTGGGGTCATGCTGATATTAGCGCTGCCACGACCACTAGTACGTCCACCAGTACGACCACCACGAATTCCTGACATCTTTTGCCAACCACAAGAACAAGGTACTCAGATTCATCACTAGTACCAACCACTAGTAATCACAAGAATTAAGATCTAGGTCTTATCCAGGACCATCAGTCCAAACACAAAGTCCATCAGGATTTTCATGCACCTCAACTTATGATTTTGTGTGCACCCGAAATAATAAACTGTTCTACATGGTCCTCCAAGTGTACTCCTAGTTTGAAGCTCTAGTCACTGGACACTAACACCTAAAGGTGTACTCCCACAAGTACAAGTGCAAGATACTGTGTGTAGGTGAGTGTTTCCATTAGAGTATATAAGGGAGATGTCCGAATCCTGGACAGATCTCAAGAGTATGCCGAAGCACTCCAAGGTACGCCACTACCGTGTCAATAGGACAGCCTCTTCGTCCTCAAAACCCGAAGACGAGGATAAGATAGCAACAAAGGATAGAAACAGATAAGGGACATAATGGATGATGTAACGTATAGATGATGATACCAACACCCCTGCAATTCAGTGAATGTACCACATAACACGACTCATATGTACGTGACCGTCTAGTGTGTGAGACTCGGCTATAGACTAGACTCTACATGCAGTCCTAGCTCACTATAACCATTGTCTCTGATACCAATTTGTCACACCATCAAATTCCACGTGTGGTGTTTTTAACTCGAGGCGCGTGACACACCAGGATCCAAGTCAACGGTCACAATAAACGACAACTAAATGTAAAAGATACGTAAACCAAATCATTAAGTTTTCAAAAGATAATCAACAACAGTGCAAGTACAATTAAGCTTACAATCCTTGATGAAACAAAGACGATATTTTAAAAGTATTAACACGTGTATGCAACCTAGATGTCGTGCGACTCCGTGCGCCTAATCCAAATTTTGCTACCTTACCAACCTGAGAAAACAAACTAAAAATGTCGACATATAATGCTGGTGAGTTCACGGGTTTTATAAAAGCGTTTCCATAAGTTTGAAAGTTTACTCTCGTTAATACTATGTTATGGGAATGTTAGCCAGACGTTAAGTTTGTTACTACTACGATTGAAAAACCATTACTGACTAGCGTTTCGTGTGTTGCTGCCCGAGTTTGTCTTGCTGAGAGTTTAGAGACAATATGCACCCGTCCAACCGCCAGTCGACCCGAGTAGGGGTTTGTCTGGCCCAACAGATATATCCACATTTCCCCGTTATGTGTACCCACATATTCATGGTTTCCCCTGGGACTTAGATAATGACATCGTATAGTAAACAAAAGATCAACATAGTATAACATAATATTTGCGTTTCTAAAATGTGTAGCATGTTTCTACCCCAAAAACAAAACTAGTAAAAGTGGGGTCGTGAACTCACCTTAGGTTGCGTTTCTTGAAACAATTAGACCAATGATATGATAGTCCCTAATACTGGCGACCTATCATAAAATGTGTATGAGTAGCTGGACTAATAACCCGTAGGTTAACTAGTCCCTGAATATCCATACCATAACCATTGTATGTTTGAAAACATGTTTGAAAGTTAACCTGACTAGACAAGACAAGACCCTACATCTTATTGGTCACCCGACATCCCCCGTCTTAGCCAAATACGAGTAACCAAGCAATCACATGTAAACATACACTTAATACGCATAACAGTTCACCAAGTCTAGCATACAATTCACATACTTCATATACAAGTCCAAACACGTGTTATCAGGTTTCTCGAAATGTCACGGGGTTCCCAATATGTCCTAGGTGTCAACCCATGTTTCGGGGTCTCAAAATACACTTACAGCAGCAAAAAACACGACTAGGCATCATAACACGCGACTAGGTATCAAACTGGCCACTATAAATGCTAGTGGCTACTTCTGACAGGCGACTAGGGGCCTAGTCGCCTCTGCAGGTGGCCACTAGCACCCTAGTCGCCCCTGCAGGTGGCCCCTAAATGGTCTATAATCAGATTTCTTCACATAATCACGTTTCAAATCATCATCCTACTGTTACTACATCATTCTAGCATAAACCCTAACATCATACAATCATCAAATCAACCCATAACATCCTAAATCCTCTTAAATCACTCAAACGGGACAAAACGCATATTATCATCAAAACACATCAAACAACCTTCAAACTCCTAGATAATCATCCTAACAAATTATCCATATCAACAATTCATCAAACGCACAAGAATCCCCATGTTTTAATCATCAAAAACTGTCCTTTGCATGAGTCCATCTCATAGAACTCATATAAAGGATTAGTCTTGTTTTAAAACTGTTTTTCAATGGTTTCCAAAGACACAAACTTTATAAAACCAGGTCTGGACCTTTAGGGATCAAAATAAGGATATTACAAAAGCTTAGGATCAATAACACACCTTAGATTTTGCTAGAAATGATGTTTAAGGCTTGAAAATGAGAGATTTAGGGCAAAAACGGGTTCGAGAGGTTAAGTATAGTGTGAGAGAGGTTTGGGGCGAGTTAGGGTTTCACAAATGGTTTTTTACAAGTCAAGTATGGTATTTATAGTTGTTGCTAGTCAATTCTAATGTTACACGCGACTTGGACCTGCAGGTGGCCATTAGGAATGCTAGTCACCCACATAACAGGAGCTAGGAGCCTAGTCGCCCCCTGTAGCTGGCCACTAGCATCCTAGTCGCCCCCCTGCAGATGGCCACTAGCATCCTAGTCGCCCCATGCAGGCTGACGCAGGTTTTTGGCGCGTTAAACACTATTTTTACACATATAAGCACGTATTCACATACCTACAAGTTATATAATGATTATAAACACATATTACTTGATAACTAACACGTTCACAATCGTTCACTAATCCCCGGGACTCGAGACTCACGTTTTGTGTATTAAATGACTCGAGACTCATGTGTGTGCATTAAATCCGGTGATTCTACAAATCACCAATCGTTGTACACATGGTTATGGACCGACTCCCAGTGATCTCTTGGATCATTGTAACGACTCCCGCTGATTCCTTGAACCATCATAACAACCCCCGATGGTTCCCAGAACCATCAAAATGACTCAACGGACCCAATTAAGTATAATGTATGCATGACTCGCCAAGGTAGACTTACTAGTTTGACAAAAGTTACTATCCTGAGTTTGCCGGGTGTCACATCATCCCCCGGTTGAAAGAATTTTCGTCCCGAAAATTGCCCGAAGACGATAAGGGAGAGACGAAAAGAAAGAAAAATTTTCTGGTTACTACACGACATACCATATTTATCATATTATCACTTAATATATTATTTACTAGTATTGGGGTGCGGAGGTACCCCCTAACTGAGCTTGGTGCCAATGGGCTATGTGCCCATATAGTTATGGGGCCCATGCTGGTGGCCCATAAAGGCCCTATATAAAGAGGTCTTCACCTCTCATTATGGCACACAAGAGACTGCCCCCAAAACAACTATGGCATCCACATCACTTTTTGTGTATGTACGTTGGATTCTACTTGTAGTCTCCTAGCAGTCACCTCCACTCTCCATCTTCATTTCCTTCCTTGCAGATAGGAACTGGAAAGGAGAAGAAGAATAGGGTGTGGTTATCCTATTCAACATCGTCGAAGCATGACCCGGACAACCGTTTTGGTTAGTGTTTCTTCATTGGCGCTATCCGTGGGACATGATAAAAATCACATCTTTGTTCTTCTCTAATCCAACCATTAGATCTGTTCCATTCAGATCGCACACATTTTTTTGATCTGGATCTTCCACTCCAGATGCGTGTTCATCCAGCTGTGCATACGATTAATAATATATGCGTTTTCAATGTTTGATTCATAGGTTTTGGGTGTGGTGCAGAGGCCTATGGTATTTAGGATTAAAAGAAAAAAAGAAAATAAAATAAAGTGAAATAAAAAAGTGTTGTAATGCGTATGATATAACCACCCATGGAACTTGTTTCCTTTATGGGGACAAACTCTCTAACTACTAGCAAAAATGTACCAGTCATATTTAATAGTGACAATGAACTGGCATGTTTAGTCTTGCGTCAAGTAAAAACTATATATATTATAACAAAAGGGGTACAACTTATTGGAAAGAGGGACGATGTGTGTATCACTGCACATAGGGTTCTTCAAGCAACAATTATCATTCTCTTTATTTTCGTATTCCTTTGGATCGAAAATTTTATCATAAAAGGAGAAGAAGATTGATATATAAAAAACACAAAGGAACTCCGCCAACGCCAGCCTCCCGCAAACCCCGCCATAGATGTTCCTTTTCCGTAAAGTTATCTTCGCGATGATGAAAGTGAACCCCTCCACCCAAATAAGCGCCGCATCCGCAATCAAACTCCTCCGCCGGGTAAGCTCTGCCATCCGCAATCAAACTACGCCGGGCATGCTCCGCTATTTACAGTTGGGCTCCGCATTCTCCAAACGAGCTCCCGCATGGACTCCGCATCTGACGGACAATAACCCCGCGGGACGAATACAACCGCCATGCTCAGGCAGATTTGGTTTATTCAATTCCATAGATAAGTGGATTCTCAAATCGGAACCGGACGCCGAAGCCGAACTACAAACACCTGGGGACGATTCGGACGATGGATGATCAGCGTCGCGCACATCGGCGAGATACTCCGTCATTAGCGACCACCTTGCGGATGAATTTTAAGAGCCCTCATCTCCAACGGGTGACATAATCGGCCACAGCTGCCAGTCTTGTTCCGCGCGTCATTGATTAAGCCCCGCTACCTGCGCATGTTGGACCCCCACTCTGGGCAATACATATCGGCCTCACCTCCACTCCGTGTCGAACCTATCTCTGCTCTATACCAAGGCATACTTTGCGCCATGACGGACCAAGTCTTTTCTGCGCATGACTGATTTGTTCTGCCCATGAAGGAATGACATGTTCATGGTAAAGTAGCCTAATAATCAGGTTTGTTATTCTCAGGTACATATAAATATATACACTTTTATATATTTAATAAAAGAGAAACAACAAATGGCCTTATTAAAACATATTTATGGCTTTGTTATGCACTCATGAGGCTCCTAGTACAACTATACGTGTGCAATACATATCAAGCGTTGGCATATTTGCGTATTTAATGTATGATTTCATGTGGATTTTCATGGTGTGGATGGTTCATGGTTGTCATTTTTCATAAAATTAATATTATATAACAAGGTCTTACAAAACCAATATGTGGAGTTATATGGAAAACATAACTTTATCGACACTTTTAATCCCCTAATAGTCTAACGCATTTTGTGACAGACCAAGTTTAAAGACCCACTATCTCATCACAATAAAGACATAATGTGGGGCCAAATATGAACTTTCTGGTAATGTCACTTACCAAATAATAGGCATGAACATAAGATTTCATTGCTTGATTATGCATGTCTTTATTATTATTACATGTTCAATGCTACTATCATTACGTGTAGCCGCAAAGAATTGGGGGATTACTAACAAAGCGGTGGTTGATGCTTTGAAAACTTGTAGCATTTCGGAAACAACTTCAATAACATTCCAATGCGAAGGATGGTATGGTGTCGCTTTACCCCAACTCACCAAAATATCATGATATGCAATTAAAGTTTTTCTTTTTTGCAAAACGTGTTTTTTAAACTTGTTACAAGTGTAACTCCATCTTGTTGGACAATCCCAATTTGGACCCAAAAATGGCATTCACACTTTTGCAAAATTTGATATATTTAGCATGTCTTTGATTGTTGCTATATATATCGCGTAACATTCTTTGAAAACCGTGTCTTTGTGTTTCAATACATTTTAGACCATCTTGAATGGCCAAATTGATTATGTGTGCGACACAACGACTATGAAAAAAAACCCCTCCACAAATAGGTTGGTATTTTAATTTTAATTGTGAGATAGCCGTGATATTATTCGATGCGTTATCAAACGATATTGATAAAATCTTGTTTTCTAACTTAAACGTATGAATAACTTTGTCAATCATAATGAAAATATTTGAACCAGTATGAGGGTAATCAAACAATCGAAAAGAAATAGTTCGTTTCATCATTTGCCAAGAAGACGGTTCAATCCAATGGGTCGTTACACAAATATAAGAGTCAGGTGAACCGTGCGGTGTGGACCAAACTAGGGGTGTAAACGAGCCGAGCTCGAGCCTGAAATATGGCTCGTTTAGTTATCGAGCCCGAGCTCGAGCCCTATGTGTCATTTACACCCCTAGACCAAACATCGCTTGTTAAATTAACACCGCTTTGTAAATTTTCAAAATAATTAGTTAATTCATTTTTTGCTTGTTTCCATCTTTTTAAACAATCACGTCTATGGGTAGCATGACTTACACGTGTATATTGAGGTTGAAGTGTTCGTTGAATAAGCTTCGTCAAACGTGGGTTGTCAAAATGATTAAAGGCAAGTTGTCTTGTATGACAAAATTCCCCATTCCTTCGCGAACCGCTTCCAAGTTGTACACAAACAAGTCCCCTTCTTGTGTGATCGAGGCTCCACCTTGAGAGTTTTTTTGTTCTTTCAAAACTTTGCAATACGGTTTTTCCACATGGTCTTTCAAGTTCGAGTTAGCATCGTGTTTAAGAAAAGTTGAACAATACTTGAATCTCGCCTTGTTGGACTGGATTAAAAGGATCGGTCATCCGAAAATTAGGAGTCATTTCTTGTCGCAAATATTCACTTGTGGCATACCATATCTCGATCGATTGACGTAAATTTTCTACCGCGTGTACATTCCCATAATGATGGTGTTTTTCCAAAATAAAACTTTGTTGTTTAGCGTCTTGAACGAGCCATCTTTTAGAAGGTATTGTTAAAAGATCATCAATTCCTAATGAAATGGATGCGGCGGTAGCTTGTCGGAAACCCAGAGTCTTTACTTGATCCAGGATATGTGATGTATATCCTATTCCATAGTGATCAATAAATCGACTAATAAGTCGTTTCATGGAAATTCCGTCTATCACTTTATTGTGAAAGACCTGAGTGGGCCGTTCTGCCATAACTAACTCCATATTGCGTTGCGCTGAGTAGAATTTGACAATGGGTTTGAGTCAGTGATTGGAAAACTTCCTTTTCTAGATCTTTATTCACGTAGAAATTCCGCAATATAGTCGCGACAATCACTGACCGCCATGAATAATCGACTAGTTTGCCGAGTAGAGTCTCGCGAACTCTTCCTTCTTTGCCTTCAAATACATCTGAAAGCGACTTGTAAATTCTATTATAATCATCCCTTATTGGTTGTCCGCAGATTCCATTATCAATAAGTGCATCCACGGCTTCTTGTAGCAATTTTTCCTGAGATATTATTAATTCTTCTGGTGTAGCTATACTTGTTGTTAATAGATCTGTAAGAGTATTATTCTGATATATAATTCTTCTATAGATTTCATTAATATCCGAGATCACTAGTTTATCCTCATGTATATGATAGATTGGTCTCAACTCAGGAGGAAGAACTGGTAATAGACACAAAACCATCCATTTTGGTTCTATATTTGTTCGAATAAAATGCTTAGCCAATTCCATGCGTCTAAGCAAAAAATCTTTTCTTCTTCCAACTTTTCGATCTTCCCATTCATTCCCTGCGGATTCCTCTTCCTCCAATTCTTTCCATTCTACCAAAGAATAATCTATAATCATTCGTAAATCTAGATTGGCTAGTTGTTGTCTGATAGAACCTCCCCCGGTAGACATCTCTCGATTTCGAAATGTATTGAAGCTCCGGGTAGTAAAAAAACCAGGATCCTGTATTTCCAGGGTTGAATTTCATATTCCAATAAACCCTGTAATCGTAAAAAAGTGGGTTTTTTTTTATCTATGGGCCTAGCAAAATAAAAATTGGGATTGGATCTCTCCCCCCCCCCCCCTCAAAATCAGATGTGAAAGTTTCCTTTCATCCGGTTAAAGTAGGTCAAATAAAGAAAGGAGTTATCGCTTTCATATTCTAGAAAACTCCAAAAAGCTCTACTCCTTACTCAAGTTTCCAGTGAAAATAAAGCAAAACTTCATTGATTATGTCTTCCTTATTATTTTACTTGTATATGTACTGTTCCATTCGATCTTTTAGGTCCCGACTTCACCTCGACGGTTAGGCCACGATGCCCTTAAAGTCTATATGCGATAGATAGACTCTTGTAACCATGACATCTTTTCTATTTGCTTACTTGAACATAATTTCTTTCTAAAAAAAGAAACTGTTTAATTCTACAAAAGAAAAAGTCTTTTTTTACGAGGTATAACAATAAATTCTTATGAAATCGACCATAGATTAATTCCCTTTTTGGGGAGCGTCTTGAATGCATCCCTAATTCTGAGCTTCAAGTTACTCCTACCAAGAAACGTGTCAGGTAAGGGCATCCCGATTGGATTAAATGGGATGACAGTTTCTCATTTCGAATCTGTAAAATCAGAATTTCGATCAAATCACACACAGCAGTATACTAGGTCTTCTAATTCGTTAAGAGGTATATCTAAAAGATCCACAATATAACTAGGAAGACGTTTCAAATACCACACCTGCATTACCGGGTATGCGAGTTTGATGTAGCCCATTTGATATCTTCGTATCTGAGAATCAACAAACTCGACTCCGCACTGTTCACAAAATTGCGGGTCTTCCTTTTCATCTCCGATTACTCGATAATTTCCACAAGCACAAATTCCACTTTTGATAGGCCCAAAAATTCTTTCACATAATAATCCATCTTTTTCTGGTTTATTGGTTTTGGAATGAAAGGTATAAGGTTTTGTCACCTCTCCAACAATCTCGCCATTAGGCAGGATTTTTTTTGGACCAAGTACTTATTTGTTGAGGAGAAACTAATCCAATTCGGAGTTGATGTGTATATCGATCGATCATAGAAGAAAGCTTCTGCTTCATTACGATTAAGCTTCCTTCCTATTAAGCCGTAAAGTCTTCTCAGATACAAGAAAATGATTCAGTTCCAGAGCTAAAGATCATAGTTCTCGAACGAACAACCGAAAAGATTCTGGAGCATCCTCAGGAGTCGGTATTCTTCCTCCAAAGATTATAGTACCAAGTACTTCTTGGCGAGCTCTAATATGATCAAATTTATAAGTAAGCATTTCTTATAAAATATAAGCAACGCCAAACCCTTCTATAGCCCAAACCTCCATTTCTCCTACCTGTTGCCCCCCTTTCTTGACCCTTCCTTTAAGGGGTTGTTGTGTAAGACGTGAATAACGCCCGCTGGAACGCCCATGGATTTTATCATCAGCTTGATGAATTAATTTCAAGATATAAGGCTTTCCTATTATAACATGTTGTTCAAAAGGATCCCCCGTTCTTCCATCAAATATTCGGCTTTTTCCTGGAAACTCGGGTTCAAATATCCGTGGATTCGCTGTTTGCTTACTGGCTTCATATAATTCAGGAAACACCCGTTTTCTCAAAGCTTCTTGCTCATATCTCTCATCAGCTTGATGAATTAATTTCAAGATATAAGGCTTTCCTATTATAACAGGTTGTTCAAAAGGATCCCCCGTTCTTCCATCAAATATTCGGCTTTTTCCTGGAAACTCGGGTTCAAATATCCGTGGATTCGCTGTTTGCTTACTGGCTTCATATAATTCAGGAAACACCCGTTTTCTCAAAGCTTCTTGCTCATATCTCTCATCAAAAGTCGCTATTCGATAATGTCTGTCTAGCAAATCCCCCGCTAACCCGAGTGAAGATTCAAATATTTGTCCTACATTCATTCGCGAAGGTACTCCTAATGGATTGAATACCATATCAACAGGTCTTCCATCTTGCAAATAAGGCATATCTTGTCTAGGTAAATTTATTGAAATGATACCCTTATTTCCATGTCTTCCAGCTACTTTATCGCCTACTTTTATTTCACGTTTCTGTAAAATATATACATGAATACTTTCTGTTTTCTCTGTCTCATCTGTCTTAGAACTCTGGACCCATCTCACATCAATAACCCGACCCCTACCGCCTATAGGTAGTTTTAAACAAGTTTCTTTTGAAATATATACCCGCATGCCAAGTATGGTTCGTAACAATCTATCTTCCGGGGCATACGACGATTCTTTCACCATTTGGGGCGTTAATTTACCTACTAAAATAACACCTGTTTCCACCCAAGATCCCAGCATTACAATTCCATTTTTGTCTAAATTTCAGAGTAAATGGAATTCTAAATGCGGTATTTCATTAGTGACCCTTTCGGGGCCTTGGTTAATCTGAATTTCATATTTACGTATGTGAAAAGAAGTATAAATATCTTCATATACTAAGCGTTGGCTAATGAGTACTGCATCTTCAAAATTGTAACCTTCCCATGGCATATAAGCTACTAATACGTTTTCCCCAAAGCGAGTTCGCCACCAACTGTAGCAGCACCATACGCTAAAATTTTGTCCCTTTTGTAAAGGATCGTTCTATGTAAAAACAGTAAATCTGATCATACAAGTCTCT
The DNA here is from genome assembly GCA_032199755.1 of Ambrosia artemisiifolia. NCBI lineage: Eukaryota > Viridiplantae > Streptophyta > Magnoliopsida > Asterales > Asteraceae > Ambrosia > Ambrosia artemisiifolia. The sequence continues at coordinate 34,395,881 of CM063522.1, forward strand.
ATTCCAGGTGCGGAAACCCTAGAACAGATACAAAATGATAATCAATGAATCAAACACACGGATTAAGCTTTTCAAACGACATTTTCATTAATTACTCTTTGAAATGTGTTCACAATAACGATTACAAGTAATTTTGACCAACACTTCAATAACACACACACTAGAGAGCTCTACTCAGACCTATTCGACTCAAAATGATCAAAGTTAACAATTAAAACAAACTTCAAGCTTTTATACTCTGCAGGTTCGCCCTTTACGTGGGTACGAATGTGGCTTTGTTCCACATTCGACCTTCCTTTCAGCTCGAACCTGGATAACATCATCAATACAATCTACCTTCGTCCCACAATTCCTACATTCGCCCCATCTTTATTCCACCTTCGCCCTTACGAATTCTCGAAAACATGTTTATGGTTACAATCCGAAGCATTAGTCGCACAATATGTATCTACAAACTCCCCCTCAACTATTGCTCGGATTGCCTTCTCGCTTCATCCATAACCTTGTTCATAATCTTCAGACGAAGTTTTTTACGCTGATCTTTTGTCATTTCTGGTTCCAACTTTCTCTTCGTCGAATGCTTTGGCACTTTAGCTACCTTCACCTTCTCACCAAGCTTCTTCTCAAGGTTGCTACCAGAATTGATATCATAAGCAAAGCACACTGCAACTACCTGTTGATATTTCTTTGCTTGTGATGCATCATTGGGGTCACTGCAGATCTAATTGTAGTACAACATGATGATGTCTTCAAAAGTACAGTTTATGAGCCACATTGGGTCAAAAACATGTATTTTCTTGTATGCATCCTTCCCGTCTCTCAACACAATCACCGCTTCAGCATTCCTCCAATCATAATACCATATAATAAAATCTTCACTGAAATGCTGTTGTATTGGCATTAGCGGTATTTTCTTCATCACCACAGGAGCTTTGTAAATCAACGTCACTTTCTTTCTACCCGTCTTTGGATCAATATCTCTATGAACTTTCCTTTTCGGGTATTGAGGCTTGAACATATCCCACTTCGTTCTGCTTTCCCAGACAAGCTTATCAGCAAACCATCCGACTGCAGTATTATTCACCGAAGCAGCAGTCATCCTGAACCTACAGATATCTCTCACCGCCCAGTACAGTAGAGTCAGCAAATCATAGAATCTGTATAAGTACAGAATTCCAGTTTCCCACTTCACAGCAATACACTTAAGATTTCTAAGATATTTCCAACCCAGTGCTCTGCCTTTGAACTTCTGGTTGTGATATCTATAGAAACTTCCCTGTGCTTCTGGTTTTGGTCTTTTCTCATCATTTTCCTTCAACTTCTGCAACAAAGTCTTCAGTTCATCACTTTGTTCAGACGATGATAGTTTCTGATTTTCATCACCAAACACATTCTTCACAAATTCTTTACTCTTTTGCTCAGCTTTCTTTTTAGCTTCTCTCATATGTGTTTCAGTAAAGTCTGGGAAAACTTCATTTTCATTTGTATCTCTGAAATATTCAGGATACTCTTCATGTGTTATATCCTCTATTTCAATTTCTTCAGTCTCTGGAGTCTGCTTGTCATCAGAATGATTTCCAACATCCTTTTCAGGAATGTCTGGAATCATTTGATCAGCCATGATCTCCTCAAGTGTCTTACCAACAAGCTGCGCAATTCCTTCAAGAATTTCTTTTGAAGCAGCAGCTGACACTTCACCTTCCTCAAGATCAGGATCATTGTATTCCAATTCAAATCTCATATCCTCTGATTGGAATATATCAGCAAACTTCCCAGTAAACTCAATAGTCCATTCTCTCTTGTTCAACATCTCTCTATACACATTCTTTGCATCATCTGATAACGCTCTGATTTTCTCTGTCCAGAATATGTTATCATCAGCATCAACATTCTCTCCTGCTTTCTTCGAACTAGACTGACCAGAACTTCCCTTCTTGGTCTGTCTCTCCTCAAAAGTAAACTTACTCGTATCATCGTTATCATCATCATCACTACTACTTTCATCCTCATCATCATTCTTTTTACCACCTGATTTCCCCTCAGCATCATCATCATCATCATCAGATCCATCGTCTGATTCATCATCATCATCAGATCCATCGTCTGATTCATCATCATCAGAAGACTCTTCATAATCAACTTTTTCTTCTTCCTTTTCTTTGTCTTCCTCTCCTTCTTTTAGCTTAGGAGCTTCACCATATAACTTGTCAAGTAACTCACTCATTCTTTTGTTTTCTTTCTTCAACTCTTTATTTTCTTTCCTTACACTTTTAATCATCCTTCTATTCCCATTGCATTTCTCATCAAGCTCATTTTTATCCTCTTCAAGTTGTTTCAGCTTCTTCTCAAGTTCATCTTGATTTGTTTTAGAAGCTACAACTATCTGCAACATCTTTTCTTCATTTTTATTGAATTTCTCTATTTGAGCTTGCTGTGCAGTCAACATCTTCATCATATCTTCCAACTGTTTATTAACCTTCTTCATCACATCATCAAAAACTGTGACTTTTGTCTTGGAAGATTCAGCAATAGGAGTTTTCTCTTTCTTCTTGAAAAGATTGAAAACATTTTCCAAAGTAGTTTCTAAATCAGGAACTACTTCAGGTTCTTTTGGTGACTTCTTTTGCTTTTTGGTAGCCGGTGAGGAAACCTGTGAGGATGTGTCAGCTTCTGGGACTTTCTTCCCTTTCAATAACTTCTCAATTTCTTTCTCTCGCAACTTCTTCGTGCTCTCTTTCTTAGCCATAGACTTGTGTTTAGGCTTCTTCAAATTCACAACTACTGTAGATCCATCAAAATCTTCAGTATCAAGCCCTAAATCACCTTCCAGATCAATTGGCTCTTTTTGCAATTGTTCTTCAACGGCTTTGTTCAATGATTCAGACACTCCAGCAGCAGTGGCCTTGCGCTTGGAGTTCTTCCTCAACAATTCAGCATCAGAATCCCATTGTTCATCTTCTTCTGTCTCTTCGGAATCAACAGAAGATTCCTCATCAACCAGATTAGTACCCTTCTTTGCAGTACTTTTCTTTCTCATCTTCTGCTTTTTAGCAGGTTCAGCTTCATCAGCCTTTGCCTTGCCCTTCCCTTTGGCTCTGACATTCTTCACTTGACGTTTTCTTTTAGTGTTAGCATCAGCATGTACCAATGGATCATCAGTATCTGAATCACTGTTAGCATGTCTAGCTTTATCCTCCCCTAGGTCAGTGTAACCCGGATTGATCAGATGACCAAAAAGATTCTTGTATGGAGGCTTCTCAGTATCAGGAATACCTTTATAACCCTTCATCCTAACCAAAGTCCTGATGTTCAGGTGATCCTGTCCCAAAACCATTGTAGGATCCTTCTTCAACTTCGGATACTTGTGATCAAAAATCATCATCAAGAATCTTGGATACAACAAAAATTTCTTCGACTTCTGACCTTTCAACATCTCCAACATATGATCAAGAATCATCCCAGCTATGTTGAATGGTTTATTCAACGTTAATGCAACCATCAACGAGCTTAGACTCTTTCTCATCACGTCATATCCTCCACTTACTGTCCCAAACACATGTATGATGACATGAGCAAAGTATTTGAATTGGACACTTAGCTTTCCTTTATGTAACACTCCATCAGTAATTGGACCGTTATACTTCATCCTCAGGAAGCATACTCTTTGCTCAGTCCATGATAAACATCTCGGATCAGTGCAATCATCATCTTTGATCTTCAGTGCATCTCTGATGTCATCTTCTGTAATCAAAGCAAAACTTCCCTGAATCTCGCTTACTATGGCAGTCTTATCTTCCCAGAAATCATAGCTTGCATTTCTCCAGAACTCTTCCACTATGTCTTTGTAAATGATAGCAGGTGTTGCAATGGCATGAATTATCCTGCTTCTTCTGAGAAAGTCTATGATTCCAGTAAACTCTGTATTCTTCTGAACCTCTCCTACAAACGCACAACAATTGTGAGCAGGTTCAAATGGCCAAGCTTGAACAACATTCTCAACCGGTGTTTCTTGTACTGGAACTTCTTGTACCGGAACTTCTACATTCTCTGCTTGTTGTTCAGCCATTAGAATAATCTGTATTACAAAAACAATGAAAATACGTCAAAAACAATAAAAAACGACAAACTTTGAAATTTTTGGTTTTACAGAGTCCACATTCGCCCTAAAATAAGTACGAATGTAGAAAAATGTAGGTTCGAAAGTGTGAAAAGAGGTTCGAATGTGAAAGTATCAGTTCGAAAGTGTAATAAAATCCCACATTCGTCCAAAATGCTTCACTTTCGACCATTATGAGTCACCTTCGACCGGTTAATCCCAGATTCGTCCTAAACGATCTGGTCGAATGTGGCAGATTATACCCAAAATTCAAAATTGTTTTTCTGATATGTTTTAAACTTTGTTTTTTATTCAAGTACTCTCTAATATGGCCGACTAAGCTTGTTCAACCATCAATTGTATTCATTGTTTAGTTTTTATTGGTTTTCAAGGTATTCTAGGGTTTAACCGTTTCAATCGTCCAATTAACACTTAAAACTTGTGTAATAACCCTAGAATAAGTATCCTTCTCCCCCTAAAACCAATAAACAATAAACCTAATCAAAAATTTTTATCAAACATAGTCCAGAAATAGCCAGATGATCAAAACTAGGGTTCGTGAATAAAAACCCCAATTTTGGCTTGAATACAGGTCCATTACCTGTGTAATAACAATGAAAAAGATCAAAAAATGGTCAGGAACACGAATCACAGTCAAACAGAATCAAAGCAACAAGGGTTTAGGATTTTGAAAATTTTTGAAAACTTGAATGAATGAGGGTTCGAATCTGAAGTGATGTATATATGGTGTTCTACGTTCGACCTGTTCTAATGGGCGAATGTAAGACATTTTCCACATTCGTCCCTAATTAAAGACCCGAATGTGGAAATATAGTTCGAAAGTAAAGTTATGAGCTGAAACACCCACCTTCGTCCATTTTTAAGGTTCGAATGTAGAAAAAATTTCCACCTTCGACCCAACTAAGGGGCGAAAGTAAAATGGAAAATTTTTAAATTTTACCTAATCATGAAATCGAATCCCGTTCAAACATTTTTCAACATATTAAGCCTCAAACATGCATTATATCAGTTTTAAATGATACAAAACTCAAATTGGTTCATCAAATCTCAGAAAATGATCATCAAACACCATCGGTTATCTAAAAATAACACAGAAATGTAAAACTTTTGGTTTTTCTGAAATTGATATTAAAACACACCTAAAATCTTTTTGAGTTTTTGTATCTTTTTGTAAAACAAAATAAAATGCACAAATGTAAACAAAAACAGTAATTGTTTTGTGATTTCCGGTAAGAGGATCATATCAGTTATTGAAAAATCTGAACACATCGTTGATCTATTTTATATTATCATTAGAAACAATGTGTGATCCGGCAACTACTGATATTGTTGTCCACATAAACTCACATGCAGACTGTTATGCAGTGTTTTAAAATGATACGATATTAAGTGTATTATACTAACACGTTGTGGTTCCCACACACACGACATACTCCCGTATCAAGAAATTGCACAAAGCTTCCTCGTTACGCGTGATTATGCTAATGTTATCCGTTGAATTACAAGATATATAGCACAGAGGTGTACAGGTCAGCAAACGAATGCAGCAAAGTAACATGTGCATATATACCAGGTTGAGGCTGATATGAATTACTGATTTGCATCAGTAAATTGACACGATGCAATTAATGATCTTTGATCAATAATAAACGTGAAGTTCCTCAATTCGGTAACTTTTGGTTTTGGCATTAAAAGCTCTTTTAGCAAATATTCTGATTGAAACTAGGTCCGTAAATTAATACGACAAAAGTTCAATCAGAATATCCTGGATAACAACAACATAACGACCCGAAACCTCAGATTTTGGCAACTCTATCAAACGAAATTACGGTACTAAGACCATATGCCCATGAGGTGTTCATCCACGAACGAGTAGTTCGTTATGTTTCTATCACTAATGCACGCATTAATTAGTCTACGAAGCCTATCAGCAAATCACACAAAATCAACACACGCCTCATATTGCATTACATATCTTTAGCCTGTGTCAGATCCCCACTGATGTACTATCATTTCCTCTTTTTATTCTGGAAATCATTTTGGGTTTTTCTATTTTTATGGCTTTTTGAATTTTTCAATGTTTTTGGTTTTTCTAAATAAAGACTCCCCCTAAAATGTAAAACATATTTTTGGGTTTTTGAATTTTTCTGAAAAACTGTAAAAAGTTAAAGAAAATTTTAAAACTAAAATCGATAAACCGAGGTGATGATCAGTCTTGTTTTTCTTTTATACCGTTTACTTTTAAGAGATAATCGAATCTGGATTTATCAAAAGCTTTTGTGAGAAGATCCGCCCTCTGATAGTCAGTGTGGATTTTGACCATATCGATCAACTCTTTTGCATAACAATCACGGATAAAGTGATACTTAATCCGAATATGCTTAGCTTTCGAGTGATTAACCGTGTCTTTTGTTAATGCAATTGCGGCTTCATTAACACAGTGAATAGGAGTTTTAAGAAATTGCAAACCGTAATCCACCATCTGCTACTGAATCCAGAGAACCTGTGAGCAACAACTCGAGGCTGCTACATACTCTGCTTCGCAAGTAGATAATGCGACCGAAGTCTGCTTCTTACACTGCCAGGTCACGAGCCTGCTCCCTAAAAACTGACATCCAGCCATTGTGGATTTGCTGTCTTTGTCACAGCCGCCCCAATCTGCATCACTAAACGCGATAAAGTCAAAATTATCGTCATTAGGGTACCATAGTCCTCTCGACGGACAACCCTTCAGATATCTAAGGATACGCTTGACCGCTGTCAGATGACTTTTTTTCGGCTTCGATTGGAAACGTGCGCAGAGGCATGTAGCGAACATTATGTCTGGCCTTGATGCGGTGAGATACATCAGAGATCCGACGATTGCTCTATATGTAAATGGGTCTGTCAGCTCCCCCTTAGCGTCAACACCAATCCCGTGATTAGGTTGTATCGGGGTGTCCATCGGCTTGGAATCTTCCATCTGCAACCGGGTCAAGACTTCAGATACGTATTTGGTTTGATGAATAAAGATCCCCGTTGGTCTTTGATCCACCTACAAGCCGAGGAAAAACTGCATTTCTCCCATCGCACTCATCTCGAACTTTTCCTGCATTACACGTTCAAATTCTCTGCAAAGAAGTTCGTTAGTTGAGCCAAAAATAATATCGTCTACATAAATCTGGACGAGAAGCAAATCATCCCCTGTTTTCTTCGTGAACAGTGTGCAGTCGACCAACCCGCGTTTGAATCCTTTGGACATAAGGTACGTGCTTAGCTTCTCGTACCATTGGCGTGGAGCCTGGTGCAACCCGTACAGCGCTTTGTTGAGAACGTAAACCTTATCCCGGTGGATAGGATCTTCAAAGCCTGGAGGTTGACCAACGTAGACCTCTTCCTTGACCACACCATAGAGAAACGCGCTTTTGACATCCATTTGGTACACCTTGAATTTCTTATACGACGCAAACGCTAGAAACATTCGGATAGCTTCTATGCGTGCCACATGTGCATATATCTCGTTGTAGTCAATTCCTTCAACTTGATGAAATCTTTGAACTACTAATCTGGCTTTGTTTCTCATGATCACGCCTCTGTCATCTTTCTTACATTTGAATACCCACTTGGTACCAATCTTCTTCCTATTTGGAGGTAAATCTGTAAGTGTCCAGACGCCCAACTTCTGAAATTGCAACAACTCATCTTGCATCGCCTCGACCCAAGCATCATCCAAAAGAGCTTCTTTGTATGTCCGCGGCTCAACCTGCGAAACATAACATGCAAACGACCAATCATTCTGACAACCAGATTTTTGTATTTTTGCATATAAAGCTAAAGCACCAAAACTTTCTGGTGAGTTGACACTGCGTAGCTGTCCTCTCGTCATAACACTTCTACCAGGGTGACCGATAACTTGCTCTAGCGGGTGAATACGATGAATCCGAGATTCCGGATGTTCAGGTACAATCACTCCCGTATGAGTAGTCAAGTTCACCAAATGGTTCATTTTCCTGAGGTGAATATGTCCCATTCGTCTATGCCACACAATTGATTCTTTCTCTATAGCCTTCGATAGAAAACATGTCACTTGGCCCTGAGTTGTCATTGCCTTGGACATATCAAGAATGTAGAGATTGTTGACTCGAGGTGCCTTCAACATTACCCGCTCTTTTGGAATCTTAAAGCCTGGTTTGAGGATATAGCAAGATTTGTCATCGAAATACACAGAAAATTGCTTGTCACATATCTGACTGACACTTAGCAGATTGTAGTCGATTTGCTTCACATAGGAAATTCTCTCGAAACTCACTACCCCGTTACTCACACTTCCCTCCATTGTGATGTAACCTCCTTTATTTCCCGCTAATGCAACATATCCTCCATTAATATTCTTCACGTCGAACAATAGTGCTAAATCACCAGTCATGTGGCCTGAAGCTCCACTGTCAACAATCCAAAGACTGCTAACAGAGCCAGCTGAAGCTCCCTGCACACATAAAGTAAACCAATTAGTTCTTTCGGGGGACCCAAGCCTGTGTGGTCTTGGGTCTTTGAATATCACCCTTCAAAGATTCATTGACATCAACATTTGGTTTTGATGTAATCTTTTTCGGATCATTCAAAACTTTCTCATCTTTTTCATTTGATTTTGAAGTAGAGGCTCCCGGAGTACCATTTGGTGTCCAAGACTGTTCCGAACGTTTCAGAATTCGAATCTGAGATTTTGGAGTCTCAGTCGATTTCTTAACATCATTCGTAAAAGTAACTTTCTTGGTTACCTTTTCTGATTTAACAGAAACAGGTCCAACAGTTGATTTAACAGCTGGTTTTGGTGGAACCTTTTGTCTATCAACCATTGTGCTCACCATAGGTCTCTTTAATGGTTTTTCCATAGCAATCCGGTTTCGACGATCATATTAGAAATGACATTATCCCTCTTTTGGTAAAAATTGTTTTGATTGTAAAACGGTGCTGGTTGAGGAACAAAACGTCTTTGAGGATAATAATGATTGTCAACCGTCTTTCTCATGGATTGCCTCATCTCAACCTCGTGCCTTTTGTGCCTCACGTACGGGCAGTGAGCAAGTAAATGCCCCCTCTCCCCGCACTTGAAACATGCACGGTACTCTTCAAACACGTTCTGAGCATGCGGCTTAGCAAATGTATTGATGGGATATTGATCATCAACACATCTACGGCTTAAACTCTCAGGAGCTGGGTCCCTAGAGTAAGCTGGCTTAAGAAAACCGTTTGCTTTCTGCTTTGGTTTGATGAATTCAGTGACATGAACTTTTGGTTCTTTTGGAGTATCCAAATACAACTTCTTTAAAATTTCTGGTGGTACTTCATTGGTGCTTTCATGTTTAGGAAACCATATGGTACTCTCTTGCCAGATTTTCTCAATTTTAGAATAATTTGCAAATTTTATTGGATATTCCTCGTCAGAGATAATCTTATCGGATCCTTCCATCCGATAAAATACCTTGACGGGTTTGTCACCTGAATCCTTCTTAACCACTTTCTTTTCTGATTGATTGACACGATGTGCGTTAGCCATCGGATGAGAAAGCTGAGAAGGTGACACTGGTTCATTCGTGATAATGTGATTTTCCTTTGGAATATCACTCACGTTCTCAGTTTTCTCATTTTCAGTGTCAGAATCATCAATTACAACAGTAACTCCTTCATCATTCAAACCTAAAATCGGTCGTACATCGGAATTTGGATCTCCAACACTAGAAGTGTTCGATTCATCTTCCGATGCAGAGTCAGATTTTACTGAGCTCTCCGGTGTCACTTGATGACAATTGTGATTTTCAAATAACACTGGAGATGGCACAGCTTTGTAATTTGCGGTTTGTGATGGTTCATCAATGATATGGTCAACCACATATGCAATATGCTTATAGCTTTCAAGCTTTTTGTTGACCTTCTCTGCAAAGCACTTGATGGTGGCCATTTCTAACTTAGTGTTTTCAATTTCATTTATATAGCTGTTAATTGCCAATTGTTTTAAAGAAAGTGTTTTCTTTAAGTCAGAAATGTCCTTTTTGTAACCATCAAGCACTTTGTTGAATTTTCTAATTTCCTTGCGAGCAGATTGACAGTTAATCACAGCACTCTCAAGTTGTACCTGAGTTGCTTATTCTCATCTGTCAATCTATCACAAGTACCACAATACTTATCACTGTGAATATCGGTTGTGGATTCAGAACTTACCTGCTTCAGAGGATCTGTCATAGACATGAGAGCGAAATGAGCTTCTTTTCCAGCAAAGAACTTGGAATAATCAATTCTGGTAAAGGCATCATCCACTATACACGACTTCCTGGTCTTCAGAAAATCAGCTTCAGCCAGCAATTGATCAATGTCATCATCTAGAGAATTCACACTTGCTTCTGAATCTGATTCACTCTCCGAATCTGAATACACTGATTCACTTTCTTCAGAAACATCTATGACAGAGTCAATAATAATTCCTGAACTCTTTTCTTCATTGTGATCTTCAACTGAATCAGTCATCACAACATTTATCTCTTCAATTGACTCTTCAATCTCACTCTCAGTTTCTTCAGCTTTCTCAACTATCACCGACTCCTTTATATCAACCTGCTGAGCAACACAAGCTACATTCCCACCAGGTCTTATCTCTTCAACACCAAGTTGTATAGCAGTCCAATAAAATCCCTCATCATTTTGAATCACCAAAGCTTGATTTTGATTATTAGTATGTGGTTGCTCATTTGGTGTTGTGATAGGAATGATGGTTCTGTTAGGATTATTTGGTGTTTGAGTTTGAGTCTGGTTGGGTGTATTTGGTTGTCTAGAAGAATTGTTCTGAGAGGTGTTTTGTCGGTTTTGGTAATTGTTTTGGTTTTGATAGTTGTTGTTGTTGTTTTGATTTTGATAAGAAACTTGGTTTTGAGATTGACGATTCTGAAAGTTTGAGTTGAATGGGTTTCGGTTACCTTGTTTTGCAGGCTGTGTACACTCTCTTTTAAAATGACCTTTGCCACCACATTTAAAACATGTGACTTTTTCTTTGTTGAAGCCATATGTTGTATTTGGAGAAGTACCCAAATCAGTTCTCCCGGTCTTTTCAATGAATTCTGTTGCTCGCCTCATAATGCTTGCGAAAACCCATTGTATGTCGATAAGCTCCATTTCTTCTTTATCGATTTGAGCATAGTCCTCATTGGTTAGATTGTTGTTACCAATTTGACTAGCTACTAAGCCGTTGTATGAGGCAACCATTGCTGAAACCAAAGCAATGTGTTGTTGAGCAACTTCCACAGTGACATTATTCATGTTGGATGTCTCCAACACTACTGGTCTCTGATTAGCCTGATTCATTTGAGACATGTATTGTTGTTGTTGAGGTTGTGGTTGGTTTGCAGAATAGCATGCTGCTTGTTGCATAGGAGAAAATGGTGAAACGAAAAAATTTGGATAAGATTGTGGTGGTGGTGTGTATGATGGTGGTGTGTAAGATGAGGTTTGAGCAAGATAGTTGATCGGGTTTTTGGGTGGTTCCATCACACTTGAAACACATGCTATATGAGGAGCAACTGTCCCACCAAGACGTGAATTTCCCACAGAAGATGTTGTACTAGCATGATACAACTCTGGGTTTTGAGGAATTTGTGATCTTTAAGCTTTCCTCTTCTCTTCAAGCTCTTTGTTTTCTAATTTCTGGATGAATTCATTGATGGTCCAGTACTTGTATGCATCTTTCTCCTTAAGTACCTCAATGTGTTGATCCCAGTAAGGTGGTAACGAATCAGCAAATTTATCCACCAGATCTGACATTGGAATCTTGATTTCATAATTTGATAATTCAGTTAACAAATGACAGTATCTAGGAGTCAACTCTTTCAGTGTTTCATTCCCAACATAACTGAAGTTCTCGAATTCTTTCTTCAGTTCCTCAATTCTCAACCTCCTCGTCTTCTCATTAGCATCATGACGATTCTTCAACATGTCCCACAGTTGTTTGGAAGTAGTGCACGATCCAAACTGATGTAGAAGATCATTTGTAATCGCTTGGGTTAGTTGAGAATACGCCTTCTTTTCCACCGCAAACTTCTTCTTTTCGTCATCAGACAAGCTCTCAAGTGGAATCTGTTCACCGGTATTCTCTAACACTGGTGCCACATATCCTTTTGCAATCATCTGCCACGCCTCAGTTCCTTCAAGTCCCATTCCTTCTAGATGAATCTTGAATTTCTTCTGCCGTTGGTTGTACTCCTGCATCTCCATCAGCTTGGGTGGTCTGTTCCTGCTACCTGAAGATAAATCATTGATTAGAGTAGATCATTAGTAGTTTGAGAATGTACCGCTGCGGCTGCTACACCCCAGTAATCTGCTGCTGGTTGTTGAGAAGATGAAGCAACACTCTAAGGAATCGAACTCGTCATTGCTAAGTAGTTGATTGGTTGCGAAGACTGAGTATTCGACTTATGAGCAGCTACAGTCCACGGGTCCATGGTAACTTGTTGTTGTTGTGTTGTACCCGGCCTCGGTGTAGTCGGAAATCCCCACATGTTGTTCTCGAAGTTGGAAATACGACACACATGAAAATTTCACCAAACAGATTCTACGTTCGCCCTTGTCAGAAAATACGTGAGTACGAATGTGGAAAAACCTTCACATTCGTCCTCAAAAACTAACCCGAATTTAGAAATCTAATGAACAAACTCACTTTCGTCCTGAATATTTTCACTTTCGACCTCGCGACAACCCGAAAGTGGAAATTCAACACAACACACTCCTAGGTTCGACCAACAAAAGCTACTTTCGACCTCTGAAAAACCTTGGTTCGACCTAAAATCCCACGTTCGACCCTGAGCTCTCTAGGTTCGACCCATTCATTTTGAAAAACGGTTATTCTTTGAAAAACGGTTATTTTGATCTGAATTTTTCAAAAGTTAATGAATTTTGATGATCTTAATCAGGTTTTGATTCGGAATTGATTTGGAACAACTTTAATACTTCGAATTATTGATTTTATCCATGAAATCTAATCCAAATCCTTCAAATTGCATCAAAAACCATTGTTCTATGAAAACAGAGAAAATTTGATCAAATTTGGGTCCAAATCAGTTCAAAAACTATCAATTTGTTGTTGTATGATCTCTATTGGCTCTGATACCACTTTGTAAAGGATCGTTTTATGTAAAAACAGTAAATCTGATCATACAAGTCTTTATTCTAGGTGCGGAAACCCTAGAACAGATACAAAATGATAATCAATGAATCAAACACATGGATTAAGCTTTTCAAACAACATTTTCATTAATTACTCTTTGAAATGTGTTCACAATAACGATTACAAGTAATTTGACCAACACTTCAATAACACACACACTAGAGAGCTCTACTCAGACCTATTCGACTCAAAATGATCAAAGTTAACAATTAAAACAAACTTCAAGCTTTTATACTCTGCAGGTTCGCCCTTTACGTGGGTACCAATGTGGCTTTGTTCCACATTCGACCTTCCTTTCAACTCGAACCTGGATAACTTCATCAATACAATCTACCTTCGTCCCACAATTCCTACATTCGCCCCATCTTTATTCCACCTTCGCCCTTACGAATTCTCCAAAACATGTTTATAGTTACAATCCGAAGCATTAGTCGCACAATATGAATCTACACCTTTTTAATGCATTTACCCCGCCGAACCTGGGGTTTTTGATGCATACAAGTATTTTTGTTGGAACGTTGATACATAACTAATGGAATCCTTAGATTATCCCCATTACCTGATAAAAGGATCTTGTCAGTATCGGTATAAAAAATCTTTCCTTCGTGTTCGGCTATAACAAGAGCCACTGAATCTAGAGCCGCTTGGCCTTCCAAGCCAGTTCCAATAATGCACTTCTCCGACTGAGAAAGAGGGACTGCTTGGCGTTGCATATTAGAACTCATTAAAGCCCTATTCGCATCATTATGCTCGATAAAAGGAATGAGGGAAGCTCCAATAGAAAAATATTGGAAGGCAAAAATACTTCGAAGATGAACCTGTACCCATGCAATAGTCAGGAATTCTTGACGATATCGAGCCGGAACAACCTATTCTTCCTGAATACCCTGATTCAAGGCCAAAGAATTTCCTGCCACTACGATATAGTATTCATCTCTACCCGGTGCTAAATAAAGCATCCGTGCCCCTTTTGATCTCTCATAAATTTGATAAAACGGACTTTCTAGAGACTCCCAACGCCCAATCCTCTCATGAATTGCTAAGGATCTAATAAGTCCAACATTTATTCCTTCAGATGTGTCAATTGGGCAAATATGCCCATAGTGACTAGGATGAATATCTTGTATTGGAAAAGTAGCAGTTCGCGCAGTCAATCCCCCGGGCCCAAATAACTCAATTTTCTCCCATGAACTATTTGTGTCAATGGATTAGTTCGATCCAAAACTTGAGATAATGGGTGTAAACGGAAAAAAACTTTATAAGTATTCGTTAATGGAGTTGAATTTACCAAGTTCTGAGGAGTTGGTGTCCAGTTATGCTTAAGTGCTGCATATATGTTTCCTCGAGCCATATTTTCTAAACGAACCAAGGCCAATCCAAATTGCTCTTGTAAAAGATCTGCTACAGAACGAATACGTTCATTTTAATTTGAATAAGAATATACTGAATCATTGATAATGAAGGTTACAGATTTGGTCAAGTAGAAGAAACTTACAATATCGTAGCCGCTCATGGTTATTTTGGTCGATTGATATTCCAATATGCTAGTTTCAACAACTCTCATTCTTTACATTTCTTCCTAGCTGCTTGGCCTGTAGTGATGACCCATATTAGTCAGCCATAACTTTGGGTTTGTGGATGGAATCCCCCGAGAAGGGTTAAAATGGCAGTTCCTGCTCCTTGGGAGGTACCAAATAAATGACTACTTGAATCGGGATTTTGAGCATAAAGATTCCACTGACCAGTAAAAAGTGGGCCTAACCCTTGGGGATGTGGTAATACATCTAAGAAATTATTCCAATTATTGACTCTAGAGATATAGTAATATGGAGAAGACAAAAGTGTTTCAAGCACCGACAGAACCGGAAGCTCCCCTTATTTTAAAGAGAAGAGGACGGATTATTCACATTTCATTTGATGGTCAGAGGCGAATTAAAAGCTAAGCAGTGGTAATTCTAAAGATTCCCCGGGGGAAAAATTGAGATGTCTCATACGTTACCCATAATATGTCGAAGTATCAACGTAATTTCATAGAGTCATTCGGTCTGAATGCTACATGAAAAACATAAGCCAGATGATGGAAGGGGAAGACCTAGGATGTAGAAGATCATAACATGAGTGATTCGGCAGATTTTGATTCCTATATATCCACTATGTGGTACTTCATTATACCATATGAAGGGATAGGGAGCCTAATCCAGGCGGAGGCAGCGTCCCTATCCCTCTACTCCATAATCCAGGCGCCAACGGCCCTGACTACCGCGGAAGTAAGTCGGCGGAGGACAGGTCACAAGCCAGCGCGCAAATATGGCAAGCAACATCAGCACACAACAAGATGTGCGCGCGTGCGCCCACGCGCGGAATATCCTTAAGTCACTTTTGCTACGAGGTACGGAAGATAACAAAAGGAAGATTCAGCAAGATCCTGGACAAAGCACACGCCAACAAAATGGCGACACGTGGCATGGGCGGTTCAACGGACACTGAAAGGAACGGCGACGTGACTGCTTCTATGCTTCCTCCACAACGTCGTCAATAGTAACCAGCAGACATTCCCCTGCTGTTGTCAGACGTCACATCAGACGGCAGCAGGTGGGTCAACTACTGTAGCCAGACGAATGCCGCCGACCGCTAATCAGGAGCTGCCACATGTCCGCCTCAGGTGATGACTGAACAGTGGCCTGACGTCATCTACAGTACTCGGCTCATCCCACCATTTTCTGGAAGGCTTTCCCTTGGGCTTTTGGATGGGCCCAAGCCGGATTCACTACTCGTGGGCTTCTCAACTAGGCCCACGAGTTCTCCTATAAGTAGAAGAGTTTATCTCCTTTGCAAAGGATCCGAAATCACTCACTTGTAACATAGAGAGCTAGGTTTTACTTGTAACTCTTTGTGTGCTCAATGTAATAACAACCGGCTCTTCACAGTGGACGTAGGTCATCATTTGACCGAACCACTTATATCTTGTGTTCTCATTCACACACACACTCTCTCCCACTCTCATATTTCTCACCCGGGTTTCACCTAACGGTTTGGGTAAAGGATAGTACTTGTAGTTACGTAAGTATAAACCCCCTCGGTGATTAGGGATAATCCCCGAGATACTTATTGTTTCTTCATTGGCACCATCCAACGGTTAGAACATCTCTTTTTCGTCTTTTAAACCCACCCATGGCTGAACCCAACCCTAACACGTCTGTCATCAACCAAAACGGGAGGTTGATGCTCAACTCCTCGGAAACGAAACTACACCTAACACAGTCGTCAAACAACCCACGTCACGATTCGAGAAGCCAGCCTTTGAGGTTCGTGACGTGGACTCTGATGACGACAGTGATGGCAGCTCCGAGGAGGACCCAGACTAGTGGCCTCCTCCTTTTCCCTCCATAATCTCTCCTCCTCTCTCCTAGCTGCCTCCGCAGTCTGTTCAGCAGTAGGAGACGTAGGAGGAGGAGTAGGAATAATCTTGGGAGCCACTGCAAGGCAAAAAAGGACTTATCAATTCAAAGATAATCAAAAATTAAAAGCGGAAGGGATAAAAAAGTAAGGCTTACCGGGAGTTTTCTTCTTCACAAGCTTTTGAAAAAGAGGCTGGCGGGCAGGAGCAGCGCCAATCCCTATAGAAAACACGGGTGCGCCCTCCTCTCGCGGCCCAGCGCTGTGGGCAGGAGACTTATCCTTGCCCCCACCGCTAGAATCAACATGGGGACCAATAGTAGCCCCTTCTCCATCTTTAGGGCCACAGCCCCCCCCCCCCCCCATCACCACTAGTGGAGCCGCTTGCACTCCCAGCTCCACCCTTGGAGCCACCACGACCGCGTGAAGACACACCGGTCTGGCGCTTCCTCTTCTTCAACTTTGAGGAATCATCCTCATCTGTGGAGAGGGGCCCGTCGCGCTTCCTACGGCGACCCTTCACCTTTTCCCCTACTAAATCAGAAGACTCAACATCAGAAGTGGGAAAAAAGGCTTAATTGTGTAATCGTGCCTACGCAGCGCGTGTTTCCATCGCCCACGCCCCGCGGAGACCTTGGGCGGTTGAACAACTACTACTGAAGAGTCAGTAGATTCATCTTCAGATATGCTTAAGAACCCAGAATGAGAAGGCTCACCAGTGGTATAGTAAGGCTTGGTGGGGCTCTCCAAATCATGGTAGTAGAAATTCCCCGCGAAAGCGTCTAGACAAGACGCCTGCCCTTCCGCCAAGGGCCTCCACTTGATACCCTTCTCCTCGCGAGCGGCATAAAATTGGAACTTGCTCACACCTGAAAATAAAACTACTTAGTTAACACGTCAAGACACAGGTAAAGGTCAACAAAGACTACTTACCCTCTGGACCAATATAAGTCTCCTTTCCCTCGCGGATCCCAAGGCGGCTCAAGCCCATCAGCAAGAAGATCCCCTCGGTCAGATTTTTAAACTCCAATTTTGTGGCATTGGAGGTCAGCGTTGTGAACCAAGGCTGCGCCTTGAAATCCTTCATCACTTCTCGATCCGCCACCCGCTGCCCATCAGCAACCACTTTCCACGGCAGCGCCACAGGGATAACTCCCCTCTTCAAAAAGAAAAAAAAATTCTTAGCCCAATGCAGGGACTTAGGAATGTAGGTGGCCATTGGCGGCACCTTCGACCGCGGCTTGAAAGAAAACCACATTTCATCCCGCGCCAAGAAGTAAAAGACGTTGAACCGATCAACCGTGGTCTCAACGTCTAATGCGAGGCATGAGGCTTCAAAATGCACTAGCCTCAGCATCCCAAAAGCGCTTAACTGGGTAACCCCAACACCATAGGCTATCAAAGTATCTATTTGAAAGCGGGTGCAAGGGAGGCGGAACCACACTTGGTGAAGTGGGCCTCGTATAGGGCAATCTTCCTAGTAGCAGATAGCACTGTCTTAGTGGGAGAGGGAAACTCCGGTTCCCACTCCGGCAGGATGTCATACATCCTGCAAAATTCTTCAAAGGCAGGCTGCGACCAGAAGCAAAAAGTGTTGGTCATCAACTTTCTCTCCTTGATCTTGTCGTGCTCCACCGTCACCTTCTCCTATTCCACCTCTTCAACCACCGGATCCTTGTCGTGTGCCTCACCAGACGGCGAGATACTGGTGGATAAGTCAGACATTTTTGACGGAATAAACAAATAAAATTGGAAAAAATCACTAAAACTGCTGGAAAACTTGAAGAACCACCGGAATCTTCAACAGCTTGAACGGAAAACTTGAAGATCAGTCGGAAAAAGCTAACTGATCCTTCAAGACACCCAGAAATGCAAGAAAGGACACAAGGAATTAGAAGAAAGGAAGAAGTTTCAACAATAAATCTTCAAGATTCAAGGGAATCTCTGAAGATTGAACGGAAACTTCAACAAACTTGCCGGAGAAGAGAAGGAGAAAGGATGGGAAGTCAAAAAGAAATTTTGAGAGCGTAATCTCCAACTGATGCTCCAAATGGTTTATATACTCACCGCATTAATTTCAGTAGGCCCTCAAGAAGAAAAGCAACCGTCACACATTTTTGAAATGGAGAGCCCAGATGACGACACGTGTCATATGCGTCATCGAACGGCTCACACTGGCGCGTGGTACTGCTCCACAGCTGTCAACACCACGGATGAACGACACGTGTCGGCAGATGTCACATTTTCAACAATTCAGTCGCGTGAGTGGATACGCGCCTGACAACCCCCACGTGCTCCCAGACACGTGGCACAACCTTCACCACAGAACCACCAAGTGGGGCGCGTGACTGCACACGCGCCTGACACCAGACGAAAGGTTGGTAACTGCACCATGACGATGTGACAAACACCACTCAACGTGTCAGACGGCTGCCTGACATGTCTGCACCTCCCAATCTTCCCTCCGAAGTAAAGGATCATTCGAATTCCAGGCGCATTAACTCCAAATAATTGGAGACAAATTCAATTCTAATGATTCCAAATTTATTACAACTCTGAACCCGCATTAACTACTCGAGCAGACATTACTACAATGGCGCTGGCGCAACTTTTTACGTCAACAATAAAAGACGTTCCCCGCCCAACTCCCTCACAAGACATGGCGGAACACGTCTTTTCTAGCGACAAGTTGACGTAATACATTAAAAGACGTTCCCCGCCCATCTCCCCCACAGGTCATGGCAGAACACGTCTTTTCTAGCGATAAGTTGACGTAAAACAATAAAAGACGTTCCCCGCCTAACTCCTTCATAGGTCATGGCAGAACACGTCTTTTCCCGCGATGACTTGACGAAAAGCAACAAAAGACGTTCCCCGCTCAACGCCCCCGCAGGTCATGGTGGAACAAGTCTTTTCCAGCAACAACCCGGAGCAGATGAGCTGTCATCCGCGACTTGCTATTATTCAGTCTAGCGCTCTACCTACTCTTCTTCCAAGAGCAGGGGAAGCCCTAGACTAGGGGGACTTGAAGGGATAGGGAGCCTAATCCAGGCGGAGGCGGCGTCCCTATCCCTCTACTCCACAATCCAGGCGCCAACGGCCTTGACTACCGCGGAAGTAATTCGGCGGAGGACAGGTCACAAGCCAACGCGCAAATATGGCAAGCAACATCAGCACACAACAAGATGTGCGCGCGTGCGCCCACGCGCGGAATATCCTTAAGTCACTTTTGGTACGAGATACGGAAGATAACAAAAGGAAGATTCAGCAAGATCCTGGACAAAGCACACGCCAACAGAATGGCGACACGTGGCATGGGCGGTACAACGGACACTGAAAGGAACGACGACGTGACTGCTTCTATGCTTCCTCCACAACGTCGTCAACAGTAACCAGCAGACATCCCCCTGCTGTTGTCAGACGTCACATCAGACGGCAGCAGGTGGGTCAACTACTGTAGCTAGACGAATGCCGCCGACTGCTAATCAGGAGCTGCCACATGTCCGCCTCAGGTGATGACTGAACAGTGGCCTGACGTCATCTACAGTACTCGGCTCATCCCGCCATTTTCTCGAAGGCTTTCCCTTGGGCTTTTGGATGGGCCCAAGCCGAATTCACTACTCGTGGGCTTCTCAACTAGGCCCACGAGTTCTCCTATAAGTAGAAGAGTTTGTCTCCTTTGCAAAGGATCCGAAATCACTCACTTGTAACATAGAGAGCTAGGTTTTACTTGTAACTCTTTGTGTGCTCAAAGTAATAACAACCGGCTCTTCACAGTGGACGTAGGTCATCATTTGACCGAACCACTTATATCTTGTGTTCTCATTCACACACACACACACTCTCTCCCACTCTCATATTTCTCACCCGGGTTTCACCTAACGGTTTGGGTAAAGGATAGTACTTGTAGTTACGTAAGTATAAACCCCCTCGGTGATTAGGGATGGGTAATGGATAGTACTTGTAGTTACGTAAGTATAAACCCCCTCGGTGATTAGGGATAATCCCCGAGATACTTATTGTTTCTTCACCATATATATATAAGATCCATCTGTATAGATATCACCATCTACATCCAAAAAGCCGTATGCTTTGGACGATCTTATTTGGTCAAATACCTAGCGAAAAACTCCTATCTTCCTTTCATTACGGTATTTCTGAACAAGTTCCTGGATAACGAGTCTCAACAAGGTTTTGATGATATCGATATTGACGATATTGATGCTAGTGACGATATCCTTGATATGGAGCTGGAACCCAATTACAACTTGTCTTTGCTTAATGGATACAAAACACCCACGCTTTAGCACCTGGTGCAATGGCTTCTGGTGCAACAGCAAGCACCAGTTTAACTTGGGGGGGTGATTTAGTCGCAGTGGAATTACGCTTTTTGTTTTTGTATGACAAGATCCTTTTATCAGGTAATGGGGATACTCTAAGGATTCCATTAGTTAAATTCCTGAAAAATTAGCCTTTTATGATTACATTGGAAATAATCCGGCAAAAGGGGGATTATTCATGGCGGGCTCAATGGATAACGGGGATGGAATAGCAGTTGGATGGTTAGGACATCCTATCTTTAGAGATAAAGAAGGCCGCGAACTTTTTGTACGTCGTATGCCTACCTTTTTTGAAACATTTCTGGTTGTTTTGGTAGACGGAGACGTGATTGCTAGAGCCGATGTCCTTTATCAGGGGTTCTACCAATTGATATCTTTCAAAAAATAATTCAAAGTCAATTTCTTGATTTGTATCTTCAATTTTTGGAAACTTAGAAAGCTCTTCTGCCAAACCTTAATCAAAGAAAGATAGTGAATTCTTATCTTGTGACTTAGAATAAATGGTTCTCTGTGAAGGAACGAAATTACAATTTATTCCTACAATTTATTCCTATTTATTCCTATAGAACAAGATGATTGAATTGGAAATATCGACAAATTCTTGCGGAGTCCAAAGAAATGAAAATAAATAAAAAGGGGTCAACTTGTTCCAATTTCATCTCTATTGAATTTAAGTATCAGAATAGCGGATATAGTCATAATTCAATGGGTCATGTCCACTTATAATGGGAGCATTTGTACTATATGTACAAATCAAAATCGGGCGGATCTTTACCCGGAGTAGAGCATAAACCTAAAAAGAGTAAGGAGGCCCATTTAAGAACAAGAAAATGACATCGTGATTTGGATTGGATCTCGATGAAACAATCCATCAATGAGAAGTGAATTGGATAAGTTTAATTAGTTCTTTTTTGATATTATACGTTATAAGGAAAGGAAGTAATCTGTGTTATCAAAGGATTTCCTGCGATTATTTCTAGTATGGAATGAGTCAATCATCCACTTTGGTATCTTATTGAACAAAAATGGTGATATTGTTCCTCCATTGATCAAGAATTTCGATTTTTGGCAAGTCTCATGATCATCCAATAAGAAGGGTTTCAATTTTTTCAAATGAACGATTTGAAGACCTATTGATTCTAAAAACTGTGGATCGTTCGGACCTTTCAATTCATAGATGTAGATCTCAGACCTGTGAATGGGGATATTCCTGAAACTGACAAACAAAAAAGGAAATGAGTTAGACAAAAAAAGAAGCAACTTGGTCAAAAAGAAATGAAGTGGCTTAGATTTGACCGCTACTTGTATTTTTAAAAACCGGTTTTCAAACTGGTTTACAAACCGTTTTTTTTTAATCAGGACCCGAACCAGTTTTAAATCCTAACCGGTTTTCGACCCACACCAATCCTAGAAAGGCCAACTGAACCTCAGACCGACCCGGTTCCCAACCGGTTTTTCAAAGAACCGGTTTTTCCTTTTTTTTTTTGCGGGTCGGGTTTAAAAACCGGTTTTTTTGCACATCTCTACCGGCAAGGAGAAGAGAGAGAAGGGGAAAACATGCGAAGAAACCAAGTAGAGAAGAAAGATCGTAAAAGGCAAAGCAGGACATAAAGGAGAGTAAAAAATGACACGTAAGAAAGGTAAGAGAAGAGGTTTAGACACGTGTCCCATCCAATGAAAAAATAAAAGGGGGAAAACCTTACAAATAAAGAGTCAAAACCGGGATAGTTAAACCAACAAACAACATAAATGTCACTGAGAAGGAGGGGGGAAACGTGAATACACTATTCATAACTTCCGCCATTAATAGTAGTTAATAACTAGTTGGATACCCACCCGCGCGTTGCGGCGGGGATCTAACATAAGCAAAACATGTGGTGACAAACAAAGTTTACGAACCGTATTTTCGTTAAAATTAGAGATAGCAAAGTAAGTTAATAGTGATAATTATCCACGCTGTGCGGCGAGTTGAAAACGTAGATAAACAAAATTTAAATGTTTAGTTCTATAAAATACAAAATATTTACTATGGAAACTAAGAAAGTGTCACACCCCGCCCAGGCCGGGGCACTTACAGTGACCAGTCGACGCAAACTTAAAGCAGAAACGTAATTTCATTACATAACTTGAGTGTTTATTACAAGCCGGTGCGATCCAAGTACCACCAAGCTAAACAAAGCTTAACTATAATAAGATGAAACATCTAAAGTCATCCCACGCTCTGCTAGGAACTCCTAGTCCTTACATCATCAACCTGTGATACATGTTCGAGTAATAAAAATACGTCAGCACACAGCTGGTGAGCCGCATAAACTGATTCATCAGTAAAACAACCACATAAACAATTTTATTGATCAAGTATGAGCTCCATGCATGTCACCATAATCATAATCCGGACTAAGCATTATATATTCACACATACAGCCTAGATACACCCCATGAGACTGTAAGTGTATGTCCACGCCTGGAAAATATAATGATCATTATAATATATATAACACCCTGGATGCCACACCTATGGTTCGATGCATATACATGATCAATCACCACCAAAACAGTTTTACGAGCAAGTATCAGGTTTTGAAAATAGTTTAAGTAACTCACCTCTTTATCAGTCCCTTAGCAGTTGACAACGTTAATACAACCAGGTAATATCTCAGGGTCGTGATACAATTATACGCCCCTAGGTTAGGTAACGGTACACCTAACTAATTATTATTATAGTTGGATATTAGTTAGCACTACCTTATTTAAGCATGGATGATCAGTCCATGCCTAACTAAGGCTAGGCTACCCGATACCCACCCTTAAATAATAATCCTAATCCTAACACCTAATAATTAACTAAACATAACTTAAATGGGAACATACCTCAAAACTATCTACAGCCAGTTGGTATAGAGTCTCCCCTACTCGTGCTCTAAAAATGACTAATAACAATACCCAACGAGGTATCGTAGGCTCGAGATCCTCTTATATTAGAGTGTTCCCAAATAAGTTATACCTTAATTGACTCATATGTACATGTATTTATACTAGAGCTTTAGGAGCTCAAACTTTCATTCTGCCGACGTGGGATGAATTCATAAGCTACCACACACCTCTATGTTTGAAAATAGTTCCTATGTGGGATTCCAAAGCACACCCAATATTTCCTCAATTACTTTTTATTCGATGTGGGATCATAGTGAGCAGGTTACTAGCTTAGTTACTAAATTTGAAAGCATCGCTATTGGACATAATAATATTCTGACTTTCCAATATCAACGATGTGGGACAACATTAATTTATTCAATAGCTTCGATATGGGATGCTCCCTCTCAAGTTCAATTGTTATGTTATAATATATTATTATATATTTATAATTAATACAGCTGCTTAACTCGTTTAACTCTTATAACTTTTCAAATATAGCGTTTTACAAAATTACGAATGTGTCGTTAGAACGAGCTTATCTTCATCTACATTCTGATCTTAGTTTCATTAAAAACAGAACAAGGCCAAATATAATATATATAATATATTATTACTAAACGGTCTCATATAATACTAATTACTCGCGTATATCTCACATCTCAGATAATCATGTGATCCGTCACTTACTCGTTAACTAATTTTAAATACACAATTATCCATCTCACATGTTATTGGTTCGTATTATCGATCAATGACCCGTTTCATTCACTAATAAATATGAACCAACACATTTTATTTATATTACAAAAACGGGATGTTACAAATATACCCCCCCTTAAATTAGGTTTCGTCCTCGAAACCTGTCAACTTTGAACAAATGAGGTGGGGACCTCTTCGTCTCGTCATCGCTTCCCATGTGATATTTTATCAGTTCTATGTTGAAATATTATAATATTTGTTTATCGTTGTACGACCTAATTGCTTTATCAGTAGTTTCATATAAGAGCCCATGTCTTGATAGGTTGTCGCATACTCCAGTCCAGAAGACTGGCCTTCTACATTTCTTCCCATATAAGGATTCATATGGTGTTGTCATAATATTGGCGTGGTAGCTATTATTGTACGAGGGTTTAATCAATGCCAGATGATCATCCTTGCTACTACTAAAGTTTATTATGTATGCACGTAGTATACCTTCTAAGCTTGATTGATGCATTCATTTTGCCCGTTAATCTGGGTGTCATATGCACTACTTAGATATATTTGAGTTCCCAGCTTTTTCTAAAAATCCTGTCCGAATCTCTCCCTTGAATATAGCTCATGTAAGCACATCGTGTCATAAGACAATCTATTTGGCATAAGGCTTGACTTACATTTCATTTGTCCTCAATGATACGCAAGGGGTGTAGATTTGGCGAACCTATCAATTATTACCTAATTTGTGCCCATGACTCGATCTAGGAAGCTTGGAAACAAAGTCCATTATTATCAACTCCTGTTTCCTTCATGGGATTTCAGGTTCCTATAGATAGCCAAATGGTTTCAAACGCTTTGCCTTAACCTTGTAGGGAGGTAGGCATTTCTCTGCTTGTCTTGTGATATATAGCTTTTTATTCTCACTTAACCATAATTATTTCTTAGATCCTACATTTCATTGCTATTAGGGTATACGATGTATTTTGACTTATGAGCTTCCTCTGGTATCATATTCCCTACTCGCCAAAACTAAGAATCTCATATTCGATTATCGAAACTTAAGATACTATCATTCATAGATCTCAATAATCTTGGCTACCAACCATCGTTTCCTTCTTAATATGGTTTTCCATTAAGGCTTGTCATTGCATTCTTAATTTGATACAAGGGAGTTACCTTAACACCACGCCCAGATGCATGGAGTTTATTATCCATTGGGCTCTCTCTTTTCTAGTGAGTGTATCAACGCTGCGTTTGTCTTACAATTAAAATGATGAGATCTATGAATACTACAGATATGTTGGTCTTATAACATTACTAACAACTCATAATGTTCGTATTGTATCGTGTCCTATCCTCCTGGCTATGGGTATCAACCACTACACATCGTATTATGCCCTGACAATGAACCATGTCAATGTGCTAGAATATATAAAACCTTATCCAGTAACTCCAACATTTGATTTCTTAATTCCTCTATTGAAAGTTAAGGTAAGACATTAAATGGCTCTAGTAATACCGGTTTCCCCCCGGGATCAAGTCGATTCTAAATTCATTTTTTTTTCTATCGACTAATAGTCTAAAATGACCCTTAAGGAATGCCCCATGAAATTCGACTACCATTGGCACATCCATTAAATTCTTATCTTCCTTAGTCTCTTAGTTGACCTTTCGGTTACACTTAATTGTCTTTATTATCATACTGAAACTTATAGGTTTACTAGGTTGTTCCACTCGAGTTGTCAAAGGTCCCCCCTTCGGGTCCTTGATTTGAATTTGCTTCTTATCACCCAATATACGAGTTTGGCAAGCTAACCAATCCATCCCTAATACTATATCCACCAATCCAAGTTTCATTGATAGTAAGTTTATAGATATCGACGTATTTACTAATTTAGATGGTATAACCCTTGATATAGCTCCCAATTTCTTATTTCCTTCCATTCACTATTATTACTATAAATAGTTTATCTAACTTACAGAGAACCTAGTTAAACGAAACTCCAAAAGGTTCACATATCAAACTTCTGTCAACACCAGTACCAACAAGTATCTTAGCATAGAAGTTGTTTACTAGTATGAACTCAATATCACGTCAAGGTTCCTATGGTTTCTTCAGTCTTTATGTCAAAAACTCTACATCTCGCTTTATCGGGTTCTTCATTCTTTTATTGCTTAAGACATTAATCCTTAAAATTATAAAAACACTAACGGGGTTTCTACCATCATGACAGGTGTGTTTGGGTTTCTTAGAATTTCTACAAATTAACAGATGACATGGACAAGTAAGTCATTTTCAACATGATGGGCATTGAAGTGCGAATCCAGGTCTCCCTTTATAATCCTTAAAAATGGATCTCCGCTGATCCTGATTATTATCCCATTTACTCTTAATAATAACGTCTAGGATTTTCTTCTAACGTATCCCAAAAGTGATAGTTGCTTTGGTTTCTAATACCTCAGTTTGCAAGGCCTACTGTCCTTGTACGTGCGCCTGGTTGTTGATATGATTGAATATCAACCATTGACACATTAACCTTTTCTAGAGGTTTCTTAACTAATGCACCTTTGATATTCCTGACTCAACTCCTAAGAGAGTTTTATAAGTCATCCAGTAGAAAAAGAAATGTTGGCTTCAAACGCCATTCTTACTCTACTACAATCTGTCTTTGGTTCACTTCCGAGCCTGGTTCTAATTAACTCTCGCAGGAGGGTGGAGACACCAAGTTCAGTTAATCTCCTCACTTGATTACACTTGTCTAGGGTATTTTATTCAGGCCTTATATCGCCCTATCTACTTTACGTATACTATGATTTCATTTAACACCCACAGATATGCGTACTCCTCTACACTACCCATAAACAGCTGGCATACTTAAGTACATATGTTGGACAATATATACAAACTCCGCTGTTTAACTTAGAAACATAAAATCAACTCTCTATCAACTTATTAATCACTTTCCACACAAGCAAACAGATGGGAGTAAGGTAAGCACGATATGCTCCCACAGATACACCTATACATATACAAGTTTTAGTAGCAAAGTACTAGAGCTCAACCACATTCTTAAAACTCTGCCTACTATTTCCTGATTTTAGTACAATATGATGTTTGCGAGATCATAGCGGTATCATTCATTAATTTTTATGTTGGCCAGGCATGAAAGCAATCTATGATACATACCATGATACTCTCAACTACCATATAGTTCTTCCATCATAAAGTTCGGCATACCAATCTTATGGATCCTCTATTATACTAGCCTCTGCATACCAAGACTGGCACTTCTACTTGGCTTACTACTCCTAGTTTAAGTCTAGATACTTCAATGAGTACCTAAATCTCTTAAACTAAAGCTCTGATACCAACTTGTCACACCCCGCCCAGGCCGGGGCACTTACAGTGACCAGTCGGCACAAACTTAAAGCGGAAACGTAATTTCATTACATAACTTGAGTGTTTATTACAAGCCGGTGCGATCCAAGTACCACCAAGCTAAACAAAGCTTAACTATAATAAGATGAAACATCTAAAGTCATCCCACGCTCTGCTAGGAACTCCTAGTCCTTACATCATCAACCTGTGATACATGCTCGAGTAATAAAAATGCGTCAGCACACAGCTGGTGAGCCACATAAACTGACTCATCAGTAAAACAACCACATAAACAATTTTATTGATCAAGTATGAGCTCCATGCATGTCACCATAATCATAATCCGGACTAAGCATTATATATTCACACATACAGCCTAGATACACCCCATGAGACTGTAAGTGTATGTCCACGCCTGGAAAATATAATGATCATTATAATATATATAACACCCTGGATACCACACCTATGGTTCGATACATATACATGATCAATCACCACCAAAACAGTTTTACGAGCAAGTATCAGGTTTTGAAAATAGTTTAAGTAACTCACCTCTTTATCAGTCCCTTAGCAGTTGACAACGTTAATACAACCAGGTAATATCTTAGGGTTCTGATACAATTATACGCCCCTAGGTTAGGTAACGGTACACCTAACTAATTATTATTATAGTTGGATATTGGTTAGCACTACCTTATTTAAGCATGGATGATCAGTCCATGCCTAACTAAGGCTAGGCTACCCGATGCCCACCCTTAATAATAATCCTAACACCTAAAAATAATAACGTTACACTACTACTACTAATAATAATACTAATAAAAAATATAATTAACTAAACATAACTTAAATGGGAACATACCTCAAAACTATCTACAGCCAGTTGGTGTAGAGTCTCCCCTACTCGTGCTCTAAAAATGACTAATAACAATACTCAACGAGGTATGGTAGGCTCGAGATCCTCTTATATTAGAGTGTTCCCAAATAAGTTATACCTTAATTGACTCATATGTACATGTATTTATACTAGAGCTTGAGGAGCTCAAACTTTCATTCTGCCGATGTGGGATGAATTCATAAGCTACCACACACCTCTATGTTTGAAAATAGTTCCTATGTGGGATTCCAAAGCACACCCAATATTTCCTCAATTACTTTTTATTCGATGTGGGATCATAGTGAGCAGGTTACTAGCTTAGTTACTAAATTTGAAAGCATCGCTATTGGACATAATAATATTCTGACTTTCCAATATCAACGATGTGGGACAACATTAATTTATTCAATAGCTTCGATATGGGATGCTGCCTCTCAAGTTCAATTGTTATGTTATAATATATTTATAATTAATACAGCTGCTTAACTCGTTTAACTCTTATAACTTTTCAAATATAGCGTTTTACAAAATTACGAATGTGTCGTTAGAACGAGCTTATCTTCATCTACATTCTGATCTTAGTTTCATTAAAAACAGAACAAGGCCAAATATAATATATATAATATATTATTACTAAACGGTCTCCTATAATACTAATTACTCGCCTATATCTCACATCTCAGATAATCATGTGATCCGTCACTTACTCGTTAACTAATTTTAAATACACAATTATCCATCTCACATGTTATTGGTTCGTATTATCGATCAATGACCCGTTTCATTCACTAATAAATATGAACCAACACATTTATTTATATTACAAAAACGGGATGTTACAGAAAATCTAATTATTTTTATTTGAGGTTCTCAATAAACCAAAAAGTGACATCGTCACTATCTATTGAATATAAAAAAACTTCATATTCTCTTTATAGTTAGTTTTAACTTTTATGAAACAGTACAATAAAATTTTAATATATTCTATAATAATTAAATTTAAGTACTTATTCTATTTTTCAAAAACATTCAATCAATGTTGTAAACCAACTAAATCCACATGATATACGTAAACCAACCAAATCCACCTTTTTAATATGTTTTTGAATAAATCAAATCATACCTTTGTTCTAAAATCTAAATTCTCTCCCTTCGTTTGGCAAAACCATACCACCACTTTGACGTATATCAAAGAAACCCTACCAGATCTACCACTCCCACTGATAGCGTTGCTTGGTGTTGTTTGGTGATGACGATGGTGTTCTATCATGACGCCCCCGTTGGCCTCATCGTGGGGACGGTTAGAGGTGATAGAGGCAAAATGCGGCCACCGGAATCCAACCGATGTCAGCAGCACATGAAGAAAACCTAACAACGAATAGAATAACCAATGAGCCACCGCCGTTGTCGGATCTGGTGTAGACCCAGACATGCAGTCTCGTAATTTGCCCTCTTTGTTCCATCAGTTCCGATTTGTGTTTATCCAGTGTTTAAAACCTCCACGGCATCGCCCAGACAAACGACACCACCGACGTAAAAGGGTGACGATGGTGGTGTTGTTATGGCAGAAGCAACGGTAGTGTTGGTTTTACCGAAAAATTCAGAGCTGGCGGTGTGGTTTTAGATTGTCCGATGGTTTTGTACCCAAAACAGCACAAGTGAAGAACAAAGGACATGTGTCGTCTCTTGAAAGAGATAAACCAAGAAAAATGTGGCAGTGGCAGAACCGTAAATAAGATTCAAAACATTTCCAAACGTGGGAGTGGCAGAACCGTAAACAAGATGTTTCATGTTTTGTTTATATATATATATATATACTAGTAGCAAACCCGCGCGATGCGGCGGCGACTACAAATTACAACGCGGCTCTCGTTTTATAGTTCGCTTATCGATCCTTTCATGGTATATTGTATTGTACGCCTATTAGTTTTTTTTATTCATGTAATATGTTACAACTCAATTAAGTTAATTTATTAGTCCTCACATTTTACGCTAAAATCAATGATACTCGTCTATCTAATGTTAAGAAGTGCGGGAACTGCATGGGCGGGGCTGACTACGCCAGTTGTCCGAGGTACGTATGGGCCCTCCATTGGGTTGGTCGTGGGGGTCTGTCCATAGTGTGGGACTCCCCTAGATAGTCGGGCATAAATGTTTGTTGGCCGTTTAAAAAGAAAAAGAAAAAGGCGGTCAATGATCAATGAATTTTGGCACCAATATGAAACGTCAAACGGATGAATAGCATAGAACCAAAATAGGAGTTGCAAAAACGTCATGGTGGCACGGAGAATTGTACAAGAACTACAATTTTAAGACAAAAAAATAAATTCTAACGTCTAGTCTAAAAACTTATCTTTAGGTATAAACTGAATTGCTTCCGTGTTTTTTTTATTTAAGATCCCAATTCCTATTTTGTTATTAAATCTTATATTTTCTCTAACATATAAAAAAAACAAAACGTTTGTTATTAAGTTATTAAGTCTTACATTTTCTCTAACATATAAAAAAAACCAAAACGGTCTATTAGTTTGGTGTGTTACATTCAAGACAGAATTTTATATTATAAGAAAGAGGTTTAAGCTTTTATCTTGTTTGATCCTTTTTAGTCAATATGCATTCGGAGAGGGTGTGCAGGGCATCTTGGTGTATACTTTTTTCTCTACCATTGTCATCAACCATTTAAGGATCTACTATTACAGTCTAGTTGGTAAAAGAGAAAAACGTAAAAAAAAGGCATATCAAGAGTAACAAATACAAATTATAAGCTATAAGCTGAGACTGAGTTTGAAAAATTTATTCAACCAATTTGTAGAATTTTTTCTTAGTACATCATGGCGTGACTACATACCTTGCCTGTTGTGTTATGACATTGACCAATCATACAATAAAGTAACTATACTACTTTGAATTATATGATAATGACATATCATTTATCTGTTCTGTCACTTGCCCTTCTACCAACATAAGGTTGACCAAAATCACCATTTCCCAACTTTCAAGTAAACTGCGTTGTGACCTATAAAGCTTTTTCTAGCTCTGAGATGCAAGAAAGTAGTTGACTGTACATTAATTGAAGAGGATAGTTTCTTTCCATAAATAACTGTTGTGTGAACTACTTGGACATGTTTGTATATAGCTCAGAAACAAGTATGTTACAGTGACAATTATAAAGTGACAAAAAGTTCCCAAGTTACCATTTTTACTTGCCTAAAGTAACATACCAACATCAAGCTACTACTAAAATTGTGTTAAACCATTGCCTAATACCTATCAGATACATTGAAATCGAAGTTCATGCTAAATAGAATAATTTAAAAATTAAATCAAAAGCACTCCACATCATCGATTGTATAAACTTGTAAACATTTGGTATGGTATTTTAGATATATATTTACATAAACCAGTGATTGTTGTATGATAACTTATCACTGTTTTTTTACACTTATTTTTAATTGTAAGAACTTTGTTTACATAGGAACTTGAAAAATAAACAAATAAATAAATACCACCAAAACATCCCAAGGTGAGTATGATAAACGCAGCAAGAAGAATTTCAATATAATCACTTAACAAAAAAGCCATAAGAAACCTTTGCAATATATTTAAAAAAAATCAACATTTAGGCACAACAACAAGAATAACTACCAAAAAAATTAATATAGATTATTAAAGAAAATGCATGATTCCATTGTCCTCATCAAACAAACCGAATCCCATGTCCTGCAAAAGAATTTAACCAATTAAAGTACCACAACAAATAATCAAAAGTCAATGAAGATATTCAAATAAGCAATTGAATCTTAAAGATTTTATAAGAGAGTCCACGTCATTTGACTCTTGTTTCTCTTCAAACTTTTCTTCTTTCTTTGACTCAGCAGTAGTGGCGGCTGCACTCTGCAGGTGTAGCACCAACACCACCAGCTGCTGCAGCAACCACCAACCGCAACAATCTTCCAGCAACATTGTGGGGCATATATAGTACGGCGACCGTTTCGCCAGCTCACCTACAATCAAAGTGGGACTCAAACATATCCTTTTCACATCTAATTGTTAATTTCAAAGTTGGTCGCTACATGTCAAAAATAGTTTCAAATTGTAACCTTTTACCGTCCAAAACGCATGTCTAACCTTTGAGGAATGCAAGTGACATTCGCATGTCACAAAAAACGACTGCAACAGTTATATAATGCTTTTTTGTCATTAAAAGTTATATTATATGTGCCAAGTCTGCCTTTTTACTAATGGTGGAACAAAGTGCAACCATGCTCCAACAACTTGTACATCATGAATGATCGATTTCATTGAATTCGAAAGATGTGAGTTAACCACCTTTCTTTTTACCTTGTAAATCCTCTATACATAGATTCACATCTTGAAACCGGGTTGCTTTTCTTGTGTTCATCGTGTTATAACATGCCAATGCAAATTCATTCGAAAAAAACAATTTGATGTATGTTACATGAATGATTTATACGAACCTACTTTCAAACTTTTATCATCCATCGCAAACATAGGTTGAATAATAGTTGCCATGATCTTTGACAAACTTGAAGCATGCAGCTCTTGAGTTGTACATTTTAAAACTTGTGTCGCTGAAAGCATGAACATATGTTGCCATTTTGTGCTAGTAAGTTTTTCTTAATATGCATGTATATTGCCTTCTTAAGTTGACTACAAACTCTTACCTGCTCATAGTTTCATCTCAAGTTCTTTTTTGTAATCACCTAGCTAAATCACTGTCACAACGAAACGAAGCATTACATGAGCCATAGATTATAACCAAGTTGTTGATATGAGATATAGACGAATAAAAAAATGAATAAAAAACTCACATGGAAATTTATATGAGTTTTAGGATGCCAATATTAAGGGCAGCCAAGTCATAAGCTCTTGGTGCTTTCTCTTCATTGTCATAGCCCCTGAAAGTCACATGCTCAATTAGCAAAAAAACAATAAAACGATTGTGAATATTTGATGTTTTTGTCATAAAAAAAACCTTAGTTCCACACTTGAAAACATTGTGCAGTCCAGAGATTTTGAACAAATTATGTGATTTAGACAAAACAAATTATGTGATTTAATATTTTTGTATCTAACTTTTTCACTTGAAAGAATGTCCGTGGGGTGCCTTCTTCAACATATCTATGCATTTCTCTCCATAGCTTTTGTCTTCGATTACAACTTCACCTTTGAAGGATTTTACTTTCATAAAACATGACTAATGCTCCTGTACCAAAGAAAGATTTATTAGAGAGTATGTTAAATATGAATTATGCTTTTGTTTGAACAAAGGGACCAAACAAATATGGCTGTCAACCTTTATAACCAGACCTGTTCAATTTTGACTACCTGTTTTCAACTAAAAGGTGCCTACTTCAACTATTCTTGTAATACAAATTTAAACAACGTTACTTTTATACTAAATAATTATAATCATATGAATTGTGGTGTTGTTTCTAATTTCAATTCTAGAAACATTCACAGCCTCATTAATTTCAATTTATACTCTTAGAAATTTATAAATAACGGGTTTTAGGGGTCTACTGGGGTTCTTTCAGTTTCATAATACAAAAAGATTGTTGTTTCTCAGCATGGCTCAAGAACAATCCTAACTACACAAGAATCTATAAATAACTGAAACAGGAAAGCTTAAAACCTGTTGAAGAAAGTGATGATTGTGAGCCTAGTTCACCACCAGATTAGACCGACGACTCCGAGAGCAATTGGGCGCTACCACATAAAACCCTATGATAAGTTGCTGCTTCACTAATTTCTCCCATACCCGAGAAGCTTCAACCATCTCCTCTCTCTAGATCGCCTCTCTCACACAAAATTGTGTATTCCGCTCTCTCTCTCTCTCTCTCTCTCTCTCTCTCTCTTAAGGTCCTGAAATTAGACATGGAGAAGTGATTTTGATATATATAGATTTTTTAAACGTCTTTGCAAACAGAAGAAGCATTACACCAGTGATTAAGATGTATAAAACGAACAGAGTATTAAACCAATACCTATAACCAAAAAATTTGGAGATCACCAGAGAAGAAGGAATGATGAAAGGAAGGTTGTAAAATGGAATTCGGGTTTTTGAGAGAGAGAAGAACCAAGTGAAGACAAGCGCTTTTGTATTTTAAAATTTCCTCCTAATTGAAGAGCCCGCCTTCTTGAGGTTTAAAGTATGGGTGGGGGTTCAAAGCTTAATGGCATTGTACTAAATGCTTAAAGAGTTGCACATGTTGGAATTTTAAGATATTTGGTACAATTACCATTTTGCCCATCCTATATGCTTATTAATATAGTATAAACGTCTTTGCAAACAGAAGAAGCATTACACCAGTGATTAAGATGTATAAAACGAACAGAGTATTAAACCAATACCTATAACCAAAAAATTTGGAGATCACCAGAGAAGAAGGAATGATGAAAGGAAGGTTGTAAAATGGAATTCGGGTTTTTGAGAGAGAGAAGAACCAAGTGAAGACAAGCGCTTTTGTATTTTAAAATTTCCTCCTAATTGAAGAGCCCGCCTTCTTGAGGTTTAAAGTATGGGTGGGGGTTCAAAGCTTAATGGCATTGTACTAAATGCTTAAAGAGTTGCACATGTTGGAATTTTAAGATATTTGGTACAATTACCATTTTGCCCATCCTATATGCTTATTAATATAGTATATATATATATATATATATATATATATATATATATGTAAAGTATATGGAGGAAACCCTCCTTATTTGGTAAACTCTGGAAACTCTGACTTCCCAACATTTTTTTTTTTGAAAAAAATAGGGTATGTAATATACATTTTTTTAAGCATTTTGAGCCAAAAAA
This sequence comes from Ambrosia artemisiifolia, assembly GCA_032199755.1. NCBI lineage: Eukaryota > Viridiplantae > Streptophyta > Magnoliopsida > Asterales > Asteraceae > Ambrosia > Ambrosia artemisiifolia. The sequence continues at coordinate 34,431,618 of CM063522.1, forward strand.
ATCGAAAAAAGCGCCGAACGGTTTTTTTTTTTAAATAAAAAACGTCTACTGTTTACATATAGTTAACACATTGTTAACACCTGTTATTAGCGCTTAACATGTGTTAGTCAAAATTTTATTTTATTTTTTAAAAAAAAAATACTCGGCGCTTTTTTAATTTTTTTGGCCCAAAATGCTTAAAATCATGTATATTACTTGCCCTATTTTTTTCAAAAAAAAAAATATATATTGGGAAGTCAGAGTTTCCAGAGTTTACCAAATAAGGAGGGTTTTCTCTAGAACCATTCCCTATATATATATATATATATATATATATATATATATATATATATATATATATATATATATATATGAATGGGTTCATATGAGAACCCCCTTGAGTTGCAAGAACTTGAGAACCCCTCTAGACTAATAACATAGTGACACATATGCACCCTACAATTATAATAATAAAGGGTAACAAAGTAATTTACCCTCCCCTACCCCACCCCACCCCTTGTAAAACTGCAGATTATTTTTTTTTTTAAAGAATCATCATCATCATCATATTAATCACTCTCTCTCTATCTAACACACACACAAACACACAAGTCTCTCTCTATCTGACACACACACGTCTCTCTCTCTTTAAAACACACACGTCTCTCTCTCTAACACACACACACCCTCGTATATCTCTCTCTAACACACACGCGCGATGGTGGTTTTTGGGGCCGGTGGTCATGGTTGTGGTGGTAAGGGGGGAGGTGGAGGCGATGGTGAACGGAAGTGGTTTCTGGGAGCCGAAACAGATCTGAAACAGGGGTGGGATTGGTGTGGCTTTTGATGGCGAAGGGGGTGGTGGAGGCGATGGTTCTTGGTGGTTCGTTGGTGGAGCCGAAACAGATCTGAAAATGGGGGTTTCGATGGTTCTTAGTGGTTCGACGATGGTGATGGTAGTGGGATGGTGATGCTTCGAAAATGGTGACGGTGGAGACGAAAACAGATCTGAAAGTGGGGGGTTTTGAAGATGATGATGGTGTCGGTATGTTGTTATTGTTATTATTATTATTATTATTATTATTATTATTGTTGTTGTTGTTGTTGTTTATGTTGTTGTTGTTGTTATTAATAATAATAATAATAATAATAATATTATGAAGGGAAGTTGGTTGCAGAGAAGAGAAGAGGAATTATTATTATTATTTGTGGAGTCAAGAAAGACGAACTTAAAGGCGTCTTTGTGGTTTTTAAATTTGGAAAAGGGTTGGAAAATTTTAGAAACATATTTATTCTTTAATCGGCTTTTTTTTTGTTTGTGTGACATGTGGTGAATTGGCATATACAAAACATCTTACTCTCGCAGAATAATAATATAAATATTTTGTGTTTTAGGTATGTTTTTATGAGTTGTTATTAATTTTTTTCATGGTTTTTTTTTGTGTGTTTTTTGTGTGTGGAAGAAGATGATGATGGAAAGAAAATGATGTTGTTGAAGATAATGGTTTTTTTTATAAGGTAAATAAACAAAGGTGTAAAACTTTTGAGGTATGTGTAGTATGGGGTGTAGTATGAATGTATAGATGTTTGGTTGTTTTACATTGATGTAATACATTTTTTGTTGATGTTGTGGGGCATTTACATTGGTGTAATACGAGTTGTATAGATATTTTGTTTGTTTCTTAGGGTTTTGAAATCCTAGCTTTTTCCTTATTTATGTTATGCCGTTTACGATTATTTTGTATATGTTGTTTTATAAACAAATTTGTTAAATGGTGTTCCATTGGATTCATTATTGGAAGGGTGGGTTCATTAGGTGTACAAACTAGTTTAGGCTTTTGATAACTTAGATCTACAGTATATGCAAAATTAGGTTCATTATTGGAATCGGACTAGAAAAACACAAAATTCGATTTGACGTTAATTCAAGAATTTGAATCAAGTCCTTATCCGAACTGAGTTTTGAAATCGGTTTTTGAACTAAATTTCAAACTGAACAAGCTGATTATTTGAATTTGAATCATATATTTTTTTATTTCTTATAAAATATACATAATCTTTTATTTACATATATAAAAATTATATATTTTTTTCTTCATAGTTTAGGTTATTTGATTAACCGAATTCGAATCAGTTCTTTGAACTCGGTACCAATTCGAATGACCCGACTAAACTGAAACGAACTTGATGAGAACCCCTATGTAAAGAAATAATGTTATGCACCATGATCACATAACTGTTTGTAGGTGTAATCACTAATGGGTTACACCAACGTAAACCGTTTATTTATTTATTTATTTTTCTTTGTTCTGCTTAGTATTCTAATAAACATGTGGGGGTTACACCAACGTAAACAGGTTTTTCATTTTTGTGGTTTATTAAATTTGTTAGGTTGGATAACGAAGAGAGGCGAATGATGATCAACATTTTGCGAAGCAAAGTTCGCATGTTCAAGTTTCTTTTATACCCTATAAGGCTTTTGTTCATATGTGCATAATGAAGCATGAGGTTACACTAATTTTTGTTTTTTTGTTTACAAATGTTTCTGTGGTGTTTACACCATCGTAATTTGTGTATGGTAGCGAACAATGGTGTTTAAAGAGTGTTTTTTTCCCAATAGGATGCAATCGATGATATTCCATTTGTGCATATGCAACTAATAATGGAGATTAATAGTTCGAGAGTACATGTGTGTGCATCAGTGTAATTTTTTTATACAGGCAGAAGCACATATTTATATTTGTAACAGTATTTGGAGATTAATAATTTTTGGGATTTAAGGTGGGAGTTTTCTGGTTTAGATGGTGAGGAATGATAAAACAGCAGTCCATTTACGTGGATGTAAAACAACACTCTATATAGTAAAAACAAAAACTTTTCAGGAATATAAAACAACACTCCATTTATGCCGGTGTAAACATAGCCAGCCATATATTTCTTTGAAGGATTTTCGTGGTTGTACTTGGTTTTCGGTTTAAAAATGGGCGCATAATACGTGATGCGCGCCTATTGCATCACGCATCAGATATTTTGGCGAAACCCATAAGAGCACATCCCCTCGGTTAAGTTCTTTAGAAATGTGCTGATGCTTGTGAGTTTGATTGTCATTTCATTATGCAGGCAATCACATCGTTATCTTACACTTATGTTGATGACGCTCATATATGTTGACGATGCTCAAGAACGAAGAAAACGTTCATTTCATTTGTATCAAATTCTGCGCGTAATAGATATATGATGTATTGAAATCATGTCTTTACATATATGTAATTACACTAGTGTAAATTACATTAGCTTTGATGAATAACCACAAGCCCCTTCGGGTACATCTTTCTGCATTGAAGTCCAATAAGCCGTAAAAAAAGCCTATTACATTCGTTTGCACGAAAAAAAAAACAATAAAGAGGTAGTATGACAATAAACCGCCGTTACATTAGTGTGCACCAAAAGAAAAAAAAAACATAGGCTACTCCTTTCTTTTTGAACGGCAAAACGGAACTATATACCCAAAAAGCGGTACAAGTTAGCAAGCAACTACAACTTGGACACTATACAAATGTGGCCCATAAAACCTCTACACCCTTCTGTTACATTCTCATAATATACCTAGTTACATAACCTAACCAAAGTCATGACCTGACATCTTGTTCCACTCCTGTATAGATAGATTCAAGCCTTTAAAGCCTTTTTATCACCCATCAGTAGGTAGTTTCCTTAATGTCCTCCACCATCCTTTTTATCATCTTGAAATGCAGGTGCATCCAATGCCTATAAAAAATATAACATTAAACATAAAAAATTAACCAATAATCTCAAAATTAGTAACAGAATCGACAAACAAAACTTATTACACCGGTGTAACTACGTATTACACCGGTGTAAATAACCAACAAAACGTATTACACCAGTGTAAATTCGTGTTCATGATCAGTAACTTGACTCTGTCAAACTAAAAAACTACATTAGTTAGTTCTGAAGCAAGTTAACCCCTCAATGTAGGAAGAGTAGAAGATAATAAACCAGCCTTGTGTATTTGATCTTTCAAAAATCGAAGGTTTCTTGACATTTCAGCACATCTTTTTACCTAACATGGCATGAGATGCAAATAAAGATAAACTGTAGCGCCTTTTTCACTGTCTGCATCCCATGAAAAAAAGTAAACAAAAATAATAATTAATAATTAATAAATAAATAAAATAAAAGGAAAAAAACCATGAAAAACAACCAAAAGCAGTGTACCAGCACATGGGACGCCTTCGTCGCCCACCATCTTCACTTTCTGCATTCCATCACTACCCGCCTGCGCGCCGGCCATAGCTGTCCCCACCGGTAACCCTGCATCGACCCCTGGGCCTGATACAGGAGCTTTCGCCGGCACCTGCGCACCAGGGTCAACTTCTTTGTTTTCTGTTTTTTTAAGACAAATGACAACAATCATTAAAAATAACACATCGTAGAGACTCAATATCAGCTTATGGACAACAATCAATATCTGCCTATGGGCATCCATTAAAAATAAGACATCCATTTTTCTCTGGGTTTACACTGGTGTAATTCACTGGTGTAAGACATTAAACCTAAAAAAAATAAGACATTAAAACCTAAAAAAAATGGTTTTACACTGGGGTAATTCAAAAAAGTTTTTTACCATTGTGCAGGTCGCCAACGTCGGCGACCATCCTGCCTGCCTCCGCAACTGTCCCACCTGGCGCCTGTTCAGCGGACACCGGCTCGGTCATAGCGTCTGCCTTGAATCCTACCCTAGCATCCACCCAATCATCATCCCATGACGTTTCACTTGACTCTGGCGTGCCAACAACATCATGCATGCAGCTTGCATCGTCGGTCGCCACCTCGTTTGGCGTCGCGTGGGTGTATTGCTCAGCCAAATCCCTAACCACTTCGTTTATCGCTTTCGAGGGTGTTTCAAACTGCTCTGGCCCCTCAACAACGGAGCTGCGACCAAAACCCATTTCCCGGGTGTACTCAGCCTCAAGTTTGGATACGCGAGCGTTCCCTGGATAACGTAAAGCCAACGATGCTAAGACCCCTTCCAGCCGCATTTTTGCTGCCCTAAGATCAGACAACCTTTCGCGCGCAGAGCGCACTTCTGCCTGAAACATTTTCAAAAAAATAAAAAATAAAAAATAATAAACTGCAGCATTTTTTTTAAACTATAATGTATATACCTCCAGCATGTCGCTTGCCCCCCCCCCCCCCCCCCCCCCCGCCGTCAACGCCTCCCGATTTTACAGCGCCAACGCTGACTGCCTTCAGTCTCCCCAACCCAAACCCTCCATGGTTTATCTCATGCTCCTGACGCCTGCTTAACAGGTCAAGCGACCAGTAATGCATCGCGCGGACCCCGGCTGGAGTGCTCATACCGACAACCTCAAAACTATCAACATAAAGCAACTGGAAAAAAAATAAAAAAAGGCACAAAAATGGACATGTAAGAAGAAAATTAAGACAAAAACCTACATCTTTTTTTATATACTATAGAACTGCCTTACAGTCAAGAAAGTCAACGGCCCAGTGAACGCGCAACCAGGATCGCTGCGTCTCCATTTCTGCTTGCAAGTTTTAAGGGAACTTATGACGCACTCACACCAATCAATATTCTCAAAATGTGTCTTGCTGGTAAAGCATTTTGCAATCTCGTCCCTACAGAGACCATTACCGTGCGACGAGATCATTGTTGTCACAAACAACATCATAAAGTCAACCTTGAACAAAAACAGGTCTTCATAGTCATCAGCATGTATCCTATTGACTATCAACGAAGGCGATACATAAGTGTGCAGCGGGTAGCGATCGCGCCAGCTTTTTAATTTTGGATCCCAATTTTCCAGTTCCTTTAGAGATGTAAATTTTACACCACCAGTTGGAATTCCAAACACATTATGAACAACCCCAGCATCTATTGCAACCTCCTGCTGACGACACTTCATTCTCATTCGTTCGGGTTGAAAAACATCAACCACATAGTGTGCAAGTTTTACTGGGATACCATCCACAGCAAAGCCCAACAACGACCCAAAACCCATCTCCCTAACCACTGCACGTTGCCTGCCACTAAGTTTCGAAACGGCACTGAATAGCTGCCTAGGGGACGACCGTGTTTTCAAGCTGCCCCACGAATGCTTATGGGGGGGGGGGGGTGTGGACAAGGCACGAGCATTGTCTAACTGTTTTTGGGTCTTAACTCTTGCTCGCTTCGGGTCTCTTCGATCAGCGGCCTCTGACCCTGTGGACGATCCTATATAGATTGGACGGCTCGTCGCTCGACCAGTACTTGGGCCAGGCGTATCATCCCCTAGAAAAAATCGGACTCAAAATAAAAAACACTATAAAAAACACTACCCAAAATTAAAAAAAAATATAAAAAAACAATAAAATAAAATAAATCAAAACCTTTCAAACCCGAACTCAGGCAAACAACATCTGCAAGTTCTGAAAGCCCCCGTTTGCCTTGTCTAGAACTTCTTGTGCTTGCTACCATTTTGTTCGAACCTTTTTTACTAAACGATAAACATTTCAAAAATCAGAAACTATAAAACATTCAAAAAATCACTAAAACCATAAACATTTAAAAAAAACCCCAAATAACAAACAGTCATGAAAATTCAATACCGTAATTTTATTTTTTTTACCCTAATGTAAAGAACAGCAAACATTCAAAGCATACATACCCAAAAAATCAGTACCATACAACAACCGCCACAAAAGCATATAAACTTTTTTTACCCCTAGAAACTCTAAAACATATATCCCAAAAAACAGTATGATACAAACCCCCCTCTTCCAAAAAAAATAAAAAAATAAAAGAGAAACAGGGGAGAAAAAAAAAACCCTAAAAAAATTATGCTTTTTTACCCTAATGTAAAGAACAACAAAACAAATCCAAACATACCGTCGTTATTAATGCTTCTTCTAGACAGCGTCCTCTTTTTTCTCTCCACGATCGCCTGCTTTCTTTTCAAAAAACGAGAGAGAGAATAGATGGAAATGTGAAATGTGAACTAGGGGAGAAAGTTTTTTGAAAATAATGGGATTTTTGTTTTTCTCAAGATGATATATGGATTGTCAGTGAGAGGGAATCGAGAGAGAAAGAGTCTGACAGTTGGGGGTGTGCAAATGTCTAAAACACCCCTCAGGTGTTTTTTTTGAATAAAAAATTAGGGGTGCAAGTTGTGGGTTGACAAAAAGACAAAAGTCTAAAACTTTTGATCTCAACCATCAATTGTCAAAGATCAATGGTCTACAATGGTTCTCGTGGTTCTCACAACTCATGAAGGTTCTCAAAATAACCCATCCCTATATATATATATATATATATATAGGGTAGGGTAATCCTTGATCGGAATAATAGTGGTTTGTTTGAGAAGTGTGAGAAGGATTAAAAATCGATATGTATGCATCATTTTTTTGGACGTATTAATTATGTTTTGGATTGTTATGCTTAGAAAAACACCAAACATAACAATTAATAACAAAAAACATTGTATTTTAAGCTTAAAACTTAAAACACTATGTCAAGAACATTTTAAGCAGAGTGTTTTAAGTAATTACTTGGGTGTTTTATCTATAATTTAAATTTAATGACTAAAGTACATTGGATTGTGTTTTAAATTTTTTATATTGTTGTGTTAAGTGTTTTTCAAGTCAAAACAACCTAAAACATCATTCCAAAATCAAAAACATGATGGCTACATGTCAATTCTTAATCCTTCTCACACTTCCTATACAAATCAATTTTCCTACATGATCCTCTACATATATATATATATATATATATATATATATATATATGTGGTAGGGTTCCTGTAGGCAAATTGGTTTGTGTGAGAAGTGTAGGAAGGATTAAAAATTGATATGTATGCATCATTTTTGGACGTATTCATGATGTTTTGGATTGTTTTGCTTAGAAAAACAACAAACATAACAATTAATAACCGAAAACAATGTATTTTAGGCTTAAAACTTAAAACACTCTGTCAATAACATTTAAGCATAGTGTTTTAAGTAATTACTAGGGTGTTTTATCTGTAATTTAAATTTAATGACTATAATACATTGGATTGTGTTTTAAATTTTTGTATATTGTTGTGTTAAGTGTTTTTCAAGCCAAAACAACCCAAAACATCATTCCAAAATAAAAAACATGATGGCTACATGTAAATTCTTAATCCTTCCTACACTTTTCACACAAACCAATTTTCCTACAGGATCATCTACCTATATAAATGTATATATATATATATAAATATACAAATAATAATAATGTAAAATAGGAAAAAAGTATTTAAAGAAAAAAAGAAAAAGAAAGAAAGAAAGAGTTATTAACGTGTGAATATAGTTAAAAAGAGAGTTATACGTTTAGATAAAGGGCTTAAAAAACTGAAAATGATATGTTTATTCCCGTCTGGGCAAATCAGAGTGGGAGTCCGGTGCGTTAGGATATCAGGGTTTCCCCTATTATTATTATTATCTCAACAACCATTATTATTCCGATCAACAGCAACAACAACAACACGCACTAGCTGCTGCTCATCCACAAAATCATCATCCATGGCTGCTGCTACTGTACAGCCTCCTGTTGCTAAGAAGGTGAAGCATGAAATGGAAATGTTTGGAGACGTTAGGATTGATAACTACTACTGGCTCCGTGACGATTCTCGTTCCAATTCTGATATTATTTCATATCTTCAACAAGAGAACGCTTATACTGATGCAATCATCTCAGGTAACAAATTTCATTAATATTATAATAATGACTACATTACATTACATTTGATTTGATAGATATATAAATAAAATACATATGTGTTTTAGTATTCCAAACTCAACCTCTAGTCCTCAGACCTATGTAGATATTGACTACATAGGTTGAATATTCCTCCAACAAACCACCTTCAAGTTGACTTGTTATAAAACTAACTAACTAATATAGGTATTGCATCAACTAATAGATTTTAATTTGAAAATTGAAATGAAGCAAGGGTTAAATGTGGGCCGGCTTACTCGGACCAATATGGGACTGGATTTACGTTGGCAGCAGCTTTAATTATTTTTTAACAACCTTATTGGTTATTGCAGTCTTTGCTTTATAGGAAACATACTTTATCGGTACCTTTTCTTTTCTTGCTAGTAAGTAAGTGTCAACTTTCTAAAACAAGATTGTGTCACTCACAATTTAGGAACCAAACATTTGGAAGATGAGATTTATGCTGAGATAAGAGGCCGCATTAAAGAGGATGATATATCTGCACCAGTACGGAAGGGGCCATACTACTATTACAAGCGGACTTTGGAGGGGAAGGAGTATGTTCAACATTGTAGGCGCCTTGTACAAAACGGTGGGTCTGTGCCATCTGTTCATGATATAATGCCAACAGGATCAGAAGCTCCCCCAGAGCATGTGATTTTAGATGAAAATGTCAAGGCTAAAGACCACGCATTCTATAAAATTGGGGCTTTTAAAGTAAGACTGAAATGAATATTACTTGTAAAGCATATGCTTTCTGAAATTAACTTTTTGCTCCAATTTTTTTAGGTCAGTCCAAATCATAGGCTGGTAGCATATGCAGAAGATACTAAAGGAGATGAGATCTATACCATCTATGTAATTGATGCTGAGACGCGTTCTCCAGTTGGTGAGCCCTTGGTTGGTGTGACTGATAGTATTGAATGGGTAGGTGATGACGCTTTGCTATACATCACCATGGATGAAATTCTCAGGCCATATAAGGTAATAATTTAATTTCAAGCTGGTGGGAATAATATTCTCTCTAAATTATGTAATTACAATCAACACGTGATTCTAAACTTGGGAATTTTTCAGTTTTAGCATTTTTGTTTGTGCAAAAGTATCTAATGTTTATGTTTGCGCTGTGTTATGATGTAATTAGCTCTATTTATATAGGATACACTACTGCAATAAAGAAATTAGATCCAGTATTTTACACAAACAGAAACAAAATTGTGAAAAAACTGGCATGTTTGGATGTTAAAGTGTTTCGGTATTCTTCTTCTTCATATGCTTGATTTAAAAGATTTGTCACCTTATGTAATGTCCTGCCAGCGGCCGTGTCACCAACTTACCATATATCCACTTTGGATTCTATTTTCTGCCAAATATCCTTTGTAGTTTTTCAAATAAATGTGTGGAAATACTCATGTTAAAATATGCCAGTAGACAGAGAAATCACCATGCTAAAAGCAAAGTGTGACATCATATCTTACATTGATTTCTGAAATAATATTTGTGTGTTTTACAGGTGTGGTTTCATAAGCTGCGTACAAATCAATCAACTGATTCATGTCTTTATCATGAAAAGGATGATATGTTTTCTCTAGATCTTGAGGCTTCCGAGAGCAAAAAGTATCTTTTTGTTGGATCAGAAAGTAAAACTACAAGGTCTATTTTCTATGTGGATACCTCAAAGCCTGAAAACGGTCTTATGGTTTTGACACCTCGGTTAGAGGGCATTGACACATCAGTCAGCCACCGTGGCAATCATTTTTTCATTAAAAGGAGGAGTGATGAGGCTTACAATTCAGAACTACTTGCCTGTCCCCTGAATGATGTAAATGCAACCACAATGCTCCTTCCTCACAGAGAAAGGTTCCTTTCAACTTTCAAGTTTACTTCTTATAGAGGGTTTAGTATTAATTTTCTGTTTTGGTACAACTGATTGTTCTTTCTTGTCTAATTGAGATATTTGCATTTCTTGCCCTTACTTCATATTCAGCACAGATGGTGAATATTTAATGTAGTGGTGGCGGTTGTGAGCCATTTCCATTTGAACGGTTCATATTGGGTTATGCCTTTTCAAACAGTCAATTTAAATAAAATTTAAGTTACAAGGGAAATGCTCAAAGCAGGTCTAATGGGTTTAAAGTCGACCAAAGTTTATTTTTATCGTTGTCAACCTCTTAAATCATTTTTATTTCTATTTTTAATGCTGTCGACCTCTTAAATCATTTTTATTTAAAAAATGTAACATTGATATTTATGTAACTATGCTTAAATAATGCAACATCTATATAAGAACCTGAATACATTGATCCTTTGAAAAAACTACCTGTTTTGGCCTATCATCCAACGTGTTTGATCCACCGGTACACCCTCCTTGCCACCTATACTTTTAAGTGACAAAGCTTGTTAATTTTATATTATGGCATAATCATATGATGGATACATCAATAGTGGGCCAGATGGTCTATTAGTCATGGTGCAAAAAGAGTAATTGTCAGAAGTGTGAACAAGTATGCAGAGAAATCATTTATCATCGAAAACTGTAGCGAGAATCTTAACATCATTGCAATGAACATACAAGTCCAGAAACTTTGTAGCCTTAAGAGTCCCCGAATAGTGGCATCACTCTTTTTTTTTTTTTTGAGTGGCTCAAAATTCAAAAGGTTGTATTCTGTTACGATGTAATAGACTACCCTACTCTGTCTAAATAAAATATTTTGCTGTACCTCTAATTTTTAGACTTGCTTTAGGGCTTCTAATACATGAGGAAAACCCTGAATATATGTAACAGAGATACAAGGCCAAAAACTGTAGTGGGAATCTTAAACTCATTGCAATGAACACAAATTAAAACTTTGCAGCCTTAAAAATTGAAATTCCTGAACCATGGCAACATTGTATGTTTTTATAATGTCATAGACTACCTTAACCTGTCTAAATAAAATATGTTGCTGTACATCTAATTTTTAGACTTGCTTTAGGGCTTTAGATACATGAAGAAAACCCTGAATATATGTAATAGAGATACACACAAACATATGAATACCTGACCAGACCGTATTTCTGATTCTATTTCATATACACCTCAACAAGTTGGAGAACAAACATCCTAATTTTATCTTGTAGGACACAATGTCTTTTGTTTCTTAGCGAGGTTAAGTCTAAAGTCGTTCAAACTTCAAATGTCTCTTTTGCTCGAGTCTTCTATCTATTAATAATATCGGATATCAGCAAACATACTATATATGCTTGTAAACTTCTAATATTTCACTTATATTTAATGGTTAGGTAATCTACACTCTCCCATGAGAATTTTGTTTCTAATTAGTCTTTCCATTGTCAATTTGACTGTTATTCAGTCAACTTTTGCTAGGCTCATACTCATTTCCTCTTTGGATTTTTTTTTTTCATTTTTAGTGTGAAAATACAGGACATAAGACTTTTTAGTGACCATCTTGTTGTTTATGAGCGTGAAAAGGGTCTACCTCGGGTTACATGCTACTCGCTTCCAGCTGTTGGTGAACCACTTCAGAGTCTCCAAGGTGGTCAAACTGTTGATTTTGTTGACCCAGTTTATTCAGTGGAACCAGAAGAGTCACAATTTTCTTCAAGTATATTGCGGTTCAGTTTTAGCTCTTTGAGAACACCCCCTTCTACGTACGATTATGATATGAATACAGGAGTTTCGGTTCTCAAGAAAATTGAAACAGTAAGTTACATGACAGTTGATATTATTCATTCTTTTTTTTTTGTAAATCTCCTTCAATACTTTGGTAACTTTTTACTGGTTACATCAGAGGGTTTGTTTAAAGAATATAGTTTTTTTTTTTTTTTTTTTTTTGTTGTTGTTGTCATAACGCTGAACATGTTTTAGACTCCCTTTTTTTGTCCTTTAGGTGTAAATTTTTTACTATTAGGTCTAACTGGCTGCTTTGTTGATGGAGCAGATACTCGGTGGTTTTGATTCCTCAAAGTATGTTACTAAAAGGGAGTGGGCAATTGCTCAAGATGGCACTCATGTTCCTATATCAATTGCCTATCGAAAGGATCTTGTGAAGCTTGATGGTTCTGATCCACTGTTGCTCTATGGCTATGGATCTTATGAGGTAACTAGGTTTAACACCCGCGCTTCGCCGCGGGGCAAACCGATTTTTAACAAAATTTATATGAACCAATCTCACGTATTGCGACGGTTCGGTTGAACCACCTGGTACAACCGGTTGAACCGCCCGACAAACCCGGTTGAACCGTCTGGTATGGCCGGTTGAACCAATCTTCCTAACCATTCATACCGTCCGATTAAACTGGTTGAACCACCTACCTAATACAACCGGTTGAACCATCCGACATACCCGGTTGAACCGTCCATCATGGAGTTGAATATAGTAAGTTAACGGAGTTGAATACTATTTTAACGGAGTTGCATAGTAACTCCGTTAGTACTATTTTAACGGAGTTGCATAGTAACTTAATGAAGTTGAATAGTAACTAACGGAGATAAATAGTAACTAACGGAGTTGAATAGTAACTAACGGTCAACTCCGTTAGTACTATTCCTAAGGTGGTCAACAAATGTTATATATAATAATGCATGTGCTGGGATTTATATACGCCCGTTTTGCATACAGAAACAGCAACTGGTTTAGACCTAATTCTGTTGTTCATGTCTATTTCATCATATCAGATTTGCATGGTTCAACTTTTACTTTGTCATTGATGCAATTTCCATCCGTCCTGCAGATGTGTGTGGATCCTAGTTTTAAAGCATCAAGATTGTCTTTGTTGGACCGTGGCTTCACATATGCAATTGCCCACATTCGTGGAGGTGGAGAAATGGGGAGGAAGTGGTATGAAAATGGGAAATATCTCCACAAAAAGAATACATTTACAGATTTTATTGACTGTGCTGAGTATCTGATAGAAAAGAAATATTGTACAAAAGAAAAACTGTGCATCAATGGAAGAAGTGCAGGTGGTTTGCTTATGGGCGCTGTTGTGAACATGCGTCCTGATTTGTTTAAGGCGGCTGTAGCTGGAGTGCCATTTGTAGATGTTCTGACTACAATGCTCGATCCAACAATTCCTCTAACAACAGCAGAATGGGAGGTGATTTGTGTTCCATTTGGGAAATTCAACACTAGATAAATATCATGCTTTTGCTTTACAATACTGACTAGATATGGCAAAACACTTAGGATGGGTAACGGCTCAAAATAGGGTTGGGTTAAGTAATTTTTATGTGCAGGTGGAAACTGACCCATACCGGTCGTCGTCTTTTAGCCTCTCTCTTTGACTGACACTATATATATAGGACATTGTAAACATTTGAATACATTTTAGCGATTTATGACCTGTTTAAGTTATCACAAGTTGACCATACGAGCTCTAAGGGATAAGTCGTGGTTTTATAGATTTGTTTTATTGCAGGAATGGGGTGATCCTCGGAAAGAAGAATTCTACTATTACATGAAATCATATTCACCAGTTGACAATGTGAGTGCCAATGACCCTCTACAATTTCTATCTTATTGACTGAGAACCATCTGATAGATTATTAAAAGTCATGTTATTTATTTATTTTTTCAACAGGTAAAGGCTCAGAATTATCCGGCCATACTTGTTACTGCTGGGTTACATGGTAGTTTGGTCTTGAGTTTTAGATATTTTTCAATTTCTCGTCCTCTAACTGGAGCTATTATATGTTTTGGCAGATTCACGTGTACTTTATTCAGAACCTGCTAAGTTTGTTGCTAAGCTGAGAGAGATGAAAACAGACAGTAATTTATTGTTGTTTAAATGCGAGATGGGAGCAGGCCACTTCTCCAAGTCAGGAAGGTAATGATTTAATTATCTTTATATTTTGCGAAAAATTTTATGAGCTAATAACCAATTATCCTGAGTAACAGAAAGATCTTTGTATGTATAAACTAAAGGTGTCAGTTTCGCTCCATTTGCTTATCATATTAAATTGAAGGAACCCTAACTGTCGCCTGTACCAATCAATCTCTCTCTGCTGATGTGATACAGGTTTGAGAGGCTCCAAGAGGATGCATTTACCTACACTTTCATTTTGAAGATTCTGAACATGGTCCCTGCTCCGCCTCGTGGTTAAATTGATTGGGAGAAATAACTCGAGTTACAGTTGGAAGCTTCAAAATTCATTTTCTTGGTCTTTAGGAATCAGGATTGATGTCATATGCTGCTGGATTATTTATTGAATTCAAGTGTTGGTTTATATTTTGATTCACACCAGTCTTGATACAACAAACAAGGTTGTTTTCATGGCTTGTTATGATTCACACTAAACATAACTTCAAGGGGAATGAATATTTTGCATCTAACTAGTAGTACGAATCTCTACTTATATAACAAAAAAATTGGCAACAAAACATGATGCAACTCGTCGAAAGCAGATAAGTAAAGCGGGCAGCCTCAAGATGAAAGAATGTTAATATCTCGACTGTACTTTGAAACAAAAAATACTAGACATAGGAACGACAAATACGTGATGCCAAAATGGATATTAAAGAGATACTATGCATGGGTAGTCTGTTTGAGGCCATAAAAAGGCCTTTGTTACGGAGGTGGTTACAGATATACCATCATCTTCAAAAAGCATTATTGACATCTATATGCCGAAAACAAACTTTGTTGGCACAGTAACGGCTTCAAGATCACACAAAATGATTTTCATAACGAACATTAATACGAAGCGTTCGTTACAAAAAAAAAAAAAAAACCAGATCTTAACTTAACCCTTCTCATATTAACTTACACAAAACCTCAGATCAAATAATTAAACTCCCAATTGCATAAACACATTCACTAGCTTATCAAAATCCCAACAAAATGATAACTTATTCACCATCTTATCTACAACAATTAACACAAATCAAAGCTTGCTACTTCATTCTTGCCTAACCAACGGCGGTGAGCTCACATCAGTTGTACTATAAAACGAGTCCTCCGCCCCATTATAATACGTCTCCTCTTTCTCATCATCCCATTTCACAATCTCTCTTATGTACTTGAATGCTTCATCAACAGTGGAACGCTCTCGGGCACGTGCTTGCCACACATAAAGCTTTCGGCTCGTGAGAGATGCATACAGGTCCTTGAATCTCATAGCTACATAGTAATATGCTTGGTGCGCTAGATTTTGGTTGTTGGTGTAGGGCCGTACCGGGCTAAAGTCGGTGAACCAATCACACACACTTAGCGGGGTCTGCTTCAGTTTTTCCTCAAAAAGATCGTACTTGTTTAGAATCAAGACGAAAGGGGTGTCTTTAAAACAAGGGTGTTTGACCATTGATTCAAAAAGTTGTCTGCTTTGGATCATCTTGTTTTGAAGAAGGGACCCACTTCCAGTGTTGTCCGGTGATAACCACATTTGATCATAATCGCTTAGGGCAACACAGAAGACAACCACTCGAACATCCTCGAACATTTCCACCCATCGACAACCTTCGTTCATTCCTTTGGCGTTCACCCTAATGAGTTCATATCTGACAAAATAAATAATGTACGAAGAAGACAAGTTATGAGAAAACCATCTTTTACAATAACAAAGCATCAATGCTAGAGGTGTGTTCAGACCAATAGAACCAAAGAACAAGAGCGATCCAGACCAGATAATGTTCGGTTTAGGACCGAGACAGTTTACATTAATCTGGTTTTCGGAATGGGTCCAGTTTGGTAATGGTTTTAGTGGGATGAACGTCCAAAATAAATAGATATTGCTCAAGGGAGCGTTTTGATGTGCATTTTGAAAGTGATATTTACAACTTAAAGGACCACATTTATCATCAAATAATATAATAATCACGTGAGCAAACTTGGGGACACTGCGAAGGAATCTTTCATTTTATTCAAATATTAACATTTTTGCAACTTCCTTAAAATATGGTTATTTTGACTTTAAATAATCACAATACCATAATCATGATCACTTTCACCGTCCACACACTAGCCATTTGTAATTAGGACCAAACGCATTACGGCATGGCAAACAGTAGGGATCAAATCTGTGGTTTCTGAAAAACTACCAAATCCGTAATTTTGCCCAACCATAAGAGACCATCCACGTAACTAACTCATAAAGAATGTATACCTGGATAGAGGTTGTGATGAAGCATCAAGATTGTCTGTATATGTCTCAGACATGGGGCTACGGTCATCAAGTGAGAATTCAATGAAAGCCAAGCCATTCCCTTGGGTGACTCCTTCAGCGTATAATATGTCATGCTCTGACGGTTCATATTCGTTGCTAGAAATCTCAACTGCCTGAACCCATACACAACAAAGATTGGTCAAAATTCGTTTGGTATGGTTTGACTTAGCCCAAAATCGTAAGAATTGACACTTAGGCCATATGTGATTTAGTTGTAATCATAAAGGAAGCATTTGATTATGTAAAAGAAAATGTTGCAATTTCATGGCACATAGGAAGCATATAATCGCATGTTAAATCATCCAAAAAGTTGCCATGACAGTACATGGGTCCCATCTAAATTCTCATAATCTCATCGCATAAAATAATGTGACCTGCAATCACATGCCCATTTCGCACATCACATAATGCAAGATGAAAACGTTGAAAAGAAACTGGAAGTGACAATTTCAGGTCATTTGCTTATGAATGGGTCAATTTGGTTTAGTTTCATCTCTCACGATACAAATGAGTAAATTATAAAAACAGCAAAAGAATGGAATCGATAAAATCAGTGAAACAAGTCAAAAGTCAACCAAAGCATAATTTTAGCGCTTCTAACCCCCTAAAAGAAAACGCCTTATGAAATATCAAATAAACTGACACACTTGAACCGAATCTAAAAAAGAGACAAAAAGTGATTTAAGAAATGGCGAGATTACCCGGCTTAAAAAGTAGTCTGCAACGTCAGGTAGAAAGTGTAATTCATTTCTCCTCTTATAAGTTTGTTGGATGGCAGGATCCTTCCACACCTCTTCAACAAGTGGAGCATACTCGCGTGTTGCAGCAGGAAAAAATGCATCCAAATCTCCAGTTGCAATTATGTCAAGTAACCAATCAGAAAAATGCTTCAATCTCGGGTTAAGAGAATAGATACAATGATTAGCTTCCTCAGCATCAGCCTCGTTGCCTGTAATGAACCCGCCGCCTCGTTGGATTGGATCATAATACTATACTAAGAAAAGTGATATGTTGGTCAACAAAATACCTGTCTCATTGGATTGGTCGTCGGAATTCTTTTTCATCAATGCTTCTTCCTCAAAGCGTTCTCGTCCATCAAGAAGAATGCTGAGGTATCTATACATGTTGCTCTGAATCATAAGCTTAATATTTTGCAACTCTTCATCACTAAATCTGTTCCCATATAAGAACTTTGCCTGCCCATAGCAAAAAGTAAAGTCATCTTTAAATTAAATGTTTTGTAATATAAAAATATTAAATATATATATGAACATTTCAAATTTCAACAAGGAGACTTTATCATGTACAGTAGTAAACAAAATAGAAAATATTGTAATTATGAACTTTTAAGCATTCATGCAGTTGGAAGAGTGTTTTGTATTAATTTGGATCATTATTTAAACAGCTTTTGACTTTTGAGTTAAGACCAATATATAATATATTAGTAACTCATATGATATAAGTTATAAAAAAGAACAAAGCGTAGGTAATTCATTTAAAGTCACCCAAAAGATTTAACTATTTTAACGAGTTACCAAATTAGTCCATTTTACAACCTAAATGTGACACCGATAAGGTCTAATGGAAGATATAGTGATTCATATTAACCTTTAGGTAACCAACATGCCGCTGATCCGCTAATTAGGTTTACTTCATGCTTGATTAATACAACTCAAAAGGCCTTAAGTTCATATCTCACCATAGTTTATTGTCTAAGGGGCTGTTTGGTTGATTAAGTGCTGAATTATTAAGAGCTCTGAATGGTTAAGAGGCTCTGAATGGTTAAGTGTTGAATCATTAAGTTGAACCTCTTAATGGTTAGTTTTCGTGTCCCACATTGGTATAAGAGTTTCATTAAGGTTCAGCCTAGTTCAGTGCTTAATGATTCAGTGTTTAATGGTTCAGCAACATCCCAAGTCTTAATGATTCAGCCTTAACCATTCCATTCAGAGGCTGAAACAAACGCGCTGAATGATGAATCATTCAGCACTGTATGGTTAAGAGCCTCATTAAGAGGCTAACAAACAACCCCTAAAATAACCCTTGTCATCAATGGATGGGCTGCAAAAGTTTTCCTCCTTCGGGTTTGGTCAGCAGTATAGGTACAAATTTAGACCTATTTACTTTATAATGTATTCATTCGGGTTATGTTTTGTCTCTAACAAACCATTGAAAAGAAGAAACAGGTTGAAAGTTGAACGAAGTGCATTTTTTAATTGAAAAAACTTCCAAAATTAGTTCATCATTGAAATGAGATGAATTTTGTAATCGTATTTGACACAAATAATTGAAATTTATGGGATAGAACTGTTACCCTTTTTAATTGAGAAAAGCTTCCAAAGTGAGTTCATAATTTAAATAATATGAATTTTGTAATCATATATGACACATAATTTAAATTTACTGGATACAACTGTTTTGGGTCAACTCACTACCCCCATTTGACAACCTCTAGCAGTCTTCGATTTTACATGTCAAGGAGCCAATGCATACAAATACAAACTTTCTAACACCAATGAATATCTAGCACTTACTAATAAAGGCTAGAGTTTTTGATAAATTTTAAATCGAAATACCTGTTTAAAAATAGTGCTTGTTCCCGAGCCCTCAAGTCCAAGTAATAAAAGTTTTTGAACTTTTTTTGGCTCAAAGTAATTGGGAACAGTACTATAGTGGCTGGCTTCATCCCTCTCTCTTTGTGGTTGACCTTGTGGCACAGGCAATGAGAGCAAAGAACAAAGAAACCGTGTTGTAGCCTGTACAGAAAGACATTATAGTTGTAACTTTCATATAAGTTGGCCTGGCCATACTTTATGTGAGAATTTATATACCTTTTCCCAGATATTTCCCTTGATATTATTTTGGCCTTCCTCCTCATATCGACCATCATCATAAACCCAAAAATGAGTGTCACGAGGACATTGCACATTTGCCAGCTGAAACATATTTCAGATAAACCAAAAAATGAGTGTCAAATTCGACCCATTTACTTATAAACAGGTCAATTCGGATAAGCTTTTACCTATCCTATAACAAGCCAAACAAGTAGATAAAAAATGTAAAAACTGCAATTGGAAATGGGTCACACGTATCCAATGGGTACTTTTAAGACATTAAACCTCCC
Organism: Ambrosia artemisiifolia; assembly: GCA_032199755.1. Classification (NCBI taxonomy): domain Eukaryota; kingdom Viridiplantae; phylum Streptophyta; class Magnoliopsida; order Asterales; family Asteraceae; genus Ambrosia; species Ambrosia artemisiifolia. Next base: position 34,451,652 of record CM063522.1, read on the forward strand.
AACTTCCAAGTCATTTCATGTAACAAATAAAACTATTAACATAATAAAACTTTTGTAAACATATTTGACACATTAAAAATCTTAAAAATTTAGACACAAAATTTTCGCTTTGACCCAACCCGCTGCCAAAATCTTATCCATCTTAACCCTTGTTATGACCTGTTACCCGACCCGGTTGGCCCATCCATTATGCACCTTTAGAGAAAATCGTAATACTTGGTATTGTTGACAATTAAATTACTATCTTCCAATAAATGGACAGACCAACTCTTAGTGATGCAAGAACGGGTCAGTTTGGATATATACTGTTGATAATGGGTCAAACAGATTATAACTTGGTCAAAGTAGTCCCAACTCCCAAGTGTTTATAACCCCCCCTGAATTGCTTTATTCAAAAGACTGGATCGTTACTTTAGTAATAGTTCTCATAACCATATTTAACGTAACCATCTTGACCCATTTCCCAACCCATCTATATTATTTTTAATGCATACAACCTCCTAAATAATATTAACCAAATAATAATGATTCATAATGTAGTAATATTGTGTTTGTAATCATTATAAATAATTTAGAAAAGACTGGCTTTATAAGAAAAAATATAATATTTTGCATGTCTACCCATTTTAACCCGTTATCCAACCCGCCCAATATGCCACAAAACCAGGGAGATGAGAGAGAGAGAGAAGTGATTAACCTTCAACACTCTCAACTCAAGCTTTGTGATTTCTCGACCATTCATGTAAACTTCTGTATCTCCATTGCTTGCGCTTGGACTAAGTTTCCCGGTAAAATTCAAATTTGAACTCACAACTCTATCGGGTTTTTCTCCCTCCTGAAAGATTAGAACAAGATATTACAATCCTTAAACATATATAGATGCGTTAATTTCAACCAATTTACTTTACTTATAAATGGGTTGGTTGGTCAAACAGGTCAATCGAAAGTTACCTTCAACAGAATCATTTAATTCAAAAATTCAGATTATTCATTGAAATAACATAACTTCTGCAATCATATAGGATGAACTAATTTTCAAAATAATATATGAACAAAAAGCATTTTAGGTCAACCAACCCCTACCGATAATTACCTGTTCCGACTCGTTACCCAACCCGTCTAACCTGACCATTTAGAACCTATGAATGAAAAATATAAAGATAATTTGCTACAAACAGGAGTACCTTTCCCCAAAGACCAGATTCTTTGTCATACCAATACATTCCGGGTTTTAACTTCCGTGGAGGTAACGGGCAACCCAAAAGTTCCGCCATTTCCTCAGGTTTAAGTGGATACCCGTTCACAATTAACTGCTCCGGCCGAAGCTGATTAGCGGAGCATTCTTTTTCCGCTTTCATTATCTGTTTGACTTCCAAAGGACTAAGCAAACGAGATAATAACCTTGAATTCTTTCCCAAAGTAAGACGCTTCGATTCATCAATCGGCTCACCAATACACGTAACACACTTTCGCCCCTCGGGCATGGATCCCATTGCTCTAAGAACACAATTACTACAATACTTTGCATCACAAACTAAACAAGATTCTTTAGTTTCCCACTTCCCTTTCCCGCACCGGTAGCAAACTCGTCTCTTATTTTTCTTTTTCTTCTTTTCTTTTGAAACCGCAACATACTCAGAATAACCAGGCCTCTCTAACCCGTCTTCTTTCCTTTGCGATCTATCAACCGTGTTGAAAGTAACCACGGGGCCCCGTCTCCCTTCATTCCTGTTCACATCATCTCGGTTATGAGCAGAGCCAGGAGAACCCGATGCAGAAGCAGAAAAAGAATCCGCATTACGCAAAACCGAGATTACAGATTCTGAGCTTCCCGATAATCTCGGGCTTTGATTTGGCGAATCGGCTACTCCAGCAATATAAGAAACCGGCAAAGGGATGGGTTCAACTACAGGAGGGGCGGGGCCATCACGAGTGAGGGATCGTCTTGAACCAGAAAACGATTCGGCTACAGATGCAGTCGGGATATTCATATCTAATGGTTCCACTCTAGGAAGCTCATAAGAGACATCAGGGCCCATGTATTCTAAAGCAATTGAGTAATCACTTTCTTCAGGTAGTTCAGTTCCAGGAGGAAGCATCTTTCTTGCAGCTGCTCTCCAATCTTTCTCACCATTTTCCTCCATACCAAATCTTTAATAATAATAATAATTTCAAGAAACAATTTTTATATCAAATAAAGTCTTCATATCAACAAATTCGAACTACCCAAATCAGAAAATGATATATTTGAACGATTTCCAAAATCAGATGAACAAAGAAAAGTAGTTAAATTGGGATCTTTAAAAATTAGGTCAAAAAAATTGAAGCAGTTGAATAAGATTAAAGAGGAAAAATACCTGAATCAGAAGAAAGATAATCCAAATGGGTTAGGTGCAGTGCAGTCAAGATGTCTTCATATTGAACAGAACAGAAAGAAAGAAAGACCCCACCAAATTCACAGCAACCAATTTAAAGTCAAAGTGTTGATGATGGCAGTCAAAATCCAACTTTTTTTTCTTGATTTGATTTGAACAAAGCAAATGAAGAATTTAGAATTGAAAGATTAAGAATATGTAGAAGAAAGGAATGGCAGATTACAAGTATTAAGATTTTGTCAGCAAGAAAGAATAAGAAAGAAAGAAGGCCAAAAAAGACTTACTTTGGAGAAACTTTGGAGAAACAAGTGTATGTATGAAAGTAAAAAGAGTAAAGGGTTTCAAGGAAAGCAGATAAAAAGGTACGAGGGCGTGCGACTTCACTCTACATCATTAATTAAAATATTACTTATTAACAACTGGATTATCTCCTTGAGCTTTCCAGGGTAGTAAACTTTGGCGGTCCGGTATTATGATGGTTGTCATGTTGTTCCTTGCTGTTAAAAAATACAAATTTAATATGAACTGACAGAATATGTGTGCCGTAAAAGAAACAAGTCGGTTTTACAAAAAAAAAAAAGTGTAAGATTGACAAGTGAGAAGCAAAAATATTCTGATAAAGACGTTCCTCAGTAATATCATCATGACTCTCAAAGTCATGCGCGGTAGCAATACCAAACCAAATACGACGAGTAGTGGGGTCCTGAGCTAAGCCTTGGCTAAACCTTGGAAATCTTAATGCCATAATGCCTTTCAAATCCTCCTAGCCATTATCCTACTGCAATAATTCTTGCTAAGAAGAACGCCCATGTTGTGGCAATTCCACCTAGAAGGTAATGGGTTACTCCTACAGCACGTCCTTGTATCCTCCAAAAATGACTTCTCCGGTCGGAGAACGCATTAAATATTTACCTAAACCGGTAGGCCCTTGAGCAGATCCTACGTTAGCTCAATAACTCATAAAACATACTTCTTATTGTACGTAGGCACTTTTTTTTATTTTTATTTAGTTAAAACTGTATATGAAAGGTATATTTTATATATATAAAAAAATTGCCGTATATAAAAGTTATTAACGTTTAAAAATTGTGACAGAAAGTGCTTGTGCCATGCACATTAGAGAGAAAAATGGGAAATCAATAGATGGGAAAAATACTCTTAAAATTTAAGTTTTGCAAGTATAATTAGTTAGAGTATAAGATAACATGTTAACCACTTTTTGAGGACAAATATGTCTTTTAAACAATACTTACATACTTGCCCCTTCTACTTACTCAACTTTTGCTTATTTACATAGTAATTACAGTTTTCACCCTAATTTTAACCAACTACCCCACAATTTTTAAACAATACTTACATAATTGCTAATTTAGTCCCTGAGGTTTGTCAAAAATTGTCACTTTCATCCAAATCTTTTTTTTGTCATTTTAGTCCCTATGGTTTCATTTTTTTGTCATTTTAGTCCCTGTGAACTAACAAGATTTGAATGAAAGTAACAATTTTTGACAAAACTCAGGGACTAAAATGATAAAAAAAATGAAACCACAGGGAGTAAATTGACAACAACAAAAGACTTGGATGAAAGTAGCAATTTTTGACAAACCTCAGAGACTAATTTGGCAATTAAATCTTTTCTAAATATTATTACATTGTACAAACGGATTTTTTTCTCTTTAATTTGAGTATAGTTTTGCTATAGTTTTTTTTATTTCAAAAATTTATATGTTAGTAAGTAATAACGGAAATGAAAAGGAATCAAAATCATATATATATATATATATATATATATATATATATACTATCTATACATCTAATAAAACAAAGTCAATTAGGACACTTGGCACTCCCACAATTCACCTTCAATTATCTCTCCTCCCATATTGTGCCATGTGGCACAACAATAGAATTTATAAAACTTTTTATTTTTTTAAAAAGCAAAAATCATTTATTTCTTTTGTTCAAAATTGGTCAAGAGTTTTATTGCATTTCCTAAATTACATTGATCCTCATTATTATCATTCCTAAAACACAATCAAACCCATTATACAAAACCGATTATTATTCATCAAACCCTAAACCAAATCAAACCACGAATTTGTCTCCTTCATCTCCTCTCTGGCGTCTCCTTCGTCACCTCTCTGACGTCTCCTTCGTCACCTCTGTTTTTTCCATTTCCCCAAGCTCCTCAATCGTCAAACTGTTCTTGATACGTTTTTTTAGAAAATCCTCTTTATCTCATCTCGGTTGTGAAGCCACGTTTGTGATACTGTGAGAGATTTCCGGTAAAATAGCCCTATCATCTATGATCGAAGACCTTGGTATGTTAAAAGCCCTAACTTTTATTGTATATATATGCATAAACTATACATATTTAACAAGAACTTAAGGCAAAATCTGTGGGTTGTGGGATTATTCACATAAAAAACGAATTTTTTTTGGGTTTGCATGTATTATTGTTCATTTTTACTAATTCTTTTGATTTTTGATTGATGTTTTATGGTTTGTGTTTTAGGGTTCGATTGATGTTTTAGGGTTTGATTTATTTCAATTCATGTTTTAGGGTGTGATTGCTCCCGTGTTTATGTTTTAGGGTTCAATTATTTCTCTCTGTTTTGACTGATTTCAATTGATTTTTCAGGGTTTGATTGTGCAATCGTTGTTAAACTGATTAGGGATCTGTTTTTAAGTGATTTTAATCCTTTATGTTTTTAAAACTGATTTTAATCCAAATGTATCATTGTATTCTTGTGCAGTTTTGCTAGATAAGAATTATTATTGTTATTATTATTATTAGATAAAAGCTAAATGGAAATTATTTTATTTAAAGTTCAGAAGCATGTTGGCTCAATTGGGGAATGAAAAGGTTGATGATATCATTCGACACACAGAATTATTAAGATTGTGTGATATTTCGTTAATCAATACTCTACATCTCGATCTTAACTATGTTATTTCGGTATGTAGTCTTTGCATTTTTCTTAAAAGCATCACATATATATAGTTTCTTCTCCCTTGAATTGTTCAGATTTCGTTATGTATAAAATTTGTTGTTGCATTTGTTGTATAAACAATCTAAACCATCATCGTCTCCTCCAGCTTTACTGATTGTTTAACTCCAATTTCTTCTACCAGACTACAACCACGATCTAACTCCAATTTCTTCTACCAGACTACAACCACGATCTAACTCAGGTTCGTATCTATCTTTCCCCTATTTCAATCATCCAATTTTGATAATTATATATTGATATAATTTTTATTTGAATGGTTTGAAGCGTGACTAATGATGTTTGTGATGATGCCCCAACATATGTTTATTTAGGGTTAAGTCTTTGTTGAAAATTTACAGTTAAGTCTTTGTTGGATATTGATTGTTAAAACTTTTTTATTATGATTAATGATATGAATTTGTTTTGCGTTTACATAAAACTACCACTAGACGCCAACCTGTGTGTTAACATTTAACACTACCAAACTTCAAACATGTGATGTCAAAGATTTCAAGTTTTAGTCATTTAGACCACTATTTTGGAGACCAGATCGGACTGGCCAGTCCGACCACGGTTCAGTTTGATATTAATGGTATGATATGATGTAGATTTTAGATCTCTGTTTTATATTTATATATTTATTTGTTTATTTATTTTTGCAATTTTAGTTATTAGTTTTGTGAATAGTGAGTCGTTTGTAATCTCTTCGTCATTTTGATGTTTCAGCCTCTTCCAAAACCTATATTTGACCGATTTTAAGCCACGTTTACAATAAGCAACGCCTCAAGGCTTTGAGATGTTTTTTTTTCTGATTGTGTTGCGCCTTTTTGAATTGAAGGCATATGCTACTTTGTTTTCAAGCTTTTTTCTTGAATTATATTGCATATGCTACTTTGTTTTCAAGCTTTTTTCTTGAATTATATTGCATAACGGTTAACGGTGAACCCACATTTAGTTCAGCGGTTTCGAGCAAGACCGGTGGCTATCTACCGATATTTGAGGCTACATTCGGTGGAAAAGTACAATAGGAACGATGGTTCTAATCTACCAGAATAGTGCAGCAAACAAGACAGCGACGACAGATGTTTCGGTTGGGATCTACTTGTGGCCTACAGGGCTGTAGCGATTCAGGGTGTTTTGTAACACCCCGCCCCTCTCACCACCAATATTGTCCGCTTTGCCCATCCAGAGCTCACGGATTTGTTTTTGGGTGCCCAAGTGGAGACTTCCCAGGAGGTCACCCATCCTGGAATTTCTCCCACCAGAGCACGCTTAACTGTGGAGTTCTCCTCTCATCCACTAACATTAAGCCCCAAAACGCGTTGGTGATTTAAGAGGCAAGACATTACTTATGAACCAAGGATCTCTCCTGGCCACGGCCGATGTGGGATTTTCCTGGGGTGTCACATTCACCCCCCGTTAGAGTCTCATCGTCCCTGATGAGGTATGCACCCACCATCCCGAACGGCACAGGAGTGGCTCTGATACCATCTGTAACACCCCGCCCCTCTCACCACCAATATTGTCCGCTTTGCCCATCCAGAGCTCACGGATTTGTTTTTGGGTGCCCAAGTGGAGACTTCCCAGGAGGTCACCCATCCTGGAATTTCTCCCACCAGAGCACGCTTAACTGTGGAGTTCTCCTCTCATCCACTAACATTAAGCCCCAAAACGCGTTGGTGATTTAAGAGGCAAGACATTACTTATGAACCAAGGATCTCTCCTGGCCACGGCCGATGTGGGATTTTCCTGGGGTGTCACATGTTTGATGGTTGGATAAGAACAATTACGGGCCTGAAAGTCATGGTGAAATCGTACCAAATAATAGCGGCTCTGGGCTACCAAAGAGGAACATAAGATGGACAACAAGGTCATTATTTTGGGCGTGATACTGAATTTTGTGGGACAACGCAGCAGCGAGTGGGGATCATTTACAGCCTGTTTGGGAGGTACTTTGGGCTGAAAATGGTGTTCAAATAATCTATGCGACAAACTAAAACCATTTGTCACAGGGATCCGAAAATACCTGAAATTTGAAGAAACTGAGGTAACACTCATGTTCATTCATTTGGAAAATATAGTGTTGAAACATTTCACATGGTACTAATACATGGTCACAGGGATCCGAAAATACCTGAAAGGGCTCATGGTGTAATGACACATGACCCTTTTCAATCAGACGATTATACAGGCGTCCAATTATCACGCCAAATGAGTCGTCTTGCGTCTAACCATGCGTTATGTGTTTTCGAGTTTTTTTTCTTCTGTTTTTTGCAAACACGTTCTTCGTTTTTCAATTATAACCTTTGAACATCAAAATTGTTGCAACTCTTATATGTTCATATTATTTTTTCTATTCAATATTTTTTGTCCGTATTTTTTTTTTTCAATTATGATAGGTGGCAACGAGGTGAAGAGGGTCATCCATGGATTAGAAGTCAGGCCAATGAAGTGAAAGTGCACTATATTGACTATTGAGACTCATGAAGAATTATTTACGTTCTATTCGTAAAGCTGCTTTATGGGTCGGCTGTTGGCAATTAACGTTAATCCATGTTTAAGATTGTTTTTTTAACCAATTGGTACTCAATGTTATTGTTTTTTGTTATTAATTTGCAGGCTTTATCAAAGGCGTTGACCGTAAATGAGCTTTTTTTTTTATCTAAAGGAGCAGTTTTCTTTGTTGGAACCGAGCAAAAACGGATCTATAAACATGGAAACATAAAAGCAGCGAGTAACCGGCGCAATTGTTTCTTTTTGTTAGCTCATATAATTATATAAAACAGTCTTGTAAGCGTTTTGTTGTTACAATTAAAATTGAGTTTTCTCATGAACTTTCTCAAGCCTTGAAGTGACAAATACGTGTACCCAAAAAACCTGAGATTAAACTTTTAAAAATGCTATGTTTTTTTTCCCACAAAAGAGTTTAAATCAGCAATTACATTGTGTAGAAGCATAAATAGTCATATAGATCAGGAAGAGTGCCTATGTTATGTTGATCCTCTACTTCAATCTGTTAATGCTGAAGATTGTTGTTGTTTGTGAATTCTTACTCTGTCCATAGTCCATAATGCTGAAGATTGCTGTTGTTATATACGATAATGTTCACGACAAATATGAACAGGTTAAAATCAAAGTTAAAGATTTGGCTATAAACATGTTGAGTTTTTGGGTAAACTATGTTTGTTTTACCATCATTTCAAGTCAGTAGCTCACCTATATAAAACTGAATCATGTTACAATAATTTTACTAATTCAATGATATTGTTTTAAATTTTCCTTTTTTTTACTTGAGATACTGATCCAACATGGTCTAATTTCCCAATTTCTAATTGTGTTTTGTGTGTTGTTTAGGCAAATTAAGATCGGAATCAACAGTACTAAATCTTCTACAAACGGGTTCTGAATTTAATTTATATCTTTTTATTTATATTTTTACTTTTATTTTGTTTGGTTAATTTATACCTTAAATTTTATATCTCTGATTATAGCTTGACATGGAGCTACCTACATGGGTTTGAGCCGTGGTGCGCCGAGGTCGAACCCTTTTTTTGATTTGGTAGTCGTGGTATAAGCACTTGTGGAATTTGTATCACTATGTAAAGATCTAAAAACATCAAAGTAGCTGGTATGGTACTATCACAAGCATGTTTGGAATTTCAATAAGAAGTAGAAGCACTTGTGGAAGCTATTGAAAGTCTTGGACCTGGAAGGTGTGAATATTATAATCAAAATACTTATGTTTATACTGTTAAGTATGGGTTCTAATAGACATTTGATTTTATAATATTATGCAGATGGCTTGATGTTAAAATGCGGGCTTTTGGTGATGCAAATCATGGGACTTATGTCGACTTGAAGGTAAAAAATCCATCTTCTACAGGTCCGGATATGGGTTGGCAGGCAATACTTTATTGTCTGTATTTTTAATTTAATTATTAAACAGTTATATAAATAGAAATTTAGTATCTAAGCAATCTATATTTTGATCAATGAATTTCGGAGATTTTATACTATAAAAATGCGGTTTGAGCAGCGCTTAACCTTTTTGACCCGTTTGTAAAGTTAGTTTCCTTTCTATATGCAGGTTAGATAACGGGTCAGTCGGGTTGGCCTGCAACGCTTTAATGTCCAATTTTTTTTTTTGTTAAACAACTGGCGTGTCACATACGATGCCATGAATATTACTATTACAATTATGATCTTTCCTTTTTTTCAATGAAGAATTAATCATAGAACACTAAACATATCATGTTTATCCATTTTATATTAAACAAAATAATCAGTTACTTATAAGTTATAACATTTGTTTAAACAAAATATTCATTCAACCACTTTGATATGTTTGAGATATAACTTGACTAATTCATATGTTAATGGGTCAATGTTTTTAACAAGAATTTGATGTTTGAATTTGCAGGTGATCTCGGGTGACTTGAGTTGATATCGGATTGCTCTTAATAGTGGATGACAACAAGCCTGAGCAAGATATAATGTTTTGGGAAGTCATCCGTTTTCATGAGAATGTACAAAGGAAAACAATTGTTATTTAGGAAACTTATACTTGGACTAAAACAAAAAATGTGGTGTATAAGGAAATATTTAGTGATATTTGAATAAAATGTGTATTGCTTGCTTTTAAATTTGAATAAAATATTTATACTATATTTTTTTAAATTTTAATAAAATTTTTCTACTGTATTTTTCTTATACGTTATACTACTCCAAATAATCGTACGTTGGTGAACTGCGTGTCAACGCGGGCAAATATCTAGTATATACTATATTATAATACAGATAGAGGTTCTTATACAAAGTCCAACTTTTGTGGGAAGGATAACCGTGACACGTGGCAGTCATTAATATTAATCCAATGGGTATTAGTGTAAATTACCTTCTAGTCAATTTAAGAAACGGATCATTAAAATTTAACAGTGTATAAAGTCAAGCTATTAATCTGCTTTCAACATATTTAACTAATGTATCAAAGCACACCAACATGTTTACATCTATATTCTAACAGGGATTTGATTTCACAACCCCTAGCCGACCAATACATGTATTTTCTATCATCACATTGCAATTCTAATTCTTCATCCTTGTAAAAGAAAAAGAAATGTTCTATTTTTTTTTTCTCTTCGAAGTTGATTGCTAGTGTGTTTTGTATTTACGGGATGGATAATTTAATGGCTGATGATGTAAGAATACATCATATGGTGTTTTACAAGAATTATGAGATGGATAATTCAATGGCTGATAATGTTACAAGAATACATTATATGGTGTTTTATGTTCATGTATGACAACACAGCGAAAATAGGTTGTGTTTTATATTCATATTGTGTTATAAACGAATACTCAACATAAAACACATCTTTATTAACAACCCAACTAAACTGTTATTACAAAACACATTTTGATAAACAATCACTTAACCATGATGATAAAACACACTAAAATGGAAAAAATTATCATAAAACACCTCATTCAGAAACAATGAACAATCCCTAGATTTAGGTAATCAGCTCAACATACTTATTAAGTACCCAACTAAACAATGAGTATAAAACACACTGTAATAATACAATCACCTACCCATGACGATAAAACACACTAAAGATGGACAATTAGTTAACATATAATTAGAAAACACCTTATCAAGAAGCAATGAAAAAAACCCTCTCCTTGGATGTAAAACAAAACCTTTATATGGAATCCATAAATAATGAGATTGTTTGTTTCCGAATTTGGTGAGGTTTGAGTTTAGAAGTCGCAAATCAAGGGATAAATAATGACAGCTTCTTGTTTTTTAGTTAAAAAGCTTGGTAATTTTACAATTATACCACAGACATCTAATTAATAATTGTAATTAACACACTAATTACAAGATTGCCATCCATTTTTTAAAGACTTAGTTCAGTGGAAATCCTTGTACAACCCTAACCTAGCGGTCCCAAGTTCGAATCCATACCCACACACCGGTGTCCTCCTTGCCTAAGCTCAAACCATCACGGGGAATTTTTTTGTGGTGTGCATGAATTGAACCTATGACCTACCCTCAGAATGAGAACCCCTAAGGAAAAACCCACCCTACCTCAAATCAGCTGGGCTGGAGATCATTGCAAAATTGCCATCCATTTAATCTGCACCATAGATTAATCTCATCCAATGGACATAATTGCTTCTTACCATTCTCACAAAACACCTCCTTTGTACAGGAACCTCACCCTTATAATACATTTCTTAAGGACCTTTTAAAATTCAAGTTTTACAAGTATTATTGCTTAGAATACAACACACAATGCACATGTTAACTATTTTTTAGGGCAAATATCTCTTTTATATAATAATTACATATTTGCCCCCTCAATTTTACTTAGCTTTTGTTTCTTTAAATTGTAATTACCTTTTTCACCCTTATTTTAACCCATTACCCCTCGCGGTTTTTAAACGTCTATAACTTTTGATACGTTAATATTTTCTTAATATTATACACCGTATAAACGAGCGTTTTTTTCTCCTTAATTTGAGTATAATGTTGTTAGAGTTTTTTTTATTTTAAAAAATGATATGTTAGGGTTAAGCAATAACCGAAACAAAAACGAACCAAAATCAACCAAAAATAAGTTATTGGTTATATTTGTACCCTTGGTTAACTAAAATTAACAAAACCAAACCATTAACTTTTTTGTATCTCCATTTCATGTATTTTTATGAAAAATGATCTAACCCAAGTTTGATTTTGGATATTAATAGATTCAAACAGAGAATCGACACTTAACCGATAAACCAAACTAATTAACTGAGAACTAGCCAGCTAATAAAATAGATTACCGAGTGACTTTGCTTTTGGTTAAGGCTAATAACCGAACCATTCACACCCCTTGTTGTGTCAATGTTTCCCGCTGCATGGATTTAAAAAATTCTCGATGGTTTTTTTGATTTTTTTGTGTGCTTAAAATGCTTCAAAACATGTATATTACATGATGAAGAGTTTAGGATTGAATTTTAATACTCTTAGACTGCACATTGTAGGGGCGTGGAAGGGGGATGTTGAGAATTAGTTTTAGGATCGTAAACACGAATTGCGATCTCACAAATACCAACCGTAGGGTGCGGAATCCCCTTCGGTTGTGCAAACCGAGTAAGAAGTAATCGGTAAAGATAGTGATGAAAACAGAATGCGAATCACCGAGCAATTTCCATAAATTTACTTGTGTATTAGATCAAATCAAGAATATTACAAATCAAAACCTAGACCTAATACAGAGGATCTCACAAACTGGGAAAAGCTCAAATGATCAACTACTTTACAAAATAATTGACTTTTCCCTTTATATAGGCATACCCATTCGACCCTTGCAAGGTTCGAATGGGGTTCATTCGACCCTTCGTGGGTTCGAATGAAGCCTTCTACTTTTCATTCGACCTAACAATTTCTTCTACTTTTCCCCTTTATATAGGGATTCCCATTCAACCCTTGTAGAGGTCGAACGGGTTCATGCGACCCTTTCAAGGTTCGAATGAAGCCTTCTACATTCATTCGACCCATAATAAACTCCATTCGACCTCTCGACTGGTCGAATGGATCTTCAAAAGGTTATCAATTCTTCAAGTCTAAACCTTCGACATTCAGTACCGGATCACTAGCTGGGAACATACATGAACAATGCACTTACAATCTCCCCCTTGGACCTAGCTAGTGATGTACCAAATCAAAAAGTTATCAATTCTTCAAGTCTTGCATTCATCATCTTGAAAAACGTGAAAACTTTCCATTTTCTTGCACATTTGTGTCGAGGTTCTTGTCTATCTCTGCAGTAAGCTTCAAAATCTAAGACAGACTCAAGAAATCTTGGCTTTGTCATTTGTTAGTCCAGAGATGAAGACAGAAAACAATCTTGGAATATCTTCACTTCCATGATATCACTTATCACATCTTTTAAAACTTCAGACAAGTTTCTGTTGTTCTGGTGATCTTGATGTTGGTTTGGGTCTTGTTCAGTTACACACTTTGTCGATGAGTATTGAGCAGTGCACCTGTTGTGTTTGATTCTGCAGAAAAATTTACTAAAAACTGCACAAACTACAACCGGCATTAGGCACAACAAAAATCTCGGAAGTAATCTTTACATCCAATTTGACCCTCAATAGTTCTCCCCCTGAACTATTAAACATTTTTAATATGCACCAGAAACTTATAGATTTGCAATTTGATTTACCTTTTACAACTTTTGAGTATCTAAGCATTCACATCAAGTATCCCAACATCGGTTATCAAAAATAAAATAGAAACAAAACATTTTGATTTTTCAAAGTTTATGCTAAAACACACCAAAAATCTTTTTGAATTTTCAAATAGGTTTGCATAAAAGTAAACTAAAAATATTTTTGTGAATTTTTTGGTAAGAGGATCATATCAGTATTGAAACAGTCAGTCAAAACTCTTTTTGATCAATTTTCTGCTTTTGACATCATCCTACAACCATTACCAGTATGTTTGTTCACTTAAACTCAAAATCATCATTCATTGTTCAACATTTCAGATACGTTATGGTAATATTAGATACAGAATAATCTATGGTCCCCGCGCATGCGACACATTCCCGTATCAAGAATTGCTCAAAGTTTCATCGTAACGCGTGATTATATTGTAGTTATCCGTTAGTTACAAGGTATGAGGCACGAAGGTGACATGTTAGCAAATTAATGCTTCAAAGCGACTTGTGCACTCTACCAGGGTGAAGACTAATATCATACATGATTTTCATCATAGTATTGATACGATGCATTTGATAATCTTTGATTATCATCACACATGTTAAGTTCCTCATTCGGTAACTTAAGGTTTTGGCTTTATTAGCTCTTTTAATATGATACCCTGACTGAATTTAGGTATGTAAATCAATACAGCAGAAGATTAATCAGGCCATCCCTAGATAACTTTCAATATAACAACCCAAAACCTCAGATTTTGGCAACCTATCAAACAAAATTTTGGTAATAAGACCATATGCCAATGATACGTTGATCCACATAATTATCAGTTATTGATTTTAAGTTTATATCACCATGCTGAACTTTAAACTTTTATTTCAAGCCTACCAATATGTAATTGTAGTGGCTACTCAATGTTGTTTCTTCATTTTGTTTTCAGAGTAGTTTGACAGTCCACTGATATACTATCACTCCTCATTTTCTTCAGGAAAACTCATTTTTGATTTTCTAATTTTTATTTTGATTTTTCTGAAATTTTCTCCCCCTAAAAATTTAAAAATAATCATATTTTTGGATTTTTAAACTTTTGAAGAAAAAAAATAAAATGATATCCGATGAGGTTTACTCATTAAGTTTCAAAAACCATTTTCCCACCCAGATTACTTGACTCACTTTGTTCTTTTAGTTAGTAAAACCATTAACAAAGATAAGAGAGTTTAGAATAAACCATTTTGTCGCATCTATTGTAGAAATCCAAAACCTGAGAGCAATTGCACGAGATTGCAACGTTTTCCGACTTCACAGGTAGGAAACAAATGACAAACACTCTCCTCTTTATTGAACTCATGTTTTCCTTTGTCAGTATAACTTTCTTGACCTTCACCTCTCTAATAAATAGCAAAAACTTAATCTCCTCCAGATGTAACAAAACACAATATATGGGGAAAATCAATCCCGCTTTTGTATACAGATGCTCCACTATCAACTATCAAAAGATAGCTAACAGGACTGTCTAGAACAACCTGCACACTTGTTAAACAATTAGTAAGAGAGAGGAACCCATCCCTTCATAATGATGGGTCGTCCAAGGTCATCAATCCTCGGAATATCAATCCATTCCCCTTTTGAAAAATCAATTGGATTTTCAATGGATTGATTTGAAGTAAAAACTGCTGCAGATTGAGAAAATGACTTGGGTTTCCAAACAAGTTCAGGTTTTATTTTAGATTTCTTTTTCTTTGATTTTGTTTTGATTTTTGACTTTTCTGGTTTCTTGTTTGAAACTTGCTTTTGAACTATGTTTGGAATCTTCTCAGACTTAACTGATGAAGACCCAGGCTTAGAGTTATTTTTAGGCTTAGCCTTAGAACTCCCCATTACCTTAGCAACCCTATCAAAATCTCCAGTTTTATTCAAGACAATTTTGTTGCGATTGTCATACATAACAGACTGTTTCCCCTTTTGTTTCTTGAATTGGTTAGGGGATACAGGCTTTTTGACATTGCCTGAATGATTAGCAACATTCACTTTTGTCCTTTTCTGTCTAACATACGGACAGGCAGCAACCAAATGCCCACACTCTCCGCAGTTAAAACAGGACCTGTACTCTTCAAAATCACATGCATACCCTTCATCCCAATACCAACAAGAACAATGAGCAGCAATATGACCGACTTCACCACATTCAAAACAACTTCTCCATTCAACATATTCTTGAGAATACTGTGATGAATTGTTTCCCCAATAACCATCAAATCTAGGGTGACTTGGATAATCATAAAAGTCATGTGATCTAGATGAAAAACTTCTTGAATTCTCATTATAAGAATTTTTCATCTGATCATTGCCTGTTGATTTGTTTGGTTTTGGTCCTTTTGCCTCAGGATTTTTCTTTTTGTTCCCAGGCTGATCCTTTTTATTCTCATGTTGGTTAGGACTTAATTCAACATGAAGATGACCAAATTGATTTTTAAATTGATTTATCAAATCATTATTATTGACAAATAAACATTTAAGTAAAGATTGTTCGATATTATCAATTGGAAAATCTTTATTGAAAATCAATTTGTCATGTCCTACTAACATATAGGATCCTTCAACTCTTTCAGAAAATTTAAATATGGGTTTCTCTTCAGATTCAGTAACTGAAGTTGCTACCACATTTTCAGTCTTCTCTTCAAACACTGGTTTCACCTCAGAATCAGGATCAACAACACAAGATGTTGTGACATCTAACTCTGACGTGAAATTATTCTTTGAAATGGTTTCATGGAGTTCTAAAATCTCTTTCTTAAAAGATTCAATTTGATTCATAAAATGTTTTTCATTATTTCCAAAAATTTTATTTTCAATTTTATATCTTTCAAGTTCATTTGCTAAGTTCTGTTTGTCCTCAAGAAGTTTCATCACTTCATTTTTCAATTTGACACACTCAGAACAGTTAGCACATTTAGATTTTGAATTTACCTCAACTTCTGTACTATTACCATTTTCAGAACCATTCTCAGAATTTACATCAACATTTGATGTACCACTTCCTTTTGATTCACTCTGTTCTGAACCCGTATCATACCTCAAATTGCCTCTTTGACAATTCACTTGAATCATCATTTCTCATTTGTTTGACAAGACACACAACATCACTTTTAACACTTTCTCTGTTAACACACCCATTCACATTAACCATTTTATAAGTTGGTTGCACAGCTGGAGCTATTATGTTTCCCCAAAAATCAACTGTCGGTCGTGTAACAGATTGTTGAATCTTAGGTACAATGAATTGTCCCCATGGATCAACTTGAGGTTTTTGTCTTTGGGAGCCAACGAAGCACGCGATGATCCTAATGTAGTAACGGGTATAATGTAGTAACGGGTACGTTTCTCCTTAACAATCAATTCGCTTTGGTACTTTTTGACTCAGGCGCAGATTTAGTTTTGTATCCACCGACTTTAAGAAATCCCTTGGATTAGAATCTAGTAAGTTGGATACCCGATATACCATAGAGTTAGCTAACGGTAAGTTAATTTCGTCCGAGGACATCGTTAAGGGTTGTGTTTTAATGCTTGACGGCCATGATTTCTATATCGATTTACTGCCCATCCAACTGGGAAGTTTCGATGTAGTCATCGGCATGGATTGGTTATCCAAACATCGTGCAGAGATAGTCTGTCATGAGAAGTTGGTTCGAATCCCCTTGTCAAATGGTAACACCCTATCGATTCGAGGAAGCCAGAGTGTACCCACTCTTCGAGTTATATCCTGCATTAAGGTGCAAAGGTGTTTACGAAAAGGCTGTGTTGCATTTCTAGCGCACGTCGTTGAACCAAAGGCCAAAGAACGGAAGCTTGTGGACATCCCAGTGGTGCGAGACTATCCTGAAGTTTTCCCTGAAGACTTGCCAGGAATGCCACCACCGCGACAGATCGAGTTTCGCATTGATCTTGTTCCCGGGAGCTGTCCAAATAGCCCGCACTCCTTACCGGCTAGCACCATCCGAGATGCAGGAACTGTCTAACCAGCTCCAGGAGTTGTTGGACAAAGGCTTCATTCGTCCGAGCTTTTCTCCGTGGGGAGCGCCAATTCTGTTCGTGAAGAAGAAAGACGGAAGTTTCCGCATGTGTATCGACTACCGGGAGCTGAACAAGTTGACGATCAAGAACAAGTATCCGCTTCCAAGGATCGACGATTTGTTCGACCAGTTGCAGGGATCCAGCTACTACTCGAAGATCAATTTACGATCAGGATACCACCAGTTGCGTATTCAGGAAGACGACATCCTTTCGAACTCGTTACGGACATTACGAATTCTTAGTCATGCCATTTGGGTTGACAAATGCACCTGCCGTTTTCATGGACCTTATGAACCGCGTCTGCAAACCCCATTTAGATATGTTCGTTATTGTCTTCATAGATGACATCCTGATCTACTCGCGTACTCAAGAAGAGAACATACAACATCCGAGGTTGATTCTAGAGTTGCTCAAGAACGAAAGACTGTTCGCCAAATTCTTGAAATGCGAGTTCTGGATTCGAGAAGTCCATTTCCTCAGCCACGTTGTGAACGAGAAGGGTATACATGTCGATCCCGCAAAAATTGAAGCAATCAAGGATTGGGTTGTGCCCAAGACACCCAGCGAGGTGAGACAATTTTTGGGATTAGCTGGTTACTATTGACGATTCATCGAGAACTTCTCCAAGATTGCCCAACCACTGACTGTCTTGATGCAAAAAGACAAGAAGTTCGATTGGGGAGTCAAGCAGGAGAATGTGTTCCAAGTATTGAAGGACTGTTTGTGTAGTGCTCCAATCCTTTCCCTTTTGGAAGGCACCGATGATTTCGTAGTCTATTGAGATGCTTCGCATCAAGGTCTTGGATGTGTACTCATGCAAAGGAGTAAGGTCTTTGCCTATGCATCCCGACAGCTCAAAGTTCATGTCAAGAACTATACGACGCATGACCTAGAGTTAGGTGCAGTAATCTTTGCTCTCAAGATTTGGAGACACTACCTTTACGGCACCAGGTGCACCATATTCACCGATCACAAGAGCTTACAACACATCTTTAATCAGAAAGAGCTGAACATGCGGCAACGCAAATGGGTTGAACTGCTGAACGATTACGACTGTGAGATTAAATACCATCCGGGCAAGGCCAATGTTGTGGCTGATGCGTTAAGCCGTAAGGAACGAGTTAAGACCCTGCGTGTGCGTGCATTAGGTCTAACCATCCATACGAATCCCACTACCCGTATTCGTGAGGCTCAGCAGGAAGCTCTGAAAAGTAAGAACCTAAAGAGTGAATCATTATTCAAGATGGTGAATCTGTTGGAACCAAGGTCTGGCGGCAATTTGGGTGCCACGATTTAGTGGATTACACAACCTAATCCTACATGAAGCCCATAGGTCTAGATACTCGGTTCATCCTGGTGCTGACAAGATGTACAAAGATGTGAAGGAACTTTACTGGCAACCTGAAAGGTGAAATCGCTATGTACGTCAGTCGATGTCTTACCTGTTCAAAGGTCAAGGCAGAGTATCTGAAACCATCTGGTCTGCTTCAGCAACCAGACATTCCTGTTTGGAAAGGGGAACAAATTTCTATGGACTTTATCACTAAGCTACCCAAGACGTCTAGTGGTCACGATACAATCTGGGTAATTGTCGACAGACTGACAAAATCCACGCATTTCTTGCCAATCAAGGAGACCGACAAATTGGAGAAACTTGCCAAGCTATATATCAGGGAGATTGTAACTAGGCATGGAGTGCCTGTTTCAAGCATTTCTGACCGAGATAGTCGATTCACTTCCCGATTCTGGCAAACACTGATGGACGCATTAGGCTCTCATTTAGACCTGAGCACCGCCTATCATCCTAAAACGGATGGCCATAGTGAGCGCACAATCCAGACATTGGAGGACATGCTTCGAGCTTGTGTAATCGATTTCGGTGGAAATTGGGATTCCCACCTGCCATTGGTCGAGTTTTCTTACAGTAACAGTTACCATACCAGTATCAAGGCTGCGCCGTTCGAAGCCTTGTATGGTCGTAAGTGTAGATCTCCTCTGTGTTGGGCAGAAGTTGGAGACAAATAATTGACTGGCCCCGAGCTTATTCAAGAGACCACCGACAAGATCTTACAGATCCGTGATCGCTTGAAAGCCGCTCGAGATCGTCAAAAGAGCTACGCCAATCGCCACCGCAAACCCCTCGAGCTTCAGGTTGGCGATAAGGTACTCTTAAAAGTCTCACCCTGGAAGGGGGTACCACGATTTGGCAAGCGTGCAAAACTTAATCCCCGATACATTGGTCCGTTCGAGATACTTTCTATGGTTGGTCCCGTGGCATACAAGCTTAAGTTTCCCGAAGAACTAAGCGGTGTCCACGACACTTTCCATGTATCCAACCTTAAGAAATGTCTGTCCGACAAGTCTTTGATCATTCCTCCCGACGAAATTCACATCGATGAACGAATCCATTTTGTCGAGGAGCCAATCGAGGTGACTGATTGGAAAGTCCAGAAGTTGAGAAGGAGCCACACCAAACTTGTGAAAGTCAGATGGAATGCAAAGCGTGGTCCCGAGTTTACAAGGGAACGCGAAGACCAGATGAGACACAAGTACCCAGCTCTCTTCCCTAATACTATCGAAACTAGTAGGGAAACTCGATTTCGAGGACAAAATTCTCAAAACAAGGGGAGAATGTGACAATAGTCAACAAACCAGGTCAACATTCGTACATGGTTCAGTTATTGCTTTACTATATGTGCATACCTAGATAGTTTTTATACAAATATACCCCCAGTCTAGTAAAGCTAGAGTTAATCAGAGAACTCAACAAGGGACACTTGTTTAGTCATACAACACCCGAACAAATCATCAAAAGCAACATCTCATAAGGTTATTATGTCCTAACACATGATGGCTTACTTTTAACACACGCACATGAACACAAGAATCATCATGAGGCATCACTTAACAAACACATGATCATGATGAAACAAAATACATGTTAATGTCATCAAGAGGCATAAGACTTGATCGACTCTCACCATCACTAGACCGGATGATATTCCTATATCAACGGGTACCAAAGGTTATTTAATGGGCATAACATACTGTTGATGCACTTTCTGTGGACGTCACTGTCGAATAGACTAGGGTTGAGTCTTGTATTGTATTACATGAGATTGTGGTGATCCATAAGGGCATTTTATGGATCTGATGCATTTGTAAATATAGGCCAAAACACAAAAGCCAGGTTCGACCCTATACAAGGGGGAATGTGGAAAACTTCCACATTCGACCTTTACAAAGGGGTGAATGTGGAAATATTCCACATTCGACCTTTACAAAGGGGCGAAAGTGGACTTTGGGTGTTGGACTATAAATAGCAATCTCATGTGTTGGTTTTCATTTGTAGATTTGAGTTTGTACTTTGAATGCTCTCAAGGGGGAGGTCTTGCCCGACCTCCCCCGGCCCCGAGATAGATGTTTATCCTACTGATGACAGTGTCTGTAACCGTTTCTGTTGTAATACAAATCTGTGATGACTTTGTTATCGTTAATTTCTGTCTCGTCTCGAATTTCCCGTCTGAAACCAAGCTAAATTCGCTTAATCAATCCGTGAATTCGGTTTATAACTGGATTCTCAACTGGTATCAGATCCGTGGTACCGATTTGAACGATCTAACAGTCGTTTGAATCAATCACAGCTCGTTTTCCTATTTTCAGACGTTAAAATCAGATTTTGAATGAAAGGTTGAAACCCTAGAAACCCTAGATTCTTAATTGAACCCGAAATCATGTGATTTCTCCATGTTTTTGTGAATTCGAGGTTTAGGTTTTCATTTCCGCACCTTTCTGAACAAGTTCATCTTCAAATTCGAAGAATTAGAGTGATTATGGACTGATTCGAAGAAAATATTGAACAAGAACACGTTTGTTTCTGCACATTCGTCCCTTGTAGAAAAACGGGAGGGCGAATGTGGAATTCTACTGGTCGAATGTAGGATTTAAAGGACGAACGGAGTGTAAATGGACGAATGTAGAACTTTTAGGGCGAAAGTGAAAATTTTCTACATTCGTACCTGATTACTGGGCGAATGTGGAATCTCAGTGGCAATCTTGGTACATTCGACCTTACACAGGGGTCGAATGTAACTTCCTTTCCACATTCGTACCTTCGATATATGTGATGAAAAATTGGTATTTTAAGGGGTAAAAAATTTCGAAATGGTATTTTTTGAAGATTTTCGGAAGAATGGTGATGATGTTTACCCAAATTGTTGAAGAAATGATGATGATGAAACGTTTTATTGTGGGGTAGTCATGAGAATCAACAGTATGATTATCAGATTCAAATGACTATTATGGG
This sequence comes from Ambrosia artemisiifolia, assembly GCA_032199755.1. Lineage (NCBI taxonomy): Eukaryota > Viridiplantae > Streptophyta > Magnoliopsida > Asterales > Asteraceae > Ambrosia > Ambrosia artemisiifolia. The sequence continues at coordinate 34,473,611 of CM063522.1, forward strand.
CCAGAAAATAGACAGATTTTATTCCGCAAGATGAGAACAGTCAACCCAGTTCCAGTGTGTTTTAAGGAACTTGTTCAAAAAGAATTGTTATGAAGAAGGAAATCAAGTTTGAGATTTCAATGTTCTGAAAGTAATGAGGTATCCTAGTAGGAGTCATGTGGCATGTAGGTTCAACGAAAGTTTCAAGATCACAGTCCTAAAGAATTTCAAGAGCTATTAATAGATATTGTTGGCCCGTCGAAAACTTCAGTTTCTGAAGCATTTCAAGTCCTCGATATATTGGTAGTTCCCGCTGAAAACTTCTGATTGCTTGATCCACTCGTCTACGGTTTGTATTCTGTCGAACAGATGAAGTTACTCAAGAACATGATTGATTTATCATACGGGATCTCAGAGAAACTTGATGAAGCATCAGTCAAGGGGGAGATTGTTGATGTAACAATGTGTCTGATACTTCAACAATAACTGACTGAGGATGCAAGTTGTGTTTAGGATTCGCCAACAACGTCCAAGGGGGAGATTGTTATGCACTTTCCGTGGACGTCACTGTCGAATAGACTAGGGTTGAGTCTTGTATTGTATTACATGAGATTGTGGTGATCCATAAGGGCATTTTATGGATCTGACGCATTTGTAAATATAGGCCAAAACACAAAAGCCAGGTTCGACCCTATACAAGGGGCGAATGTGGAAAACTTCCACATTCGACCTTTACAAAGGGGTGAATGTGGAAATATTCCACATTCGACCTTTACAAAGGGACAAAAGTGGACTTTGGGTGTTGGACTATAAATAGCAATCTCATGTGTTGGTTTTCATTTGTAGATTTGAGTTTGTACTTTGAACGCTCTCAAGGGGGAGGTCATGCCCGATCTCCCCCGACACCGAGATAGATGTTTATCCTACTGATGACAGTGTCTGTAACCGTTTCTGTAGTAATACGAATCTGTGATGACTTTGTTATCGTTAATTTCTGTCTCGTCTCGAATCTCCCGTCTAAAACCGAGCTGAATTCGCTTAATCGATCCGTGAATTCGGTTCCTAACTGGATTCTCACATACAATCACACTACCATTAACATAGATGGGCCGATTAATATACAAGAAAACAAGGGCTAGAAACATAGACAAACCATTTATATTGGAATAACATAAGCCATACTCAAATGTATACATACACATCCATGCACACGACACCCAAAACAAACAAGCAAACATAGGATAAGACAATTCTACTAGCCTTGACACCTCTTTCCTTTCCTTATGAATTTTCGGCCACTACCTTGCACACAAGCAACCTCACACATCTCTTGTTATCATCAATGAGGCAAGGCATGATCTTACAACAAGTTCACTTAGGAACAAGACAAGCCTTAACTAGGAAACCCTATTCTTTGTCTTACACTAGGCCGAAACACATGGTTCAAGGCCACACTTGTCTTGTAAGAATGTTTGTCACAAACTTACACCAAAATGGTAATCACATAAAAGCTTTCCAGCCTCCCTAGGTCAACTCCCTATCCTTCTTAACTTAGCCAATCATAGAATGAAGAATGTAGGAGCTTTCATTATCACCATGTGCCTAAAACCTCAAGCTTCCACTACCCTATTCTTTCCCACACAATCGGCCTACTACATCCCTATATATATGCATGATAGTGATTGAACAAGAACCTAGGAACCCACTAGAAAACAATCGGCCAAAGGAAGCTAGAAAGGAGCAACTTACACCCTTATAGATAACACTAGAACACACCATAGGAATGTCAACCTTTCCTTTTATGGACTACTACCCTATATCGAACAAATGGTCTTGTTTTCCTAACCCTCTTGTTCGAAGTACACCTAGAAAAGACAAAGAGATCTTTGTCTCATGAAGGGTCACTATCAAACTCATGCCACTAAGTTACACCTAAGTAGAAAGAGTAGACTTTCACCATAGGACTTACACAAGGAGGCTTGCCATATATATCACCCCTAGACCCATACCTAGCGGCCGAAAACCAAGCATGAATGGATGAAAAGACAACTAAGAACCTTACATGGATTAGGAAGCTAACCTTGACTAGATGTGGCAAAGAGTTGTCAACTTACCTTAGAATTTGCCTATAAAAGGAGCCTTAGAGCATCCAAACACCTTGCACCGCCCATTTCACAAACACTCACCCACTACACTCTCATACTACTCGGCTCTAGAAACCACACCCGAAGAGAAATAAGATCGAAGGAAGGATCAAGGATCAAGCACTCAACTAGCCTCACATCACTTCAAATAGGTAAGATCTTTAGCCCTTCTAATCTTTTAGACACCATTCCATTCGATCTTAAGGTTCTACACCCAACCATAGGCCCTAATCACTATCGGCTCACACACACACACTCACTCACTAGGCACGAGCATGATCACTATGTAATGGTTCAATTCTATACTAAGCCTATTAGCCGAAATCATCTAACAACTAGAACAAATCGGCTTGATCTAAGCATTGTTATCTAAATAATGTCTTGAGGCAAAGTCATGGTGTAATAAAACATGTTATCCATCGGTTTTATAGACAAACTAGTGTTAATACACTTGTGGAACTAAAAGCTTTCTTTTTATATAAAAACAATCGAGTTTTGCTTAAAACAAACCTGAGTTGCTTTCAAAACATTCATTACTCTTTTACAAACAAGGATCGGCCTAATAAAAGTCCCTAGAGGATCGATCACAAGGCCCACGTTATAGAATAAGTTTGGCTATCATTCCTTGACATGTGTTAGAATAGGCCGAAACCTATGTTAACTCTACATTGACTTTCAAAAAGGTTACAAACCATGAAAAACTACTTATTTGCCCAAAAACTAACCACATATGCTAAAATAGTACCAAATCATGGTCCATGACGGGATATGGGATCCATTTTTAGTTCACAATGGATACTAGCTTTCCAAACAACGAAATTTTGGAACTATATGTTTGTTAGAACATTAACAAGTATCACATGACCTAAGACACACTAAACCAAACAATCCACAAGTATCGGGTGAACAATTTGTGTGATAAATAACCCCCGGATGACTTACCGTGTCCATAATGATAATATGGTATCATTTGTCTGGACAGTGATCATCTGCAAGCCACCAGACCACTTACATCATCATCAGGTGAGTTTTCATGGGGGAAATACATGCATCAATACTTGTATCATTTTCATGAGTGTGTACATTCTATCATGATTGCCATGTGGAACATGAGACATTTTGGTTCATGAGCTCACTAGTCCTCGTACATCGTTTACTGTAACCATTAGCTAAACATCCAGCCATGGAACACTATAATAGATCTATTGGGTTGACACCCCCACTCTTGGTTAGTCGCGCTAACCTGCCACATGCAAAAGAGTGTTAGTATTCTACAATACATACGTTGTATTTTAGTATACAATGCGCGAGGCAGAACAGTCAAGAGGTTTGGTTACAGGACTTATGGTTCGCACAGTGATCATTTGCCTAGCTAGCATATGATTGGTCATTACACGAATTACACGTTGGTTTTGCTCAACACAAACAAAACCCATGAACTCACCAACATTATTGTTGACAAAACTCGTTATGCATGTGTTTCAGGTAACTAGATGGAGGGCCACAGGGATTTGAGGGAGAGGTTCGAGCAAGCACTGTGTGGTACCACTATGATGGTTTTGCCTTGTTGTTCTATTTTTATTTAGTCATAAGAGTAATAGACACATATTCTCTTTTGTTAACGCCATGGTGACGTTTTTAAATAATTAATGACAATGCCCATCTTACACGGTGGTACTATTCTGAAATAAATTGTTGTGATTGCTTGAACCTTGTGCTTGAAAACATTTCGGTCGTAACCTATAAAATCTTTTAATGTCAAATTATCATTTACTTAAAATAAATCAATCATGCTTAGATTTGTTTACATTACTTAAAATAAATAAAATTTGTTTACATTACTTAAAATAAATAAAATTTGGGTTTCAGAATTCATTGTATGCTTAGATTTGAACATTTTGCTGAAACCCTTTTCAAGATGACCTTCTTGAGTTCTGTTGTCAGGACTAATTGCATAGGTCTTACAATATGTTAAACATCAATGTTATGTGATAACGATGTTTTTAATCATTGTTGTTTCTTTAACTTTGTGTACCTAGGCGTTTTAGTAATATCTCACTTATTTTTAGTTGATTTGATGTTATTTGGCTAATCTATAGCGTCATGAAACATTGCTTATGAGTTTCTTAAGCTCATGTTTGTTAAGGACATGTAACAAGTTTCAAAGTGGGTATGCTATGACTTTGAGTCAAAATGACTAAGTTCACCCTACCTCATATACGGGTGAAAGTGATTTTTTCGGTCAAAATTACTTAAAAAGTTTTAGTTGTTCAACCATCTTTTTTTTTATATATATGGTTATTTTTTTGCTTTTGGTTATACTTTATCTTGAAGAAAAACGATTTGTTATACATTCCAATACCATGCTAACAAGTACCCATGTGATTACCAGTTAAACTATTCTTATGATTTCTGTTGCTTTCTCCAGTAAGCAATAACTGTACAAACCACTTTCAGAATCCATTTATATTTCAGCTGAAACCTTTTAATGCTTACTTGCAATAACTATAGTATGTTGTTTTTCAGTTAACAGGTTGTGTTTTAGATCTGCCGTTAAGTAACTATCGATAGTTGATATGTTAAAATTTTTTACCGTTTTACACTTTGGTAATCAATTTCGTTGATAAGATAAAGTTCTCCTTGTCACCATCAAAATCTACAGATCGCCTGTCAACTAATGTGGCCGGAATTCCACTTGATGAAAGAAATTTGGTAATCTTCGATTCTTTGTTGATTTTAGTGTTGCATATTTTTATGTTTACTGAAATCTTTTATGCATCGAGATAATAAAGGCCTTGAGTCTATACCGCAAGAAAACCGGAAGTGAGAAATATATTTGGGTAAGACATGTCAAATTACATGAATTTTTAGCAGTTAGATCATATGTAGGTGTTGATATCTACAAGACTACAACTAGAGGCAAACACAGGTTCTGTTTGATGTGAATATGCCCAACTTAATTATATACTCCTTTAAACTTGGGAAAAGTAAACGATCCCTTTCTATTTCAATAAATGCATAAACATTACTTCGTGGATTTACACTTACAACAATTATAGGAATGCATCTCGTTGGGATGTAGTCTTCCAGACAACCAGTTTTGGTTGTAGCCCATACTTAAATTCATACGTGCTTATTTTCATATACATGCTTGTTTTGTTAATACTTGCTTACCTACCTGCATACATCATCATTATGTTATCAAGTTGTCGCATATCAACGTGTTCGTTTCACAAATATAATGACTAGCTCTTAGAGTTAGGACACATTTACGTCATATCCATCGTTTTATTTTGAGTTAATGTCATAGAAAGACATAACACCCCAATGTAAGGTAAATTGACGATTGCGGTCTGGAACGTAATCATGAATTTACAGGTATGTTACGGTGAGATGAAATTCTATTTGGGATTGTTGGTAGATGCTCAGTACAAATTCAAAATATCAAAGGTGTGGTGGGTTAGCTGCGGTACACCCTATATATAAACACTAATGGTGTATCAAAGATGTGACCGAGGGTCGGGCCAAGGACCAACTCTAGTCAACCGAATATTTACAATAGGCACTACCCTAAGTCTAAGTGTAATCAGTCATGTATCATATAAAGCACAACTAAAACACTCCCTATTACACAAAAAAACTTGCCACTTACCTAGACTCAACAAAGAAAACTATAACCTTTATATTCCCATCATTCCTGGTGTTCGCAACCATACCGAACGGTCTATTCCAAATAAATTTCGGGACGAAATTTCTTAAAGTAGGGGAGACTGTAGCGCCCCTCTTTTCTCTAATAATATAATACTAATATTTTATTCATAAAACCATTTTAATTCGTTAACAATAATACCTCGTTAACAAGAAATACATTCTTATTTATTAATAAATTAATTAAATTATTTAAATTCGCCAAATAACGCGTTGTAACTAATAACATAATAGTAAACCAACACTTATCCTTGAAAATTTCTAAACGCGACTAAAAATACATATAACAAATACATAGTTCAAATACTAGTTTTAATGTGATGAAAACAAATGTAATTCATGAAATACTTATCTCAGCATTTAAGCGAGTAAAATCCATAAACGAGACCCGAATCGGTAACCAGTTTGTTTAAGCAATAACTTTCCACCTAACCCACCTACAAAACCTTAACTATTTAAACACCTTATCCGCATCTCCTCCATTTTTTACAAACTCAAACCCTAGCCACCCCATTAAACCCTTCTTCCTGCCTCTCAAGAACCACCACCTACTCTTCCTCCCTCGATCTCACACTCTCTTTCACTCTAGAGCAGCGGCGGCAACCTCCTACGACCACCACCCGAGCCATTAGCCACACTGACAACACCACTTCCCTCCTCCTCACCCTCTCGTCCCTATTACAGCAGCAACGAATAGCAGCAACACGAAGACAAGAAACGAGCTCGACACTTTATCCATGACCCGACGACCACCTCTTGGTAGTCCGAGTTACAGCTTCCGACCAGGTACATCGGGGTGTGTTCTCTTGTCTTGTTCTGGTCCATACCCCTCCCTTCTCATCTCCTTGTCCAATTATCAACAACAGATGATTGTAGGTTCGTTATTGTTGCAGTGTTTAGCATTTGGTTGCTGGGTTTGGTTGGCCAGAACTGACCGACGATGGGTTTCATTTTGTTTAATTTGGGTTCGGATGGTTGTGACCGGTGGTATTCATGGAGGTGGTTTCTGCTGTGGTGGTTGAGTCGGGTGACTGAAAACGATGACGTTGGCCGAGCGCCGGCTGAGGTGGCCGGAAAACACTTGGAAATTATGTTAGGCTGGGATTTGAATCTTGTTTGCTTTCTTTCGGGTCAAATTCTGGTCGGTTTGGTTCTGGTCAACAACAGTCAAAAGTACAGATCTGGTCAAATCTGTTGACGCTCAGTTCGAGGCTAGTTCGTGTCGGTTTGCGAGTTGTTTGCAGAAAGATATAACTCGCACCCGTGTATTTGGTTTAGTTACCTTCCGTGTTATTGTTTATATATAAATATAAATATTTTAAATCTGTAACGAACTGAACCGACTTGTAACTAAAAGTTATCTATTAATCACGTGAACGAACAAAAAACGACTCATATACTTTTTATAGCGAGGAAAATAAAATATCAACCTATATATGAACACATATTTGTTTATATAATTAAGCACATTATTTAGCAAAACATATATATTTTTAAGACTAATTTAGTATGCTAATAATATACCGGATATTCAACTAGACGAAATCTATAATACTTATTCAAACCTTATTACTAGTTGTTTTATTGTTTTGTTTTTCGGACAACGAACATATACAAATTATCTTTATAATCAAGTGTTATAATATATGTATGTATGTTACATGTCAACATGTTTAGTCCATCGCTTTTTATAACTATAATATGATGACACTTGTCGCGTCTAAAGGCTTAGTCAAATTATGTGTCGTATATTTGTGCAGTTGAATTTTGGGAAAATATAGACAACTTGAGTTTTCTGGTTTCTTACAAAAACAGAGGAAACTCTGCCCAAATTTTTATAAAATATAATAAACATATCGGGCATTTAAATCTAAATTTGTACAATTAAATCAACGCAACCTCGAATACTACGTTAAAGCATATATTTTATATAACCATACACACGCACATGCTTAGAGAAAACAAAAACAAGTCCTATCGGTTTGTCAAGTTATAAATACTTTAAGATGCGTATTCGTTTAATACAAGTCTAGGTAGTTGGATAAACTATCTTTACAACCAAGAAATAAAGTTCATGTTGCATTAGAATTTAAGGTGTCATTTACTTGTAATAGGATACAAGAGTTCAGTTAATCCAAGATCATGCTTCATTTTGCTAGTACTTTCACAGTGAATTTCAGGTGAGTTCATACTTGTCCCCTTTCTTCTCTTTAACACTTTTGGGGCTCAACATGTATCTTATGCAAATACACTAAACACTTTCATACTCACATGCTCAATCTACTAAACATGCTTATATACTATGCCATGCTAGAATTCAAACTATCCATACAAATGCCGCTTAGCATACAATCCACCTTACATGTATAGTGCTATAGGAGTAGCACATCGCCCCTTAACTGGGTCATGCTAACCTTTACCGGCCTACCACTTTGGTGTTAGGTCAAGCAGTGCAAACAAGTGTTGATTATGCCTTTTGTATGATTTTGTATGTGCAAAACTATAGCAAGATGATTTGAGTAAAACATTTTATTACTATGTATGTATTCAAAAACTAGTATGCTCACCAATACTTTATGTGTTGACAGATATTTTATACATATTGCTAGAAAAAGCTTGATGAGATGATACAAGAAATATCACTTAGGATTCGGCTTTAGAAACAAACGAAACAATCTTTACTTTACCTCATGCTTATGTTGATGTACTTTCTCGCGAACAAATTGTATACTTGTTGTATCTAATAAACAAAACCTCCCTAGGTACACAACTACACATGGCATTCCCACATTCAAAGTTCAATCATCTCACCTCCATATTGTGCCACATGGCACAACCATGTAATTTATAAAATTTTATTTTTTTAAATAAAAAATCATTGATTAAATCACATTAATAAATTACCTATTTACTAATCACAAGTCAAACAATATTCAAAAATAATATTCAAGTTCATTCTCTCTCTAAGCCCTATAACTCCATCAACCTGCACCGCTCATCATTCTGTCGCCTTCATCTCCTCTCTCTCTAGTATCTGATCTGATCTGATTAGGTTTGAATATCATCAAGTCATCTATACATCTAATAAACAAAACCTCCCTAGGTACACATGGCATTCCCACATTCAAAGTTCAATCATCTCACCTCCATATTGTGCCACATGGCACAACCATGTAATTTATAAAATTTTATTTTTTTAAATAAAAAATCATTGATTAAATCACATTAAGAAATTTCCTATTTACTAATCACAAGTCAAACAATATTCAAAAACAATATTCAAGTTCATTCTCTCTCTAAACCCTAAAACTCCCTCATCCAGCACCACTCATCATTCTGTCGCCTTCATCTCCTCTCTTTCTCTCTAGCATCTGATCTCATCTGATTATGTTTGAATATCTTCAAGTCATAAAAAAACAATAAGTGTTCCTCTGATTCAAGATTGGATTATCTGTATGATTTTTACATTTATTTTAAGTTTTTTGATTTAACCATATTTTGAAACCCTAACTGTGATCCCAATTGTAATCGACCAATCCATGGCAAAATCATAGATCCAAATAGATTGTTTTTGTTGCAGGTATCCATCCGAATCTATTGTATCTGCTTGCTCTCTCTCTCTCTCCCTTTTCATTTTTTAAAGATGTACAATGATTGCGCCGCAAAGTGTTGTCAATATATCATTTTATCTTATTCTTATTCTTCTTTATCATCTGAATTTATTTTTTTTTGTTTAATTTCTTTCAATCATGATCCGGTTTATTCATTCCAATATCGTTTAGGGAAAAAAAATACCTACAATCAAACGACAGCCTTTGTGTTTATTCATTCAGGTAAGACAGTCATTTCATTTCTCTGTTTATGTATTTTTCCGTTTGATTGTTTTCTATTGTTGCATTTGTTATTCATACATAAGTTACGGTTTGTGCTTTGGGGTTTTCTTTAAAATTTTATATAATCGATAAGGGATGTTTATTTTTCATTATAGTTTCTTATTGTTTTCAAGCATTTTACCTTTTCGTATTGTTAAACAGGCATCAGTTTGTTTTGTTTGTTTGCATCGTGTATGTGGGTTTCTTATGTTAATTAAAGAAGTAGACTTTGAGATTTTGTTAACAAAATTGCTTATCGTTACATACTATATCAAATCATGTTCATTTGCTATAATTATGTTCTTAGCAGCCTTCTAAACATAAAATAAGAATACTCTGCCATTTCTAAAACTAAAATGTTACAATTTTTTTTAAGTTATAAATATCAGATTTCATATTTCATCCAAAAAAAATTGAAATTTAAAAATTTAGAATTTTTTAATCTTCAATTAAAAAAATTTAAATTTCGTAACCTACAAAATCTTTTAATGTCAAATTATCATTTACTTAAAATAAATCAATCATGCTTAGATTTGTTTACATTACTTAAAATAAATAAAATTTGTATACATTACTTAAAATAAATAAAATTTCGGTTTCAAAATTCATTGTATGCTTAGATTTGAACATTTTGTTGAAACCCTTTTCAAGATGACCTTCTTGAGTTCTGTCGTCAGGACTAATTGCATAGGTCTTACAATATGTTAAACATCAATGTTATGTGATAAAGATGTTTTTAATCATTGTTGTTTCTTTAACTTTGTGTACCTAGGTGTTTTAGTAATATCTCACTTATTTTTAGTTGATTTGATGTTATTTGGCTAATCCATAGCGTCATGAAACATTGCTTATGAGTTTCTTAAGCTCATGTTTGTTAAGGACATGTAACAAGTTTCAAAGTGGGTATGCTATGACTTTGAGTCAAAATGACTAAGTTCAACCTACCTCATATATGGGTGAAAGTGATTTTTCAGTCAAAATTACTTAAAAAGTTTTAGTTGTTCAACCATCATTTTTTTTTGAAATATATGGTTATTTTTTTGCTTTTGGTTATACTTTATCTTGAAGGAAAACGATTTGTTATACATTCCAATACCATGCTAACATGTACCCATTTGATTACTAGTTAAACTATTCTTGTGATTTCTGTTGCTTTCTCTAGTAAGCAATAACTGTACAAACCACTTGAAACTTTTTAATGCTTACTTGCAATAACTATAGTATGTTGTTTTTCACTTAACAGGTTGTGTTTTAGTTTTGCCGTTAAGTAACTATCGATAGTTGATATGTTAAATTTTTTTTACCGTTTTACACTTAGGTAATCAATTTCGTTGATAAGATAAAGTTCTCCTTGTCACCATCAACATTAGGGATGGCAAAAAAACCCGAGCCCGACGGGTATACCCGAAACCCGAAGCATTTGGGACGGGTATACCCGATACCCGACGGGTATGGGACGGGTTTGGTATTGGAAAAAAAAATATTCCGCGGGTATGGGGCGGGTATGGTATTAGGTGATACCCTACCCGATTACCCGAAACTAAATACCCGTCTACCCGAAATATATACCTGAATACTTTTAAGTTTTATATATATCTTTTCTTAACTATTTTTTAGTAATGTTTCATTCTAATAGATTCATTATTTGAAGAATAAACTTTTCGTCTAAAATATATATTCTAATAACATTATTATTTATATTTATATGCTATGAAATATATAAATGGTTTTCAAAATTTATACTATAATATATATTTACATATTAAATGTTTCAAAGATTATTAGGGTGATGATAATATATATGTTACTTATTACAATTTCATATACTCTAGATTTCTTAAAATATAAGACTGAAAGAATATATATATACATATATATATATATATACACATGCAAATACCAATGGGTATACCCGATACCCGCGGGTATGCTCTATACCCGATGGGTAATACCTGACAAAAACCCGACGGGTAATGGGACGGGTATGGTATGAGATTTTATAACCGGGTATGGGTATGGTATTAGCCAAACCCGACCCATACCCGACCCGCTGCCATCCCTAATCAACATCTACAGATCGCCTGTCAACTAATGTGGCCGGAATTCCACTTGATGAAAGAAATTTGGTAATCTTCGATTGTTTGTTGCTTTTAGTGTTGCATATTTTTATGTTTACTGAAATCTTTTGTGCATTGAGATAATAAAGGCCTTGAGTCTATACCGCAAGAAGACCGGAAGTGAGAAATATATTTGGGTAAGACATGTCAAATTACATGAATTTTTAGCAGTTAGATCATATGTAGGTGTTGATATCTACAAGACTACAACTAGAGGCAAACACAGGTTCTGTTTGATGTGAATATGCCCAACTTAATTATATACTCCTTCGTTTCTACAATAAAAATCTATATATTTTCAATATTCTTCAACACATTATACGCCTCCATCTCCTACAAAGCATAGTTACTCATTATTAACCCTTGCCAAAGGGATGACTATTTCATTTTCAATAAACTCAAACATGTTTTTCCATCCTGATTGTCCGTATACAATGTTTACGATGCGATCGGAACTACCTCTACATGTACGTTACATTTGCAAATTAACACTTTTTCTAAACATTCACTTTTGACACATTTATCTACCCAACAACTAGTAGAGATCTTTATGCCACTCGGTAGTTGGATACGTTTCTAGATACACCTTCTTCGATACAATTATACTTATAATATATTACTTGATATGTTTCGATACACATACATCCATTGATAAACTATGAAATCTGATACTTGAAATTCAATGCATATTCTGTGCTGCTTGCAAACTTGATCATACATGAAACTTGTTTATCCATGAAACCTAAGACTTGTTTACGCGTAGACTAGATTTTCTTATGATATTGAAATTTTATATTCTACAGTACCTATGGTATTCTATGAACTTAATCTTCCTGAATACTTATAAATTTATTATGGAAACATTTATCCGCAAATTTGAACTCAACTATCCTAAAGACTCAAACCTAACCATCGTAATGCTCATGTTGAATCTCCTTTAAACTTGGAAAAGTAAACGATCCCTTTCTATTTCAATAAATGCATAAACATTACTTCGTGGATTTACACTTACAACAATTATAGGAATGCATCTCGTTGGGATGTAGCCTTCCAGACAACCAGTTTTGGTTGAAGCCCATACTTAAATTCATACGTGCTTATTTTCATATACATGCTTGTTTTGTTAATACTTGCTTGCCGACCTGCATACATTATCATTATGTTATCAAGTTGTCGCATATCAACGTGTTCATTTCAAAAATTTAATGACTAGCTCTTAGAGTTAGGACACATTTACGTCATATCCATCGTTTTATTTCGAGTTAATGTCATAGAACATAACACCCCAATGTAAGGTAAATTGAAGATTGCGGTCTGGAACGTAATCATGAATTTACAGGTATGTTACGGTGAGATGAAATTCTATTTAAGATTGTTGGTAGATGCTCAGTGCAAATTCGAAATATCAAAGGTGTGGTGGGTTAGCTGCGGTACACCCTATATATAAAAACTAATGGTGTATCGAAGATGTGACCGAGGGTCGGACCAAGGACCAACTCTAGTCAACCGAATAATTACAATAGGCACTACCCTAAGTCTAAGTGTAATCAGTCATGTATCATATAAAGCATAACGAAAACACTCCCTATTACACAAAAAAACTTGCCACTTACCTAGACTCAACAAACAAAACTATAACCTTTATATTCCCATCATTCCTGGTGTTCGCAACCATACCGAACGGTCTATTCCAAATAAATTTCGGGACGAAATTTCTTAGAGTAGGGGAGACTGTAGCGCCCCTATTTTCTCTAATAATATAATATTAATATTTTATTCATAAAACGATTTTAATTCGTTAACAATAAAACCTCGTTAACAAGAAATACATTCTTATTTATTAATAATTTAATTAAATTATTTAAATTGCCAAATAACGCGTTGTAAGTAATAACGTAATAGTAAACCAACACTTATCCTTGTAAATTTCTAAACGCGACTAAAATTACATATAACAAATACATAGTTCAAATACTAGTTTTAATGTGATCAAAACAAATGTAATTCATGAAATAATTATCTCAGCATTTAAGCGAGTAAAATCCATAAACGAGACCCGAATCGGTAACCAGTTTGTTTAAGCAATAACTTTCCACCTAACCCACCTACAAAACCCTAACTATTTAAACACCTTATCCGCATCTCCTCCATTTTTTACAAACTCAAACCCTAGCCACCCCATTAAACCCTTCTTCCTGCCTCTCAAGAACCACCACCTACTCTTCCTCCCTCGATCTCACACTCTCTCTCACTCTAGAGCAGCGGCGGCAACCTCCTACGACCACCACCCGAGCCATTAGCCTCACTGACAACACCACTTCCCTCCTCCTCACCCTCTCGTCCCTATTACAGCAGCAACGAATAGCAGCAACACGAAGACAAGAAACGAGCTCGACACTTTATCCATGACCCAGCGACCACCTCTTGGTGGTCCGAGTTACAGGTTCCGACCAGGTACATCGGGGTGTGTTCTCTTGTCTTGTTCTGGTCCATACCCCTCCCTTCTCATCTCCTTGTCCAATTAGCAACAACAGATGATTGTAGGTTCGTTATTGTTGCAGTGTTTAGAATTTGGTTGCTGGGTTTGGTTGGCCAAAACTGACCGACGATGGGTTTCATTTTGTTTGATTTGGGTTCGGATGGTTGTGACCGGTGGTATTCATGGAGGTGGTTTCTGCTGTGGTGGTTGAGTCGGGTGAGTGGAAACGATGACGTTGGCCGAGCGCCGGCTGAGGTGGCCGGAAAACACTTGGAAATTATGTTAGGCTGGGATTTGAATCTTGTTTGCTTTCTTTCGGGTCAAATTCTGGTCGGTTTGGTTCTGGTCAACAACAGTCAAAGGTACAGATCTGGTCAAACCTGGTCAAATCTGTTGACGCTCAGTTCGAGGCTAGTTCGTGTCGGTTTGCGAGTTGTTTGCAGAAAGATATAACTCGCACCCGTGTATTTGGTTTAGTTACCTTCCGTGTTATTGTTATATATAAATATAAATATTTTAAATCTGTAACGAACTGAACCGACTTGTAACTAAAAGTTATCTTTTAATCACGTGAGCGAACAAAAAATGACTCATATACTTTTTACAGCGAGGAAAATAAAATATCAACCTATATATGAACACATATTTGTTTATATAATTAAGCACATTATTTAGCAAAACATATAAATATTTTTTAAGACTAACTTAGTATGCTAATAATATACCGGATATTCGACTAGACGGAATCTATAATACTTATTCAAACCTTATTACTAGTTGTTTTATTGTTTTGTTTTTCTGACAACGAACTTATACAAATTATTTTTATAATCAAGTGTTATAATATATGTATGTATGTTACACGTCAACATGTTTAGTCCATCGCTTTTTATAACTATAATAAGTTGACACTTGTCGCATCTAAAAGCTTAGTCAAATTATGTGTCGTATATTTGTGCAGTTGAATTTTGCGAAAATATAGACAACTTGAGTTGTCTGGTTTCTTACAAAAACAGAGGAAACTCTGCCCAAATTTTTATAAAATATAATAAACATATCGGGCATTTAAATCTATAAATTTGTACAATTAAATCAACGCAACCTCGAATACTACATTAAAGCATATATTTTATATAACCATACACGCGCTCATGCTTCGAGAAAACAAAAACAAGTCCTATCGGTTTGTCAAGTTATAAATACTTTAAGATGCGTATTCGTTTAATACAAGTCTAGGTAGTTGGATAAACTATGTTTACAACCAAGAAATAAAGTTCATGTTGCATTAGAATTTAAGGCGTCATTTACTTGTAATAGGATACAAGAGTTCAGTTAATCCAAGATCATGCTTCATTTTGCTAGTACTTTCACAGTGAATTTCAGGTGAGTTCATACTTGTCCCCTTTTTTCTATTTAACACTTTTGGGGCTCAACATGTGTCTTATGCAAATACACTAAACACTTTCATACTCACATGCTCAATCTACTAAACATGCTTATATACTATGCCATGCTAGAATTCAAACTATCCATACAAATGCCGCTTAGCATACAATCCACCTTACATGTATAGTGCTATAGGAGTAGCACATTGCCCCTTAATTGGGTCATGTTAAGCTTTACCGGCCTACCACTTTGGTGTTAGGTCAAGCAGTGCAAACAAGTGTTGATTATGCCTTTTGTATGATTTTGTATGTGCAAAACTATAGCATGATGATTTGAGTAAAACATTTTATTACTATGTATGTATTCAAAAACTGCTATGCTCACCAATACTTTATGTGTTGACAGATAATTTATACATATTGCTAGAAAAAGCTTGATGAGATGATACAAGAAATATCACTTAGGATTCGGCCTTAGAAACAAACGAAACAATCTTTACTTTACCTCATGCTTATGTTGATGTACTTTCTCGCGAACAAATTGTATACTTGTTGTATCTAATAAACAAAACCTCCCTAGGTACACATGGCATTCCCACATTCAAAGTTCAATCATCTCACCTCCATATAGTGCCACATGGCACAACCATGTAATTTATAAAATTTTATTTTTTTAAATAAAAAATCATTGATTAAATCACATTAATAAATTACCTATTTACTAATCACAAGTCAAACAATATTCAAAAACAATATTCAAGTTCATTCTCTCTCTAAGCCCTATAACTCCATCAACCTGCACCGCTCATCATTCTGTCGCCTTCACCTCCTCTCTCTCTCTCTAGCATCTGATCTGATTTGATTATGTTTGAATATCATCAAGACATCTATACATCTAATAAACAAAACCTCCCTAGGTACACATGGCATTCCCACATTCAAAGTTCAATCATCTCACCTCCATATTGTGCCACATGGCACAACCATGTAATTTATAAAATTTTATTTTTTTAAATAAAAAATCATTGATTAAATCACATTAAGAAATTTCATATTTACTAATCACAAGTCAAACAATATTCAAAAACAACATTCAAGTTCATTCTCTCTCTAAACCCTAAAACTCCCTCATCCAGCACCGCTCATCATTCCGTCGCTTTCATCTCCTCTCTCTCTAGCATCTGATCTCATCTGATTATGTTTGAATATCTTCAAGTCATAAAAAACAATAAGTGTTCCTCTGATTCAAGATTGGATTATCTTTATGATTTTTACATTTATTTTAAGTTTTTTGATTTAACCATATTATGAAACCCTAACTGTGATCCCAATTGTAATCGACCAATCCATGGCAAAATCATAGATCCAAATATATTGTTTTTTTTGCAGTTATCCATCCGAATCTATTGTATCTGCTTGCTCTCTCTCTCCCTTTTCATTTTTTAAAGATGTACAATGATTGCGCCGCAAAGTGTTGCAGGTATTGATGTCAATATATCATTTTATCTTATTCTTATTCTTCTTTATCATCTGAATTTGTTTTTTTTTTTTAATTTCTTTCAATCACGATCCGGTTTATTCATTCCAAAATCGTTTAGGGAAAAAAAATACCTACAATCAAACGACAGCCTTTGTGTTTATTCATTCCGGTAAGACAGTCATTTCATTTCTCTTTTTATGTATTTTCCGTTTGATTGTTTTCTATTGTTGCATTTGTTATTCATACATAAGTTACGGTTTGTGCTTTGGGGTTTTCTTTAAAATTTTATATAATCGATAATGGATGTTTATTTTTCATTATAGTTTCTTATGGCTTTCAAGCATTTTACCTTTTCGTATTGTTAAACAGGCATAAGTTTGTTTTGTTTGTTTGCATCGTGTATGTGGGTTTCTTATGTTAATCAAAGAAGTAGACTTTGAGATGTTGTTAACAAAAATGCTTATCGTTACATACTATATCAAATCATGTTCATTTGCTATAATTATGTTCTTAGCAGCCTTCTAAACATAAAATAAGAATACTATGCCATTTCTAAAACTAAAATGTTACAATTTTTTTAAGTTATAAATATCAGATTTCATATTTCATCCAAAAAAAATTGAAATTTAAAAATTTAGGATTTTTTAATCTTCAATTATAAAAATTTATATTTCGTAACCTACAAAATCTTTTAATGTCAAATTATCATTTACTTAAAATAAATCAATCATGCTTAGATTTGTTTACATTACTTAAAATAAATAAAATTTCGGTTTCAGAATTCATTGTATGCTTAGATTTGAACATTTTGCTGAAACCCTTTTCAAGATGACCTTCTTGAGTTCTGTCGTCAGGACTAATTGCATAGGTCTTACAATATGTTAAACATCAATGTTATGTGATAAAGATGTTTTTAATCATTGTTGTTTCATTAACTTTGTGTACCTAGGTGTTTTAGTAATATCTCACTTATTTTTAGTTGATTTGATGTTATTTGGCTAATCTATAGCGTCATGAAACATTGCTTATGAGTTTCTTAAGCTCATGTTTGTTAAGGACATGTAACAAGTTTCAAAGTGGGTATGCTATGACCTTGAGTCAAAATGACTAAGTTCAACCTACCTCATATATGGGTGAAAGTGATTTTTCAGTCAAAATTACTTAAAAAGTTTTAGTTGTTCAACCATCTTTTTTTTTGAAATATATGGTTATTTTTTTTGCTTTTGGTTATACTTTATCTTGAAGGAAAACGATTTGTTATACATTCCAATACCATGCTAACAAGTACCCATTTGATTACCAGTTAATCTGTTCTTGTGATTTTTGTTGCTTTCTCCATTAAGCAATTACTGTACAAACCACTTGAAACTTTTTAATGCCTACTTGCAATAACTATAGTATGTTGTTTTTCACTTAACAGGTTGTGTTTTAGATTTGCCGTTAAGTAACTATCGATAGTTGATATGTTTAAATTTTTTACCGTTTTACACTTAGGTAATCAATTTCGTTGATAAGATAAAGTTCTCCTTGTCACCATGAAAATCTACAGATCGCCTGTCAACTAATGTGGCCGGAATTCCACTTGATGAAAGAAATTTGGTAATCTTCGATTCTTTGTTGCTTTTAGTGTTGCATATTTTTATGTTTACTGAAATCTTTTGTGCATTGAGATAATAAAGGCCTTGAGTCTATACCGCAAGAAGACCGGAAGTGAGAAATATATTTGGGTAAGACATGTCAAATTACATGAATTTTTAGCAGTTAGATCATATGTAGGTGTTGATATCTACAAGACTACAACTAGAGGCAAGCACAGGTTCTGTTTGATGTGAATATGCCCAACTTAATTATATACTCCTTCGTTTCTACAATCAAAATCTATATATTTTCAATATTCTTCAACACATTATACGCCTCCATCTCCTACAAAGCATAGTTACTCCTTAATAACCCTTGCCAAAGGGATGACTATTTCATTTTCGATAAACTCAAACATGTTTTTCCATCCTGATTGTCCGTATACACTGTGTACGATGCGATCGGAACTACCTCTACATGTACGTTACATTTGCAACTTAACACTTTTGCTAAACATTCACTTTTGATACGTTTATCTACCCAACAACTAGTAGAGATCTTTATGCCACTCGGTAGTTGGATACGTTTCTAGATACACCTTCTTAGATACAATTATACTTATAATACATTACTTGATATGTTTCAATACACATACATCCTTTGATAAACTATGAAATCTGATACTTGAAATTCAATGCATATTCTGTGCTGCTTGCAAACTTGATCATACATGAAACTTGTTTATCCATGAAACCTAAGACTTGTTTACGCGTAGACTAGATTTTCTTATGATATTGAAATTTGATATTCTATAGTACCTATAGTATTCTATGAACTTAATCTTCCTGAATACTTATAAATTTATTATGGAAACATGTATCCGCAAATTTGAACTCAACTATCCTAAAGACTCAAACCTAACCATCGTAGTGCTCATGTTGAATGTCCTTTAAAGTTGGGAAAAGTAAACGATCTCCTTCTATTTCAATAAATGCATAAACATTACTTCGTGGATTTACACTTACAACAATTATAGGAATGCATTCGTTGGGATGTAGCCTTCCAGACAACCAGTTTTGGTTGTAGCCCATACTTAAATTCATACGTGCTTATTTTCATATACATGCTTGTTTTGTTAATACTTGCTTGCCTACCTGCATACATCATCATTATGTTATCAAGTTGTCGCATATCAACGTGTTCGTTTCACAAATATAATGACTAGCTCTTAGAGTTAGGACACATTTATGTCTTATCCATCGTTTTATTTCGAGTTAATGTCATAGAAAGACATAACACCCCAATGTAAGGTAAATTGACGATTGCGGTCTGGAACGTAATCATGAATTTACAGGTATGTTACGGTGAGATGAAATTCTATTTAGGATTGTTGGTAGATGCTCAGTACAAATTCGAAATATCAAAGGTGTGGTGGGTTAGCTGCGGTACACCCTATATATAAACACTAATGGTGTATCGAAGATGTGACCGAGGGTCGGACCAAGGACCAACTCTAGTCAACCGAATAATTACAATAGGCACTACCCTAAGTCTAAGTGTAATCAGTCATGTACCATATAAAGCACAACTAAAACACTCCCTATTACACAAAAAAACTTGCCACTTACCTAGACTCAACAAAGAAAACTATAACCTTTATATTCCCATCATTCCTGGTGTTCGCAACCATACCGAACGGTCTATTCCAAATAAATTTCGGGACGAAATTTCTTAAAGTAGGGGAGACTGTAGCGCCCCTCTTTTCTCAAATAATCTATTAATATTTTATTCATAAAACGATTTTAATTCGTTATCAATAATACCTCGTTAACAAGAAATACATTCTTATTTATTAATAAATTAATTAAATTATTTAAATTCGCCAAATAACGCGTTGTAAGTAATAACATAATAGTAAACCAACACTTATCCTTGTAAATTTCTAAACGCGACTAAAAATACATATAACAAATACATAGTTCAAATACTAGTTTTAATGTGATCAAAACAAATGTAATTCATGAAATAATTATCTCAGCATTTAAGCGAGTAAAATCCATAAACGAGACCCGAATCGGTAACCAGTTTGTTTAAGCAATAACTTTCCACCTAACCCACCTACAAAACCCTAACTATTTAAACACCTTATCCGCATCTCCTCCATTTTTTACAAACTCAAACCCTAGCCACCCCATTAAACCCTTCTTCCTGCCTCTCAAGAACCACCACCTACTCTTCCTCCCTCGATCTCACACTCTCTCTCACTCTAGAGCAGCGGCGGCAACCTCCTACGACCATCACCCAAGCCACTAGCCACACTGACAACACCACTTCCCTCCTCCTCACCCTCTCGTCCCTATTACAGCAGCAACGAATAGCAGCAACACGAAGACAAGAAACGAGCTCGACACTTTATCCATTACCCGGCGACCACCTCTTGGTGGTCCGAGTTACAGGTTCCGACCAGGTACATCGGGGTGTGTTCTCTTGTCTTGTTCTGGTCCATACCCCTCCCTTCTCATCTCCTTGTCCAATTATCAACAACAGATGATTGTAGGTTCGTTATTGTTGCAGTGTTTAGCATTTGGTTGCTGGGTTTGGTTGGCCAAAACTGACCGACGATGGGTGTCATTTTGTTTGATTTGGGTTCGGATGGTTGTGACCGGTGGTATTCATGGAGGTGGTTTCTTCTGTGGTGGTTGAGTCGGGTGAGTGGAAACGATGACGTTGGCCGAGCGCCGGCTGAGGTGGCCGGAAAACACTTGGAAATTATGTTAGGCTGGGATTTGAATCTTGTTTGCTTTCTTTTGGGTCAAATTCTGGTCGGTTTGGTTCTGGTCAACAACAGTCAAAAGTACAGATCTGGTCAAACCTGGTCAAATCTGTTGACTCTCAGTTCGAGGCTAGTTCGTGTCGGTTTGCGAGTTGTTTGCAGAAAGATATAACTCGCACCCGTGTATTTGGTTTAGTTACCTTCCGTGTTATTGTTATATATAAATATAAATATTTTAAATCTGTAACGAACTGAACCGACTTGTAACTAAAAGTTATCTTTTAATCACGTGAACGAACAAAAAATGACTCATATACTTTTTATAGCGAGGAAAATAAAATATCAACCTATATATGAACACATATTTGTTTATATAATTAAGCACATTATTAAGCAAAACATATATATTTTTAAGACTAATTTAGTATGCTAATAATATACCGGATATTCGACTAGACAGAATCTATAATACTTATTCAAACCTTATTACTAGTTGTTTTATTGTTTTGTTTTTCTGACAACGAACTTATACAAATTATTTTTATAATCAAGTCTTATAATATATGTATGTATGTTACATGTCAACATGTTTAGTTCATCGCTTTTTATAACTATAATAATTTGACACTTGTCGCGTTTAAAAGCTTAGTCAAATTATGTGTCGTATATTTGTGCAGTTGAATTTTGGTTAAATATAGACAACTTGAGTTGTCTGGTTTCTTACAAAAACAAAGGAAACTCTGCCCAAATTTTTATTAAATATAATAAACATATCAGACATTTAAATCTATAAATTTGTACAATTAAATCAACGCAACCTCGAATACTACATTAAAGCATATATTTTATATAACCATACACACGCTCATGCTTCGAGGAAAAAAAACAAGTCCTATCGGTTTGTCAAGTTATAAATACTTTAAGATGCGTATTCGTTTAATACAAGTCTAGGTAATTGGATAAACTATCTTTACAAACAAGAAATAAAGTTCATGTTGCATTAGAATTTAAGGCGTCATTTACTTGTAATAGGATACAAGAGTTCAGTTAATCCAAGATCATGCTTTATTTTGCTAGTACTTTCACAGTGAATTTCAGGTGAGTTCATACTTGTCCCCCTTTTTCTCTTTAACACTTTTGGGGCTCAACATGTATCTTATGCAAATACACTAAACACTTTCATACTCACATGCTCAATCTACTAAACATGCTTATATACTATGCCATGCTAGAATTTAAACTATCCATACAAATGCCGCTTAGCATACAATCCACCTTACATGTATAGTGCTATAGGAGTAGCACATCGCCCCTTAACAGGGTCATGTTAAGCTTTACCGGCCTACCACTTCGGTGTTAGGTCAAGTAGTGCAAACAAGTGTTGATTATGCCTTTTGTATGATTTTGTATGTGCAAAACTATAGCATGATGATTTGAGTAAAACATTTTATTACTATGTATGTATTCAAAAACTAGTATGCTCACCAATACTTTATGTGTTGAAAATATTTTATACATATTGCTAGAAAAAGCTTGAAGAGATGATACAAGAAATATCACTTAGGATTCGGCCTTAGAAACAAACGAAACAATCTTTACTTTACCTCATGCTTATGTTGATGTACTTTCTCGCGAACAAATTGTATACTTGTTGTATCTAATAAACAAAACCTCCCTCGGTACACATGGCATTCCCACATTCAAAGTTCAATCATCTCACCTCCATATGGTGCCACATGGCACAACCATGTAATTTATAAAATTTTATTTTTTTAAATAAAAAATCATTGACTAAATCACATTAAGAAATTTCCTATTTACTAATCACAAGTCAAACAATATTCAAAAACAATATTCTAGTTCATTTTCTCTCTAAACCCTAAAACTGCCTCATCCCGCACCGCTCATCATTCTGTCGCCTTCATCCTCTCTCTCTCTCTCTAGCATCTGATCTCATCTGATTATGTTTGAATATCTTCAAGTCATAACAAACAATAAGTGTTCCTCTGATTCAAGATTGGATTATCTTTATGATTTTTACATTTATTTTAAGTTTTTTGATTTAATCATACTCTGAAACCCTAACTGTGATCCTAATTGTTTCCACCAATCCATGGCAAAATCATAGATCCAAATATATTGTTTTTGTTGCAGGTATTCATCCGATTCTATTGTATCTGCTTGCTCTCTCTCTCTCTCTCTCCCTTTTCATTTTTAAAGATGTACAATGATTGCGCCACAAAGTGTTGCAGGTATTGATGTCAATATATCATTTTATCTTATTCTTATTCTTCTTTATCATCTGAATTTATTTTTTTTGTTTAAATTCTTTCAATCACGATCCGGTTTATTCATTCCAAAATCGTTTAGGGAAAAAAATACCTACAATCAAACCACAGCCTTTGTGTTTATTCATTCCAGTAAGACAGTCATTTTATTTCTCTGTTTATGTATTTTCCGTTTGATTGTTTTCTAGTGTTGCATTTGTTATTCATACATAAGTTACGGTTTGTGCTTTGGGGTTTTCTTTAAAATTTTATATAATCGATAACTGATGTTTATTTTTCATTATAGTTTCTTATGGCTTTCAAGCATTTTACGTTTTCATATTGTTAAACAGGCATCAGTTTGTTTTGTTTGTTTGCATCGTGTATGTGGGTTTCCTATGTTAATCAAAGAAGTTGACTTTGAGATTTTGTTAACAAAAATGCTTATCGTTACATACTATATCAAATCATGTTCATTTGCTATAATTATGTTCTCAGCAGCCTTCTAAACATAAAATAAGAATACTATGCCATTTCTAAAACTAAAATGTTACAATTTTTTTTTAAAGTTATAAATATCAGATTTCATATTTTATCCAAAAAAAATTGAAATTTAAAAATTTAGAACTTTTTAATCTTCTATTTAAAAATTTTAAATTTCGTAACCTACAAAATCTTTTAATGTCAAATTATCATTTACTTAAAATAAATCAATCATGCTTAGATTTGTTTACATTACTTAAAGTGAATAAAATTTGTTTACATTACTTAAAATAAATAAAATTTGGGTTTTAGAATTCATTGTATGCTTAGATTTGAACATTTTGCTGAAACCCTTTTCAAGATGACCTTCT
Organism: Ambrosia artemisiifolia; assembly: GCA_032199755.1. Taxonomy (NCBI): domain Eukaryota; kingdom Viridiplantae; phylum Streptophyta; class Magnoliopsida; order Asterales; family Asteraceae; genus Ambrosia; species Ambrosia artemisiifolia. Next base: position 34,498,247 of record CM063522.1, read on the forward strand.
TGAGTTATGTCGTCATGACTAATTGCATAGGTCTTACAAAATGTTAAACATCAATGTTATGTGATAAAGATGTTTTTAATCATTGTTGTTTCTTTAACTTTGTGTACCTAGGCGTTTTAGTAATATCTCACTTATTTTTAGTTGATTTGATGTTATTTGGCTAATCTATAGCGTCATGAAACATTGCTTATGAGTTTCTTAAGCTCATGTTTGTTAAGGACATGTAACAAGTTTCAAAGTGGGTATGCTATGACTTTGAGTCAAAATGACTAAGTTCACCCTACCTCATATATGGGTGAAAGTGATTTTTTAAGTCAAAATTACTTAAAAAGTTTTAGTTGTTCAACCATCTTTTTTTTCTTTGAAATATATGGTTAGTTTTTTGCTTTTGGTTATACTTTATCTTGAAGAAAAACGATTTGTTATACATTCCAATACCATGCTAACAAGTACCCATTTGATTACCAGTTAAACTATTCTTGTGATTTCTGTTGCTTTCTCTAGTAAGCAATAAGTGTACAAACCACTTTCAGAATCCATTTATATTTCAGCTAAAACTTTTTAATGCTTACTTGCAATAACTATAGTATGTTGTTTTTCACTTAACAGGTTGTGTTTTAGATCTGCCGTTAAGTAACTATCGATAGTTGATATGTTTAAATTTTTTACCGTTTTACACTTAGGTAATCAATTTCGTTGATAAGATAAAGTTCTCCTTGTCACCATCAAAATCTACAGATCGCCTGTCAACTAATGTGGCCGGAATTCCACTTGATGAAAGAAATTTGGTAATCTTCGATTCTCTGTTGCTTTTAGTGTTGCATATTTTTGTGTTTACTGAAATCTTTTGTGCATTGAGATAATAAAGGCCTTGAGTCTATACCGCAAGAAGACCGGAAGTGAGAAATATATTTGGGTAAGACATGTCAAATTACATGAATTTTTAGCAGGTAGATCATATGTAGGTGTTGATATCTACAAGACTACAGCTAGAGGCAAACACAGGTTCTGTTTGATGTGAATATGCCCAACTTCCCATGTCTATAACAAGAGAGTTGCGTCTCTTCATGCCCACAAGTTTTGTAGATACACGAAAGTGCGACTAGTGCTATTGAATTGCCAACCATATTATGTTTTGTTGTTTCTAGAAGGTCGAAGGTGAAGCTTCATTGGTCGAAGGTGATTTTGTTTGGTCGAGGGAGATACTGAGAGGTTGAAGGTAGACTGTTATTGTTGATTATGCTGATTCGCCCGGAATGTTTGGTCGAACGTGCACATTCGCCCAATCAAATGGTCGAATGTGCAGGTCTATATAAGGCTGAATCAGTTTTAGAGTTAAGTAGTTGATCATTTTGTTTCCCTCTCAGTGTGTGTCTCTCCCTAGGGTTTTTGTCAAGTCTGTATTTGAGTTATAACATTGTAAACAAGCTTTTCAAGAGATTAATGATTATGTTAATGAATGAAATGGACGTGTTAATGATGATTTGTGTGTTTTGCTAGTTTTATTATCATTTCGTGATCAATTCTGAATTGAACTTGTTTGATCATATTCTTCATTGTTTTAATCGATCCGTTGCACATACAATACAAAGTGGTATCAGAGCCAGGTTTCGTTCTACCAAAAGAGTGGGTCATGCTAAAAGCACCGAGGGTGAACAATCTGTACATTCTCGACATGTCAAAAGCTATGACTACACAAGGCCAAGTCACGTGTTTCCTCTCCAAGGCTACTGTAAAAGAATCAATCATGTGGCATAGGAGGATGGGACACATTCACCTTAGAAAAATGAATCATCCGGTGAAAAATGAGCTTGTCGAAGGCGTAAATGTTAAACATTTTCATTTGAACGACAAGTGGGTGAATTGTAAGAAAGGATAGCAGCACAAGCAATCCCATAAGACAAAGAAAGTCAATTCAGTTGAAATTTCACTTGAGCGTTTGCATATGGATCTGTTTGGACCAGTCAAGCGTAAAAGTCATGCAGGTGAATTTTACTGTCTGATGGTTACCGATGACTATTCCAGATTTTCATGGGTTATGTGTTTACATCATAAGAGCGACACGTTTAATAATCTGAAAGTACTGTTCACTCGATTGGAAAATTTATATGGTCTGAAGATCAAGAGAATTAGGAGTGGCAATGGGACGGAGTTCAAAAATGCACAGATGGACGCTCTTTGTGAAGACAAAGGAATTCATCATGAATATTCTGCTCCGTATACCCCTCAACAGAACGGTGTCGCAGAACGCAAAAACAGGACACTAATTGAAGCGGCTAGAACAATGCTTGTGGATTCCAATCTTCCAGTAATGTTCTGGAATGAAGCAATTTACGCAGCTTGTTATACTCTCAATCGTGTTTTAACAGTGAAGAAGTTTGGGAAGACTTCTTATGAACTGTTGCACTGACGAAAGCTGAATTTAGAGTATCTAGAACCGTTTGGAGCACCTTGTACTATGCTTAATCCATCTGAGAAGTTCGCACCAAAAGCTGAAGAAGGATTCTTTGTTGGATATGCAACCCCGCTTAAACGGGTATTCAACAAACGAACTCGTCAGGTTGAGGAGTGGGCTAATGTTGAAGTTCAACGGTATACTCAGAATTTACAGGGTAGCGGTCCAGACTGGATGTTTGATTACAAGGATTTCTTTGAATCATTCAATCTAGATAGCTTGGTTGAAGAGGCTGTATTACGATTATATTACGAGTGTGAAAACGCAGTGACATCATCATTGGTGCGTCCGATCACTGTAAATCCCCAAACAGCTTCTAATGATACCAATGCTCCTGTAGCTGAAGAAGAGATATTTCAGAAAGCTTCCACAACTCTTGATTCATCAGAATCTGAAGATGATGATGAGGATACAAGTGAAGCTGTTCCAGAGATTGCTACAGAGACACCTCCAGTGAACCCAAATCCAGATGTTGCTTCATCGTCTAACACGGGTAATGATCTCGATGAAGTGGAGAACTTAACTACTCAGACGGGAGTGCAAGTACCTGATTATCCGGAATCTCGGATACATCGTATTCACCCGCTTGAACAGGTTATCGGTGATCCTGGTAGCAATGTGATGACTAGAGGTCAATTGAGGAATGCTAACTCACCAGAAAACCTTGGTGCTCTTGCTTTATATGCCAAAATTAAAAAATCAGGTGTTCAAAATGACTGGTCGTTTGCTTTATATGATTCGCAGGTAGAGCCGCGGACATACAAGGATGCTCTTTTGGATGACGCTTGGGTAGAGGCTATGCAAGAGGAGTTATTACAATTTCAAAAACTTGGTGTGTGGACACTGACGGATTTACCTCCAGGACGGAAAAAGATAGGAACAAAATGGGTGTTTAAATGTAAGAAGGATGACAGAGGAGTGATTGTTAGAAACAAGCTCGCTTGGTCGTACAAGGCTTTCATCAAGTGGAAGGAATCGATTATAACGAGATTTATGCACCGGTTGCACGTTTAGAGGCTATTCGCATGTTTCTAGCGTTTGCATCTTACAAGAAACTCAAGGTGTATCAAATGGACGTTAAAAGCGCGTTCCTTTATGGTGTGGTCAAGGAAGAGGTCTACGTCGGTCAACCTCCAGGTTTTGAGGATCCTATCCACCAAGGTTTACATTCACAATAAAGCACTTTACGGGTTGCACCAGGCTCCACACCAATGGTATGAGGAGCTAAGCACGTACCTGCTATCCAAAGGATTCAAACGCGGCTTGGTCGATTGCACACTGTTTACGAAGAAAACAGGGGATGATTTGCTTCTCGTCCAGATTTATGTAGATGATATTATTTTTGGTTCTACTAACGAACTTCTTTGTAGAGAATTTGAAAATATAATGCAGGAAAAGTTCGAGATGAGTGCGATGGGAGAAATGCAGTTTTTCCTCGGCTTGCAGGTGGATCAAAGACTAACGGGGATCTTTATTCATCAAACCAAATATGTTTCTGAAGTCTTGAGCCGGTTCTAGATGGAAGATTCGATACCGATGGACACACCAATACAACCTAATCACGGGATTGGTGTTGACGCTAAGGGGGAGCTGACAGACCCATTTACATACAGAGCAATCATCGGATCTCTGATGTATCTCACTACATCAAGGCCAGACATAATATTTGCTACATGTCTCTGTGCACGTTTCCAATCGAAGCCGAAACAAAGTCATCTGACAGCGGTCAAGCGGATCCTAAGATATCTGAAGGGTTGTTCGTCGAGAAGACTATGGTACCCTAATGATGATAATTTTGACCTAATTGCTTTTAGTGATGCAGATTGGGGAGGCTGTGACAAGGACAGCAAATCCACAACAGCTGGATGCCAGTTTATGGGGAGCAGGCTCGTGACCTGGCAATGCAAGAAACAAACCGCAGTTGCCTTATCCACATGTGAAGCAGAATACGTTTCAGCATCAACCTGCTACACACAAGTTCTCTGGATACAATAACAGATTGTGGACTACGGTTTGCAGTTTCTTAAAACCCCTATTTACTGTGATAATGAGGCTGCAATTGCATTAACAAAAGATTTAGTCAATCACTTGGAAGCTAAACATATCCGGATTAAATATCATTTTATCCGTGATTGTTATGCAAAATAGTTGATTGACATGGTCAAAATCCACACTGACTATCAACGTGCAGATCTTTTTACCAAAGCTTTTGATAAATCAAGATTTGAATATCTTTTAAAAGCCAATGGTATAAAAGAAAAACAAGACTGATCACTACCTCGGTTTATCGTTTTCTAGTTTAGTTTTTATTGCTTTTCAGAAAAATGCAAAAACCCAAAAAGATGTTTTACTTTTTCAGTAGAGTTTATTTTCAGAAAATCCAAAAACATTGGAAAATTCAAAAACTCATAAAAATTAGAAAATTCAAAATGATTTCCAGGAGAAAAAGGGGAAATGATAGTAAATCAGTGGGGATCTGACTCATGCTAAAGAGTTGTTATGCAATATGAGGCGTGTGTTGATTTCGTGTGATGTGCTGATAGACTTCGTAGACTTATTACAGCGTGCGTTAGTGATACAAACATAACGAACTACTCGTTTGTGGCTGAACACCTCATGGGCATATGGTCTTAGTACCGTAATTTCGTTTGATAGAGTTGCCAAAATCTGAGGTTTCGGGTCGTTATGTTATTGTTATCCGGGATATTCTGATTGAACTTTTGTCGTATTAATTTACGGACCTAGATTCAATCAGAATATTTGCTAAAAGAGCTTTAATGCCAAAACCTAACAGTTACCGAATTGAGGAACTCATGTTAATTATTGATCAAAGATCATTAATAGCATCGTATCAATTCATTGATGAAAATCTGTGATTGATATCAGCCTCAACCTGATATATATGCACATGTTACTTTGCTGCATTCGTTTGCTGACCTGTACACCTCTGTGCTATATATCTTGTAACTAAACGGATAACTTTGGCATAATCACGCGTTACGAGGAAGCTTTGTGCAATTTCTTGATACGGGAGTATGTCGTGTGTGTGGGAACCATAACGTGTTAGTATAATACACCTAATATCGTATCATTTTAACGCACTGCATAACAGTCTGCATGTTAGTTTATGTGGACAACAATATCAGCAGTTGCCAGATCACACATTGTTTCTAATAATAATATATAACACAGATCAATGATGTGACCAGATTTCTCAGAAACGGATATGATCCCTTTACCAGATATCACAAAACATTTACTATTTTATCTTTACATTTCTGCATTCTACATTTCTCGTCAAAAATACAAAACTTTAAAAAGATTTTCGGTGTGTTTTAACAAAAACTTTAGAAAATCCAAAAGATTTTATATTTCTATCTTCTTTTTGATAACCGATGGTAGTTGATGGTGATTTTCTGAAGCTTGATGGACCATTTGAGTTTTGTCATCCTTAAATGAGAAATAACGAATGTTGGATGCTTAAAAGTTGAGAAAAATGTTGAACGGGACTCGTTTTTGAGATTTGGTAAAACGTTAAAAAATTCCAAATTTCATTCGCCCATTAGTTTGGTCGAATGTGGAATTTTTGCTACTCATTCGTACCTTTCAAACGGTCGAATGTGAGTGTTCTAATGTTATTTACATTCGAACCATTTGTCTACATTCGAACCTTTCAGTAGGGTCGAAGGTGGATGAATTTTCACATTCGCCCCACACAATTGGTCGAATGTGGAGCCTATATATAACCCATTTGCGCATTCGACTCTCATTCCAAAATTTTTCAAATTTCTAAGATTAAGGGACCTTGTTGCTCGTGTTTTTAAAATCTTATCATTGTGTTCTTTGCTTATTACTAATCATTTTAAGTCATCATTTGCAGGTATTCGATCATTATTCAAGACAGAATTGTTGTTTTTGTGTTCGAAATCTAACTTGGATCATGACTTGAATTCTGGACTGTTTTTTTTGTTAATAGCTGATACGGATTCAACATTTAAGTGTTTTAGGGGGAGAAGATAACAAAAACAAGGGTTTAAACACAATTGTTTGTTGGATTTATTGTTTAAAACCACCGAACCCTAGATTTTAATGGAAAACACTTAAAAATTGAATGATTATTACAATTGATAGATGGAAAAGGTTAATCGGAGATGTTAGGTGCTATACAAATCAAAATGGCATGTTAAAACACTCTAAATCGAAATCTGAAAATTTGAGAAGATGAACAGACTCATTCGACCATTTCTTAAGGGTCGAATGTGGTTTTTTTTTGGTCGAATGTAAATTTTTAAATTTGATTTTTCACATTCGATCCATATTCCACATTCGAATATCTTATTCTCACATTCGAACCTTCTGTTTGGTCGAATGTGGAAATCCAAAATTCAAAAATTCATATTTTGGTTATTTTTGTTTATTTTTAACGTGTTTTCTTGATTTGTTTTGCAGTTGAATCATGTCCGAGCCACAGAGTTCCAATATTCCTGATGATTTGACAGAAAAGGCAGCAGGAAAGAAACCAGAGATTGAGTTACCATTTGAAGAGGCACATAACTGTTGTGCTTATCTTGGAGAACTGAAGAAACATACTGAATTCACTGGCATCATTGAGTTTCTGAAGAGATGTCGTGTTGTTTATGCTATTGCTACTCCTGCTATTATATACCGAGATCATCAGAAAGATTTCTGGACAAATGCGAAGTTGGATTTCAGAAACAATGCAACAACAATTGCATCTAAGATTCAGGGGGAGGATGTGAATGTTTCTGAAGATGATATCAGACATGCTTTGAAGTTAAAAGACAAGTCGACTGATCCAAGAGTTTTGTCATTTGTTGAACAAAGAAAGTGTTTCCTGAGAATGAAATACAATGGACCGCTTACTGATGGTTCATTACACAAAGGAAAATTGTGCCCGCAGTTCAAGTATCTTGCTCACGTTTTGCTACATGTCTTTGGATCGGTGAGTGGAGGATATGACGTAATGAGAAAGAGTATTAGCTCTTTGATGGTTGCCTTAATCTTGAACAAACCCTTTAACGTATCTGGAATGATATTTGAACACATGTTAGAAATGATGAAAGGTTTGAAGAACAAGAAGTTTTTACTTTATCCGAGATTCCTGCAAATGATCTTTGATGAGAAATACAAGAATTTGAAAAGAGATCCTATTCAGATTGTTTTTCAGGGTCATATGAATCTAAACACATTAGCAAGAATGAAGGGTTATAAAGGTTTGTCAAAGGATGAACAACCACCTTTTAAGAATCTGTTTGGTCATCTGATCAATCGAGATTATAAAGATCCGGGTGTTGATAAAGCACGAAATGACAACAGTGAATCTGATAATGACAATCCGTTATTTCCTGTTGATCCTGAATCTAAAAGGAAAAGACAAGTGGTAAATGTTGGTGCAAAGAGTGGTAAAGGTAAAGGAAAAGAGAAAGAAGATGATGCAGAACTACCAAAGAAAGTTTCTAGAAGGAAAAAGACTGTTGCGAAGAAAGGAGTACACTTGGTGGATGAAGATTTAGTTGATTCAGAAGAAACTCAGATTGAGGAGAGATGGGAGAAGAGCACTACGCCCGAGGCCACTGTGGCTGGTGAATTTGAAAGTCTGAACAAAACATTAGAGGAACAGAGGATGAAAGGATCAATTGATTTAGATGATATTGATGAAGGTTTAAGTCTGGGAGCTGAAGATTTTGAAGGATCACCTAAGACTGGAGAGAAACAGAAAAAGCCAATTTACAAGAAGAAAGCAGAGGCTCATGTGATTCTAAAGCCTAAGCAGAAAAGAGCTAGAGATATTGAGAAGCTGATTGCAGGAAAGAAAGTGCCTGAAGCTTCTAGTTCTAAATCTCCTATGACATCCCCAGCAGCTAAGAAACAGACATTTGCTGCTGAGCAAACTGAACTTCCAACAGATGATTTTAATGCTGCGTTGGATAGAGTTTTGAAGAAGTTTAAGAAACAAAAGACTCCCGTTGCTGAAGCTTCAACACCACAGGTTACTGTTGATAGTGATGTGATAATGAATCAGCAACAAGTAGAGATTGAACAGTTGAAAAATAATGATAAAACGATGTTAGAAGTGGTTGTATCTTCACAGGAAAGTCAAGAGGAATTAGAAGCAAAGATTAAACAACTTCAGGATGAAAATCAGAAGTTGTTATTGCATGAACAGAGAAACACTCGAAGGTTTATCACTATGAGACTAGTTCAAAAGCTCCTTGTGGCAATACTGATGATGACAGTATCTTCTGGAATGAGAAAATTCGAGCTTTATCTGAAGAAGATAAGAGATTGTATCGGCAGATGTTGACAATAGAGCTTATACGATTGAAATGACCGGTAGATTTCCAGAGATATTTGAGTCAGATGATATGCTTTTTGAGCTTGAATATAATGATCCTGATTTAGAAGATGGAGAAGTTTCTGCAGCCGTGTCTAAAGAGATATTGGAAGGACTGGCTAAATAGGTTGGTAAATCTCTTGAAGAGTTGATGAGTGAGAATCAAATACCAAATATACCTGAGAAAGAAGCAGGTAATCACTCTGATGATAGAGATGTTCCAGTGTTTGAAGCAGTGGAGATTGAGAATATTACTAGTGAGGAATATCCAGAATACTTTAAGAATAATAAAGATTCCGGATTTCCTGAATTTTCTGAAGAAGTATTGATTCAGGCTGAGAAAATTGCTCGTGAAAAGAGTAAGGAATTTGTTGAAGAAGTGTTTAAAGATTCAGACTGTCAAAAGCCCATTAATGAACAATCTGATGACTTGAACGAATTGCTGAGAAAACTGAAGGAAAAAGAAGCTAACCGTCCTAAAGTTGAAGTACAGGGTAAGTTCTACAAATTTCACAATGAATTGTTTAAAGGAAGAGCTCTCGGATGGAAGTATGTGAGAAAGCTCAGGTGTGTTGCAGTGAAGTGGGAGAAAGGAATTCTGTATTTCAGCAGATTCCATGACATTAAAACACTACCTTATTGGGCAGTTCGCGATATCTGCAGACATGAATTGTCAGGTGCTTCGGTAAACAAATGTGCTGTTGGTTACTTTGCAGATCGTATGGCTAGAGAAAGCAGAACGAAATGGAATTTATTTACCCCACCCAATATCCAAAGAGGATAGTGCATAAGAAAGATGAGATAACGGGGTTGTGTAAGGTGACTTTGAAATATAAACCACCAAAAGTGTTGAAGCATATTCCTTTGATGCCGATTCCACAACACTTTTCAAAAGATTTCATGTGGTGGTATTATGACTGGAAGACAGCAGAGGCTATTATTGTTCTGAAAGATGGTATGACAGATTACAAGAAGATTTATATCTTTGAGCCGATGTGGTTGATTAATTGCTCGCACGAGGATATCATCATGCTTTATTATAATCCGATTTGCTATGAAGAGAATGACAAAGAACAGGCAGCTAAATACCAACGTGTGGTATTTCTATGTTTTGCGTGGGATGTCAATGCGGGATGTGATTATGATAAGAAACTGCGGAAGTTTGTTAAGATTCAGAATATTGAGAAGAAGAAACAAAAACAAACTCGTGAACCAGAGATGACGAAAGAACAAAAGAAGCGTTTGCATATCAAGCTGATGAACAAAAGTTTGGATGAAGAACGAAGACTGAAGCAATTCAAGCAATAGTCGAGGGGGAGTTTGTAGATACACGAAAGTGCGACTAGTGCTATTGAATTGCCAACCATATTATGTTTTGTTGTTTCTAGAAGGTCGAAGGTGAAGCTTAATTGGTCGAAGGTGATTTTGTTTGGTCGAAGGAGATGCTGAGAGGTCGAAGGTAGATTGTTATTGTTGATTATGCTAATTCGCCCAGAATGTTTGGTCGAATGTGCACATTCGCCCAATCAAATGGTCGAATGTGCAGGTCTATATAAGGCTGAATCAGTTTTAGAGTTAAGTAGTTGATCATTTTGTTTCCCTCTCAGTGTGTGTCTCTCCCTAGGGTTTTTGTCAAGTCTGTATTTAAGTTATAACATTGTAAACAAGCTTTTCAAGAGATTAATGATTATGTTAATGAATGAAATGGATGTGTTAATGATGATTTGTGTGTTTTGCTAGTTTTATTATCATTTCGTGATCAATTCAGAGATTCCGCATCTGAATTGAACTTGTTTGATCATATTCTTCATTGTTTTAATCGATCCGTTGCACATACAAGTTTTTGTTTTCCCTAAGATCGGCCTTCCATCTATGTTGTCTACTACATTATGAATAAAATAATACGTAATAACACAAAATTTTAAAAGTTTTAATCAATTGTGAACACCATTTTTGTTCCTTATGGCATGAACCTAGGAGTCTTACTAAAGCGGGTCAAAACCGGTGAGTTGGGTGACTGGTCAAAACTGGTGATCTTTTGTTACGGGTGGAATGGAGTCTGGTAAAAAACACTTTGATCCATGATTAATTTACTTTTTTTTTGTAAATAATTAGTTGTGCCAATATTAATGCAAGAAATATATAGTCTTCATAAATATTGTAACTTTCTAATTTAATGATTTAGGAGGTTTTATATGTCAAAAATACACCTTTGTAGTTTTGACCCGTTTAACTATATGCTATTGGTTTACCAGTTTGACCTGTTAAAGATAAGATAATTGGCCCATTCTTAAGTAAATGGGTCAAGATTGCCACCTCTAGCATTCACTTAATATGTTTTGTGGCAGATTCATGTTGATAAAAGAGTTCCAACCGAGGCTTTGGCTAGGTGGTCGAAGTGGTAATGCTGCAACCGCTCTTTGGGCAGCAAATCAGTTCAGTGATGGTCTAGCCACTGAAAAAGAACTTCCAGAATGGTCCGGTGAGATTGGTTCAGATGTTCCCTTCTTCTTCTCCAATGGAGCCACCTATTGCACTCGTAGAGGTGAGGTACGTATTATCAAATGATCAAGTTGCTATTTTCTTATAAGATATAATAATTTCAAGTATATGTATTCGTTTAAAGAAAGAATACTTAGACCTAAAAAACTTTGTGTATCTATTCATTTGCTAGAACTTAGTATAATCTAAACATGTTTTAATTGTCTTATGCAGGTCTGATCACATATACTTAGTTGCTAGCAGGTATTATTATTAGAAGGATGTGAACTCATACGTGATCTATGATGTATATGTTTATGTTTAATTATTTAAAGATATTTATTAAAGCGGTGACAACACTTAAAAGTTTCAAATCATTTGTGTGTGATTGTGAAGAAGATAAAGACATGTAGGCATGGCAAATGAAGAACTTGACAAGCCTTAAAAGAACAAAATCTACATAATCTGTTGTTAAGGTCTATGCTGCCCAGGATAATGCAATTGAGCAGGTGAACAGAATTATTGATGATTAGAGTGTTTTTTTTAGCATAACGCCATATCTTGGTTATGAAATTTATATGTTTGATTTGCAACATGTACTACATGGAAGAGGTTTCATTGTTTTGATGGACATATTTATAATATGATAGTTTATATTTTTCATACAAATATTAAGAAATGCTTCCTTGAATCTAGCCTTTGATACTTAAATCACACAAGGAATGTGTGATTTGAGGTGGGAAGTCCATATTCGAATATGAAAGGATTAAAGGTCTTGATTTTTATTTTATTTTTGCAAAGGATGGATTTTGTATTTGATTATGCAACAAAGACAGACCTGCATGGTATTTTTTTTTTTTTGCAGGAAGCGAGTGTTGCAATATTCGGGGGACATATATATGGAAAAGTCGTTTATTAAATTTCAAATTTGAAGACATGAATACACAATTAGGAAGCCGCATGTTCAAAAAGACATGAAATACACAATTAACATATATGTGCGGCAGAAATTTCCTTTGACTCTCCTTTTCACATGTGTATTCCTTTTAAATTTTAATAAAATATTTGTACTATATTTTTTTATAGGTTTTACCCCAAATAATTGTTATTTGTGGAACCGCGTGTCCACGCGGGCAATATTCTAGTTCATTTAATATAGCTTCAAAACATGCCCATCAACAACTATATATTTATTAACCTTGTTTCAAAATTATTCTAACAATGGACGGAACTCAATGGCAGATATAATAAGGCCAAACATAGTTCCTTCGAAACTAATAAGTTTTAAATCCATGGGAATAAACTCCTCAGAATGCCTATTAGATATAGTTTCCCACACTATAACTTCCATCCACCCATCTTTTCTCTTTTCTGGAATCCATTTAATTTTGTTTAAGTTCACTGTGCTTGGGGTCGTGAAAGAAATAATTTTTGTTCTTTGCTTTTTATAGGATAGTAGATCCCTTGCCTTAACCGGACACTTGAGCCCGCAACATTTCTCCGAAAGTTTGAACACCAAGAAACAAGCATAAGGCGTATCTGTAGAGAGCATTTGCGCTTCAATGTCACATTTGATGAGAAATTCATGGTAAAATAAAATCTCAACCACATCTTCAAATCTGCATATATATAATAATTCTTGTAAATAGACCATTTCATGTTATATTCTAAGTAATGTACGTCAATTTTTTGACTAAAGATGTTAACATGATCTGATTGTGCAACCAAATGCATCTATAGCACTTGAGATGAAGAGTAATTAGATGGTTCAGAAAACAAACCTTGATTGTGTTTGAGGTTTTATTTTGTTGAACTTCACATTTGAAATTCCGCATATAACTGCTTTTGCCGGTAGCATATGGCATCTCTTCCCATTCACTTTACTTAATGAAAATATCTGTTCATCATAAGAGTTACAAGTTTTCCATTTGCATATCAAAACATTGTAACGGATTGCCAAGTTTTGGCTGATAAATAAGAAAGAAATCAAACCTTTTCACCCTTGTCAATAAGGATGCCACTGAAAAGCAGGCCACAGAGCTCCTCTTTAGGGGCATTTTGGATACTGTTATCAGACCTCTTGATTATTTCCTGACAATCAATGATCGTTTTTTCAGCCCAGTCTGATTTCATGAGTCTTTGTATGTTCTCTTCATCAACCAGTTCATTGTTCTCTTTATATTCTTCTAGCTGCAGATAATAAAAGCGACTGTGTCAATATAGCATATATTCAGACACATTTTCCATACATGTATAAAATACGGAAACAGATTATATTAATAACAATGATGCATGTGTTCTTCAACTTACAGTAGTACTAATGGCATTAAACTCTACACCTTCAACGAAAACACCCCAGTTGCCACAATAATAACGGGAAAAGCTCTCGAGTTGAATATCAAAATTAGTGGTTTCATTGTTATGCAAAAATTGGAACAACTCAACCATCAACCACTCGCCTCCATCTTTCCACTTTGCAAAATACGCATTTAAGGTTTCACCTGCCATCTTGTATTTTAAATTCACGTATAATGGTTGACTAGAAACTTTTCTTCGATTGCAAAATTTGAACACCAGATAAGCTCCATACGTTATCTCTGGAGTTAAAAACTGAGGTTTTATTTGGATTTGGATATTGAGATTTTTGATATCTGATATCTTTGCTACCTTTGAGAATCTACACATATATGATATATGTTACAACACTGGAACCTATATACTACTCAACATATTGAAGTAATTCTAAAATACTATTCAGCTTTTCCTGCTGACAATGTGAAAAGAAATAAGCAGTTAGTTGTACCGCTACTATAATAATTTGACCATGAGTGAGAGAGAGGACCTTGATTTTCTTATGGATCTCCACTTCACATTTTTAAAAGAAAACAATCTTGCTGATATCATTTCATTTTTCACTCCATTCATGCTGATGGAAAACCACTGCAAGAAAAGGCAATCAAATGACATAAGATAAACATATTAATAAAATATATATCCAAACTCCAAAGAGTGAATAAAGCATAAAATCTTGAGTTCGTGTAACACATTTTAGGATTGCTTACGGGAGTTTGTCATTATGCTTCATAGGATCAATGGCATTTAAACTTAAAAAGCTTCAACTAATATCTACAGTGAAACTAATTTATAGTGGCTCTATGCATTTTTAAATGTTGTTACAAGAAGTAAAAAAGAAACAGTAAAAAGAGGAACCATTACTTTTTTTTCCTTTCATTTTTATACACAATCCAACTGTTTGCTTCTTTTCTAATCTTTGACTTCTTTTCGTAAAAATATACTTATTTCCTCTAAAAGAGTGCTAGCTAATAATTGCATGAAGACAAAAAGTCCTATATGAATGCTAATATCTTTCTAGTCTGATTGTTTATTTTGAAGTTTAGTTGATGTTGGCTTTGCATTGTTAAAGAAGATAGCATTGATCGGACAAAGGAGACGTGCATGTAGCAAAAAAAAGTTAGACGTGTAGAAAGCAAAAAATTGATATGATTGAATCACCAGTTTTTCGTTATGGATGAGAATTCCAGAAGAAAGGAGAGAAAAGAGATCCTTCCTGCTGCTTGTACTGGCTAATTGAAACTTTGACATACTAATTATCTTCTTGTAATCATCAGGAAGCTTTTGCTCCCATTCCCACTCATCCTGTATACAAGTGAAACATGAACACATTACAACTACAAGAAGTTCAGCTTGAATTAAGAATAATACAAATAACTAGTACTAGTTTTATTGTTAAGTACCGCCTCATCAACTTCATTTAAATATGTTTGAACTTACTTGGCATTCATAGGCTTTCTCAAGTTCTTTTACAACCTCACCCATTGTAGGGCGGTCTTTTGGCTGATCTTGCAAACATTGATAGGCAACCGTGGAGAAAATATCCAAGGATTTTGCATTAATCTGCTCCTTGATATCATGAAAGATAATGTGTTCAAGTCTTTTGTTTTTGAAGCATTCTGTAGCCAACTGGGAAAGAAAAATCACTCTATGAGCTTCATGATCACCACGGGTTTCAATTGCTAATCTCCCAGATAAGGTTTCGAATAAAACTACACCAAAGGAATAGACATCTGATTTTTGTGTTAGGATGCCTGTGGTGGCATAGAGTGGATCGTAATAGCCTAGTGTGCTTGCACCTTTAGATATGATAAAGTCAGAAATAACAGCTTTCCAGTCATTATTTATCAGAACACTACTGCTTTTAATGTTTCCATGAAATGAATAGTGGGAATCGGAACCACTATGAATGTAAGCTAGCCCATGTGCAGCATCAATGCAAATACTTAGCCTTTTCTTCCATGTTAAGCTGGTGTTTTTCACATGCTCTTTTAGACTTCCATTAACCATATTCTCAAAGACAACAATCCTCTCACTCGCCTCTTCACAAAATCCTAAGATAGGAACGATATTCTTGTGGGTATAACTATACAGAATTGCAATCTCTTTAAAAAAATCATTTTGATATAAACCCAATGAATGATCTAGCCTTTTAACAATAACAGCTTTGTGTCCTTTGGAATGATAGAGTTCTCCCTTGTACCCCTTGCCATATACTCCCTACTCTATGATGTCAGCAAAATCATGTGTAGCAAATCTAATTGCTTCAAGTGAAATTCTTAGCGATTCAACCCCTTTTATCTGCATAAATGTTGTGAAACATGGTACGATGCTTAATGTTTATTCTTTGGTAATCTTATTTATCATAATGCCTTCCATTAATATAGGTTACTTTTTTTATATAGCTACTAAAACTTCTGTCTTACTTTATCCTCACATCATGAAACTAAATTAAATTAGTAAATTATATAGTCAAATGTTCCACAACGTACATGGTTATCATAAAAACACGACTTACTTGATATTTCAATGCCTTTTCAAGTTCTTCCACAACGTGGGATATTCTTGGGCGGTCATCACGATTTTCTTGTACGCATCTATATGCAATTTCTGCAAATATGCTTATGGAATCTGGAAATGTATTACCGTCAAATGTGAAAGAGGATTTTTCAAATTCTTTCTTTAAAATTGGATTGATAAGCTCGTTTAGCTTATTCTGCTCAAAACAGCGCTTGGCCATGTGGGGTAAATATTCTTGGTCATCTTTGGACCTCGGAAAATAGGCCAACCTTCCACTCAATACTTCTAATAAAACCACTCCAAAGGAATAAATATCAGACTCCTTTGTCAGCATACCAATCTTGTGATACTGTGGATCAACATACTCGAGTGTGCCAGCAACTTGAGTCATGACGAATGTTGCTTGCAGATTTGCAGGCCCGATTCTTGACAACCCAAAGTCACTAATCTTCCCAACCCAATTCTGCCCCAATAGAATGTTAGAGCTCTTTATATCGCGATGAATTATCCTGTGATGTTCTCCAACACCATTATGGAGAAACTGAAGCCCATGGGCTGCATCAAAGCATATCTGTAGATATTGAGCCCACACGTAACTGTTCCTGCTATCAGCGCTAGAAATATATTTATCAAGGCTTCCATTTGATGCATACTCATAAACAAGAATACGCTCATGATCTTCATCACAAAATCCAACAAGTTTGACAAGGTTTTGATGCCTAAAATAAGGAAGTACTGAGATTTCTTGTAAGAACTCTGCAGTTCCTTGTCCGTATCTACGATCTAACCGCTTAACAGCAACTGTGCTTTTTCTTCTTTGGTAGCCTAAGAGTTCGGTCATAGACACACTCTGATGTATACTATCTTTGAAGTACTTCTGTATATCAAAATGGAAGAGATCTGCTTTGTACACTTTCCCATACCCACCTTGTCCGATTTTAAAATCATCATGAAAATCATGAGTAGCTAACTTAATCTGTTCCAATGGAATTTTCATGTGTTCTAGGTTTTGCACCTGCACCATCAAACATCGGTGGCAATTCGAAGTTTAACTTTAGTTTCTATCGTGAATGGTACATGCAAACAGCCATACATAACTCAAACGTTCATCCATTATAAAAAAAATTCAAACATTCATAAAACATTTCTAGTCGTTTATTATCTTTAGTTCTTTGCTAAATATTGTCCCACAGGCACACATTGTCTGGTGTCTGTTGTGTGTTAATTATTTTATGAGTTAATTGACAAAAAACTCACATCCTATTGTGCACGTGTGCGTGCATGTGTGATTTCAACAAAAAATCGGGTAAAGATTAGTTAATTACCTTGTAGGAGTTAGCCTTGTCTTCTTGTTTTTCTTTAAATCCAAGAGCAACCTGATATTTACACTCAGCAAGTCACAAATAGGAAGTAAATTAATGAGTTGATATTACTCCTCTCTAAAAAGAAATGACAAGAAAGGATATACAAAACTTGATATAGTTTTCTGTACATGGTGTTATGCCATGTGTGTTATGATGTAAATCAAGTTGATAAGTTTAGGGTCCAACACAATGTTTGATCAGGTTTGAGATAATTATATATAAATATATTTTCTGTTGGTTTATATATAGTTTACAAGACAATCAATCAATCTTTCAGGTTTTAGATGGTTAATTAATACAAGAATTGGCCTCATCTGGAAATCAGATAAGAATCCATACATTTATGTATGTAGTCCAAAAAGTTATGTGATTATGCGTATCTCATTCATATACATGTTACTGATAGGGCTTAAGAGACTCTTGTATTTCCATACCCTGCTGTTAACTTATTCCTAATTAAGCTTTAAATATGCAAAGATGGCTACCTCTGAAATTTGAATGTTTCTAATAATTTAACAATATTTAGGGAATCATTTTATAGATTAACAGATATATAACTTGGTTGTCAAAGGTTGGGTCTGTGTGCATTAGCAAAACTAAAATATTCAATCAAGGGTCACAATCATAATTGTTTTTTACATTTGTCTCAACTACTTTGTGGAATAACTACAAGGAAGCAATGATATTGAATACCCCTATTAGCTAGGTATTAACAGAAATTGATTGGTTTTCCAGTCAATGGATTCGGCCGGCCATTAACACCGAAATACTAATTTAGTTCCGCTAATGAGTAGTGAATACTTGTTGTTCCAAATAAATTAATAAGAAATGTGCATGTGTTGCCTCACAGACATTTATAAATTTAAACGAACTTAATTACCTTTTGAAGAGTAATAGCGTTCTCAAAATCTTGTTGAAGTCTTAGAATTTTGTCAAGTTTTTGCACAATCTCAATCATTGTGGGGCGTGCAGCACGAAGCTTTTCCAGGCACTGATATGCAGTAGCTGAAAACTCCTCCAAGCATTCTTGGTTCATTTGTTCCATTAGAAACGGATCGATGATCTGGCTTAAGGTCCCCTTTTCATAGTGACTGCAGGCTAATGGACCAAGAAGAGGTTGGTTATCTATGCTCCTCATATCAAATGCTTCCCGGCCACATAGGACTTCAAATAAGACCACCCCGAAAGAGTACACATCTGACTCTTTTGTAATAACCCCAGTTTCCATGTATGCTGGATCATCGTAGCCTGGTGAGCCAATAAAGCCATCATTTACAAAGATGGCCGGATTCACTGGAACCACCTTTGCAAGGCCCAAACCACCTATCTTTGCTTGCCATGTTTCATCTAATAAAATGGTTCTGCTTTTCACAAAGTTGTGAAGCACGCTCTGGCCTTCCAGACCATTGTGAAGATAACTCAAGCCACGAGCAGCACCTACACAAATTTTGAGGCGCTGCAGCCATCTCAGGCTTGCACTACTTAAATATCGGTCAAGACTTCCGTTTGTCATAAAATCCTGAACAAGGATCTTCTCACTATGCTCATCACAGAAGCCGATAAAGGACACAATGTTTACATGTTTGTAAGAAGAAAGGACTTTGATCTCACTTAGGAATTCAAATTCTGCATAGCTAGAGGTTTGGTGAACCCGCTTAGCGGCTATAATAGTAAGCCCATGCGAGCGTAAAAGCTCTCCTTTATAGACCATGCCGTAGCCACCATATCCGATGGCATTTTCTGTAGAAAAGTTGTTGGTGGCCTGTCTTATATCTTCCAATGGAATCCTTAAATGACCCAACTCTTGCAGGATCGACGACATACTTTAACTGTAAAAACCCAAGAGATTGTTAGAATCAACCATATATATACGACTCTTGATCTTGTTTTTCATCCTACCTACATAAAGTCTAATATATCAACTTCAATAATTGATGTGTGGCGTGTATGAACATGATTCCTTTTACCAACTCTTGATTTGTTTAATTGGATATTGTGTTTTCTGAATAATTGAATTCAACCGTTGAACTTGTCAACGGAACCTCAGCCAAATTATTATTATTATTATTATTATTATTATTATTATTATTATTATTATTATAATTATTATTATTATTATTATTATTATTATTATTATTATTATTATTATTATTATTATTATTATTATTATTATTATAATGCAATATTTCTGAAATCTCATATTGCTGTTTATAAAATAAAAAATAGGGGTGAGCCAAAACCGATAACCGAATAAACCCGGAACTAAACTGAAAATAACCGAAACCGACTTAAGCGATTGGTTATGGTTAAGATATGACCAAGGTTTCTGTTCGCCCTTCTTCCATAACCGAAATTACCAAACCAAACAGATATTTATATATTTATGTGTTTTTATGTTTATCCCTGTATTTGAAACATATTTTCAGGTATTTGTTTCATGTGTTTTCATATATTTGTATGTTTGAAAAAGGTTCAAAAACCTTAACTAACTATTTTAAGTTTATAATCTTGCACAAATTTTGTTTCAGATAATTGATCAAACATAACCGAAATTAAACCAATAACCGACATATTAATCAATTCAACTTAACAGATTGGTTTCGGTTACGTGTAAAAGGCGAACCCACCCCACATTTGCTCACCCTAATATAAAAAAAACTTGTTCATAAAATCTAATGAAAAGTAGTAAATTTGTAAAAAAAAAATCAAATTCATTAAAGTAGCATGTATTTGTAGTTTAGCAATATTATATTTTTTTTGACAAATCAAACGAAACTATATACCAACCAAAAGACGACGAGCAAGGAGCTAATCGCCACAATGTACATTTGTTACATACAGACGCCCAATGCCTAATCTCAAATACTACCACCCACGAATTATCACACCCCTATACAATCAATAAAACAGCCCCAAATCAGATACATCCACCATATTACAATAGTTGACTCATTCCCTATTACCATACTAGATACCTTTGACCAATTTGACTATCAAACAGAGAAAGAAAACTAGACTTCAATCTTCCAGGAAGGTAGAGAATTCACTCAAGAGCAACCCAGTTCGTACCATCATGCGCTTCATCATAATAACCAAGGGAACCATTAAAGCTGCAGAATCCATATTACATATCATTGTTAACAGCACCGATCTTGAAACCTGATTGTATTTGTGTTCCAGGTAACATACGCCCAACCCGAAAACCACCCAATGATCACTCAATTAAACAATGCTACACGATCCCCGTCAAACGAAAGCACACGAAACGAAACAATACGCGAACCGACCATGTATCGCCAAGACAGTCAACATCAGATCCGTCATAACTACCTGCTTATCCCACCTAAACACACGCCAAGACACACGCGATGATGTTGACCCCCGCCCACTCGGCGAAACATTTTTCACCAAAACTCACACACCCCAAAACGCTACCTCAGATTCATCCCAACCCAAACCAAGTGACCAGACTTTGTACTTTCTTAACCACCTGATTGCTCCAGCCTAAGCCAGACCCGAAGTTTACTAATATGACATTACCACGCCCTGTCCTTCTAACGCTTATAGACCATAAGCTATGGGCTTTTTTCCATTATCATGTTGCCCACCCACCGTCCCAACCCCAAACAGCCTTCCAACTGTGATAACACGAAACGAAAGACAACACGAAATGAAACCCAAACACGAAATGATAATGTGACCCCGGGAAAGTTACTACCAAATCACTATATATCATACCCGAACACACACCAAAACACACTCTAGATAATATACCCCGACCCATCCCGGGAGCCCATTCACCAGCAAACTCACACACCCCAAAAACACACGCCTGTTGTACCCAATCCCCGACCCATACCTTCAACCGAAATTCATACATCATACAGAACCACTAACATACCGAAATTTACAAAGCATCAAATGACGTGAAGTCGTACCATCTCGACAAATCCATATCCCCATGTCTTGCTCGGTTTACCATCTACCAATAGGATTCCGCCTTAATCTCCTCAATCAATCTTGTCGTTTCCGTATTAACATCGTTAAACACCTTCTTGTTACGACATAGCCATAACTTCCATAAACACAGAAGTATTATTGCATAAATCGCCTCCTTCTTCTTTCTATCACAATCTAATGATCGGTATTTATCAAATAAATGCTGCAAAGAACCCACTGATCCAGCCAAATCGTATTTAACCCAATCGCCAATATTCCACCAGGCTGCCCTTGCCCACAAACATTCAAGGAGAATATGGTCTGTCGTTTCCACCTCCAATCCACATCTTTTGCACAATCCGTCCCCCACGTGTATTCCCCTAAATGACAGCGTCTCAGCGATAGGTATTTTATTATCCAAAGCCCTCCAAACAAAAAAATTAACTTTTGGAACAGCTATGCGACTCCAGACAAACTTCTGACCCTGGTTCGATGTGGACTGAGCAGCTGAGATCGCCTCGCGAACAGCCTTCACTTCGAATTCCACTTCAGAATCAGCCTTGACCCATTTCCATACGTCAGCAGCTGATTTCAGGCGTATTGTACCTATACGACCCATCAAATTCGACAATTCAGCAAGTTCCTCTAAGGATGACGGGCCTCTCTTCCATCCGGGGTCCCAACTAGGCGTGTCATCTGATACATTGTAGCATTTTGCCACTGTGATTCTCTTTTGTTTACATATGCCAAAAAGGGCCGGGTATTGATCTTTTAACGCAACCGAGCCACACCACCTTTCATCCCAAAACCCCACCGTTTCGCAATTACCCACGTTACACCTAAACATTTCCTCTAAATTCAGCCCTCTTTTACCGAATTCATTGTTCAGGGTACCGATTGTGCCCCACGTACCAGGAAGTGACTTCTTACACGGTACAAAATTTTATCTCCTACTCCCACCATGAATCGCCCTGACCACTTTACACCATAGCTGGTCCGTGGAGCCTTTATAACGCCACCACCATTTCGACAGAAGACCCAGATTTAAGTCTTCAATGCTGCCCACCCCATGACCCCCAGCCCGTTTATGTTTCAGAATACTCTCCCATGCTACCCATCGGATTTTATTCGAATTGGAATTCCCACCCCACAAAAACTTCCTGCGAATACCTTCAAGAACCTTGATCACACCAACTGGAGCCTTGAATAAAGATAGATAATAGTTCGGTAACGACCCTAATACGGCTTTAACCATAACCACTCTACCCGCGAACGACAACGATTTTGCTTTCCATGATGATAACCTCTTGTTGAATTTGTCAATCACCAACTTCCAACTTTTTATCCTTTTCATATTATCCCCCACCGGCAACCCAAGATAAATAAACGGAATGGAACCACTCTTGCATCTAAGAACCTGAGCCATCGACGCAACTCTTGCCTCGCTGACATTCACTCCATACAATTGGCTTTTCAGGGGATTGACTTTCAGCCCCGAAGCAAGTGAAAAGCCACGCAAAATACGATTAAGGTTTGAGACATTATCTTCCGACCATGTACCCATAAAAAGTGCGTCGTCCGCATAGAACAAATGTGACAAATGCGGGCCACCATTCATCAGCTTTATGCCTGAAAAAACACCAGCCGCTACTGCATTCGATAACATAACATGTAATGCTTCCATAACAATTGTAAAAAGGAAAGGTGACAACGGGTCACCTTGCCGAAGGCCCCTCTTAATCTGAAACTCCCCCGTAGGTGTTCCGTTGACAAGGACCGCCGCTTTTCCCATGAATAATAATCCCATCACCCAATTCTTCCACTTTGTAGGAAAACCCATATGGTGCATAGTATTTATCAAAAATTTCCATGAAACACAATCATAGGCTTTTTCAAAATCCGCCTTAAATAGCATCATTTCCGTTTTGGATTTTTTTGCCCACGATACTACTTCGTTTACAATTAGAGGCCCATCAAATATATTCCTACCCTTGATAAAAGCGGACTGTTCTGATGATATTACACTCCCAAGAATCCCTTTTAACCTTGACGCTAAAACTTTTGAAATAATATTCCCAATAACTCCAATCAATGAAATCGGTCTGAAATCCGATAGTGTCAACGGATCCTGACACTTAGGTATGAGTGCAATAAATGAGGAATTACACGACGGATGAATTGAACCGTGCGTATAGAACTCGTTCATCGTGTCACCTACATACTTCTCCAAAGACCCCAATAGTGTTTTATAAAACCAAATGAAAATCCGTCCGGCCCTGGTGACTTATCAGTACCGCAATCCCAAACCGCGTCTCGTATTTCTTCCCTCGAAAAAGGCGCGATCAAACTATTCGCATCTGACTCTGACAGCTTCTTAAAGCCCAGCCCCGAAATCCTTGGCCTATTATCAATTGGTTCCTGAAACTTTGTTCTGAACAATTCGGCTGTCTTCTCCTTAATGACGTTCATGTCCGGAATCCACTGGCCGTCAATAATTAAGCCATCCACTTTGTTTCTCGCCATCCTACTTTTGATAACTTTATGGAAAAATCCGGAGTTTTCATCGCCGTTAATCATCCACTGCAGTTTAGCCCTTTGATTTAGATCCTTCATTTTATCCCATTCCCACTTTTTTATTACCAACTTGGCGTTTTTCCATTCCTCCCTTTCGGCTACTGTCAGTTGTCTTACTTCAGCTAAGTCTTCTAACCTGCTCAACGAAACTAAGGCACCTTTCACATTAGCCGATTCTAACTCTATGTTCTTTGACCTCCAGCCCCTAATGCCTCCTTTGATTGCCTTCAACTTTTGTTGTAGCATAATATCGCTTCTATCCACTTCCACCTCAAATTCCAATCCTTTCTTTACCACCTCGTCAAGTCCTTCTTTACCGATCCACGAGTTAAAAAACCGGAACGGACATGGGCCAGAATAAGTGTCTGATGTTGATAGCACAACCGGTGAGTGATCGGAAACGTCCCTATTTAGCGCCACTAACTTTGCCTGTGGCCATTTGGACATAAAGTCATCATTTATTAGAATCCAGTCGAGCTTGCTCATATTTTGACCATCCTAGGACATAAACGTAAATTTGCGACCCCCCATATTGTATTCTAATAGACCTGCAGAAGAAATGAAGTTATTGAAAGCCAATGCGTTTGCAGCCACAAACGTAGAATTCAGCCGATCTTCTTCGCTTCGCACTTCGTTGAAGTCTCCAAGAATTAACCATAGTCCACTTAACTCTTCCTTTATTTCATTAATATCAGCCCATAGTGTTCTTCTTTGAACCGCGTCCGTAGGCGCATAAACGTTCATTACATACAAAGTCATATCCAGACCCCTTAGTTCACCCCCTACCAATATATAATTCTGCGCCGATCTAATGATATTAACGTTAAAGATCATCGAATTCCAAATTGATACAAGACCCCCTGATCTACCATTAGCGTCAACTACAACCGATCGATGATTCGAATTGTCCCAAAATTTATTCACCTGACCCTCCGACATAGACGACATTTGTGTTTCTTGCAATCCCACAAAAGATAAATTATACAACCTTTTAAGAGTTCTGACTTTAGCCGACTTTTCCGCCCCCCCAGCACCCTTAATATTAAAAGACAAGAAATTCATTTTACCTCCCTAGGCCCCAATTCATCCTCAATCGACTTGTCTAGAAGATCATCAAAACCTTCCAGATTTAACCCAGCCAATTAAACCACCCCCTTTGTTGCACTAATCTCAGCAGCTTTAATAAGGGCGCGATTTACCTCGTCTATGATATCCTGGTCGTCTTTATTCGAAGTGTCTGCACATTCAGCTTCTTCCACCCATTCGGATTCAAAACCGTCTTCCACCCCGCCCCCTTCAGTCAACTCAACCGTAGCTTCGCCAATTCCAATATTGTGCATAATCCCACTGCTCTTCCTTCTTCTCCTCCTCTTTTTTTTTCACCTCTAGAACCAGGAGAGTCACCTTCTCCTTCCATGCTCTTGAAATTTAGGTCTGGAACTTTTATTCTATTTCTCTTATGAATTCTACCAATCCTTGGGCCTAATCCTTTTCCCCTCTTTCTTTTGCTATTGGGCACATCTTTACCAAAAAATGAAGCCCACATATTTAGTGGACCTGGATCAGTGTGTTCCAGCCCAACCGAATTTGTATGCCTTCTTTAATTAATTCGGGTCCACCTTGAGAAATTACCTCAGCCACCTTTTCATTAATGTCCCCTTGGGACCCACCTTGAAAGACCCCATCATCTTGTAAGACACCATCCAATGTAGCATTAATTGCACCTTGAGACTTTCCATGACAATTCCCATGCACGTTCCTAGGATCACCATCATTATTATCATGCACATTATTTTCATGCACAATTGGAGAGACACCTACAGGCGACGATTCCTCTTCCATATGTCCGGCTGTTTGTCTGCCCTTCTCACCGGAGCCCAACCCTTCCACCGCCATCGGCTCTTGATCAACTTCCGGCTCCTCCGTATTCACCTCAGTATCAGTACGATACCTCGTCTCCGAATCTTCGCCAATAACTACAATCTTATCATTGATGTACTCTGGTACCCATCTACCCGAGCCTTCAGATATCCGACAATCGAACACCTCGTTTCTCCACTTTATCTTAATCTCCTCCTCTATCCTTTTACCATTCTTAATCGACACCGCAACATATGCCCCAGATAAGTCCGTGTCAGCCATACCGTTTTCAGCATGTCTCACCACTTCCCCATAGGCGGAAGCAATTTTTTTCCAAATTTTCATCAGATCTTAGGATCAATGGCAGACCGGTTATCTTTAGCCATGTTAATCTTTCATAATCTAAAATCTGACCTTGCCATTCACATGCGGATTTTGACCAATCAGCCCAAACATCATACCTCCCAATGAACCCCACTGCCTTCTCCTGGGAGGAAAAGGATAGCAATACTTTTAAGCCCCCAATATACCTGACTTCAATTCTTGACCCTTTAACCTCTTTAAGTCCATCCAACAGATTGCATAGTCGATAGTAATTCCTAGCCTCACCAACAACAGACTTAGCAATCCAAGCCTCCGGTGTCGCGGCTGCTTTATCATCAAGGTCCACCCATCTTTCTACAAATAACGGTTTGTCATCTTCTTTACCCGTTAGAGTTGCACGATATGACTTATTGGTTTTACCACCCCCGTTTGTCGGATAACTCAGCTTCTTCTCCACCTCGATATATGATTGATCGCCATTGTTACCTTGCGGTTTAATGTTCTTCGTAAGGTCACTTCTAAGACGACTGTCTTCTTTGCTGAATCTTGCCACCCTTGCGAACACTCTACTCCCGTAAAACGTCAGCCCATTCAAAGCTTTAACCATCTTCTCAATGTCCCTCACCTTTTTGAACCTTACAAAAGCAAAGACTTTGCCGAACTTATCCCTTTTCCTTGCCACATAGGCATCGCTTAGTTGACCACATCTTATACACTCGCCCTTTAAATCGTCCGACGTAATACCATCCGGCAGATTTGAAATGAAGAACGTTGTCGTTTGGTTGTTTCCACCTGAACATTCCGGTGGTATCTCCCCCTCTTCAAGTTGTCCCATTTTCAGTTACGTGGTTTTTTAGTTGACACTCTCTCTTTGGCTAGCAATATTATATAGGAATGGGATAATATGAGAACTCAATCAAGTTGTAAGAACTAGAGAACCCATGTGAATCATTGATCTTGTTGATCCAATGGTTGACAATCAATCTTGATGCTTTTTTGATTTTTTAGTGATTTTGTAATGCTTTTTGATTATTTTATAATAAAAGGGGAGGTGTAAGGGTATTTTGGGTATCAAAGAAAAATAATAGCATCTCGTTTCTCTCACCTCTGGCAAACGTCACCATATATAAATTGTTCGTTTTTTTTTTTTAAATTCAAAATCTCAGTCTCATTCTCTCTCTATCGTTTGCACAAAACACACATCGTAGCGGTTATTTATCCAGAAAGAGGGTCGTCGTCGTTACGATCATTTTACAGGATCGATTGCATCGTTCTCCTGTGTCTCCGATTAAAGGTATTTTCTTATAAGTATTTGTTTTTTTTATTTTTTTGTGTTTTATTTTTAATATGTTTTCAGTTCCCTTTTTTATATTTTTTATGCTTTTCGGAATGTTTTTGTTTGATCTAGGTGATTTTAAATTAGGAAGTTTTTCTACTATGTGCCGTGTATGACGATGAACAGTTAGGGTCAATTTTTTTTTAATTTCTATGTTTGTTCGTTAGGGTTCTGTAGAATGGGCGGGGGGGGGGGGGGGAGGGGGTGAAGGGGTTTACTATCATCTTTATTTTTTCATGTTTGTGGTTTGTTTTTACATTGGGGTAAAAAGGGGGGAAAATTGTTTTTACAACGGGGTAAAACACACACTAAGGTTTGTCTGCTGTTATTTGCTTTTTGATCCTCTGATTGACTTTTTTTATGAGTTTTTACCTAGGAGTGTCTGTGGTAAGCAATAAGATGGTTGCTGGAACACGAAGTTCTAAACGAGGCCTGTCGCAAGTTTCAGCCCCTAATGAGGTTATTTGCCTTAGTTCTAGTCGACGAGGTATGATTTTCATTTTTTTTGTAAGCAGCCCTGTTTTTTGGGGCTTTTTTTATTCGTGTGTGCTCGCATCATCCCCTTTTGATTTTTTTAAAATTGGTGATTTTGCAGGGGACCACACAACTGGTTCGGACCGTAGGAAAAAGAGGAACATTGGTCCAATTGAAATAATAGAGGTTTGGGTCGTCAACTAATCCTACAGGGGTTAGTAAGAAAAAGAAACCTTTAACGGATCTAGAAGCTGTTGATGGTTACGTATCTGACACACTATCGCGGAAGCAAGTTCCCAAGCAGTCATGGGGAAGCTTGAAAACCCGTTCATCCCCCTGGCAGCTTTTCTTGGGGATTTCAAGGCTTAGTGGCTGGCAATAAGAGGTGGTTAAGCAGATGGGATTCGGTGATATGTTGCGGTTCAGTTTGGATGGGATCCCGGTAAAACTTGCACACTATCCAGTTGACGTATTCCAGCCTGAGAGAATGGGGATGCGGTGTTGAAAACAGGAAGTGAGTATAGACGCAAGTGTTGTGCATAAGGTTTTTGGCGTGCTGTGTGGTGGTACTAAACTCTTAAGTCTCGAAGAACGAAAGCAGTGGCATCTTGCGCTAAAGGTCTGGCGTAATCGCTACCCAAAGAACACCTACGTTTCCACCCCATCGATCGTGAATCACATACACGCTGATTACTACGAAGATATGTTTTTGTTTAAGATTGATTTCATTATGTTGTTTGTTACAACGATGATCGCCTCTCACGGGAATGGCCTTTGTAAAGAGGAAATTGCTAAGCGTTTTACGAGTTAAACAAGTTTTGAGAACATTGATTGGTGTGACTACATGGTCACCTCTCTAACAACATGCAAGGAGAGATGGAGGCGCAGGGACTTAGGGTGTGCCTTTGCTGGGCCGTAGACTCTCTTGACGGTATGAACACTTTCAGCCGTACACATGAAAAAATTTATTTTCCCTTCTTTACAAATTCCTTATTTTTTTCCGACAGCTATTGTATGTCGATTGTTTTGCAGTTGATGATATGAACACTCCACCCGGCGTGCGGGCGATGCATTATTGGACGCAAGAGTTACTGACTAGACGCCAGGAGCACGCGATACGTCATGGTGGGTTTGGTTTGGTTTGGGAAAGGTAAAAGCGGTGACAATATTGGCTGATGCTGAACGTGACATAGTTGCTGATGGTGAAATTGAGGTACGGCACACCAAAAAAATTATAATTCATTGTCATATAGTTTCTACTTTTTGTATTTGTCCTATAATTCGGCATTTTTTTTTCTAATTAGGTGGAATTGCGAGCCACACGTGCTAGCTTGTTAGAGTTCAGTGCATTGAAATTTCGTGTTGGGACTATTTTGTCTTCATTGACTTCTAGATATCCAAGTAATAGTAGCGTTGTGCAGTTGGACGCTGAGTACAGAAAGGAGTTATGCTCGGTTGGTGCGTCAACTAGTGGGAAGGGGAAAACAGTTGAGACACCAACCAAAATTATAAAGAATGTTGTTGAAGACTTAGCCAGCAAGGGAAAACATGTGGCACCGGTTGATGAAGCGGACAGTTTTGAAGGTATATAAAAGAAAAACGACCCCTTTTTATATTTGCCAGTTCAAATTTTTTTATGTCTTTTTTGTTGTTTTTGGTGTTTAGGGTCGGAGGGTCGGAGGACACGGATAGCGAGGAGTACTTTCCAGCAAGATCGAATTTGTCCGAGCCACTTGGCGATGGGGAATGGTTGTTTAGCAAGATTGAGCCGACTGCACTGATAAAAATCCAAATGCTGCGAATGTGGAGGCGGTCCACCCGGTTGTTGACAGCAAATGGAGCCCCGCCTTCGAACCTGTTACTGCATCGGTGGCTAGCACTGTGGGGAGCCCAGCTGTCGAAACTTCAAAGACAACCATTGTTGATGTTGGAGTCAATGGCAGCGGATCAAGAACTTTAGCGGAGCAAATAGATGCACACAGGAAGAGGTTCGGGCTTGGACCCGTACACAATACTGGGGATCGTAAGTGGCTAAAACCTCTTTTAGTATATAATATACATTAAAAAAAATAAAATAGATGCGTATGCTACCTTTTCTTCTTTATCATGTTTCGCGTAAATTCAGAAGGCACGTCTGCTAGGTCGCCCGTCGACTTGAGCCAGCCAACCTTTAGCTTAGGCTTGACGCAGTTAACTCCGCCGGCCCAGCCTCGTGTACTAAGTTTGGAAAAGAAAAGCTTCAGCCCGCCAACTTTTAGCCTTGGGCTCACACAAGACAGTTCAGCCGGTCTAGCACTGAAGGAACCCAGTGCAGTTGTTGATATAGGTCGACCAACCATTAGCCTTGGCCTTGGCCTTGGCCTCACACAAGACAGTTCACCCGTTTTAGCAGTGAAGGAACCCAGTTTTGTTGCTGATATAAGTCGACCAACCTTTAGCTTGGGGCTAACCCAGGAACCAGCAGGGTTGGCGAATGCAGGGCCGGATGACTTGAAAACAGCGAGTGCGGATGTTTTAGACGCAACGGACAGGGTTAAACATGGTAAGGGTTTTCTTTTGGTATTTGTTTGTCGTTTACACTGGTGTAATTTTTTTGTTGTTGTTAACAGTACAGGGGACGACGTGTGGTGTCTCTGGCGTCCCAACGCCTAGTGTAGCAACAAATACTAGTACCGTCGTTACGCTAAACGCCGTCGTACGGCGTGGCCTATCAAGGAGTATGGTAGCGAGATTACCCTGCGTGGTCAACATTGCTGATGAAATACCCACCAAGTCTACGAGGAGGGACCTGCTGGTAAGGGATTTCCTATTTAGGACAATTGAGAAGACAAAGCTGATGGAACAGGCGATCCTTGAAGCTAAAAAACAGTAACATATTTGGTGTTTTTTATTTTTGTTGATGTATGTTTGTTTTGTTTTTCACCTTTTTATGTGTTCTTTACTGTTTTGTAGGAAAAAGATTCTTGGGGCTGTCGTAGATGACGCGGATATTGACCCCACTGAGTATTACCCGTAAGTTGTTTATTTTTGTATTATACACAAAAAAAGTGTTAATTTATGTAAATACGGCAGGTACGTGATGTTTGAAGACCGTTACGGGTCCCGCACAGAAGCCCCGCTACTCCAGTCTTTGGCGATCGGCAGAAGGTTGTACGGTTTAGTGGTTGACGCCTGGGTGAATGTCCTTAATCAGGATCCGGTGTACCGGTTAGCTGGGGGACTGCGTCGCTTGTTTGTAGCTACTAGCACCATAGTGGGTAAATGTTAGGATCTGAGAGTTTGATTTGTTAAGATGTTTAAGTATGAAAAATGAATGAATACTAAAAATGGTAAGTGTAGCAGAAATAAAACAATTGTTTTCAAACAAGTACTTTCCATTCGTCATCACAGATTAGTACAAGTTATTACAATGCTCCCCCTCAGCCTGATCACTCAATACTTTGTTTGTGCAGAGAATGTGTGAAAAGCGATGAATAGAACAGTACAGGCACTGTTCTATTTATAGACAAACGAAAGCACCGATGACCTAGGACTGACGTCACCTTAGACAGTGATAACTAACTACCTTAACAACATAAAACATCTGCTAGACTAAACTACTGTTACATTGAGTAAACCACTGATAGCTAAACAACTAATAAGAAACCTCTGATAGTCTTCAACATCTGCTGGAGCCTAAGTGCTGTTGGCTCGAGCAGACCTTTGGTCTTGGTCAGCACTTTGTCTTTATTCCTTGTCAGCACTTTGTTCATCAGTTATTATCTTCAATAAGCAGCACTTTAGATCAATAGCACTTTAGTCATCAGCAGTTTGTGTCATCAATCTTTTGGGAAGAGCACTATTTTATTAATGATCAGTACTTAGAATATTTTGGCTTTCAATCATCTTTTCTTTTCCAGGTCAACAGACCCAACAATCCCCCTCGAACAGATGATGCCATAACTAGTCTTTATACTTGATCTTTATTTCTCATCAGACTCTCTCTAATCTGACCCTTAAATTGAAGTTCAAAGTCAAAGGAGTAGAGATCATCAGCTTCCCTTTCAAGTTCCAAACTCATAAGATCCATGAGGTCATGTGCACTCAGACCATATGCATCATCCATGGAGAGTTTTTGGATCTTTCCATTAGACCTGAGCAATGTCAATTCATGGGTGGCTTTGTCAACCTTCCATTTTAGAATTTTTGAGTCTGATGGATTTTGGGGTTGCAAGTTTATTGATGATGAGTTAGGTGATGGGGGTCTCCCAATGATTCTTCTTAATTCTTCACTGATGGGATCAGAGAAGTATTTGACCTGGTTAAAGATCCCCTCTTTCACATATGTATTAGCAAACTTCTTTTGTTTTTCTTCACACATCTCTTTTTGCCTCTTGATTTGTCTTCTAGCAGCAACATTGATGTCTGTTGAAGGAAGTAATGCTTCAAATGAAAGGGTCTGAAGGGATTTAGTGTGTTCATCATCATCAGCGTAAGTTGGTTTTGGTGGAAGTGTTGGATCAGTCTTTCTCTTCTCTTCAAGCTTTTTATAAGTTTCCACCACGCTTAATTTAGACCATCTGGCTATGTTTTTCATCTCACCATATCAAGCATCAACCAGTTCGACCCTCATTCTCTTGAACTTCAAAAGTCTGATAGGGTCTTTGCCCTTCCTAAAATCTGGTACATCAGCCTTTTGATTTTGTTTCTTTAGCTCTTCAATTCTTTGTAGTTCTTCTTTAAGGGCTTGCATGGTCCAGCCTGTGAAATGTTTCCTTTGGGCTTTGTAAGGCTTGGTGGCCATTATTTGATCAAGAAGAGACTCTCTAACAATCTTCACCATCTCACCACTGATGGGCTTGGCAGACATGGACTTGCTCAGGTCCTTGGCAAAATCTTCAATCCTTCTTAATTTGCCAAGCTCTGCTGAATGGATGCCCTGAGCAGTCCTGTCATCCTTCCTTTTGCACTTCTCTTTTATTATCAAGTTTGTCTGTTGAACCTTTTGTTTCAAGTATTCATCAAGGTTTTTGGGCTTTGGTAAGTTCAGGCTTGACAAAGATGGAAAGGATAGTTGTGTAGCATCCTCAGTTTTATAGAAGGACTGAATTTCCCCCTTGATCATGTCAAACCCAAGGGGATACTGAGCTGCTAATGGAAGATCAGATTTTGGTGATTTTGTGGTGGTGATTTTTGAAATGTGTGGTGAAAAGGATTGAAGTGGAATGGCAGGGATACGTTGAGTTGGTGGTGGTGTGGTGGCTATGTTTTCTTCTTGTATGACAAAGGTAGATTTTCTCTTCCTTTTATACAGGATGGTAGGAGATGGTGGTGAATGTGGAATATTAACATCTGTTGGCAGTTGTGTAGCACCAGCAGATGTTTAAGGTGGTGATGGAATGGGTGGTAAGGTCAAGGCTAAAGCTGTTGTGGTGGTTGTGCATGTTGTGGTAGATGGTTTGGCAGTTGTTTTGGTGGTAGCAGCAACAGAAGTTTTTGATCTTGATGGAGGCTGCATGACATGAGAAGCATGTCTCTTTTTCCTTTTAGAGGTACCAACATTATCATTTTCTTGCTATTCCTATTCTTTCTTTTTGGAAAGAATCTTTTCCTTTGTTTGTAAAGTTTCAGCCCGTATACTTTTAGCCTTAGCAACCTTTTCAGCCCTTTCATTGGCTGATTCATCAACCTCTTTAGTCTCAACCTCTTTAGTCTTTGTTGCTTCAGCAGTGGTTTGGTCAACCTTTGGTGTAGGCTCTGGAGCAGACTTTTCTTGTTAAGAAGAAGGTGGAGCCCCAAAAGGATTCAACTTATTCAGTCTGTCTCTACCACTCTCCCCCTTTTTGGCATCAGCTGCCGTGAATTCATCATCATCTTCATCTCTGAGTATAGTTGTGGAGGCAGAGCCAGAAGTCTTCAGCAAATGATCTTTTATGGCTTTGATGTCTGCTTTTGTATCATTGAATCTAGCATCCACCATGTTCCTGATCATTGTCATATAGGTCTCTTATGTCTGATCAGCTAGTTTTCTATGAGCTATGATAATTGGGCTGACAGATTTCCATAACTTAGTAGCGATCTCTTCTTTTGATGGTTGACTTTGGGTCACCAAGGTGTTCATAATGGTCTTGATATCACCTTTGATTTCAGACACAGATGATTCAATGGCATCCACTCTCTCCGTCAATTCTTTGTATCTTAACCCATCACCCAAGTTAATGGGATCACCTGAGTTCCTACCAGAGGTGGTAGTTGTAACTGGTTCAGTCCTAGGAGGAGTATCCATAGGAAAGAAACTAGATGCCCCTTGGTCTTGGTACTGGGGACTTCTAACTGGAATTGAGGTCAATCTTGTTGCCTCAGCAGTTGTTGCCTTCAAGGAAGTTTGATTGATGTAACTGGTTCAGTCCTAGGAGGAGTATCCATAGGAAAGAAACCAGATGCCCCTTGGTCTTGGTACTGGGGACTTCTAACTGGAATTGAGGTCAATCTTGTTGCCTCAGCAGTTGTTGCCTTCAAGGAAGTTTGATTGATGTAACCACTGTCCTGAAGTGAGACAATGGTCTCTACAACAGTAGTGACTGCTTCACTTGAACTACCACTTTGAGTTACATGTAACTCAAAGGGTGTGGCCTCCTCTGTTTATGGGATGACCAATTAACTTTTCTCTGGACCAGTCACATGTTGAGGTGCACTCTCAGTGATAGGTAGTTTAGAGGAACTGGTTGTGTCCAAAGTTTTGTCATTGGCCTCAAACAATGGTTGCATAGTTGGAGGAATTGATGGTGAGGGTTGTGGAGTGATAAGAATGTTAGCCATGGGAGAAGGACTTGTGAACAGATGTTCAAGTGAATCATCTGCCCCATGATGTGTGTCCCCTTGGCTTACAACATGATCCTTTTGAGAGGATACATGAGGAGTTTGGCTAGGCTGAGATTTTACCACCTGTTGAGAGGAAGTATCAACAGTTGTTGTTTGTTGCTCTTGTGTTGCAACAGGAATTTTCTCTGGTATCTCATCCTCCAGAGTCACGTTTTTAGATTGTTTCTTGGGGGGTTTAGTGGATGGAGTGTTCTTTTTAGTGGTGGCTGGTGTGGGTTTCACAGCACTAGATGTAGTGCCATGATCACCAGGAGCAGTGGGCTCAGCAACAGAGGTTTGCACAACAGTTGTTGTCTTAACCTTTATTTGCTTGTGTTTTTGAAACTTTTTTTTAACAGGTTTTTCTTGATTAGGACCTAACATCCTTGTAAAAGTTTCTTGAGACAGGCTATTCATTTGAAGGCCTTGCCCCTTTTTGTAATCCTTTTCAGGTAAAAGCTTTTGTAGGATCACACTTAAAAGTCTTGGATACATCAAGAAAGCATTGTTTGACCCAGCCTGAACCCCCTTCACATTATTCACCAAATCTAAAAACAGTGCTTGGGATAAGTTATAATCAGTGTTTGTTAACATGGCATATCCCAAGTACTGGACTTTTAAAGGAATTTCATTAAAAGATGTTGTTTTGGGAGAGAGGCATACAAGTAGAGTGTGAAAGAAAAATTTCATGTTTGGGGGAAAAAACTTTTTGAACATAGTTGCCCCAGTTAATTGTCCCTCATAGCCTCTCTCAATGAACTCTGTGTAGAGTTTAGCTTTTTCAAAACTCTCTTTACCTGCCCGATCATTCAGAGAGAAGGTAGTGGATATGGTTTTAGGGGTGATGGCAACTTTAGTGTCACCAATTTAGGAAACAATGGACGTTGAGTAAGACACTAACCCGTAATCACGCGATCAACGCCTAATCATACGGGTTTTGACCTTACGTAAAAACACTCCCGATTAAAACTTTTAATAATATGAGGAACATAAACCGTTGTGATCAAATACATATTCGATTCCCAAAAATTTATACATTTTAAAAGTTAAAACATATACTAAGATTTTGCGTTTTATCGAGAGTTCCTTGAATTCTAATGCGGAAGCTTGATGAGTGTTCGGGTGTGTTCGGTTCTTCTCGCGACTCGATCCTTGATCCGGGATTTCCATCAAAGGTATACCTAGCACCATTACATAGATAATGGTTAGTTGTGTTGATAATAACACCTTTTAAATAGTTAACACGTTGATACGCGTCAAAACGGAACGAATGAGTTTGGAATACAAAACAAATATTTTAGGATTACATCCCGCCGTAAGCTACGCTTCCAGCGTAAGCTACGTTGTTCAATGGATAAAATTTCCCGAGAGGGCCTGGCGTAAGCTACGCTGCCAGCGTAAGCTACGCTGGCCACTGGACAAATTTTGCGAGAGGTCCTGGCGTAAGCTACGCTACTAGCGTAAGCTACGCTGGACACTGGACAAATTTCCTAAGAGGGCCTGACGTAAGCTACGCTGCCAACGTAGCTTACGTTGGCCACTGGCTGAAAACTCATTGTTTCTTTTTGTTTTTCCCCACTTTTGGCATCTCTTTTACTTATGTTCAAAGCCATTCCGGGGAACACTTGGGGACTCATTGATACCATATTATCATGCTTATATGATACCATTTCTCAAAATCAAATACAACTTTTCGGTTATTCAATGCTTATGTTGATTTTACCCAATTCGACCCGTTAAGGCCATGGATTATACAAAGCCTTATTTGACCGTTCAAAAGGCATAACAATCATATTGTTGACTCATTTGACACTTGTTTAACTAAAAACATCGCCCGGTTTGTGTCCTTATGGCCCGGTTCTTGGTTTTAAATGTTTATGTCGATTTTTGGCCAAATCGACTCGTTAAGGCCTTGGACTATACAAGACACTTCTTAATCACACCAAAGGCATAGAAATAATATTGTCATCTCATTGGACACATGTTTAACTAAAAGCATTGTCCGTTTTGTGTCATTATGACTTGGTTCTTAGATTTAATCTTTAGTAAATCTTTAAATTCCAAAAATGCCCTTTTATGGCCAAATCCTTAAATTTAGCCATCCATGGCGACACTTTTGATTCAACTCGTTTATTTTGACTCATTGACTTGTTTACAAACCTCTAAGTCATTCCGGACTTAGATTTTCACCTTTTCTCATGTTTTCTCTTATTTAGTAAATTCTAAGCGCATTAGCGCGCATTGGAAATAGTTATGGAAATAACTTACTTGGCTTGCACCCACACTTCATATGGGTAGTTTTAGTACCCATGTTGCTTCGCCCAAAGGCGTTTAATTAGCTACGTGTTGATGCACTTTATGTGGACGTCACTGTCGACTAGACTAGGGTTGAGTCTTTGTATTGTGTTACATGAGATTGTGGTGATCCATAAGGGCATTTTATGGATCTGATGCATGTGTAAGCATATAGGACAATACACAAAGTTTACGTTCGACCCAAGGTAAAGGGCGAATGTGGAAACATTCCACATTCGTCCAGTGCAATGGGGAGAAGGTGGACTTTGGTCCACATTCGTCCAAAGCAAAGGGGCGAATGTGGAAACAGTCCACATTCGCCCATAGCAAAAGGGGCGAAGGTGGAAATGGGTATTGGACTATAAATAGCAATCTCATGTGTTGGTTTTCATTTGGTGATTTGAGTTTGTACTTTGAATGCTCTCAAGGGGGAGGTCATGCTCGACCTCCCCCGGCCACGAGATAGATGTTTATCCTACTGATGACAGTGTCTGTAACCGTTTCTGTAGTAATACGAATCTGTGATGACTTTGTTATCGTTAATTTCTGTCTCGTCTCGAATCTCCCGTCTGAAACCGAGTTGTTTATGCGTATTCGATCCACGAGTTCGGTTCCTAACCGGATTCACAACTGGTATCAGAGCCGTGGTACCGATTTGAACGATTTAACAGTCGTTTGAATCAATCACAGCTCGTTTTTACTGTTTTCAGACGTTAAAATCAGATTGTAATTGAAAGGTTGAAACCCTAGAAACCCTAGATTCTTAATTGAACCCGAAATCATGCGATTTCTCCATGTTTTTGTGAATTCGAGGGTTAGGTTTTCATTTCCGCACCTTTCTGAACAAGTTTCATCATCAAATTCAAAGAATTAGAGTGATTATAGACTGATTCGAAGAAAATATTGAACAAGAACACGATTTGTCTGCACATTCGCCCCTTTCAGAATGACGGGAGGGTGAACGTGGAATTCCACCGGGCGAATGTGGAATTCTACTGGGCGAATGTAGCATGTTTAGGGCGAACCTGGAATTTTGTTATGTCAATTTTCACATTCGGGTGACAGATTCCACATTCGGTTTATCGGGCGGGCGAACGTGGAACTGTAAGGGACGAAAGTGAGTATAAATGGGCGAAAGTGAAAATTATCATTCATATTCTACATTCGGGTCCCTATTTTGGGCGAAAGTGGAGTTCCCAGGGGCGAATATAGAATTTAAGGCCTAAATTGTTGAAGATTTGATGATGATGAAACGTTTTATTGTGGGGTAGTCATGAGAATCAACAGTATGATAATCAGATTCAAATGACTAGGGTTGAGTCTTTGTATTGTGTTACATGAGATTGTGGTGATCCATAAGGGCATTTTATGGATCTGATGCATGTGTAAGTATATAGGACAATACACAAAGTTTACGTTCGACCCAAGGTAAAGGGCGAATGTGGAAACATTCCAAATTCGTCCAGTGCAATGGGGCGAAGGTGGACTTTGGTCCACATTCTTCCAAAGCAAAGGGGCGAATGTGGAAATAGTCCACATTCGCCCACAGCAAAAGGGGCGAAGGTGGAAATGGGTATTGGACTATAAATAGCAATCTCATGTGTTGGTTTTCATTTGGTGATTTGAGTTTGTACTTTGAATGCTCTCAAGGGGGAGGTCATGCCCGACCTCCCCCGGCCACGAGATAGATGTTTATCCTACTGATGACAGTGTCTGTAACCGTTTCTGTAGTAATACGAATCTGTGATGACTTTGTTATCGTTAATTTCTGTCTCGTCTCGAATATCCCGTCTGAAACCGAGTTGTTTATGCGTAGTCGATCCACGAGTTCGGTTCCTAACCGGATTCACAACGATTCACACTACGGACTTACCGGGTGGCGTTGACCCATACCTTGCGCCTATATGGATTACTTAGGCAACAAGTGCCCAAATTTCCAAGTGTCCTCCGCATACACTCTAGATTGACCGCATTAGTCTCTTGGGACTCAATGATAATGCCCTTACCATTTGACCCGTTATCCACAAGTTTCTTAAAGCTTAGATAATCGGATTTTAATGTCGGGTTCGAGTGGTGAGGGAATCACCCATTCGACCCGTTAAGACTCATGATTACATAACTTCCTTATTCATGTGATTTTTATCCAAAACCTGAGTTTAGACTCTTGTTTACCACATGGCTTTATTGGTTAACCCAATTGATGATTTCCATCATTTTGATCAAAACTATATGACTCATTTATGACTATGAATTTGGATTTGACATGAATTCGCATAAATCACCCGATTAATAGGTTTCACCACTTGAGGTCATACCTTTGTCCCACTTTAAAGTTTAAACAATTATATCAATACAAGAATTGTATTTGTAGACTAGTAGTGTAAGTATTACTTACTTCATATACGTTTTGCTTCCGTACGCATTGAGCTTGCATCCGTTTGACCCGTTTGCTCCCTAGTCCTTGTACCTAACTTAGGGACATGTCAAACCTTGTTTTTATTAGAACACATAATATGGATTTCTTTCATAATCCATGGCATCATGTATTCATTTTTCCTCAAGCTCAACATTACATTTCTAGTTTTCATGTTCATACATGTTTTACACATTTATTTTCTCATTCAAGCATTTCATCAAACACCTTATATGCACTAATTTCATCATGTTAATTCTAGGTGTTCAAGACTTTCTAGATTCCACCATGGCTTAGCTAACCATTTGCACATGATCAATTCACCAATTAGCATACATACATGATGCAAATAACATAGAGTTGCAAGATTCACCACATAGTAGGGTAATTCATGTTTAGGGTAAAAACCTACTACTTATACATAGTGAGAATTCACAAATTCATATGAATCAACACCATATAACAATTCATCACGTTTTATAGCTTCCTTGATGTCTACTATCACATAGAAATCCATAGAAGCTAAGAATTCACGTTTTTAATGTGAACCCTAATTTACCATCTTCCATATATAAGTGTTTTAGATGAAATTAAAGGGGTCTAAAGATACCTTGTGATGTGTAGAACACTAGATAAACAAGAATTTCATCATGCATCAAGAAATCCCCCTTGATTTGAGCATATTTGTTCTTGGTAGATGAGTTAGGGTTGGAGCCCTTCTTGGGGTCTCCTGAAGATCAAACGAACACACACACCCATTGTGTGTGTTTTATTTTTATTAATAAAACCAACTTTATCATTTTGGCCACTATGGTCCCTCTAGTTCCAATTCCCATGATTATTAGATAACATCATGATCTAGGTTGGTATCGTGTATTGAGTTTTAGCCTCGTTTTTATCTGTCGACTAAATCATCCACCGTTAAATTTGCTTTTGATACTTTATCAATTACGCCTAATGTCGTATTTAGGCGAAACAAGATTTCGGGGTGTTACAACTCTGCCCCCCTTAAAGAGGTTTCGTCCCCGAAACCTTTCTCTTGTAGTTGCTTTGGTCATCCTAAGGAATTTTAGTTTCCACAAACCAAATTTTGGCATCACTCACTGTTTTGTCATCTTAAAGCCTCATCATTAATTAGTGTTATATGCCTAAGGCTATCATCCCTTTACTCGGCTTCTTAACTTCTCGATTAGTATATGAAAGCCTTAGCTTTCATGATGTAGCTTGAGTTACTCTATCCTTTCGATTAACTAGGGGAAATATCTACATACTTACCCCTAACAAGAATTTTAGCTACTTATGTCTTTCTCATAGACCCACCTTAGAACCGTAGACTATCCCCCGTGTACTATTATCCCGAAGGATGTAATAATTTATGGGTTTATTCTATCATGCGCCTTAGGGCATCTATTGAGTTACTTAATTATAGTATGCATATGCACACATGCCTATGCATTTATTAGCAACAAGTAATTTGCCTCGATTTCCAAGACTAACCCGACTTTTTAACATAGCCACTTTCTAGCCTCTTGGATTCATCCCCAAATCCAAGTCTCGTCCTTTTTGGTTTACTAGTATGTTATAACATACTTTGCTTTACACTAACGTTTTCCATTCTTTGGCTAATCCTATTTTAAGAATATGCCATTTATTGGGTTTCCCTCTACCCTTCCTGATTGATGTGGAATTTCTTACAAATTCCCAGACTTTACCCAGGCGGTTTGCTAGGCTCCTATGTTTCAAGTATCACATTTTAAGGGTTGATTCATTATGATTCACCCTGCTCTTTAACCTCACACCAAGTGAGTTATTCGGTTACTATGCTTGGGCTTTACCCATAACATATCTAATCCGTGTCTGTCAGTTTGAATTTAGGTTTCCCCTAGTTCCCGGATTGCTAACTCGATTGGGGTTATTGCCCCAACCATCCTGTTTAAAGACTTCGAGTTTCAGAGTTCAAATCATTTATTTGGAACGTTTATTTTCCAAAAATCCTTTTCCTGATTTATCGATCTCGATATAAGTTGAGGTCGGTTTTTCTTTTCGTAACACAACGTGTCGATTG
The DNA here is from genome assembly GCA_032199755.1 of Ambrosia artemisiifolia. NCBI lineage: Eukaryota > Viridiplantae > Streptophyta > Magnoliopsida > Asterales > Asteraceae > Ambrosia > Ambrosia artemisiifolia. Next base: position 34,539,894 of record CM063522.1, read on the forward strand.
GTCTTTACCACGAATGGTAATGACTAATCTCCTATTATCACAATTTGCGTTAGGTTGTACCGACTATTCAACCTAGTGTTATCACAGTTTTCACTTTTTCATCCTTAACCCGAGGGTTGAATGATTTACTGATTTATTACGACCCAAATCCGCTATTTATGTCATTAATCCGAAGATCTGCAACTTACCTGAATGTGATTATGACTCAACCTTTGATTATGGTTCAAGTCCTTTTTTTTTACGAATTTTTCCTTCTATAAAAATTCGAGTTTAATTAAGGCTTAACCTTGATTAAGGTCCAAGCCTGTTTACGAATTAGATCTGTTTATGACTCAACCTTGATTAAAGTTCAAGTCTATTTCCAAACTGAATTTACTTATGACTCAACCTTGATTAAGATTCAAGTCTATTTGCAAAGCAAATTTACTTATGACTCAACCTTGATTAAGGTTCAAGTCTATTTACAAACCAAATTTACTTATGACTCGACCTTGATTAAGGTTCAAGTCTATTTACAAACTGAATTTACTTATGACTCAACCTTGATTAAGGTTCAAGTCTATTTACGAACCGAATTTACTTATGACTCAAACTTGATTAAGGTTCAAGTCTATTTACAAACCAAATTTCACTCGTATATTATATTTCCCGCTTTGCTAGCCCAGCGTATAAGCTGGTGCCTCACTCAAGGTCTTGCATGGATCGCATCCCTGCCGTGTTAGACAGTGGACTACGTCCAAAACGCCTTAGTATATTGCCCTTTCTGCTAGCCCATCGTATTTCAGCTAGTGCCTCACTCAAGGTCTTGCATGGATCGCATCCCTACCGTTTTAGACAGTGGACTACGTCCAAAAATGCCTTAGTATATTGCCCTCTCTGCTAGCCCAGCGTATTTCAGCTAGTGCCTCGCTCAAGGTCTTGCATGGATCGCATCCCTGCCGTGTTAGACAGTGAACTACGTCCAAAATCTCCCGGCACCTCACACTTACTAAGCCTTTGCTACATAGATTGCATATGTATTAATTATAAGAAACCCATTGTATCATATGTTTAACACTTACCTGGCCAGGGTAAGTAATTCGCATATGGTATACACGGACTTATTATAATTAAGGCATCACACCCTATGCAAGCAAATTTTTAGCTCATGCTTGTGTCCCCTATTTTATTTGGTAAAACCTTTTTCTTGATATTTATTGGGTATTTTGTTTTACCTTTACTCATATAAAACCAACGATGTGTTTTCATTTCATAAAACTTTGTGTTTTCGTACCCATTGATATGACCACCACGTGACTCTAGCATTTCTTAGATTTTAAACGTTAGTTTGGGATGATTACCCCCAACCCGGTTTCGACGTTCAAGTTAAGTTTGTGCATTGATCGTTCATTATCTAGAACTATGCACCTCTCCCATTTTGCTCTTTGATTGTGTATGCAATTACCACTCTTTGTGTGATAATTGCCTACTAGTGCACTTACTATGATTTAGGGCGTGTACCTGATTGATACGTGCTCATGTGTTCCCCTCTCTTTTTTTTATCAATCCGCTAGTCTGAGTCGTTACTTGACTTGGTCTTTGGTGAGCATGCCTTCCGCCGTGCTCCTGGACCCTCCACCACCTCGTTGGGTGAATCATTCGATCCTATCTCGATCGAATAAAATGTTCTCATCCCTGTCACATTTACAATTTCAATTGATTAGTATCATGACATGTCGGTATTAGTATGCATCATTTAAGTAATAATGTTAGAATTCTTGTTGCACAAGAATTTCGTTGCCTGAATAAATCTTTGGATAGGCTTCAAGCCGCCCAACCAATTCCTCGCCAAGATTTTGTGATAGCGTGTATGTACACGATCAAGCCTCGAACCGATCAAACCGGATTGTTATTGTAAATTTTACTTACCGGATTCCTCGATCAAGCCTCGAACCGAACACCCTACAACACTTGAGCGCACAGTTTGAGTCCAAGTATCCTTCTCGACACTCGGATCCCTCAAACCAATGGCTCTGATACCACTTGTAAGACACTAACCCGTAATCACGCGATCAACGCCTAATCATACGGGTTTTGACCTTACGTAAAAACACTCCCGATTAAAACTTTTAATAATATTAGGAACATAAACCTTTGTGATCAAATACATATTCGATTCCCAAAAATTTATACATTTTAATAGTTAAAACATATACTAAGATTTTGCGTTTTATCGAGAGTTCCTTGAATTCTAATGCGGAAGCTTGATGAGTGTTCGGGTGTGTTCGGTTCTTCTCGCGACTCGATCCTTGATCCGGGATTTCCATCAAAGGTATACCTAGCACCATTACATAGATAATGGTTAGTTGTGTTGATAATAACACCTTTTAAATAGTTAACACGTTGATACGCGTCAAAACGGAACGAATGAGTTTGGAATACAAAACAAATATTTTAGGATTACATCCCGCCGTAAGCTACGCTTCCAGCGTAAGCTACGTTGTTCAATGGATAAAATTTCCTGAGAGGGCCTGGCGTAAGCTACGCTGGCCACTGGACAAATTTTGCGAGAGGTCCTGGCGTAAGCTACGCTACTAGCGTAAGCTACGCTGGACACTGGACAAATTTCCTAAGAGGGCCTGACGTAAGCTACGCTGCCAACGTAGCTTACGTTGGCCACTGGCTGAAAACTCATTGTTTCTTTTTGTTTTTCCCCACTTTTGGCATCTCTTTTACTTATGTTCAAAGCCATTCCGGGGAACACTTGGGGACTCATTGATACCATATTATCATGCCTATATGATACCATTTCTCAAAATCAAATACAACTTTTCGGTTATTCAATGCTTATGTTGATTTTACCCAATTCGACCCGTTAAGGCCATGGATTATACAAAGCCTTATTTGACCGTTCAAAAGGCATAACAATCATATTGTTGACTCATTTGACACTTGTTTAACTAAAAACATCACCCGGTTTGTGTCCTTATGGCCCGGTTCTTGGTTTTAAATGTTTATGTCGATTTTTGGCCAAATCGACTCGTTAAGGCCTTGGACTATACAAGACACTTCTTAATCACACCAAAGGCATAGAAATAATATTGTCATCTCATTGGACACATGTTTAACTAAAAGCATTGTCCGTTTTGTGTCATTATGACTTGGTTCTTAGATTTAATCTTTAGTAAATTTTTAAATTCCAAAAATGCCCTTTTATGGCCAAATCCTTAAATTTAGCCATCCATGGCGACACTTTTGATTCAACTCGTTTATTTTGACTCATTGACTTGTTTACAAACCTCTATGTCCTTCCGGACTTAGATTTTCACCTTTTCTCATCTTTTCTCTTATTTAGTAAATTCTAAGCGCATTAGCGCGCATTGGAAATAGTTATGGAAATAACTTACTTGGCTTGCACCCACACTTCATATGGGTAGTTTTAGTACCCATCTTGCTTCGCCCAAAGGCGTTTAATTAGCTACGGACTTACCGGGTGGCGTTGACCCATACCTTGCGCCCATATGGATTACTTAGGCAACAAGTGCCCAAATTTCCATGTGTCCTCCGCATACACTCTAGATTGACCGCATTAGTCTCTTGGGACTCAATGATAATGCCCTTACCATTTGACCCGTTATCCACAAGTTTCTTAAAGCTTAGATAATCGGATTTTAATGTCGGGTTCGAGTGGTGAGGGAATCACCCATTCGACCCGTTAAGACTCATGATTACATAACTTCCTTATTCATGTGATTTTTATCCAAAACCTGAGTTTAGACTCTTGTTTACCACATGGCTTTATTGGTTAACCCAATTGATGATTTCCATCATTTTGATCAAAACTATATGACACATTTATGACTATGAATTTGGATTTGACATGAATTCGCATAAATCACCCGATTAATAGGTTTCACCACTTGAGGTCATACCTTTGTCCCACTTTAAAGTTTAAACAATTATATCAATACAAGAATTGTATTTGTAGACTAGTAGTGTAAGTATTACTTACTTCATATACGTTTTGCTTCCGTACGCATTGAGCTTGCATCCGTTTGACCCGTTTGCTCCCTAGTCCTTGTACCTAACTTAGGGACATGTCAAACCTTGTTTTTATTAGAACACATAATATGGATTTCTTTCATAATCCATGGCATCATGTATTCATTTTTCCTCAAGCTCAACATTACATTTCTAGTTTTCATGTTCATACATGTTTTACACATTTATTTTCTCATTCAAGCATTTCATCAAACACCTTATATGCACTAATTTCATCATGTTAATTCTAGGTGTTCAAGACTTTCTAGATTCCACCATGGCTTAGCTAACCATTTGCACATGATCAATTCACCAATTAGCATACATACATGATGCAAATAACATAGAGTTGCAAGATTCACCACATAGTAGGGTAATTCATGTTTAGGGTAAAAACCTACTACTTATACATAGTGAGAATTCACAAATTCATATGAATCAACACCATATAACAATTCATCACGTTTTATAGCTTCCTTGATGTCTACTATCACATAGAAATCCATAGAAGCTAAGAATTCACGTTTTTAATGTGAACCCTAATTTACCATCTTCCATATATAAGTGTTTTAGATGAAATTAAAGGGGTCTAAAGATACCTTGTGATGTGTAGAACACTAGATAAACAAGAATTTCATCATGCATCAAGAAATCCCCCTTGATTTGAGCATATTTGTTATTGGTAGATGAGTTAGGGTTGGAGCCCTTCTTGGGGTCTCCTGGAGATCAAACGAACACACACACCCATTGTGTGTGTTTTATTTTTATTAATAAAACCAACTTTATCATTTTGGCCACTATGGTCCCTCTAGTTCCAATTCCCATGATTATTAGATAACATCATGATCTAGGTTGGTATCGTGTATTGAGTTTTAGCCTCGTTTTTATCTGTCGACTAAATCATCCACCGTTAAATTCGCTTTTGATACTTTATCAATTACGCCTAATGGCGTATTTTGGCGAAACAAGATTTTGGGGTGTTACAACTCTGCCCCCCTTAAAGAGGTTTCGTCCCCGAAACCTTTCTCTTGTAGTTGCTTTGGTCATCCTAAGGAATTTTAGTTTCCACAAACCAAATTTTGGCATCACTCACTGTTTTGTCATCTTAAAGCCTCATCATTAATTAGTGTTATATGCCTAAGGCTATCATCCCTTTACTCGGCTTCTTAACTTCTCGATTAGTATATGAAAGCCTTAGCTTTCATGATGTAGCTCGAGTTACTCTATCCTTTCGATTAACTAGGGGAAATATCTACATACTTACCCCTAACAAGAATTTTAGCTACTTATGTCTTTCTCATAGACCCACCTTAGAACCGTAGACTATCCCCCGTGTACTATTATCCCGAAGGATGTAATAATTTATGGGTTTATTCTATCATGCGCCTTAGGGCATCTATTGACTTACTTAATTATAGTATGCATATGCACACATGCCTATGCATTTATTAGCAACAAGTAATTTGCCTCGGTTTCCAAGACTAACCCGACTTTTTAACATAGCCACTTTCTAGCCTCTTGGATTCATCCCCAAATCCAAGTCTCGTCCTTTTTGGTTTACTAGTATGTTATAACATACTTTGCTTTACACTAACGTTTTCCATTCTTTGGCTAATCCTATTTTAAGAATATGCCATTTATTGGGTTTCCCTCTACCCTTCCTGATTGATGTGGAATTTCTTACAAATTCCCAGACTTTACCCAGGCGGTTTGCTAGGCTCCTATGTTTCAAGTATCACATTTTAAGGGTTGATTCATTATGATTCACCCTGCTCTTTAACCTCACACCAAGTGAGTTATTCGGTTACTATGCTTGGGCTTTACCCATAACATATCTAATCCGTGTCTGTCAGTTTGAATTTAGGTTTCCCCTAGTTCCCGGATTGCTAACTCGATTGGGGTTATTGCCCCAACCATCCTGTTTAAAGACTTCGAGTTTCAGAGTTCAAATCATTTATTTGGAACGTTTATTTTCCAAAAATCCTTTTCCTGATTTATCGATCTCGATATAAGTTGAGGTCGGTTTTTCTTTTCGTAACACAACGTGTCGATTGGTCTTTACCACGAATGGTAATGACTAATCTCCTATTATCACAATTTGCGTTAGGTTGTACCGACTATTCAACCTAGTGTTATCACAGTTTTCACTTTTTCATCCTTAACCCGAGGGTTGAATGATTTACTGATTTATCACGACCCAAATCCGCTATTTATGTCATTAATCCGAAGATCTGCAACTTACCTGAATGTGATTATGACTCAACCTTTGATTATGGTTCAAGTCCTTTTTTTTTACGAATTTTTCCTTCTATAAAAATTCGAGTTTAATTAAGGCTTAACCTTGATTAAGGTCCAAGCCTGTTTACGAATTAGATCTGTTTATGACTCAACCTTGATTAAAGTTCAAGTCTATTTCCAAACTGAATTTACTTATGACTCAACCTTGATTAAGATTCAAGTCTATTTGCAAAGCAAATTTACTTATGACTCAACCTTGATTAAGGTTCAAGTCTATTTACAAACCAAATTTACTTATGACTCGACCTTGATTAAGGTTCAAGTCTATTTACAAACTGAATTTACTTATGACTCAACCTTGATTAAGGTTCAAGTCTATTTACGAACCGAATTTACTTATGACTCAAACTTGATTAAGGTTCAAGTCTATTTACAAACCAAATTTCACTCGTATATTATATTTCCCGCTTTGCTAGCCCAGCGTATAAGCTGGTGCCTCACTCAAGGTCTTGCATGGATCGCATCCCTGCCGTGTTAGACAGTGGACTACGTCCAAAACGCCTTAGTATATTGCCCTTTCTGCTAGCCCATCGTATTTCAGCTAGTGCCTCACTCAAGGTCTTGCTTGGATCGCATCCCTGCCGTTTTAGACAGTGGACTACGTCCAAAAATGCCTTAGTATATTGCCCTCTCTGCTAGCCCAGCGTATTTCAGCTAGTGCCTCGCTCAAGGTCTTGCATGGATCGCATCCCTGCCGTGTTAGACAGTGAACTACGTCCAAAATCTCCCGGCACCTCACACTTACTAAGCCTTTGCTACATAGATTGCATATGTATTAATTATAGAAACCCATTGTATCATATGTTTAACACTTACCTGGCCAGGGTAAGTAATTCGCATATGGTATACACGGACTTATTATAATTAAGGCATCACACCCTATGCAAGCAAATTTTTAGCTCATGCTTGTGTCCCCTATTTTATTTGGTAAAACCTTTTTCTTGATATTTATTGGGTATTTTGTTTTACCTTTACTCATATAAAACCAACGATGTGTTTTCATTTCATAAAACTTTGTGTTTTCGTACCCATTGATATGACCACTACGTGACTCTAGCATTTCCTAGATTTTAAACGTTAGTTTGGGATGATTACCCCCAACCCGGTTTCGACGTTCAAGTTAAGTTTGTGCATTGATCGTTCATTATCTAGAACTATGCACCTCTCCCATTTTGCTCTTTGATTGTGTATGCAATTACCACTCTTTGTGTGATAATTGCCTACTAGTGCACTTACTATGATTTAGGGCGTGTACCTGATTGATACGTGCTCATGTGTTCCCCTCTCTTTTTTTATCAATCCGCTAGTCTGAGTCGTTACTTGACTTGGTCCTTGGTGAGCATGCCTTCCGCCGTGCTCCTGGACCCTCCACCACCTCGTTGGGTGAATCATTCGATCCTATCTCGATCGAATAAAATGTTCTCATCCCTGTCACATTTACAATTTCAATTGATTAGTATCATGACATGTCGGTATTAGTATGCATCATTTAAGTAATAATGTTAGAATTCTTGTTGCACAAGAATTTCGTTGCCTGAATAAATCTTTGGATAGGCTTCAAGCCGCCCAACCAATTCCTCGCCAAGATTTTGTGATAGCGTGTATGTACACGATCAAGCCTCGAACCGATCAAACCGGATTGCTATTGTAAATTTTACTTACCGGATTCCTCGATCAAGCCTCGAACCGAACACCCTACAACACTTGAGTGCACTGTTTGAGTCCAAGTATCCTTCTCGACACTCGGATCCCTCAAACCAATGGCTCTGATACCACTTGTAAGACACTAACCCGTAATCACGCGATCAACGCCTAATCATACGGGTTTTGACCTTACGTAAAAGCACTCCCGATTAAAACTTTTAATAATATGAGGAACATAAACCTTTGTGATCAAATACATATTCGATTCCCAAAAATTTATACATTTTAATAGTTAAAACATATACTAAGATTTTGCGTTTTATCGAGAGTTCCTTGAATTCTAATGCGGAAGCTTGATGAGTGTTCGGGTGTGTTCGGTTCTTCTCGCGACTCGATCCTTGATCCGGGATTTCCATCAAACGTATACCTAGCACCATTACATAGATAATGGTTAGTTGTGTTGATAATAACACCTTTTAAATAGTTAACACGTTGATACGCGTCAAAACGGAACGAATGAGTTTGGAATACAAAACAAATATTTTAGGATTACATCCCGCCGTAAGCTACGCTTCCAGCGTAAGCTACGTTGTTCAATGGATAAAATTTCCCAAGAGGGCCTGGCGTAAGCTACGCTGGCCACTGGACAAATTTTGCTAGAGGTCCTGGCGTAAGATACGCTGCTAGCGTAAGCTACGCTGGACACTGGACAAATTTCCTAAGAGGGCCTGACGTAAGCTACGCTGCCAACGTAGCTTACGTTGGCCACTGGCTGAAAACTCATTGTTTCTTCTTGTTTTTCCCCACTTTTGGCATCTCTTTTACTTATGTTCAAAGCCATTCCGGGGAACACTTGGGGACTCATTGATACCATATTATCATGCTTATATGATACCATTTCTCAAAATCAAATACAACTTTTCGGTTATTCAATGCTTATGTTGATTTTACCCAATTCGACCCGTTAAGGCCATGGATTATACAAAGCCTTATTTGACCGTTCAAAAGGCATAACAATCATATTGTTGACTCATTTGACACTTGTTTAACTAAAAACATTACCCGGTTTGTGTCCTTATGGCCCGGTTCTTGGTTTTAAATGTTTATGTCGATTTTTGGCCAAATCGACTCATTAAGGCCTTGGACTATACAAGACACTTCTTAATCACACCAAAGGCATAGAAATAATATTGTCATCTCATTGGCCACATGTTTAACTAAAAGCATTGTCCGTTTTGTGTCATTATGACTTGGTTCTTAGATTTAATCTTTAGTAAATTTTTAAATTCCAAAAATGCCCTTTTATGGCCAAATGCTTAAATTTAGCCATCCATGGCGACACTTTTGATTCAACTCGTTTATTTTGACTCATTGACTTGTTTACAAACCTCTAAGTCCTTCCGGACTTAGATTTTCACCTTTTCTCATGTTTTCTCTTATTTAGTAAATTCTAAGCGCATTAGCGCGCATTGGAAATAGTTATGGAAATAACTTACTTGGCTTGCACCCACACTTCATATGGGTAGTTTTAGTACCCATCTTGCTTCGCCCAAAGGCGTTTAATTAGCTACGGACTTACCGGGTGGCGTTGACCCATACCTTGCGCCCATATGGATTACTTAGGCAACAAGTGCCCAAATTTCCAAGTGTCCTCCTGCATACACTCTAGATTGACCGCATTAGTCTCTTGGGACTCAATGATAATGCCCTTACCATTTGACCCGTTATCCACAAGTTTCTTAAAGCTTAGATAATCGGATTTTAATGTCGGGTTCGAGTGGTGAGGGAATCACCCATTCGACCCGTTAAGACTCATGATTACATAACTTCCTTATTCATGTGATTTTTATCCAAAACCTGAGTTTAGACTCTTGTTTACCACATGGCTTTATTGGTTAACCCAATTGATGATTTCCATCATTTTGATCAAAACTATATGACTCATTTATGACTATGAATTTGGATTTGACATGAATTCGCATAAATCACCCGATTAATAGGTTTCACCACTTGAGGTCATACCTTTGTCCCACTTTAAAGTTTAAACAATTATATCAATACAAGAATTGTATTTGTAGACTAGTAGTGTAAGTATTACTTACTTCATATACGTTTTGCTTCCGTACGCATTGAGCTTGCATCCGTTTGACCCGTTTGCTCCCTAGTCCTTGTACCTAACTTAGGGACATGTCAACCTTGTTTTTATTAGAACACATAATATGGATTTCTTTCATAATCCATGGCATCATGTATTCATTTTTCCTCAAGCTCAACATTACATTTCTAGTTTTCATGTTCATACATGTTTTACACATTTATTTTCTCATTCAAGCATTTCATCAAACACCTTATATGCACTAATTTCATCATGTTAATTCTAGGTGTTCAAGACTTTCTAGATTCCACCATGGCTTAGCTAACCATTTGCACAAGGTCAATTCACCAATTAGCATACATACATGATGCAAATAACATAGCGTTGCAAGATTTACCACATAGTAGGGTAATTCATGTTTAGGGTAAAAACCTACTACTTATACATAGTGTGAATTCACAAATTCATATGAATCAACACCATATAACAATTCATCACGTTTTATAGCTTCCTTGATGTCTACTATCACATAGAAATCCATAGAAGCTAAGAATTCACGTTTTTAATGTGAACCCTAATTTACCATCTTCCATATATAAGTGTTTTAGATGAAATTAAAGGGGTCTAAAGATACCTTGTGATGTGTAGAACACTAGATAAACAAGAATTTCATCATGCATCAAGAAATCCCCCTTGATTTGAGCATATTTGTTCTTGGTAGATGAGTTAGGGTTGGAGCCCTTCTTGGGGTCTCCTGAAGATCAAACGAACACACACACACATTGTGTGTGTTTTATTTTTATTAATAAAACCAACTTTATCATTTTGGCCACTATGGTCCCTCAAGTTCCAATTCCCATGATTATTAGATAACATCATGATCTAGGTTGGTATCGTGTATTGAGTTTTAGCCTCGTTTTTATCTGTCGACTAAATCATCCACCATTAAATTCACTTTTGATACTTTATCAATTACGCCTTGATGACGTGGGTCCTAAAACGACAGCGTTTAATCCCCTCGTCGAAAAGATAAGTAAAATTGAGTTGATTAGGAGGTGGCCTGACTTACTGGAGCTGATATAGGGCAGCGTACCTGCCATGCGGAAGCATCAGGGCAAAAAGCAAATAGTAAAAACCTTGGAAATGACAAAAGTGGATTTTGGCTTATTATCATTGCAAGAAACAAAACATCACACAGCTCCATGACTTGCATTGGAAATGATAAAAGCTGAAAGCATCCAAAAAGGGCAAAGTCTCACTGCAGGGAGCCGATAGAGGGTCAAACACAACCAGGTATGGAAAGGAGGCTACCCTGAGGGAGCTCCTGGGCAGAATCTCATTGCCTATATAAGGAGACTCTTGGGTAGACATTCCACACACACTTCTTACTCATTCTCTCTACTCTAATACTCTCTATTTCATTATTTCCCAACTCCAAAAGAATATATACTTATTCTCACGCCGGAGTCCAAACGCAGGAGGCCCCCTCCTGCGTTAAGGCTAACGGTGTCTGCTACCCTTGTGCAGGTCCTTCCAGGAGCTCGAAGACCCCCAATCCTTCAACTAAATCCAAACCTAAAGCTAAAACTAAACTTAAAACCTAAGTTCCAACATAATATACCTTTAACCTATAATCCTAAACATCTCCTAACTTAATACCGGTCATTTTCCTTGTTGTAGCAACAAGTGGCGCCCACCGTGGGGCTGTCGCTACTTTGAACAAAGTTGTTGAGAGTTTCTACAGTCCCATTTGTTCCTAAGTAACCTCCTTTTGTGATGACTGGTGGAGATAACCGCCTAGGAGGGGGTCCTTCAGAAACTCCGGCCAATAGTCACACCTCAGGTGACGCTTCTGGCCACGAAACACCTGGAACGGACGGACAACAAGTCGAACGTCTCTAGGAGACATGCTCAACTACCAAACGCCGCCGTCCTCAAGGTCTGTTAACTTGTCATCTAGAGACGACATGTTGTTCCCAGTTGAACGAATGGATATCACCCCGGAGGGAGTACGAAGAAACTTCTTGCAACTCCGAGACCTCCTGAATGGTTACGTACGAGAGGAAAGGTCCTTAGGAGTTAGGGTCAGGTTGTCTTACGAAGAAGAACCTGTTGTCACCCTCTCACCTGTCCCTCCGTTGCTGGGAACCACTACTTCCCCAGCAACCCGACGTGCCAACACAAATCCTCACACAAATCCTCACCCATACCTGAACAGTCAGGGAGGCATTTACTCAGGAGGAGGAGGTCCTAGCAACTCTGTGCTCTCCCCGGGGACCTCAACACTACTCCCTTATGAAGAAGCTTTGAGGTCATTACCTCTGGCCAGCAGTGCTGTGGCTGCCTCCCTCGCGGGAGCAGGAAGTCTTGCTGGAGGATCTGTTATTCCTCCAGAGACGGTGTATCCCAGCTACTCACAGCCTCAATACTCGCCATATGTACCCCCTTACTTCCCCACATGGCCGAGAGGGTATCCTTGGCAGTACCCTCCGCCTATGAACCAAGTGCCTGTAACCTCCCTTGCGGGAGGGCAGGGTCTGGGGATCTCTCAACCCATGGTTCAAACCTCTACGGCCGAAACAAGGGGTGAGGCTATACCTTCAGAGCCGTACCGACCAAAGTCGTTAGAATGCTTCGCTGAACACATCGCTCATTTTGATTTCCCCAACAAGATCAAAATGCCAGCCAATGTGAAAACATATGATGGTACGGAGGACCCTGATGACCACTTAAACGTCTTCTCTGGAGCAGCTACTGTAGAAAAGTGGAACAACGCCGAGTGCTGCCACATGTTCATGCAAACCCTGGTGGGACCAGCTCGTCTGTAGTTCTGTAGGCTCCCAGCTCGAAGCATTTCCTCCTTCGATGATTTGAGGAAGAGTTTTGTTTCAAACTTTAACCCCCTGAGGAAATGCACCAAGGATGCTGCCATACTGCACCAGATCCAACAGGGGGGGCATGAAAACCTCCGCAGCTTCATTGAAAGGTATAAAAGGAAAGGTCTGCAGTACAGTGGTGCTACCGAGAAGATACGAGTGTCAGGATTTATGGGGGCCATACGTCCCAAAAAGTTGTTAAGAAGGTTCCATGAAGACGTTCCCCAAACCATGGAGGAAGCATTTGAAAGGGCTGAAGCCTTCCTCTGGGGAGAAGAAGCGTTAACTCGGCAAGATACTAGGAAGAGGGATCGAGGGAGCTGGAGAGACAGTTCGACAAGCTCCCGAAGACCTCTCTTTCAACCCTACCATGAGAAGCGATCGGGGAGATCCTTCGACAATCAAAGGAACGAAGAAAGGAGACGATCCCCAAGGTCAGGAAGGTACCAGGAGAAAGAAAGACAAGTCTTCACTGTTCTCACCAAGACCCCTCAGGAGATACTCTCAACAGAAGAAGTTAAGTACACTTTTCGACCTCCCCGATCTTTGTCCAAACCAGCTAACAAGAGGGATGCCAGTAAGCATTGTGCCTTTCACAACGACACAGGGCATCATACAAACGATTGCTACCAGCTGAAGAAAAGGATAGAGGAGGCTGTCAAGTCAGGGGAGCTGGCTCACCTGATTAAAGACATCAAAGGGAGAAAGGATGAAGGACGGAAAGATAAGGAGGTCAACATGGTCAGTTTCGAAGGGTCCCAGCAGGCCAAAAAGGCTCGCACTGAGCCCTGGAACAAGCAGTACATTTGTCTTCCCCCTGCTCCTGATGAACTGATCGTCACACCTGTAATAGTGGAGGTTGAACTGGATGGCTTCCCTATAGACAGGGTGTACATGGACTGTGGAGCCTCCTCAGAGGTGATGTATGAACGATGCTTTGAATCCCTAAGCCCAGAGATCAAGTCCAAGCTCAAGCCATCAGACGCCTCTCTGGTGGGTTTCTCAGGGGAACGGGTACTTCCCCTAGGGAAGCTCACGCTTAGCGTCTGTTTCAGGGATGGAGATTTATCAAGAACAGAAGAGTTAACCTTCTCTGTCATCAGGTACCCTTCAAGTTACAACGTCCTCATTGGAAGGATGGGGATTGCCACCTTTGGCGTTGTAGTATCAACAACACATGGTTTAATGAAGCTCCCCACTCCCAACGGGATTGCAACCCTGAAGCCAACTGCTGAGGCCCTTCTGATAGCCTCTGTTGAAGAAACAAAAGATCCCAGGGCGCCTGAGACGTCAAGCGCTGGTCCCATCCGGGAGGTCAGCATAAATCCTGCCTATCAGGAGCAGACCATCAAAGTAAACAACCTGCTCCCTGATAAGATTATGTGTGAACTAATCAACCTTTTGCAGGAAAACAGGGACATATTTGCTTGGTGCCCTGGGGACATGACCGGCGTCCCTAGAGATCTGGCTGAACACTCCCTTAACATAGCTCCCTCATACAAGCCCGTGGTTCAAAAGAAAAGGAGCCTGGCCCCAGCCAGGAGCCAGGCTGCTTGCCAAGAGGTGGAGAAGCTAGTTGAAGCGGGTATCCTAAGGGAGGTCCAGTATCACACTTGGGGGGCCAATCCAGTCATGGTTGCCAAACAAGACGGATCTTGGAGAATGTGTGTCGACTTCAAAGATCTCAACAAAGCCTGCCCTAAGGATTGCTATCCCTTACCCGAGATCGATTGGAAGGTAGACTCTCTCACTGGTTTCCAATACAAGTGCTTCTTAGATGCCTACAAGGGGTATCATCAAATCCAAATGAAGCAGGAAGATGAAGAGAAAACAGCCTTCCACACTGACAAGGGGATCTTTTGTTATAAAAAGATGCCCTTTGGTTTGAAGAATGCCGGAGCCACCTACCAACGGTTGGTGGACCAAGCTTTCTCGGAACAAATTGGGAAGAATATGGAGGCTTATGTGGATGACCTTGTCATCAAAAGCAAATCTGGGGAGGCTATGATCCGAGACATCCAAGAGACGTTCGAAAACCTTCGGAAGATAAATATGAAGCTCAATCCTGTTAAATGCTCTTTTGGGTTCGAGGAGGGGAAGTTTCTTGGCCATATAGTAGGAAAACAAAGCATCAAGGCGAACCCAAGCAAGTTCCAAGCCGTCCTTGAAATGAAGTCGCCTGCCACAATGAAGGAAGTGCAGAGCCTAAACGGTAAAATTGCTGCCCTAAAACGTTTCTTGCCTAAATCCGCGGAAAAGTCCTTACCTTTCTTTAAAACACTCAAAAATTGTGTTGACAAAAAGGACTTCCGTTGGACAGCTGAGGCAGAGGCTGCCTTCCTGGAACTCAAGAAACACATAGCTTCCCTGCTCGAAATGGCAGCACCTGAGGAAGGGGAAGTAATAAAAGTTTATTTGTCTGCAGGGATGGAGGCAGTGAGCTCAGTCCTCCTGGTTGATCGAGGCAAAGAGCAAGTTCCTGTCTATTTTGTTAGCAGGGCTCTCAAAGACGCTGAAGTTAACTACACTCCCATAGAGAAGCTAGTTTTAGCCCTTGTGCACACTGCCAAAAGGTTAAGGAGGTATTTCCAAGCTCATCCAGTAAAGGTCATCACAGAGCAACCCATACGATCCATCTTGGAAAAACCAGAAGATTCAGGGAGATTGGCAAAATGGGCCATCGGCCTAGGGGAGCACAAGATAGAATACCTACCAAGGAGAGCCTACAAAGGGCAAGTGTTTGCTGACTTTCTTACTGAGCTACCCATCCTGCAGAACGAAGAGGAAATGAATGAGGTCGAAGAACAGCCTGACCTCAAGGGGAAATGGTGTCTTTTTACCGATGGAGCCTCAAGTGTAGAAGGTTTCGGGGCTGGTCTCGTCATCAAGGACCCCCACGGAACTGAATACACTTATGCCCTCCGTCTAGACTTCCCCTGCACCAACAATGTTGCTGAATATGAGGCCCTCCTGGCCGGGTTAAGATTGGCAAAAAGAATGAAGGTCCAAGAGCTAAAAGTCTTTGTTGATTCGAATCTGGTGGTCAAGCAAGTAAATGGGGGATACACAGCCAAGGAGCCCTCCATGATTAGGTACAAAGACAAGGTCAAAGAGCTCATCAAAGAGTTCAAAGTCTTCACCTTGGAACAAGTGTCAAGGACCAAGAACAAGCAGGCAGATGCTCTCAGTAAGCTGGCCTCCTTGACGTTTGCTCACCTAACCAAGAAGGTTCTCGTTGAGGTGCTGAAAGAACCCTCCACTGATGACAAAGAGATACAAGACGTTGTCACCGAAACCGAATCTACATGGATGACACCCATTATATCCTACTTGAAAGAAGGGAAGCTGCCTGAGAATGAACAAGAAGCCAAGCGGTTAACAATCAAGGCAAAGCAGTATTTGATCGAAGATGACAAGCTTTACAAGAAGGGATACTTGGCACCCCTGCTAAGGTGTGTTGGTCCCAATCAAAGCAACTACCTCATCAGGGAGGTACACGAAGGTATATGTGGCATGCATGCCGGACCTCGCTCCGTGGTATCCAAGCTCATGAACTTGGGCTATTATTGGCCCACCATGCACAAGGATGCCTTCGAAACAATCAGAAGATGTGAAGCTTGTCAGTTGCAAACACCGGTGAAGACCAACCCCAAGCATGACCTTGTTCCCATCATTTCGGCATGGCCCTTTCACAAGTGGGGAATGGACATCGTGGGTCCCTTCCCACAAGCTCCTGGAAAGTTGAAGTTTCTCCTTATAGCCGTTGACTATTTCACCAAATGGCCAGAAGTTAGGCCATTGGCAACCATATCAGGGAAGCATGTGATAAGTTTCGTATGGGAACAAATAGTTTGCAGATATGGGCTGCCAGGAGAGATGGTGACAGACAACGGGAAGCAGTTTACCAACAAGCCCTTCAGCAGTTGGTGCTCCGAGCTAGGCATTAAGCAAGTCTTCAGCTCAGTAGCCTACCCCCAGTCCAATGGACAAGTGGAACGCATGAATAGAAGCATTGTCGAAGGTATTAAAGCAAGGCTAGGAAGATGTGGCAAGAAATGGGTTGATGAGCTCCCAAGCGTCCTATGGGCTATCAGGACCATGGAGAAAACAAGTCACCAAAGGACACCCTATAGCCTAGTCTTCGGAAACGAAGCTGTTATACCAACTGAAATAGGGGTAAGCTCAGGAAGAAGTGCTCGCCAAGATGCTCGACACAACCAAAACGAGATCCTGCTCAACTTGGACCTCCTTGAAGAGTCAAGGGACCAAGCCTCTATCAGGGAGGCAAGGTACAAGAAGAAACTCGAGGCTTACTATAACACAAGGGTGAAGAAGGAGTCCTTCAGGCCAGGGGACCTCGTGTTAAGATGCAACGAAGCCAGCAGGCAGCAAGATGTAGCGAAGCTAGGTCCCCGATGGGAGGGTCCTTATGTCATCAAGGAAGCCCACAAGGGAGGATCCTATAAGCTAGCTGACCCAAACGGCAAGATGATTCCAAGGCATTGGAGTGACAAGCACTTAAAACGTTTTTATGTTTGATGGTTGTAAACGTCTCTTTGTATTCAAAAAGTCATGATCAATGAATGAATGAACTATGTTTCCATTTATTAACTTGTCGCATACCTTATCAAAGGGTGAGCCCCTCCTAACCAGGCTCCATGGGATCCGGCGCTATACCTACCCATGAAACGGGGATGAGCTCCCAGGCCACAACTGCTCAACAGGTAACAAGGCTAAGTAAACTTCCTGTATACAGGGTGAGTCCCTAATACAATCCACGACTCCATGGGACAAGTCCTTAGAAGGAATACCTAGACCCATGAAAGAGGGTGAGCTCCTCACACCAAGACAGCTCCCACATGTTCACAATACACAAAAACGAACATAACACTAAGAAACCATTTAAAGAAAAGGTTGAAAAAGCTGATAGGGTAAGCATTGCATCGGTTCCTTAGCTAAGTATCCTAAGTTGGATGACTGCAGCATCCACCTTAAGGAGAAAAGTTAAAGACATTGCAAACACTATAAACGACAAGCAACAGAGTCAAGACAACCAAACATTAACCATAATTAAGGCATCACCCCTGAAAGGGGGAGCATTCCATTAGATACCAATAAAAAGCCCAAAGGGCTGAGTACATCAAAAGTTCATTCACAAACAACATTTTAAAACAACTAAACAAAGATTAAACAAGGATGGATCAGGGGGTAGCTGAATCTTCGGCTTTAGTGGTGGCATCACCCTCACCGGTGGAAGCCAAGGTTTGGTTACCAACATCATCATAGAGGGAGTCGGTATCAAGACCTGCAAATGGATCATCCTCGCTGGAGGGACGGAGTGACTCAACCTCCAGGGCTTGAAGGGGGGAGGGACTCTCAAATACCTGCTCCAAGTTAGGAGTCTTTGAAGGATCAGCAGGCTTTGCACGTTTCGAACTACCCTCCCCACCGTCAGCACCATCCAGCATGATCTTTAGAGGCCTTTTAGACACATAGGAGTTGAACACCTCATCAGCCACATCCTTCTTCAGACCCTCTGGCTCCAAATCTTGCAAGAAGGAGAGGGGCTGCTCAGCAGACTTGGCAATAGCTGAGACATAAGGATAAGTGGCCAGCTCCATAGCTTTCACGGCGTTCACAAACTCCTCCCCTGATGAAGGCTTAAAGGACGGCAGCTCCTTAAGCACCTGACCCTCTTGAGCCGCTTTAAAACCGGCTTGAATCCCTCCATGGCGACCAAAGGATATGGCTTTTGCATAAATATCTGCCAGAGGGGCATTAAATTCTTGAGAGTGCAGGAGGTTGGTAACGAAACGGGCAACACCCTTGGAGATTAGCCATTCTTTCTCCTCAGTCAAACGGTCCACCTGGACCCGGAGCTCCATCCCATCTTTTTCCACCGCCATCTACTCCTGTTTGACTGCCTCCCTTGCCCGAGCTAAACCTGCCCTCTCCTCCGCCACCTTAGCCTTTTCATCATTCAGACCCTTAAACATTTTATCAAATTTTTCCTTCTCCAAACTGAGTTGGGTCCTAGACACAGCCAACTCATGCACCAAATCCTTTTCCCATGCAACAAACCTTGCCAAATCTTCTTTCGCCTTCACCAACTCCACCTCATGCTCATCATAAACCTTCTCCACTTGCTCTCTTCTCAACATCAACTCTCCCCACCTTGCCATACCATCGGGAAACAAAGATAGAAACTGACCGAAGTGATAGTACATTTTCTTCATCACGTCCTTATCCATCCACTCCTTGTGCAACTCCCTCTCAGCATCAGGGACACAATGGTCGATGAGATCACGACAAACAGAGGCTTTCTTCAACACATCAGAAGCCTTAATATCCCAATCCGGCACAAATACCCCTTCACTACGCTCCTTTTGGGTAGGAGCATCAGAAATCTCCTTGACGACAGCCTTCGAACTCTCACCTCCTTCAGAGAACAACGACTTCGGACTAGTACCTTTGATCACCACATCCTTCGGCTTCTTGAAAACAGTATCATCCTTCTTGGGAGAAGACAAGGTGAGCTTACCCTTCCCTGGGGCAGGAGAATACCCCAAGGCTGAAGCTATAAGGGAAGAATCATGGTCTTCATCTTCAAGGACCAAGGGAATGGCAGAAGAGCTCCCCTGACCTGTGGAAGCAGTCTGCAGTTGCTTACTGGAGCGACGGACAGTGACAGACTTCTTCCCAGAAGGTTCCACAACAGCAACAGAGGAAGTAACCACACTGGTGTATTCACCTTGAAAACGGACATGCTCAGTCCTCACCACCACATTCTGGCCCTCAGCAACATTTTTCACCTTGAACTTCACGTCTGTAATGTCATCCAGGGCTAGGAAATCCAGAGTACTCATTTCTGCACAAAAGAGAAAAAGTGGTTAGATGAAACAATTATAAGAAGGATGCCAAAGAGGAGCCAGGGAGACACATACCCTCCCCACCATGATAGATCACCGGGTCAGTCTCAGGATCATCCCAGTTAACACTTAGCCCCATCATCACCAAGAAATCCTCAGGAAAGGTTCGGAGACGGGTAGGAAAGCTACGAAGTTTCTCAAACAATTCCTGATCAAGAGTGTCAGGATCAGGTTCTTTCTCATTCAAAGGAGCATCCGAAGACCTCCGAGGAGCCTTAAATGGAAGGAAATCAGCATTCAAGAAGAAGAACTTGTCTTTCCACGGAGAGACAAGTCCGATGACACTAGAAATCAGGGCTGGTTCACATTGGGTCTTCTCAATAGTGAACCAGTTGCCATTTTTGGCTAACCTAAAGAACCGCCGGTACATGGCCACAGAAGGCTCATAACCAAGGCAACGGCACACTATCTCGAAGTGCAAAACCCTAGCGACTCCAGAAGGACATAACTGATCAAGAGAAAGCTGACGATACTCTAAAACATTTAGAAAAAACTTCAAAAAAGGATACCTAAGGTTCCCCTGGTCAAACTGACGTGTATACACGGCCAGCTTGCCAGTAGGAACAGAGGACACAGGGGTTTTCCCCTTCGGAACAGAAGGATCAAAGGATAAGGGGATACCGATCTCGGTACAGAACTTTTCGGCATCCGATTTGGACAGACGTGTGAACTGGGATGCAAGGTCAGTTTTCGACATAATGAAAAAACAAGTGTGTAGAAGAAAGAGTATGCTTACCGAGATTTATAGGAAAAGGAAGGGTTCGCCGGTTGGGGAAGATCGTGGGAGAGAGAAGACGGTTTTCCAATTGTGGAAGTAAATGAAGAATAAAAGAGGGGATTATTCCCTTTATAAAGGATTTCAAATTTGAAATAATTAATTTTGGGCGGTTACCAAGGCAAACCGTCCCTCAGCTATCCCATAGGATGACGTCAGCCTGCTTCCTTGTCAAATCAGCAGTCATTAAGGGCAGCTGATGGGACACATGCCTACTCCCAAGGAAGCAATGATGGATAGTTATATTATTTAAAAATATGACCATCATGACAAATGCATGGCCAGGAACTCGCACGAGATTTGATGAAGGAAAAGGCATGATACCAACGCTCCCACAGGGGAGCTCGGGGTCTAAAAAGCTACCCGGTACCAACACGAGTTTGCCACCGGGGAAAACGACAATTTACAAGTCACAAGCACTTCTAACTTCTTTACAAATTCTTATGACTGGGGGGCTGATGATGTGGGTCCTAAAACGACAGCGTTTAATCCCCTCGTCAAAAAGATAAGTAAAATTGAGTTGATTAGGAGGTGGCCTGACTTACTGGAGCTGATATAGGGCAGCGTACCTGCCATGCGGAAGCCTCAGGGAAAAAAGCAAATAGTAAAAACCTTGGAAATGACAAAAGTGGATTTTGGCTTATTATCATTGCAAGAAACAAAACATCACACAGCTCCATGACTTGCATTGGAAATGATAAAAGCTGAAAGCATCCAAAAAGGGCGAAGTCTCACTGCAGGGAGCCGATAGAGGGTCAAACACAACCAGGTATGGAAAGGAGGCTACCCTGAGGGAGCTCCTGGGCAGAATCTCATTGCCTATATAAGGAGACTCTTGGGTAGACATTCCACACACACTTCTTACTCATTCTCTCTACTCTAATACTCTCTATTTCATTATTTCCCAACTCCAAAAGAATATATACTTATTCTCACGCCGGAGTCCAAACGCAGGAGGCCCCCTCCTGCGTTAAGGCTAACGGTGTCTGCTACCCTTGTGCAGGTCCTTCCAGGAGCTCGAAGACCCCCAATCCTTCAACTAAATCCAAACCTAAAGCTAAAACTAAACTTAAAACCTAAGTTCCAACATAATATACCTTTAACCTATAATCCTAAACATCTCCTAACCTAATACCGGTCATTTTCCTTGTTGTAGCAACACGCCTAATGGCGTATTTAGGCGAAACAAGATTTCGGGGTGTTACACGTTGGCTTTTTCTCAACAAACAAAACTTCAGCTTTTAACCAGAAAGCTTGAAGTGTGTCCTCATATATGAGTGAACTTGAAGTCAGGGCAGTTTTATACTTAGATATATTCAAGGAATCGATAATGGTATGGAAGTGTTGATTTTCATCTGTTTTGGTCAGATATGGAAGATAATTGTGAGGAGCTTTCAATTGAAGATCCATTTGATGGATTATACTGAGAAATTCGAAGGCTTTTTAATGGAGGTTTTAGGTTGAAGAAGGCGGTTTTAGAATTTTGAATTCGATGAGACGGTGGAACAACTGCTGTGGAAAATAGGGGTTTTTATAGTCACTGGTGGATACCGCTGATGTGGTCAAAACGCTGGTTTTGAGAGCATACGTGGCAAACATCTGATGGAAGGATTGTTATGGTGGATGACAGTTGTTTAGAACAGCTGTTTGACTTTAGTCACAGATGCTTGGGAAAACAGTTGTTTTATCTGATCAGATGTTTGTAACAGATTTTTCAACCAGCAGTGGAATAATTAATAAAACAGTGGTTGTGTTTTCTGATCAGATGTTTGAGCAGACTTCTCAACCAAAACTATTTTTAAGGATGAATTTTTGATTTTTCTAACAACATTATAAGGCTTTTATTCATGAAAACATTTTTATTTTATTCCATGTTTAGCATGCCAATCCGAGAGATCAGATCTGCAAAGGTAGATGTGTCTAAAGCTTTTGTTAACACATCTGCCAACAGATCCTCTGTTGGAACATGATGTAGAGAAATCAAACCTTTTTCATAGCTGTCTCTGACAAAATGATGTCTAATGTCAATGTGTGTTGTTGTGGAATGGGAGACTGGATTTTTGATGATATTTTCAGCAGCTTGACTATCCAACATGAGTGGAGTCCTCAGAGCAGTTATACCAAAATCCAGTAGCTGGTTTTGAAGCCACATAAGTTGGGCTGTACAGCTTGCAGCAGCAATGTATTCAGCCTCTGTAGTGGATGTTGAAACAGCTGCTTGCGTTTCGCTTTGCCAAAAAACCAAGGCATTGCCTAGGAATTGGCACCCTCTTGATGTAGACTTCCTTGTGGTTTGACAACCAGCAAAATCACTGTCTGAATAACCTGAAAGCTCAATGTTCCCATTAGAAGGGTACCAGATACCAAGTGTGCGAGCACCTTTTAGATATCTGAATATCCTTTTCACAGCAATAAGGTTTGACTTTCTAGTTGATGCCTGGTATCTTTCACAAACACAAGTGGCAAACATATTGTCTGGCCTAGATGCAGTTAAGTACTCTAAAGACCCAATCATGGATCTATAGTGTGTTTGGTCAACCAATTCATCTTTGTCATCAACAGTGACTAACTTTGTGGTACTCATGGGTGTGCTACATGGTTTACAGTCATTCATGTCAAATTTTGTAAGTAAGTTTTTAACACACTTATTTTGATAAATAAAAGTTCCATTTTGCAGTTGCTTCACTTGGAGACCAAGGAAGCACTGTAGTTCACCCATGGCACTCATTTCAAACTCAGCTGTCATGAGTTCTCTAAACTCTTCACACATTTTGTTACATGTGGACCCAAAAATGATGTCATCCACATATATTTGAACAATCATTAAATCTTTTCCCTTCCATTTCAAAAACAAGGTTTTATCAATTTTACCTCTTGTAAAGCCAATGGATAAGAGAATAGTGGAAAGAGTTTCATACTAGGCCATTGGTGCTTGTTTCAAGCCATACAAAGCTTTATTAAGCTTGTAGACATGATCAGGATGGAATGTGTCTTCAAAACCAGGTGGCTGACATACATAGACTTCCTCCTGAATTTTGCCATAAAGGAAAGCACATTTGATGTCCATCTTATACACCTTGATGTTGTGGTTGACAGCAAAGGCTAGGAAAAGTCTGATGGCTTCCAACCTAGCTACAGGAGCAAAGGTTTCATCATAATCTATTCCTTCTTCTTGTCTAAAGCCTTGAACCACAAGCCTGGCTTTATTCTTGACAACAATACCCCTTTCATCTGTTTTGTTCTGAAAGACCCATTTTGTGCTAATTGGACATACATCCTTTGGCAATGGTACAAGTTCCCATACTTGTTGTCTTTTGAACTGAAGGAGCTCTTCTTGCATAGCTTCTACCCAACTGTTGTCTTTCAGTGCCGCTTGGTACTTGACAGGTTGTGTGAGAGATAGAAAACCAGCAAAGAGACAAATGTTTGAGGATTGACTTCTTGTGAGCACCCCTTCACTGATGTTGCCAATAATTTGATCAGGTGGATGAGCTCTTAGGAAGATTAGATCTCCCCTGTATGGAACTATGGCATTTTGAGGTGAAGGACAGAGGTTTGAGGTATCAGCTGTTGAAACATCTGTTTGCACTTCTGTAGTGCCAACAGAGGTTTGAAATGGAAGTAGGGGAATAGGCCCAAGTGGTGTAGAAGTGGATGGACTTTTGTCAACAAAGAGTGGACTTTTGTCAGGAAATAGTGGATCAGTGGTTGAGCTTGATAAGACAGTGGTTTGAGGGTAAGACTGGCCAACAGTGGTTGACTCAGCTGTGGCAGAGTTTTGAACATCTGCTTGCCCTGAATCAGGATAAATTTTGCAGAAAGACTGTGGCATCACAATGTCATATCTGTAATCCTGTTGTGAAGACTGTAGAGTACCTGCATTGTCAGTTTTCACAGTGATATCTTCAAATTTGAATTTATCTAAGTCAAACAGTTCGGCAGGATTTACTGGGATTTTCAATGATGAAAGCTCATTGAATTTCACATTCAGAGTTTCCTCTACTGTCCTAGTCCTTGTGTTAAACACTTTATAGGCCTTGGCAGTAGAAGAATATCCCATAAAATATCCACAATCTACTTTGGCTGTAAATTTTGAAATGGAATCTTTTAGATTTAAGATGAAACATGGGCAGCCAAAGATTTTGAAAAATGATATTAATGGTTTGATTTTGAACAGAACTTCATAAACAGTCTTTTGATGGCTAGGGTTGATTAAAACTTTGTTTTGAACATAACAAGTAGTGTTTACCGCTTCTGCCCAAAAGGACAGAGGTAAACCAGAATCTGCCAGCATTGTTCTTGCAGCATCAATGAGTGTTCTATTTTTCCTTTCAACCACCCCATTTTGTTCTGGTGTTCTTGGAATGTTGTACTGCCTTACAATTCCTTTTGACACACAGAAATCATCCAACTCCTTATTCTTGAACTCTGTTCCATTGTCACTTCTAAATACTTTTACTGGCAAGTCATATTGTTTCTCAACTTTGGTGACAAAGTCCTTCAAAATACCTGCAGTCTCATCCTTAGAGTGTAAAAAGTAAGTCCATGTAAACCTAGAAAAATCATCAACAATA
Source organism: Ambrosia artemisiifolia (assembly GCA_032199755.1). NCBI lineage: Eukaryota > Viridiplantae > Streptophyta > Magnoliopsida > Asterales > Asteraceae > Ambrosia > Ambrosia artemisiifolia. The sequence goes on from CM063522.1 coordinate 34,565,105, forward strand.
ACAAGACAAAATCTCTTTTTCCTAAGGCTCATGATTTTTACAGGGCCAAACAAGTCCATATGCAACATTTGAAGACATTGACTTGTTTTGGACTCATCAATGGATTTGTAAGAGCTTTTATGTTATTTTCCTTTTAGACAGGAAACACAATGCTCATCACCCTTAAATTCTTTTGGTGGCAAACCTCTTACAAGGTTTTGTTTGGAGACTGAGTTGATAGTTTGAAGGTTTGTATGATCCAATCTCCTATGCCACAATTCTGTCTCTTTGGTTGAGGCAGCAAAGAACAGACAGACATTTGCCATAGGATTATCCTTCAACATATCAACTACATACACATTGCCACTTCTGTGAGCAACAAGCTGTGCTTTGCTCTTAGCAATGATGGTGTTAATCTTATCAACCACTTTTGGTCCTACAATCTTACATGTCTTCTTAGTGAAGAATGACCCAAATCCTTTGTCACTCATTTGTGAAACACTAAGAAGATTAAACTTCAGATAGTCAATTAGATTAACATTTTCAAACTTAAGTCTCCCAGCTTGAACAGTCCCTGACCCAACACATTACCTTTTGAATCATTACCAAAGGATATATCACCCCCTCCATGAGCAAGAAAGTCCAGAAGAAGGGCTCTACATCCAGTCACGTGCCTGGAGCCTCCACTGTCTACATACCATAAACTATCTAAGCATGCAGAAGCTCCCTGCACATCAGTAAAGAATTAGTTTTGGTGAGTGTCCAAAGCCAAATTGGCTTTGGATGGATTCTCAGACTTTTCAGCCTCAAGCTTAGGAGAATGATCAGTGGTTTGAACTAGTTTTTGTACTAAGTTCAACAGCTGTTGTTGACCATTCGCCAGTGCTTGTATGTCAACACTTGGTCCAATAGATGTTTGATCATTTCCTATCAATTGTTGGTAACCATGAGGATGTCTGTTCACTCTAGGTTTTGAAGGCCTTTTGGGCTCTTCATAAACATGTGGCAGGCGATGACAAGTTGGTTGTCCATGTCCTCTTGGAAACCTGTTAGAGGATGGAGCATTTGTTACCTGAACATCTCTGGGAGCAGAGTTTTCATTCAGATTTTTGATAACAGCTGTTTGGACTGGTGCAAAAGTCTGTTTGGGTTTTCCTTTTGAAGTACTAACCACTTGACTCATTTGATTTTAAGCCTTGTACTCTTTTATTTTTTCATCAAAATTTTTGAGATACAGACACTCTTTTGTTTTGTGATTCTTTTTCTTACAGATTAAACACTCTTTGATTTTAGAATCACCTAAACTTGTTCCTTTGTTGATATCATATGCTTTTAGAAGAAAACAGTTTTTAGTAACATGATTCTTCTTTTCACAAAAATCACAAAACAAGTTGTCTTTTGATTTCCCTTTTTCTTTCTTTTTTTCTACAGATGTTTGATCATCTGTTGGAAGATCTTTCAAGGTAATTATCTTGGCCTGTGGTGCCTTTTTACCATCAGAGGTTTTGAAGGTCATTGGTTGGAAATTTTCAAGGACATCACACTCATCTGACCAGGTTGGTTTGAATTGGTATTTTTCAATCTCATCAAATGAGGGTGAACCTTTAAGTTTTTCAAGAATGATTTTCTTGGCATTAGGTTCAGTGACTTTGATTTCCTGACCTTTAGAATTGGTTGGGATGATTTCAACCAAATGTGGTTCCTTTTTGTCAGTGGTTTGTGAAACTTGAGCAGTGGTTTCATTAAAACCAAAACCAAATTTCACATGACTTTTAGACTGTTGGGGTTGTCAATCCATTAGATCTATCATTGTATATCGTTGGCCAAAACAAATGATTATGTAAGTCTCAAGTTTTAAGTCTACCAACTTTTTGTCAAGTTTTTAAGACACCTTCCATCCATATCATGTCTACAAGCTAAACAAAGCTTTGTATGACTTGAAACAAGCACCAAGGGCCTGGTATGAAACTCTTTCCACTTTTATCTTATCCATTGGCTTTACAAGAGGTAAAATTGACAAAACTCTGTTTTTAAAAAAGGAAAGAAAAAGATTTAACGATTGTTCAAATATATGTAGATGACCTTATTTTTGGATCCACATGTAACAAAATGTGTGAAGAGTTTAGAAAACTTATGACAGCAGAGTTTGAAATGACTGCCATCGTTGAACTCCAATGCTTTATTAGTATCTAAGTTAAGCAGTTGCAAAATGGTAATTTCATTCATCAAAACAAGTATGTTATAAACTTGTTAATAAAATTTGTCATGAATGATTGTAAACCATGCAGAATACCCATGAGTACAAAAAATTACTCACTATTGATGGTAAAGATGAACTGTTAGACAAGACACATTACAGATACATGATTAGGTCTTTATTATACCTAACTGCTTCTAGGCCAGACATCATGTTTGTCACTTGTTTCTATGCTAGATCCTAGACATCACCTAGAAAGTCCAATCTTATAGCTGTGAAAATGATATTCAGATACCTAAAAGGTGCTCCCACACTTGGTATCTAGTATCCTGCTAATGGAAATATTGAGCTTTTAGGCTATTTAGACAGTGATTTTGCTGGTTGTCAAACCATAAGGAAGTCCATTTCAGGAGGGCGTCAATTCCTAGGCAATGCCTTGGTCTCTTGGCAAAGCAAAAAGCAAGTAGCTGCTTCAACATCAACATCACAGGCTGAATACATTGTTGCTGCAAGCTGTACAGCCCAACTTAAATGGCTTCAAAATCAGTTATTAGATTTTGGTAAAACTGCTCTAAAGACTCCTCTCATGTTGGATAGTCAACCAGCTGAAAATATCATCCAAAATCCAGTATCCCACTCAACAACCAAGCATATCGACATCAGACACCATTTTGTAAGGGAAAGCTATGAAAAAGGTTTGATTTCACTGCATCATGTTCCCACAAAGGATCAGCTGGCAGATGTGTTAACAAAAGCTTTAGACACATCTATCTTTGAAAGGTTAATTAGCATGTTAAACATGGATTAAAAGGAAACTTTTGTTTTCCATAAATAAAAACATTTTTTGTTAGAAAAATCAAAATTCATCATTAAAAATAGTTTTGGTTGAACATCTATTCAAATATCTTAAAAGTCTGTTCAGATAAAACAGTCACTATTTCATTGAATCATCATTTGTTTGTCCATAATCTTCCACTGTTGAAAGGTAACCACTGTTTTCATCATCTATTGACTGCTCAATAGATGTTACCAAACAACTGCCATCCATTACCATTTTTCAAACAGTGTTTACCATGTGGGACTGATCTTGGCCATCAAATCTTTCAAACATATGCATGCCACGTCTGTTCTCAAAACATTGGCCATGTCAGCACCACTTTTTCACGCCTATAAAACCCTCATGATTCATCCAAACAGAGTTTACACTGTCTTCTCGAATTCAACATTCTCAAAAGTAGTTTTCTCTCTCGTTTACAAACTACTTCCATTTTCTTCGATCGATCATGGACTCTAGGTCAAAACCCCTCACAATTACCTTCCATACCTGGTAAAAACCAATGATAATACACCATTCCGTTCCATTATTGATGCTCTTGTGAACTTGAAATACTTAACCATTCTCAATGTTGATGCTCCAATATATGTGGACACTCCTCAAAACTTTTGGTTGAATGCTGAGGTTATACTCACAGACAAAAAGCCAATAGCTATTGTGTAAAAAATTGGTGACACCAGTATCCAAATAACACCACAATCCATCTCCACTACCTTCTCATTAAATGACTTAGAAGGTAAAAATACATTCTTGAAAAGTGAACTTCACAGAATTTCACTGAGAGGGGATATGATGATCAATTGATTGGAGCAACAATTTTTAAACCACAATTTCCCCAGCAATGAAATTCTTTTTCCATACCCTTCTCATTTGTCTCTCTGCCAAGACAACAACTTTTAATGAGATTCCCTTGAAAGTTCAATATATGGGATATGCCATCTTGACAAACATTGATTACAATCTATCACATACATTGTTCATGGACTTGGTAGCAAATGTGAAAGGCATAAAATCAGGGTCTAACAATGTTATTCTACTTCATCATAGACTCCTAAGTTTTTACTTACAAAAGGTCTTACCAGAGAAAGGATTTTCAAATTGGTTAAGTGTTTAGGATGAAGAGTTTAACCAGTGAAACTTGTACAAGAATGTTGGGTTCAAAAACCCAAGAAAAAGTGTCAAAAGTTAAAGTTTCCAAACCAAAAGCATAAGAAACGTTGAAACTTGACCCTTCATACTTTTGATTGAAACTTATTATGCAATTCACCATACGTGTCTAGTTGTAAATCTTTGATGTCACATGTCTTGGACAAAAAGTTGGTAGACTTAAAACTTGAGACTTACATAATCATTTGTTTTGGCCAACGATATACAATGATAGATCTAATGGATTGACAACCCCACCTAGATTCGTTGACCATTTTTATGGGGAGCGCGGGTGATTGTTATCGTTTAAACTTTATATTAAGGTGAACCGTGATTACGAGATGGACCTAAACTTTGTCGGTAGGATTGATTATGCACTATGCACTCCCTTATACATTGTGTTTTTGTTTTCACATCTAGATTTTGATATACATTAAACACATGAATTGCAAACTTTGAAAACTCGTACTGGAAAACTTACTTGTTAGACTAGGTCTATGTATTCTCACCAACTTTTAGTTGACCTCCCCCCCCCCCCAATCTTTTCCAAACTCAACATTTTATGGGAACAATGATGCTGCCTATTTCTATCTCAAGAGGGTACTATTTGAAGTTTTAATTTATGTCTTAACATTGAATGTAATGGTTTCATTTCATGACATTTAGATGTATTTAGTTTGGATTTTTATTTAATGGAATAAATGATTATTTAAACTTAATAACTACCATGAACTACTGAACAATCGTCACTACGTGACACCTCGATGTTTCCGCCATCGGTTGAGGTGTCACAGATGCGAACCCGGAACAGCCTCATTATCCCGCGATCCAGTTTTCTAGTTTTGGCATTCAATATACGTATTCTTTGGAGTAGTGGGCTCTGCTCACCGATTGGTACACCCAGGAGGAGCTCGTTCAGGATATTTACGCTACTATTGTAGACACAGTGCTTGAGGATGAGCTTTATGTGTAGTGGCCCACCATCGGTAGTCCACAGTTCGGACCCTGACAGACAGATATTATTATCATTATAATTATTGTTGTTGTTGTTGTTGTTCTTGATATTATTATTATTATTATTATTATTATTATTATTATTATTATTATTATTATTATTATTATACTTACTATTATCCTGTGTAGGAGTGCCAATGCCTCCACAACTTCTAGTGGATGATGATGATGCTAAAGAAGTTCGTACATTGACAACTGTACGCATCTCAGCGAGTACAAGTAATTGTTCTGAAAAAGAGGAAGCTCTAATAGAAGAATTAAATGATGATGATGCGGATATTGAAGCATATTTAACATAATCTATGAGGAACTACAAGAGGCACAAAGTAAACATGTTGAAGTCGAACACAGAACGGTACATAATGAGTTGAATGAAGAAACTGTTGTTGTGCATGTTGCGGAAGAGTACATCTTACCAGAAGTGCAGACTCCAAAAGGTAATGTACTTGGGGGATTGAGTGAGGAGTTATGTGGAAAAAAATGAAACTGAGGGATTGAATGAAGATGAAATTGATGATCTAGAAAATTATGTTGTGGAAGACTACATGTTACCCGAGGTGCACACACCATTGGGTTAAAAAAATGTTGAATTTGAAGCAAAAAATGGAACTAATTAACTGTATTAGGACAATGTCGATGAGCTAGAAAATTGGTATAACATGGATTTGGGGACCCAAACACAAGAAATGCTTCGATACTACGTAACTCAATATCCGATGAGCGGTGTTGAATACGACAAAGAAGAGTATGAAAGAAGACAGAAAGCAAAAAAAGGTGCTATTTTTTGTTACATGATGATGATGGGTTTTAAATATACGCAAGTTGTTTTTTTTTTATAAAATGCAACTTCTTGTTTATATAAGATGCAAGTTAACTTTATTTAAACGCGATATTTTTTTTATTATTAATGTTCATTGTTAAACTCAAAAGACAAAAAATAATAATGTTATTTTATAAATTATTATTAATTAGGTATGGATGGATGCAATGGATAACATGATGAGAAAAAACAAGGAAATTGAGGAAGAGATTAATGAGATGGTAGAACAAATAAAAACAAAGTACATTTGGTGTACTGAGTTAATGGAAAGATGTGCAAAGTAGGATTAATTTAGAAGTAAAAGAGTAGGTTGAAAAGAAACAAAAAAATGATGACGAGAATGAGAAATATAATGATACAGAAGAGGTTGTTGTTCGTTTACACAAGGTCATAGAAAATAAAAAAAATATAAAAATTGAAGAGATATATGATGATGTGGTTACTACAAACAATATACCTGCAACTGCTAATGAAGCAATGGTAGAAACAATGACTGAAACTGGTGAAATTAGTGACTCAACAATAGATCAACAATAGACCATCGATCACGGGGTTTATGCTATGAAAAGCAATAATGATTTGGGGGATACATTTACACAAATCAAGCAAGAAAAGAATAACATTCCTGAAAGACAGGAACACCCTTCTGCTGCAATGAGAACACCATTTGTTAACAGAGTTGTCGTCATGACTGAAAGAGTTACGGACCATGAGCTCAAAATATACCAGTACATTATGGCTCCAATACCAGAGAAATAGTAATGAACTTACCTTATATAATTACTTATGCAAACTTACAAAAAAAATGTTGACATTGTTTTTAAATGCGTGCAGTAAAATAGTATTCCGTTCAGAGTTGGAAACATATACTCCGAAATTAATGTTTGAAAGTATGTATCCTGGTATATGGTTAAACACACATGTCATTGACGAGTGGACTGAAATCCTGAACATCGAAGAGAAAAAGAAAAAGGAAGGATCATTGTTCAGATTGTTTTGCCCAACAAACATAATGGTAGGATCTATATTAAAACGCAAAAAAAGAAAACAAAACAAAACAAAAATATACAAAATAAAATAAATTAAGCAAACCATGAGTGTGTCTTACCTTTATTCAATATAATATTGCAGTCTGATGAATATTATACAAAAAAGGAGAGTTGGCAAAAAAAGGCATGCAGTATTCACAAGCAATATGCTAGATCTTATGAGGAAATTAAAGGTGCAAAGCTTGAAAGGATTTGACATAATCATGGTGCCAATGCTTATAGACCTCCATTGCTACGTAGTAGGATTCGATATCCAGAATGGCACTGTGGAGCTATTGGATAACTCAAACGATGAAACAAATTTTGAAGAAAGATACAAAGGAGTGCCAAAAGTGCTGGTAACAAAAAAGTAAAAAAATAAATTTAAAAACCATCATATATTAATGTACATATTAACTTTCTTATCTTGCACTTTGTTTATAGTGCCATACGTTATATCTTTGCTTGAACACTGTCTGCAATAGTAGCAACAACATCGAAGAACTCGCCATTGTCCTGATAAAATGGAGAGAAATGAGCTGGCGGAAAACGGGACACACAGTAGATTGCGGGGTGTTTGCAATGCGACACATGGAGACATACAATGCACAACAAAATTGGACATGTGAGTTGGCGAACGAAGGGGGATTTCAAAATAAGCAGTTAACTATGTTACGACTAAGATACGTAGCAAAGATTATACTGTCTGACTACAATTTGATACGAGACAAGGTAGTTGCTGACGGGAACAATTTTCAGAAAGTGACATACAAAGGAACAATTATGACTAATTTGTACAAGAAATTAAAGAAAAGACAGGATGCAATATAGAAATTTTTTATGTTTTTCGTATTTTTTTTTAACTTTACACTCAATAATGTTAATAATAATACGCAAGTTAATTGTTTTGAGTGAGTTGGAATAATAAATCTATTAGGTTTGTTTGTGTGTGAAACGCAAATAGTATTATATTAATATGCAAATATATCAAATTAAATGTTGGAATAATAAATCAACAATATTTCTTTCAAACTAAAAACACAAATTGTTTTTCTAATAATACGCAGTTATAAATTGTTTTGGTTAATATTCTAATGTAAAAAGATTAGTATTTTGTAAAATTCTAATTACACATCACCAACAAATTTATTCTTCTTTGTCATCGTCCATCACCTGATCCTCATCGAACCCGTCCAGATCATTAACTTGCTCCTCGTCATCAGGTTCATCAACAAGCTCTAGATTCTGACCTCTTTGCTCCTTCGCATGCTTACGTCTGTCATGGCCTAATTCACCACAAATCTTGCATGCCCTTGGTTTTTTGCCACTACGACTTATAGCCGTCTCTTTCTGTGACATGATCCTCTTTTGTTTACCCCGACTTTTGTTCTTTATACCGTTGGGTAATCGGATAGTTGCGTCCAACGGTTTATTGTAGTCGAACAAACTGGCATATCTTTCATATTTACTCTGCCCAGATTTACTGGTCCTAACCTGATCAACCTTATCCATCATCGCCTTCATCTGATCCCTAACTTTTTGAAGCTCATCGACATCTGATATTAGATTGTTGGCAAGATACTCACCAGCAAAAACAATTTCTCGCTCAAGTTGTTTAGCCTGCTTGATTTTGTCATCCCCAAAATCAGCAGCATCAAACGCATGGCTGATCTCATTAGGAACAACCTCATGTGTCCACCTTTTCAATATATATCTATTCGGGAAAATTTTGACTCAAAACAACTTGAACACAAAGAAAATGTGTTTGCATAACAATCCGTATTGTTCAAATCTTTTGCATGAGCAGATGCTTATTGCCCCTTCAGGATCCTTCTCTTCCTTCTTGAAGAGAACTAGTGTGTTTTGTTAAAACGCAAACAATAATGTTAAGACGCAAATATTAAAATCTTGAGGCAAAATACAGAAAAACAATTACTTGTAGCAACCCCTCTCCAAATGCCTTGGGATCCTCGGTAAAAATTTTCAAAAATCCTTCCTCATGTTTCTTTGTTTGGACATTGATCAAATCATTGGCGACATATATTTCGTCTTGAATGTCAAAGAAAATGGTACGTGTGAATATCTCGGCTGCTTGCTCCTCAAGTGGATTTTTAGTCCCAAAGATCAGGTTTAGTGTGCCTAGAGTCATGATCATTCTTCCTTTGGGAAAACCTTTGGGCCTCCATTGATGTTTCAAAATGATTTAAAAACTCAACAAGTGTTAGTTGAGAATTAGCAGCTTGGCAAAAGAAGTGGTTCTCATTCTCTGATCTTGAAGTTGTTCGCATCAGCCCAGACATAGGCTCGTCATGATAGAAAGCTGGAATCCACATCGATCTCATCTCAAACATATCAGTAAGCCAGTTATTGTCATCCAGCTTGTAATTAGTCATTATAACACCCCATTCAAAATCAAACTTCTCCGGACTAATCGAATCTGTCCAAACTATAATGCATATGCGACGTTTGAATTCATCGTCACTACATAACGTAGGTTCAACCTAACAAAATAAAAAAGGTTTCAGCAAACATAAACCATGGGGGCACATAAAAAGATAAATATAAAAAATACGCAAGTTTAAAGTAGTTTAAACGCAAATATTATAATGATGATACAATTTAAACGCGAATGTAAAATGACATTCAAACGCAAGTATAAGACAAATCTAATAGGGTACATTGTCAGAAACTTTTTTCATTATATGTCACATGCAAAAGTCTATGTCTGCTAGAATGACATACACACTGTATAGCATTCTTCATCGCAGGGTCTTGATCAGTAACAACTACTTTTGGATGTTTTCCAAATGATTTAACAAGCATCTCTAAAAGCCATTTGTATGATTCCGTAATTTTAGAAGACAACAAACCAGCACCAAGGGTTACATTCCGGCAATGGTTGTCAATACAAATAAATGGGACAAATACCATCTTGTATCTAAAAAAACAATAAAAACTACTATAAGAAAAAAGAAAAAAACCATAACATGGGAACATATATAGTATAAAAACTGGACATACTTGTTGGTGTTAAATGTCGCATCGAATGAAATAACATCTCTAAACTCCATATAGTTCTTCTTACACAAAGCATCAGCCTAGAATAATGCAGTAAGAGCATTATTAGCATAAGTTGAATACTCAAATGAATAGTCCGGGAGGTACTTTTTCTTATCATTCAACTTAGAAACAATCATATCAGCATCATATTCACCTATAAACTGTTTAATCCACTTTTAAAAATTTTACAGTTCATAGCCATTGCCCCAACATTCTAAAATCCACCATATTTTGTACGCATAATATTGAATGCTTTTACCAGACCGAGATTCAATGAAGATAGCTCACAAATCATTTCTTCTTGGACATGTGTTAAGTGCCTATTTGCTGCTAACAAATGCATATCAGACTGGGACACAAACGGATGATTGTGGCTTTCAATAAACTTATAAATCTTATACTTCTTTCCATCATCAGAACCACAGTAAATATGTGTTTTGCATCCTGTACGAATAGACGGTCTTTTCCTCGGCTTTCTGGTCTTTTTGGAAATTTCACCAAGAATAACTAAATCATCACTGCTGCCTCTCTTAAATCCCTCTTTGTAACATGTAAAATACTTAATAGTAATAATATTCCCTGCAACATGTTGAGTACTTTTCCTGGCATAGAAACCTGACTTCCTTGCATACTCTTTATAAAACTTGTATGCAAGGTCTAAACTGTTGAAAATCATTCCAACTTCTGGCTTAGGAAATCCTTCAACTTCTGGATTAAAAATGTGGTCTGCTTCTTCTACAACATCTTTTTCGCACAATTATACAAGTTTTAAGATTAAAACGCAAAGTATAATTTACCAAAACATAAAAAATATCAATCATCAATTGTAAAAAAAAACATTTAAACGCAAGTTAGTAAACAATAAAACGCAAATAAACAAATGATTATGAAGTACATTAGCATGCATAAAAAACAAAAAAAAAATATAAAAAACCATAAAATTTGAAAAACAAAACCAATGAAACATCTAATTACATGTATAAAACCATTACACGTACGTCTAGAAAATGTTATAATATATAAACACAAATGACTGTATAAGAAATCTAATAAAAATTAAAACCAAATGAACAAACGGTTAATAAATGACATTAACATGCAGGAAACTTACAAAGTAGATCTGAACTGATAAAAAACTTTCACTCAATTATATAAACCATACTAAATCTATAAAATGTTATAATATACGATAACAAATGACTGTATAAGAAATCTAATAACAAAACCTTGAACTCTTTGGTATTCTTCGATAAAGTTAAAATCATCGTTTGAATTCAGTTAGCCTTCATGATTTGGAACATCAGGAACAATATCTGAAAACAAAAAGAACATTGAATCATACATCAAACAATCGAGCTATCGAATATGTAAAATTAACACATTACCTTCAAATCTCCATCTACATTGACGTTGATATATGGAACTTCATTAAGATCTGCAAAAAATAAGTATAATTCAGATCAATTCATCATCAATTGAATGCTGATCAAGTGTAGATCAGTCACGCAAACATGATATATGAATCTTCAAAAAAAATATTTACCAAACATGATGTATGAATCTTCAGTTGTTAATGCAAATTTATGAATTTTGATAAAGCTATTGAAAATCGCCGAATGATTAAACGTAGAAGTAGGTCTATTATGATTTTAAATTTAAAACTGATCATGCAGTTATATTTGATAAGGATTGCAACGCAATTACAGGTATAGTGAAAAAGATTATATTACCCTTTGACTGACGTACTTAATTGTCGATTCCAAAAAAAAAACCGTCGTCCAAGTGGCAAGTTCTCATTGCTTCTTACACTTTGTAGGAATTTGTACTTTGTACCCTAAACTTTCTGTACATCAAATAAGTAAATATGATGTTGTCTCATCCTTTGTGGTGTGGTGGTAACCAATGGCGAAGGTTGGTGACCTGGGCCAGGGGGTGCCTTGACCTCCATCGTTTTTTGGCTCAGTTGTGGAAATTTGTGATTTTCATAGGTAATTTTTATGTGGATCGAGTCTGGCCTCCACCGATTAAATCTTCCGACCCTTACCGATACGAAAAAATTGATTCTGGTCCCCGCCAGTTTGATTTTCAAACTTCGCCGCTGATGGTAACTAACTTGATGTACTAATACGAGGGTCATGAGTTCACTACCCACAATTAACATATGAGGAATTTAACGAAAATATACTTTTTCTTAAAAAGTAATATGACGTACATGACTCAAAACCACACATGTTTTCTCTTAAAATGGTTATTTAACGAAAACAGATTTGGACTATTATGTAATTAGAATATTAACGGTTTTGGTTAGCATGCTGGTCATTGGTCTATGAATAGAATAAATTTCTATAACCCTTAAAGGTGTAATAAGTTTTAACGATAAAAAGTTGATATCAGTTTTTCTAATATCGTCAAATATACGAGTAAACTGCACGGATGGTCCCTGTGGTTTGCATGAATTGCACCGATGCCCCCATATATTTTCAATGGTCCCCAACGATGACATTTTATAACATTTTGGTCCTTACCAGCTAACTTCGTTAAAATTTTCAGTTAAGTCAATGTAAAATGACTAAACTACCCATAGGGACCATCCGAGCACTTTAATCTTTTTTATATATTTTCTAGAAACACCACCACCTCCTCCTTAAACAACCAACATCACCCCCACCACCTCCTCAAACAACCACCACCACCTCCTTAAACAACCACCACCACCACTTACCCTTTAAATATCATCCATCATCCATCATCCACTACCAAACCATCTACAAAAAAAAGGTGGTTATCTTCTGCCGATAACCACAATAACATGAGCCACCATCGTAATTAAATAAATAACATATACTTTTACCAATTTAGCAAAAATTTAATATAAGGTCTGATAAATAGATATGTATACAGACTATTTTCCAACCATTCGCATATACCGCTTGCACATCGTCTTGCACATTGTCGGGTAGATTTTACTAAATTAAATTCTTTTAATAGTATCGGTACCTGCCTCTCGAGAGAGATCCAGTTGAGACAAAAATCGTGGCCGATTGCGATGGTTTCGGCGGCAAGATGGGCAGAACGACACGGTGGGAGAAGCCGGAAAGTTGGTGTTCCTCATGGGGTTTGGTCTTGTCGGAGTTTGTCGTGGCTGGAGTTTACAGAGAGAGAGCCGAGAGAGTGGGGTAGGGGTGTTTGATGGTGGTCGATGCATGGGGAGGAGGAGAACAGGAGCCGTCGACCGGTTAGAGGGAGAGGAGGGAGTTTGGCAGAGGAGTATGGCGGCTCAGGTGGTGGTTGCTGGTGGTTGTCGCCGCTGCAGCTCTAGAGAGGGAAGAGAGGAGGTTCAAGTGGTGGTGGCTAGGGTTATGGCAGGTTTGGGGGTGAGGTGACGATGACGGAGGGAAGATTGTGGTGGTGCTAGATGATTGGTGGTGGTGTTGTGGTGGTAGTTGGGGAAGATGGTGGTGACAGTGGGGTTGAAGAGACAGAGATATAGAGATAGAAAGAGAGAGGGAGAGAGTTATAATATCTTTTATTTTTATTTTTTAAAGAGGGGTAATTTATTAATTTCACATGGACTTAACTGAAAAACTTAACCCCCATCCAAGTCAGGGACCATCGATGAAACAAAATACAAACCACAGATCCCATACGTGTAATTTCCAAAAGCTAAGGAGCAGAGTTTAAATTTGGGCAAACCACAGGGACCATCCGTGCACTTTACTCTCAAATATACCCACTTAAGACATTTAAAATTTCATATGAAAAAAAATTGTTAGTTAAATATGACAATAATAACATTCTTATTTATTCTTTAAATTTTAAACTTTCGTAACCTAAATCCGTAAGTAGTATTTATGTCAAAAATACAAAAACCACCACAACTGAGAATTACGCAATCTTATTTGTAAATTCAAGAACAATATAACAACGTTCTATCTTTTATTTGAGTGTGATACAAAAAACGGTAACAAACCACCTACACACCTCAATATTAAATCATCAATGCATTACAAACACTTATATACATTTTTCTTACTTTTCAAAATTAAATTATTTCTGAAAAGAATTAAGTTCAATATTAGTATATTATATTTAAATAATAAATAATAATTCTGTAAGAATTATTGGTATGTTATTTAAATAAATAAAAACCTGTTTATTAAGTAATTACAGAATTTGGATTGGCGGTTGAATTTATTTGATCGTCTATAAATGAAGCCACGTTGTATTCCCTAGCAACGCAAATTAAATCCTCAAAACCAACCAACGTTCAACCATCCCAACAATATATTCCTTATTTTTGTCTGGCAACCACCAGTCAATTCAATTCAATTCAATTCAATTATATTTCATTTGCACGTACGTACGTACGGCGATGGCCGGGCAATCTAGAAAATGGATGATCCTGATCACGACCATATGGATCCAGGCATTCACGGGCACAAATTTTGATTTCTCCGCGTATTCATCCGACCTAAAGAAGGTGTTGGCGGTGTCGCAGATAGAGTTGAACTATCTAGCTACCGCATCCGATTTAGGGAAGTTGTTCGGGTGGTCTTCGGGGCTGGCCCTTATGTACCTCCCGTTATGGGTGGTTTTGTTCATCGCGGCATCAATGGGGTTGTTTGGTTACGGGGTTCAGTGGCTCATTATACGTAGAATTGTTACTTTGCCTTATTTCCTGGTGAGTACGAATAACCTTATTTCCATGATCATGGAATATTGCATGTGTGTGTGTGTTATTACCAATATGGCAATATTTTCTAATTTGTTTATATTCTTGAATTCGGGTTTTCATTAAGGTTTTTTTTATTCAAAAACGAACTAATCAATAACGTTTAGAACCATGCCGAATTACATATTGGTTTTTGGTTTTAGAAAAGTTTATCCGGTCTCAACCGAATAAGCCAAATAAACTGAACATTTGGTAATTAATGATTATTTAATTTTTTGCTATTAGTTCAATACAATTAACTTTACTCCAATCTAACCCTATTAATTAATTAACATCTCTTGTTAATTTTTAACACCAATACCTATATTTTCTAATACAAATAAATCATTACTAGCTTGCATCATGCACGAGTTACACTATTAACATTCTTGTTGCAGAGTAGATCGACCACTACATATTGTCTTGTTTTCAATTGTTTAAATGTTATTAAAAAGTTAACCATCTACTAGTTACGACCTGCTGCTCAATCAATTAGTTATGCTGTTGATGCTGAAAAAATGGGTTGAACAATAATATTGAAACTAGTTTGTTCTAATGATTAAATTTGTTTAAGCAACAGATTAAATATCAATTTAGTGATATGAACCACGTAGCTAAACCGTACACACCGAGCTAGATAGTGTTAAAAAAACATTTTTGAGCCGTTCTAGCTAAACAATTATCATACAGATAAGTATTTTAAATTATCATACGTATGAATTATTAATTTACATGCAAACCCTTTAAAACATTTGGTTTATAAAGCATATCATTTTAGTGAACTTTTGAAAATCCAACGGAGCAAAGGTGTACGTTAACAATTCTTAATTGGCCCAAATTAAACCTCCAATACCAAATCGATAATCTGAGTCGATTTAACTAGTGTAGTTTCAATTAAAAAAATTGGCAAGTTTCTTAGACTATGTGGTATGGGGTCGGCTTGGGGACGGCGAAAGCGTCTTAGGCCGGCCAACGCCGCCCCAGCCGCTCCTAACCTGTCAAAAACGGCTAATTTTGGACGCCTTGGCTGTGCCTTTTGATTGGTTGTTTGCTTTGTGTGGGACCCCTCTCCAATCCCTCTTGTTTTCCTTCACATTTTAAAAAAATAAATTAGAAAAACAAAAAAAAACCGGTCTCGAGGATCTGTGCAGATCGGCTAGAGGTTGAAGATGATGTAGAATACAGTTTATTTCATATTTTCAGTTAGCCCCTGAATTATTAGGTAAAGTACAAATTACTATTGATATTTTCAGTTAGCCCCCTGAGTTTAATTCATTTACATTTTAATTATATATTATATATAATTTAGATTTAATTATATATTATTTATATATTTTTTTAATTTATATTTTAATTTAGATTTAATTTAGTTTAATTCATTTACAGTTAGCCCCTGAGTTTAATTCATTTACATTTCAGTTAGATTTAATTTATATTTTATAATTATATATTATTTATAATTCAGAATTAAATAAATAAAAGGGTGAACTAATAGATGTGAAGGACTATCAAAGAAGACTACCTCCACACCTTTGGATAGTCCTCAAATTGTCTAAATACAAAGGGGACCCACTTTTTACAGACATGACGATAAGATCTCTCAAACCTTATCTCAACCACACACATAGTCTTAAAATCCTTTGAAAAGAGACCGCACATCATCTTACATATCAAAATTAAATGGAACACTGGGTGAGACTTCCATCTTTGAGCCTTTAAATTTTTTATTTTTGCTTAAAAGTGTTTGCGGATCGAAAACTATGTATACATTTCTTTTTAGTTAATTTTTTAGTAGCAATTTTCTCTACTACTATTTATACATCATTCAGTTCTCCATCGTAATACCTGAACTTTAACTTCTCGAAAATATGCACTGTGTTGCACACTTGAATGTCATTGGGCCAAACGCTCTTTACCTTATAAAATAGTTAGGTTACTTTTTTTTTAATCTCTTTAGCTAGTTAACACACATTATACTGGTTATCTTTCTATTTGATCAGTTCGAATGCGAGTCCAGTAAATTGAATACGTAATTTTAATTTTAAATTCAATTCGAAATTTGAATTCAAATTATACATATCCACTTTTTAAATGCCGTTAAAAAAATATACATTTTTTAAATATATATACCCACACACGCACATCAATCTATACACACACAAATACACATTGAAGAAAACAGTTCTAAATTTGGGTCAAACTCTAAGAATCCATAGTTTCTACAACTTTTACCATAACCGTGGTTACATATTTACCTTGTACATTATAAATTAGGGACTATAGAGTCATCATCATCATCATCATACTCAGTTAATCCCACCTATAGCAAAGCTAAGGTAGGGTCTGAGGAGGGTAAGATGTAGACAGCCTTACCTCTATCCCCTGAGAATAGAGAGGCTGCTTCCAGTGAGACCCCCGGCTCGATGTGGTTTTGTATCAAGCCTTGGACATAAGGCACATAACACTTAGCAATCGGGACAAACTCGATTGGTGCATGTACCCCCTTGTCTTTTGGCTATCAACGCCACCACATGATGCATGATTAACCGTCCGTCGTTTTTAACGTTATTTTCACGAAATTAGTAAAATAACGTTAAAACTAGTGCAACTTTACTTTTGCCCCCCATGGCCACACATATATACATTATATGCGCACAGCGTAAGTGGGGCGTTTAGGGACTATAGAGTAAATTACCAAAACCGTCCCTGTGGTTTGGGCCAATATGCCAGTCCAGTCTAATCTTTTAAAAATTGCATGAACACTCCTTGATCTTTCAGAAAATGTGCCTAAACAGTCCAGCGACTTAACCCAGTTAACTTTTCTCCGTTAAGTCAGGGACATTTTTGTCCAATCATGTATAAAATTCATCTTCATCCTCCATTCTCTTCTTCCTTAATTAGACCACTACCCACCACCATCTTCACCTTTCACCACCACTACCCACCATCTCCTCCACCTTTCACCACCACCACCACCACTAGCCACCATTCTCTCTACTTTTAATTGAAAAAGAAAAACGTCTCTATAAATAGATACATAGCAGTCACATCGTCTTCCTCATTACAGCCTCTCTAGCCTGCCTTTTCACCCGATGTGGTACTAACATCCATTTCTAAACTTCAACCTCTTTAAATTCCCAATTTCATCTTTCAATCTTACATTTTGCTGTTTAAATGCTTTCTATTTTCTTTAATTTTTATCAAATTAAGATAGTTCTGTTCCTCTGTTTATAAATTTTTATCAATATCTCCAAAAACCTCTTTATATTTCATAAAATTCTCCCAATTAAACTCTCAATCAGAAACCCTAATTTTCTGCTTGACTACTAAATACCGGTGACGCATGTTTTGGACCTTGATTGAGACGTCACGCCTGGACAACTTAAAGGGGAACTAAATAGGGTCACAGAGATGGTGAAGGGAGTTGACATGGTCGGCGATTGGCTTGAACGTTTTTTCGATGGTTTTGAGCTTGGATAGGGTTCCGGTAGTGACGAGATCGGAGCATTTGGTGAGGAGGGTTAGTTCTTCAAGCTCTGACCCCTTCTTTCGCTTCACTACTATTTGAGCTCTGACCATTGAAGGGAAGCTGAATTGCAGTGATTGGAAACAACTGAAAGGAATATGAAGAAATAAAAACTTCTTTGATTTATATTATTATTATTAATAGATTTATTAGTTAATCTTGTTTGGTTATGTGTGGACTTTATCTGACATGTTACAATAGGGAATCAGGAAAATATAAATATAAATTTTTATGTTTATGAAAAAATGAACCAACAGAAAGGGCATCTTTCAAGAACAGAGGAATGGTGGGTATTGGTGGTGGTGGTGAAAGGTGGAGGAGATGGTGGGTAGTTGTGGTGAAAGATGAAGATGGTGGTGTGTGGTTGTCTGATTAAGGAAGAAGAGAATGGGGAAGAACATAAATTTTATACACGATTGGATGAAAATGCCCCTGACTAAACGGAGAAAAGTTAATTGGGTTAAGTCGTTGGACTGTTTAGGCACATTTTCTGAAAGATCAAGGAGTGTTCATGCAATTTTTAAAAGAATGGACTTGACTGACATATTGGCCCAAACCACAGAGACGGTTTTGGTAATTTACTCTTATAATAAAATACCATAGCCATTGTATAGGCTTTACAAAAGATAACTAACATTAACTTCTACTACCACTAACCCACTAAACAAAATAAGAAACTATCTCACTATTCTAGATGCATAAATTAAATAATAATTAACTGCAGCATGACATGGGTGTTCATGGCAACATGGATGTGCATGGTTGACGTGAAGATAAATATGTGACGTGGAACTCAGCACGTATCATTCATTGATATATATAGGTTTTACTAAGAAAAACCTATTGAAAACTTCCAAGAATATTAAGAGAGAAGAAGATCAAAGCCTATGCTTTTCTTTCATATTTTCTTTCATCTTTATAATAAAATACCATAGCCATTATATAGGCTTTACAAAAGATAACTAACATTAAGTTCTACTACCACTAACCCACTAAACAAAATAAGAAACTAACCCACTATTCTAGATGCATAAATTAAATAATAACTAACTGGAGTAGCCAACTATGCAAGACATGGGTGTTCATGGCAACATGGACGTGCATGGTTGACATGAAGATAAATAGGTGACGTGGAACTCGGCACGTATCACTCCCGCGCTCCTCAAAATGTTCTTGGCCTCAAGAATGGAAAGAATTGGCCATAGTGGTCGCCATTTGACCCTTCCGATTGCATTAGGTGCGGTCTCAACTACGCGCCACGTTGTGCGCCACTTCAGCATTCCAACTGCACCTTCGCTCAAAGCTTGTAATAATGGTCCTTTTAAACTAAGAATTGGAGAAACAGAGCCATAACATGTGTGAATGATCATTAACAAATGGGGTCATAAAAGCAAAATGCATGGAAGAATGCATCCTGATGTGGGCTAGGAGTACCCATGACACCCTTAGAAATCATGTGTGAATATCATTAACAAATGGGGTCGACCATAAAGGTGGTTTCTGATAAAGAAGTGACGGTGGTGGGACGGGGATTAGCGGTGGTGGGACGGGGATTAGCGGTGGCGGTCGAGCGGAAAATGAATTTTGTGGTGGAAGTGTTGTCTTAACCGGCGGTTTGGGTTTCGCGGTTGGTGGAGTTTCGGAGCACGAAGAGTGCGGCGACTCAACGGAGATTTGACCGGATAAGTTGGTGATGTGGTTAGCGAGAGTACCGGTCTTTTTGGTGAGGGTAGATTTTCGAGTTGAGGGTTTGGGTGATTTTGATAAGGATGGCTAATTGGTTGTTGAAGTTGGCTTGAGATTAGAGGGTGATGGCAATCAATTGGTTGAGTTGGTCGGAGATGGTGGGCGGCATGGCAGAAGGTTGGTTCGGGAATTAAAGCACCATTGATATATATAGGTTTTACTAAGAAAAACCTATTGAAAACTTCCAAGAATATTAAGAGGAAGATCAAAGCCTAAGCTTTTCTTTCATATTTTCATTCATCGTTATAATAAAATACTATAGCAATTATATAGGCTCTACAAAAGATAACTAACATTAACTTTTACTACCACTAACCCACTAAACAAAATAAGAAACTAACCCACTATTCTATATGCATGAATTAAATAACAATTAGACTGAATTACAAGTTTTGTCCTTTATATTTATACCATATTTTAAAGCATGTCCTTTACGTTTAAAATTGATGAGTTATGTACTTTATGTATCAAAATCTTGCACATTACGTCCTTTGACACTAACGCAGTTAGATTTTAACACTAATACAAGGGTAAATTCGTCTTTTTACTATTAAAGGGCTATTTGTGTAATTAATTTAAAGTTTTATACCAAAAGTGAATTTTAAATTAATATTAACCCCTCCCCCACCCCCACCCCCTGCAAACCATCTCTCTCTGTGTCTCAACTCTCAACCCCTTCTCCCTCTCTCTAGCTTCATTCACCACCACCACCACCACACGTTCATCCAACGTCACAAATCTAACCAACAGATGGAAGAATCAACGATTGAAGGAAATTGGCTCATTGTGAGAGAAGGGACGAGAATAATATATGGTGGTTGTCTTCCGGAGTAAAGGCAGAGGATGACGATCCCAAGGGGCATGTTGATTCCTGCAGACGCTAATAAGCTCTTCGGTGACGGAGTGAAGGCAGAGGAAGGAAGATGACTATGCCGACGACGGAGAAGGGGATGGATTGAGTTGCACAATCAAGTTGCTGTTGACACTGAAAAAAAACAGGTGGACTATTTTGGTTTTGAGGAAACACAATCAAGTTGCTGTTGACACTGAAATAAAAATATTCTTCAACGGTGGAAGAGATGGTTTGGTTGTGGGTTTGTAGTGGGCGGTGGCAGGTGGTGTGGGGTGGAGGTGGGTAGTGGTGATGATGAGTAAGAGAGAGAGAGAGAGAGAGAGAGAGAGAGAGGGTGTGTATATATATATATATATATATATATATATATATATATATAATTCTTTTGTCTAAATTTAAAATGGTTTTCTAAATAAATGGGTAAAAAGACAATTTTACCCTCCACTTAACGATAAAAACTAACTTGGTTAAGGTCAAAGGACAAAACGTGCAAGATTTTGAAACATAAAGTACATAACTCATCAATTTTAAACGTAAAGGACATGCATTGAAATTTGCTATAAACATAAAGGACAAAACTTGTAATTCAGTCTAATAATTAACTGCAGTAGCCAACTATGCATGACATGGGTGTTCATGAAAACATGGATGTGCATGGTTGACGTGAAGATAAATAGGTGACGTGAAACTCGGCACGTTTATATAAAGCCCTAATATTATTTAGTTAATATTTTAATCTATAATACTACACATGACCTATAAGTTCGGTATGATGTGACACAAGGTGAGAGGTTGATTTGACTGTAGATAAGGGAGTTAAATGCTAATTTAGTCCCTGGGGTTTGTTAAAAATTGGCACTTTCATCCAAATATTTTTTTCTTGTCATTTTAGTCCCTGTGGTTTCATTTTCTTATCATTTTAGTCCTTGTGGACTAACAAGATTTGGATGAAAGTGACAATTTTTGACAAACCTCAGGGACTAAAATGACAAAAAATGAAACCACAGGGACTAAATTGACAAGAAAAAAAGATTTGGATGAAAGTGACAATTTTTGACAAACCTCAGAACAAAATTGGCAATTAACTCTAGATAAGGATACAAAATTTCGGTTTGTTTTGGATTTTGGCCATATTTGGTGAAGCACACAGTTCTACTGGATATGGCAGTAATCATTAAGTGTCGGTTTAAATAATAATCTAATTTAGTAAATAGTAAAATCAAATTCTTTTCCTAAATTTTTCTTATGTGCATGGTAGATGCACTTTCTTTTATATTTTTCAAATATTAATAACTTTTTTTATATGATATTGTCTATTTGTTTTAGAAAAACAATTATACCAAATTAACAAGTAATTTATTATCTTTCTAACGAGTACCATAGTCCTATACAAAAAACGAAAAAAGAAAACAACTTTTTATATGGTGATTATTGAAATAGATACTTAAATTATGTATGAGTGAACAAAACAGTCGGGAAACATGACAAGATGATTGATTGTCTATCCGTAATAAGACCATACGTAGCGGTGCCCGATTTGCGCGTTTTTGGGGCAAAACCACGCCCAGCACACCGGCCCCCTAGGCGTGGATTGGGGCAAGATTTGCATCTCGTGGAAATTTCCACGGCGTGAAAATAAAATAGGAGGGCCAATCAAAATGCTTCATTCCTAACGGTCATATGCTCAAATGATTGAATTTAAAAAAAATTAATATTAATGATCGAAAGGGGCTTGAAAATTTTAACTTAACCACTACACCCCTTTTTTATTTCAAGCCTCATGTGAAATTCACATGCCACGTGTCGTTTAGTGCCCCATGGGGCTTGAAAATTTTCATCCACCACTACATATGGTCTAAAGATTAAAAATGTATGTTATGCTTTAACAAATGCTTACTTTACAAATTAGAATCTCTTATCATCATGACATATCATTTCATACTAAATTCTTTACAATTTTTTTTTTTTTTGGAAAAACGACCTATTACTTTTATAGTATACATATTTTGTCACATCATATTAGATTTATTTACACTGGGACGCTCCCAGAGAATAACCTAGTGATAATATATTTTAGATTAAAAGTTTTATGTTAATATTTTACAATTTATTAAAATAAAGAAGTATGGTTGTACAAATCGTTAGGCAATGGACTAGTGACGAGATAATAACTAGAGATTAATTTAGGGGTTCTGGGTTTCACACACCTTGTAACATCATATTCTGTGAGTGTGACATTACATTTTAGGGTATGTGGCAGGTTTCTATTAGTGCATGATGCGGGCCATAGTGTATCATTCCTAATTAAGGGGTATATGCAGTGGCGGATTCAATGCATTAGTACGGTGGGCCTGTGCCCACCGTCCAACCAAGAGCGGATTCAAGATTTTTCCGGTGAGGGGTGAGGAACCCGTTGGAATCCGTCGAAACGGTGCCAAATTTTGAACATTTGTTTGAGCCATTTCCTAAAAATCAGAAAGGTCATCGAAGTACCGAGATAGAAAGAAATATAGAGGGACGGAGAAAAGTTATGAATGAATTAGTAGTTATTTTTTTTAAAAACTCCATGAAAGCTCCGAGAAGTTGCAGTAAAAATTTTAGGATGGAGGTGGTGGTGATTTTTGACTTATTCAAAAGGAACTTTAACATTAAGCCCCTTAACTTATAGTAAAGTAACAAAATAGATTTTTTTAGTTTGACATTTTTTTAACTGTATTAAACTCACCTAATTAACAATAGTTTTATTTAGTTATAAAGAACCTTATTATTATAGTTAATATTTACTATTAAATAATTTTTTTAGTCTGAAATTTATTAAACCTATAATTAAACATTTAATGTTAAAAATTAATGGTTACTTTTTAAATTGAGCACATTAAATAATGTGTTTTAGTGTTAAGCTTTATTCAAGGATTTATAAGTGTTCTCCTTTTGCCTAATTTTTAGATTACAAATGTTTTTTCATACACTTTTGGTTCATTATACATGCTAAAGTTTTATAAAATATATATATTTTTTATTATATCAATAATTAAATATAAAAAGTACAGATGAACGGATTTTACACGACCCATTTTGTCATGGCTTTTTTAATCAACCAATTTGTGCCCCCCGTAAAAAAAATTTTGGATCCACCACTGGGTATATGGTTCCTAAATTCCTTAATTTAATTGAATTTTTATATCTAATTTGACATACAAATACATATGTATGTATCTGTATATATTTTTCAAACTTTGTAATCGGAATTTTTAAAGAATTTATAAACACAAAAAAAATTATACACTCAGTTTTTATTATATATTTTATATATAAGTTTTCAAGTTATTAATTAGATTGGATTAATAAGTATAAATTTCAAATACTTTAAAGATTTTGACCAACTTTGACTGATTTTGACTTAAATTTTACTGATTTTGACTTAAATTTGACTGATTTTTATTGTTTTTGACCAATTAATGATTTTAGGTCCAACTGATGAAATTTAATTGGTAATATACCCATTATCGACTAATTGATGATTTATCCCCAAAGGTAACTAAAACGTGTCCCTAACTTGCTTCACTCTTCTTTCAATTAATTAACCCGTGTTGATCTAAACCTATTAATTTTAAATTATCACATGATTCCGATTCATTATTCTAGATATGGGTAGCATGTTATCAGGTTATGTTCGCGGGTTAGCTCCAACCCGAACATGACACAAATAGAAGACGGTGCCATTCATTTGAACAAGAAAAAAGACATAAATATTTAGGGGTTGAGACGAACACAACGCGTTTATCTTGAGTTTTTTAATAAAAATTATTTTACATCATACTGATACTTTAAAATACACGTTATACAACAAACATACAATGTATATAAAACAATCACATTTTAATTTAATAATAAATCTTATGTTAGATCCCCTCTTTAACTTTTGAATTTTGAAATAAACATCCAACAAAATGAATTTGTGACATAAAGCACATTTGAAAAATATAAAGTATAAAATAAATGGGCTAAACGGATCAATTTTTTTGTTTGAAATAACATATCCAAGAAAATTAATTTGTGACATAAATCTTATGTCAAAACGCAACATCACCTAATTCACACAAACATGAGCTCGTTAGCTAAATGGTTCTCAAGTTTGACTTAAAACCAGCCTAAGCCCGATTATACTCAATCCGAACTCGTAAAGTTTGTGTTTGGTTTGTTTCATGTAATCTATTCACACAAATTTATAGAAGTTGAAACTAGAAAGTCGTCCAATTGTCAAATATATTATTTAGATTATTATTTTAGGATCAATTTATTCTAAACAGTGTAACACAAAATGAGAAGAGTGGTAAAGATACGAAAAACACAATAAATCATGAAATATGACACAATAAGCCACAAAATATGATACAATGAGCCACAAAACATAACACAATGCTGAAAAAGAAGACAATCAACTGCAAAAATGACACAATGATGAAAATAAGAAAAAGACACAATGATATAACGTAAATTCCAAAACTACAAGCTAAAAATCCAACAAGCGAAAATCTAAATAAACTAAGATCGTAGGGTTCGATGAGACGGTTGTAATGCCGCTTGATTGAGTTCAATTGGAGTCCGTATGATACCCTTCCTACGACTTCCTATTTTTCTTTCACTGTGCGCATTTGATCCTAACCTTATTATTCTAATGATATGTCTTGTGGAGACATAATTTAGGTAGGTAGTGCTAAGATTATTGCTTGTAAATTTCAGCTGAACTTGAGTGTGATCATAATACTTTGTGTTAAATTGCAGGTATGTGCACTATGTTTATTAGCAGGATGCAGCATCTGTTGGTTCAACACAGTTTGCTTTGTCCTCTGCAACCAAAACTATACAACAAATCGATCACTAGCCATATCACTAACCGTAAGCTACAATGGAGTGAGTGCAGCCCTATACAACCTTGCAGCCGAAGCAATAAACCCATCGTCTAATGCACATTACCTTCTTCTCAATGCCCTGGTTCCAGTTTTCATCTCTTTTGCAGCCCTGATTCCGATCCTGAGGCAAC
This sequence comes from Ambrosia artemisiifolia, assembly GCA_032199755.1. NCBI lineage: Eukaryota > Viridiplantae > Streptophyta > Magnoliopsida > Asterales > Asteraceae > Ambrosia > Ambrosia artemisiifolia. The sequence goes on from CM063522.1 coordinate 34,591,064, forward strand.
CCGATTTAAACCCCCATCCTTCGGGCCATGATCGATTCATATTTATAATCTTAAATTTATTAGCTGTCATTACTGGCATCTATCTCCTTATCACCCCATCATTTCCAAATCGTGCAAAACTTTTTTTATCTGGTGCCATTATCCTTCTTATTCTCCCATTGGCAATCCCAGGTATCGTGTATGCTAGAAACTGGTTTAAAATCAACATATTCCCAAAAATTCTTATGAGCCTCTCAAGTTTTTTAGTTGTTGATAACGACCATCACTATGTAGAGCTCGCTGCTGAGGCCATTCTAGTTGTACCGGATAACAACAATAACAATGTTGAAAAGGGTGTTAAAGGATGTTTCGAGATGGTGATAGAAGGTGACAAATTAGGAATGCTCGAAGAAGAACATGGCGCTAAAAGGCTCCTTTGCAGGATTGATTTTTGGTTATATTATCTTGCATACTTTTGTGGCGGAACCATCGGGCTAGTGTATAGTAATAATCTTGGACAAATAGCGCAATCACTTGGATTAGAGTCAAGTACTTCTACTCTGATCACACTCTATTCGGCTTTCTCGTTCTTTGGGCGGTTACTTTCAGCAGCACCGGAGTTCTTGAGAACGTACGTAAGCATAATTTTGGTCTGTTTACTTACGAATGGGTTGATCCAGGTTAGTTTTTCCTTAACAGGTTAATGGTTAAAGTCACGAAAATTAAGCTCAAATGGAAACATGTTAAACAGATTGAAAGTGATTTACACTAGAAATTTCCAAATCATTAAATTCAGAAACATGGTAATCATATTTTACACACATCAACTATTAAAGTTCTAATACTTGCATATCAATTTGACTTATACATGTGTTATAGGAAGCTGTACTTGGCAAGGACGGGATGGCTAGCAGTTGCAATTGTGCCAACAACAGTAGCGTTTCTCGTGCTTTCACTAATAGATACCGAGGTTGCACTTCAGATTGGAACATCCCTTATCGGTTTAAGCTCTGGCTTTATTTTCGCAGCAGCGGTGTCAATAACATCTGATCTTTTTGGCCCTAACAATGTGGGTGTGAATCACAACATTCTGATCACTAATATCCCATTGGGGTCAATCATTTATGGTTTTGCTTCGGCTCTTGTATATGATAGTAGTGCAGGGAAATCCACAGTTTGTATGGGGAGAAACTGCTATTTTGCAACATTTATTATGTGGGGCGGTGTTTCAGTTTTGGGGCTAGTTTCAACTGTGCTCTTGTTCGTAAGAACCCGTCATGCTTATAATAGATTTGAACATAGACGGGTTTCACTAGAATAGTAAGATATGTTCAGACGGTCCAGTTCGACTTGCTCGAATGGTTTTTTTGTTAGAAACACATACTTGCATATCTTCCGTGACTTTTTTTACTCTGATCTATGAATAGACAAGAACGATTCCATCCCTTGTGTGTTCATCAAAGAAGAATGTTTATGTATAGTAGGCGATACGAGTGTAATACACCTTCATTACGCCACACCCGCCATGCATTTTGGTTTCAACATTTATGTTTAATTACTTTAATTTAGCAGGTAGTTTCATCTATGTTCACATAGGTTTCTTCTGTTTTTTTTTGTTATGCGTAAGCCTATAAGGGCGAGTAGGCTTAATATTTATTATGCAAGAAATAATTGACGAATATCGTACCAACACTTGCCTCCAATGGCGATTCAACCTTGTTGAGGGCCTAAAGTGAATTCTAAGTATGGGTGTTTAAAAAAATCCGTATCCGAATTCGAATCTGAAAAATCCGATAATCCGAATCCGAATTATCTGAAATTTCGGATTCGGATTCGAATCCTGATTTTGAAAATTTTTGAATAATCGAATTGTCCGAATATTAAAAAAATATATATAAATATATAATATTATACTATAATACAATTATCAACTTAACGTCCGTTATCATTATCGTCATCGTAACCGCCACCGTTAATAACCACCACTTCCACTTGCCTGCCATGCAGCCGTTGCAACCCCGATTCGACAACCGTTGCAACCCCTCCGACAACTGTTGCATCTCCTCCGAAAAGTCAACCGTCCTCGTTCACAAACACCAGTTAATTGATTCTATAACCGCCTTTCATATTCTTCACCACCACCACAACCTTATTAAGAATTTCCTTTATATTGAATCGATTCATAATTTTGCAGAATCTAATATTCCTTTTACGAATCTATTCTAATTTTAACATATACTTTGAGTGTGCTAAATTTGTTTTGAGAAAGTTAGCAACGGTTCTTCAAGTGTGGTTTGAATCCATGAGTAATCCAAATTTATTTAAAAAAAAGATTTATGCGATTGCTATTAATGAAAAACTTAATTTTATGGGTTGTTCGTTTTTTCCCGCTAATGGGATGTTTTTGGTTCACGGATTGAACACCAAACTGTTGGCTCATTTAATTGTTCAACATACTAAAGAGTTTTATTATCATCCCGCTGCAACGCGCGGAACGTCAACTCGTTATATACACTACATAACACAATACACAATCCTAAATCCCTAATCCTCCTAGCCCTAAGTCCATACTCCTCCAATCCATAGCAGCCGCTCCCCCTTCTCTTCTCTATAACAACCCCCGCCCACCTCGTCTCTGACCTCCACAGCCCCCGTCCACCAAACGGTAAGTTTCTTTTACATTTTTTTTGTTCCAGTTTCGTTTATCTAACTTTGATTTCTGTTTTTTTTAACAGGTTCACATTTTAGATATAAAGGATAACATTTTTTATTTTTTTATTTTTATTTTTAAGTTTCGGATTATCCATTGGATGATCCGAATCCGAAATTCGGATAATTTGAATTTTAGATATCCGAAATTTCGGATTCGGATCCCAATATTGACTATCCGAAATTTTGGATTATCCGAAATTCGGATATCCGAAATTCGGATTATCCGAAATTCGGATTATCCGAATTTGAACACGCAATTTTAATAAATCATTTTTAAAACTTGCTTACAATCCTAATAACGGTTTAGCATTGTTACTAGATTGACACCTAATGAGTCAAAATTACTAAACAGGTTAACGAAATGCTTTCGTTGATCCTAACAACTCTAACTACATTGCCTTCTTATGTTAGAACAATAAATGTAGGGGTGAGCAATGCCCATTAACTGACCTGAAACCCAAAAGTGTTGAAAATGGATAACTGAGGACCTGCTTTAAAGGATAAATCAGGTTTTGGTTCAGATGCATTCAGGTTCATCGGTGTTCCCTAAAAAACCGAACCTGATTATCAAAACACTAAATTCGATCCATAATTGTAATTTCCTTCCAGATTACTAAGAATCTTATACTAGATTTGAAGGTTCTGGACAAAAGAAGAGTTAGTGAACTAAACAATATCATAACTTGATTGTAATTGTAGATATATTGAAAACTACTGTCATCCTCATTTTTTTCAGGTTAATAGGGCCTTTGGCCCATTTCTGTTTTAAGTTTCGGTCGAACTCAACTGATCATGGGTTACCTTCCGTCTAAGACCGGGAACCCACCCGAACCTGAAAGTGGATAAAAATAAGAACCGAGTACCTAGTTATTTATATAATATCGGTTTCCGGTTACCTCTTATGGCAACATCTATTTTGAATAAGTCATGTTTTATCGCCAATAACCCCCTCAAACAAACAAGTGTGGTTTTATGTTGATGTTTTCACGGAAGCAATCGAAATGTGGTTTGGCAAGAGGCTGTGTAAATATATACGCCACCTAGGGCTTTGTAGGAATGAGTGTAGTATGCAATTCACTCGTTAGGGGTTTCTTGTTTAACAAAAACCATGGCGACTTCCTTCTTTTGCTGTCAGCTATGTTCTCCTTGACACCTTTGAACAAGTGAGCTAATTCTCCAGACTTGACAGCTTCCTCGATTCTCTTTTTAAGTTGGAAGCAGTCGTTGGTGTGGTGTCCCTTCTCTTCGTGAAACTCACAGTACTGGTTGGAGTTGTCGTTTCTTTTGCTTTTTGGCAAGGGACAAGGAGGTCGAAAGGTGTGCTTGAATTCTTTTGTTGCCAGGCTTTCTTGAGGAGTTTTGGTGAGGGCTGTGAAGTTGACGTTTCTATCTTTGCTTGAAGGGTTCCTGCTTTCCGACCTTCGAGACTCAGACCCTCTAGGTCTTCTGTCATAGGTTCCATAGTTGCCCTTTTTCTTTTAGGGTTGTTGCTTCTCCAGCTGGATGCCCTTTTTCTTTGTTCTTTGATATCTACAGCCTCTTCTCCTCGGATATGAGCTTCAGCACTGTCTAAGGATTCTTCAAGGGTTCTCGGGAGACTCTTGTTGAAATCTCTAGTGAGGTATTTTGAGTTGATGGCGTTCATGAACCCTGCAACCTTCATTTTTTCATCTGCACCAACATAGGTAAGGCCTTCTGTCTTGTATCTTTCGATAAAGCTTCTGAGGCTTTCGTCATCTTTTTGCTTGATCTGAAAGATGACTGTTGCGTCCTTGACATAACGTCTTTGTTGTGAGAAGTTGGCCAGGAATCCTTTTCCAAGGTCGTTGGAGGTTTTAATGCTTCTTGTTGGTAAATCGTTGAACCAGATTCGAGCTGATCCAACAAGGGTTTGCATGAACATGAGGCAGCACTCCGAGTCACCCCATTTTTTGATCCGAGCAGCCCTAGAGAAGATCTGGAGGTGATCTTCTGGATCATCAGTGCCATCATAGGTTCTTATATGAGCTGGCATCTTCAGCTTGTTAGGAAACTCGTAGTCTACTATCTCTTGGGAGAAGCAAGACAGGCTGCTTGGTTTATAAGGTTGGTTGGCAGTATGTTCCACCCTGGTGTTGGTGATTCCACTAGGATTTCCTTGTTGGGCCGCAATAGCTTGACTGATGAGCTGTTGCCAAGGAAAGTGAGCCATCATTTGAGATTTCATGTAAGGCATAAGGTTAAAACCTTTGAGGCTTTCTGTCATTGCTACATTGTTGGTTGCCATGGGAATACTCATGGAAGCGCTACGAGCCATGGGTAGTGAGGCCATGGCTTGTTCCCACGAGGTGGCAACTGGGGGTGGAACACTAGTGATAGGTGACTGTAAGAGTTGATCCAGGGTAAGTTCATGCCCAAGGGGTGCACCGGTGGTGGCAGTTTGGGTAGTGAACAGTGGGAAGGCAGTAGGACGGGGCCTAGTTTCCTGGTAGGAGGTAGAAAACATGTTGCTGGGACCAATTTCATAGTTCTAGGGAGGTGGTCGGCAACTAGAGGTATCAGCAAGAGGACGAGGTGGCCCAGGAGAAAGTGATACTTCTTCTTCGTTATAATCTAGCCGGATACGGACTCCTTTGTCCCTCTCCCTCATAACATATTGGTTTAAGAGGGATCTGAGTTGCAAGAAGTTACTTACAACTCCCTCAGGAGTAAGATCTATACGCTGTGGCATTTGTGCAGCGTCGGGGAGAGGAAATAACACCCCTGAACGAGTGGGGGTGGAGTTTGCAAGTTTACCGACTCAGGACGAGTAGGTGGAGTTTGAGTACCAGCTGGGGTACTTCCTGGAGTGGAAAATGACACAGATCTGTTAGGAGAAGCTTGATCTGTGTCCGGAGAGATCTGGTTGACCTCTCCTTGAGACTCAGGATCATACATGTTAGGGAGTTGGAGCTACACAATTGATTTTTTGAAAAGACAATGGTGCAGCCCCACGGTGGGCGCCAACTTGTTACTACAACAAATAAGTGTCAAACGTTAGTTCTGAGTCACAGGAAGGGTTAAAAGGTTCAAGGGTTCCGATCTGCCTAACGCAGGTCGTGGTGTCCTCCCACGTTGCAAAACGTAGAAGGAGGTTCAAGATAATATTGTTTTTGAGTGTTAGGATTCTGGTTTGAGTGAGACTCAAAGCCAGAAATGATGATCTATACTCGGGTTGTGTGATGGAGATATTCTCCTCACGTGTGTAGACCAAGGGAATAGAAGATTGAGTGTAAGAGAGAATAATCAGGGGATGATCCAGATCTGTTGTGATGGATCAGATTATATAGAGAAAGCATCTTCTAGTTTAGGCAAAGATATTATCTTGAAACATGGTGCAACAAAAGGACAAACCATTTTAAGCCAATGGTGGCTTTGGACCTTCGGTCCGAGTAGTGCAGCATCTAAACGACAGCTGCTTGTGCTGACCGAGGAAAAAGATGACAAGACAGGTCATCTTTTGATCTGTGATGCTCCGTCCTTTGAACCTTCGTAGCTTTCAACCCTTTAAGCATAGTTTTATGATACTTATTAATCTTTTTGCTTTAGACTACCCACGTCATCATATAATAAGTGTGGGGATGTTAGAGGATAGTTGTCACACTTGAGGTAAAGGCTAAGACCGAAGAAACCAAAGGGGCTAGATAGGTTAAGTGAAGAAAACTGGATTAATGATGTGGTGACCGGGTAAAAACCATGTATCTTCTTGTTAAATCACCACGAAAAAAAAATGTGTTTGCACGCGCACACATATTGATTATTGGGAGGGAATGGTGGGAGAAGTGATTGCAAGAGAAGGAAGATTAAATTTCTACAAGTTGGAGTTAAAAACTAAGGTTATGAGGTCAACGAACCTTCTTCAAAGAGGAGAAGCCATGGTACACAATTGACCTAAATCTCAAGTTTTTGAGTTGATTATAAAGTTACTAAATTGCTAGTTGTTAATTTGGGTTAGACATAGCTCACATAAGTGTAGAATCAAGTTAGGATATTATAAAAGATCATTGTTGATGAACGAACTATTATGCAACATGGTACAAATAATGGAAGAATGATGAAGTTATTGGGCTAAAGACATGTTTGGGTGAATATAAATTGTTAAAATTAATCATTGGTGCAATTTAAGAGTTGGAAATTAACCATATCTAGCTAGCTGATTAAAGATGGATAGAAAATCTCAAAGGCATCACATGAAGTATAAAATCAAAATATGAAGCATAAAGACTTAATTAAAAAGTGAGTTTCAGCAAAAATGTCTTTTAAAGTCATTTAATTGACTTATTATGCTAATTGGTTTTTCCTAAAGGGTTAAGGTTGAATTTAGAAGTCACTTAATTGACTTTTTATAAAGTATTCAAGTTTTGAGCATAAAAATTCATATTACAACATACTGGTTTAATATGAAGAAATAGTTATGCAATCAAATGACTCAAAATACTCAATGGATTCAAACACTTAACAAAAGCTCAACGTTTCTTTAATATAGTCAAAACTCAAAAACTGAATGAAACAAAATGCAAGCCCAATACTTTATAGGAATTTTAAAACGTAGAGTTAACAAAGCCATGAGGTATACTTTGACCATTCTTAACTCCACCTAGATACCCACATCACCTACTTTTCTCTAATTCACTCCATTTTACCCTATGGAAATGGTTTAACTTTACATAACCATAAATTTTTATTGTTTTTGGTTTAAAAAAGGAAAAGAATTTAATATAGACTCTTAACATCTTGGTTAACATGTTAACAAGTAACCTCTTTAACGCCCCTTAACACAAGAGGGAAGTGATGTGCAATGATGGTTAACATGTCATGTCACTTTTAACACCCCAAATGTTATGTACACCCTATGACCTAACTAACTAGTGGATAAACATCAAAATAAAACAACCAAAATAAAAGATAATTGAAATTTAAACTTAAAAATAGTTATTATTGATGTCCTGCGTCATACTCCCCGTCTTTAGAAAAAAAAATCTCGTCCTCGGGGTTTGTCTTCGGACTAAAGCCACTTGGATCAAAAGGAACATCAACCCGTTTCTAATTTATTATTAACATCATGATCCACCTATAGAGTGCTACTTAACGGGTAGTCGGGCGTGACTTTGAACTCATACCCCATGGGTCGAATGGGGCATTGGGTCATCTTTTGCTTACTTTAGTTGGCGAATTATTATCGACATTCAATGGCTTAAAACCTTTACGAGTGAAGCCACGTTGTATTCGTTGTGCACTGCTCTTGAGCCCAGAATGTGCACCACCAATGGACTCCTTAAGAACAGTATGTTCGGCCCAACATTTCCTAAACCACTAATACTAAGTTTATAATCCATTACAAAACAATTATCATTTAAACTCGGGCCCATCAATATTTTGTAGTCACACAAGGGATATGTTTGACAATGGGTTTTTAAGAGCTTTCAAGAACTTCAAACTTCAAGCTTTTAAGAAAAAACTTCTACTTAATAAAAAAGTCTTGTTTGGTTGAAAGAGCTTTAAGCTTTTAGGTTAGCACAAAAGCTCTATATTGAAAAGTTAGTATTATTGCGTTTAAAAAAAAGCTCCTACTAGCTACAAGCTTTTAATGAGTAAATGACACAAACACTCATTCTATTATAAAAATAAAATAAAAATCTTCCTTACAAGCTTTTAATTATGCCTATTTTAGTCATTTTATTAATTTTATTAAAAGCTCCAACTACTTTGCTAAATACCAAAATATATTTAAAAAACTACATCTACCAGCTTCCAACTACAGCTACCAGCTTCCAGCTATCAGCTACCAACCACCTGCTAGTTTTCCCAAACATACCCAAGAAATGCATGAGGAAGAAAAAGGAACTTGATGACCTTCCCCTTCTAAAGAGGTCACATGTTAGCGTTGGAGAAGAGGCAACCATTTGGCTGGTTATAAATACCACCCTTGGGATGCATAATTCGACACACTTATTACAAGCATCAACCTAAGAACTTGTGGTCTACGCTCTCCTCTTAGTTTCTCTATACTAGTTACTTAGGGGCTGTTTGGTAACCTCTGAATGGTCATTAAGATGCTACATATGAATGGTTCATATTCTAATAATTGCCTTTTAACCTTCATACTTAAGATTACCTCTTAACTATTCAGAGGTTATAGACCATTAAGAGGTAGTCTCTGAATTGTCATTAAAGGGCTACCAAACAGTCCCTTACTCTATAGTTGTAATCTTACTCACTTCGCCTGTTGTAACCTTACTTACCTTGATTATAATCAGTGTACTCCCCGTTGTAGTTACTTAACCTTGGGCCTTCCAAAGTTAAGCACATCATTATATCAACAATTAAGTTTTTTTTTGTTATGGGTGAGGCTAACGTAAAAAGGAGGTTAGCGTAAAAAGTATAATAATGATTATTAGCCATAGATTAAATCAGGAGCACGATGATAATTTTATTGCGTCATTAAAGTTTCACCCCCATTTTTAAAATGGTCATAACTTTTTCATATGACATTATTTTTTAAAAAAAAGCTATACCATAAAAACAAGTTTTTCATCCTCTTTCATTTCCATACCATATTGCTGTACTTTTTTTAAAAAAAAATTGTTGGGTTGATAACTTGCGTTTTATTGAGGGTATACTTGAGTCTTAGAAATGGAAGTTATACCTATAAGACGACCTGATCAAACGAAAGTTATAAATGATAAAACGCAAGTTATACATGCTAAAACGCAAGTTATACCTGATAAAAAAGATGCAAGTTATATCTGATAAAAAAACGCAAGTTGTATCATGATAAAACGGAAGTTATCAACCCAGTAATTTTTTTTAAGGTATAGCAATAGGGTATGCAAATGAAAAATGATAAAAAGCTTGTTTTTATGTATATATTTTTTTAAAAAATAATGTCGTAAGGAAAAGTTATGGACGTTAAAAAAATAGGGGTGGAACTCAACCATTGTGGGTTATACCTATTTTACCTTTCTCCTCCTCTTTTAGAAACTCAACGTATACTTTTCTTATTTTAATCTCATCCATTGATTTATTTTGGTCAAAAACCCAAAATCCTTTTTATTTTTTTTACGTTAAACTACTTTTTACAGTAAACTTTCTCATGTTATATACGATTTTACCATTTCTCACTTTAGTTTCCATAATACTATTAGAGCACTTATTTCACGTTATCCATAGTAGTCTTTTTAAGTGATTACATACTTCAGTTTATAAGAGCATTCACATCCTATCCACTAAATTTGTGTAAGTAAATCTCTCATATTTTAAAAAGTAGTTTTGAGGGGTTGTGAGTGGAGGAGAGAGAATATTATTGTTCATCTATATATTTGGGAGACACTATCCCCACCCCACCCCACCCCCATCCCCCACACACACATACATATTTACTTTTTAATATTTTTTTTAAAGCGCTTATGAGTAGAGGAGAGAGAAAATGTAAAAACAAAGGTATTATTAAATTGAGAAAAATGACAGAGAAATGTATGTAGTGGTTTTAGTGTAACTTGTGGATGGAGACGGAGGATATGATGTGAATGCTCTAAGTGATGGTAGTCTATTTATTTACCGACAAGCTTGCAGTAGGTCTTTATATAGAAAACTTATTTTGTTGTTTGATTTATATAGACGATTATATTAATTCACGTATAATTGTCACTACTCATCATAAAAAAACTATTTTTGTGTGGTTTTCTAATTGAGTAAATTGTCAAAAATCGAACGCTTTTCAAAAGCCAAAAATTGAACACTTCGGTTATGGATATGGTTTTACCAAAAAAACAAACCGAACCAAATTGAACTGGGCACACCCATACCTGAAAATATGATACAACATGTACATGTAATGCTTTTGATGGCGAAGGTGAGGTGGTGGTGACTGGTGGAGGTCTATTGAATAGTGAAGTGGTGGTTTCAGGTCGGATAACGAAGTCGCCGAAAATAAGTTGGTCGGAACTTTGGGTTAGGGATGGTGGTGGTTTCAAGGAGAGAGAGAGAAGTGGATTGAGTAGGTAGAGAGAGATAGAGGAGGTTAGTGTATGTTTAATTTAACTTAATATTTTAAACATGTAAATCTTCCTTAAAACCTTGTACATAATGAAAAAGACAAAATTGCCCATGATTTAACGGTTGATAATTGTGACACCCGGCAAACTTAGGATAATAACTTTTATCAAACTTATAAGTCTAACTTAGCAAAACATTCATAAAACAAACTTAACTAGGTAAGTTGAGTTGGTTCGATGATTAGGGGAATCATCAGGAGTCATTACGATGATTCGGGGAATCATCGGGAGTCGTTACGATGGTCCAGGGGACCATCGGGAGTCGGTTTATATCCATGTGTCCAAGGGTTGGTGATTCGGAGGATCACTGGGTTAAACGCACACACGTGAGTCTCGAGTCCCGAGAATTGGTGAATTAACGTGAACGTGTTAGTTATCAAGTGATAAATGTGTTACAACCGTTATATATCGTGCCGATATGTGTATACGTGAAATTATGTGTTATCATAGCAAACAACTCTAAGAAGGCAACTAGCTTTGCTAGTTGTGTGTTTTAGGTGGCAGCTAGCTTTGCTAGTTGTGTGGTTTAGGTGGCAACTAGCTTTGCTCGTAGTGTGCATCAGTAGGCAACTAGCTTTGCTAGTAGTGTGCATCAGGAGGCAACTAGCTAGCTAGCTAGTAGTGTGCATTATGAGGCAACTAGCCTATGCTAGTCGCCCCTGTGACACCCACCAAATTCACTAGTCGAGACCATACAATTAACTAGTTTTGCTTCACTATGTCTTTAGAATAAGTGTGCCGGTGCACGTCATTACTTGAATGATCATGTGGGAATAAACCCTACCCGAACAGCATGACCATCATAAGGATCAACAAAAACAAACATATGTATGGATTTTCACAATAACATTTTATGGAACCAAAAACTATATTTTTACAAATACATATGTGTATGATCAAAACTTAAAAACAATATTATATATACGCACACTAGTGGCAACGACAACTCAAACAACTAATCCTACTACCTAGACTCTTACATGGATGATAAGCCAAACCACCTATATATAATCACATGAAAGGGACAACACATTGACAAAATGATAATACAACTAATCATACATACATACGTATGAGTGTGAGTGTGAACAAAGGAAAAGACAAAGATGATCTAATCTAGCTTATACCAAAATGGGTCTTTCTCATCTTCTTAATCACTTCCCTAGAACAACTAAGCCACCCTAAATACAATTGCCCAATGATTGTAAGCCAAACTACCACCACAAGTCCCCTTCACCTCTTCCTTCCTCTTTTTCTTTAGGCCGATAGAGACACCACACAACACATACATGATTTGTTTGATATGTAGGACAAATCTTTGTGGCAATGATAAGTCATTTTCATGGCCAACTAGCAAAAAAATCCTTGATCTTTTTGGTTCTACTTGGCCGAAACAAACAAATAAACCTCCAACTAAGCCGAATACTAGAGACAAAGGAGAATGCATCATGTATGACTAATGTTCTTTATACCAAAATGGAAACAAGACAAATATGATCATACAATCCTTCATACATGGCAACTAACCTCTTTGAGGTGATGTAGACTCAGCCGAAGTTTCAACAAAGGGGCAATATGTTGGGTTGTCATGCTATCACCAAATCATGATAACATCTCTTAATCATAACACAATTCTAGGGACTTACATTGTTTGTTTTGTCACCACCTCAATCGACCACTATATAAGACGCTCATGATCATTCCCAAAATTCATACCACAAAACTCACTCTTTATCTTAATATATATCTCTCCCTCTCCCGGCCAATCACCACAACACCAAAACCATTCTCCATTCCAAAGCCACAAGACTCAAGACTATGAAGCTCACTTAGAAGCAGAAGGTCCAAGCACTCGGTCACATTCTTCTATCGACTAGGTACCTTGTCAACTCACCATTACTCTTAGTTTTAAATAAAGACAATCAGCCCTCAATATTATCCGACCTTCGACCCTTGACCATCTAAATAATCGGTCCAAATCACACACAAGTTAATGATTTTTAAAGGCTTTATCATGTTTGTTGATTTTAATCACCTACATGTTCGTTTATATGTAATTGCACAAAAGTATGCTACACACATGTGACACAAACAACTTAGGGAATATACCCCCACAATGTTTAAGTTTTTATGAACCTCCCATGGCTTTAATAGTTGTCAAGAGAATCCGATTTTGGAACTAAACATAATGAACATACATATCTTGATATAACTTTCCTTTATTTACATAAACATACACAACCACATATAATATTGCACACTACATATTTAAAACTACCAGATTTCACAAAACAATACACTTTACAAGAGTACAAACAAGATGTGTAATAATTGTCACGTGCACAAACAATGGCCCCACATATACGTGATACAAGGGTCCACAAGTCGGGTGAACATACTTGTATGGTAAATAACAATTACACACAACTTAAGATGTCTTTGGCGTTATAGGGTACTTTTTGTCGGGACAGTAGTTACTTCAATCCTTCTGCTTTGCTAGACCACATAACCAGACATCAGGTGAGTTTCGTGGCCCCTTTTAACTATTTTACAAATTTGGGGGAGAAACATGCTACATATCCGCATATGTACATGACAACAATATGTGTTACATGAGTTAGACCCACAATTATCACAGACAACAATTCCTCGGACTACTATAACCATTAACTTAGCAATAAGCCGTGGATCATATGAATAGTACTATTTGGGTTGACACCCCTTTTCACTGTTAGTCGTGCTAACACATATGAATTCATATTATCCATACACTACAATGTCCCGTGATAGGGAATTGGGGCGGGGTGCACATGAACGTCAGGGTTTGGTTATGGTGCTCATGGTAACTATATTCTGCATGGACACAGACAACGAAACTTTCTAAGCAACAAACTATTTTATCGAGTCAACAAAATCTACGGACTCACCAACTTTTTAGTTGACACTTTTAAGCATGTTTTTCAAGGAATCAAGTAAGGACATTAAGAAGCCAAGCTTACGACTACATGGAAAAGGCTTTGTGTTGTTATTATGATGTAGTCGTTTGAAACATTTGCTAAGATTTGTAATCTGTATTCGACTATGTGACTTATGTGTTTAATGAAATGAATGTCATTAGTATTTCTCATAAACAATGATTGTGATCACCATGTTCGTCTCACCTCGCGTTTCCGCCTTAGGCGGTGTGTGACAGTTTGGTATCAGAGCCATTGGTAATAGAGAACTAGGTCTCATGGAGAAATACCTAGACTATAACATAAGGTCCACTTATTCATACTTTAGGAGTCTTTGTGCACTGCTTAACTTCTATACGTGATTTCTTTGGATGTGTGGTCTTAATTGTTTTCTTTTGTCATGTGGATTTGGAAGAAGACATGGCACCAATAACAAGATCTACTCATAACTCTGTAGAAGGAAACCCGATGACCCCTGAAGACATTGCACAATATGAGGCAATCCGAAATGGCACTAGTGGAGGATCTGGCGGTGGTGTCATAGGTAGCGGTACCAGTGGATATGGTTCTAGAACTGGAAGTGGCACAGAGATTGAGGATGTACCGAAAGGATGCTCGTAAAGGCATTTTTTTGCATGCAATCCACGTAGTTTCAATGGTACTAAAGGGGCAGTAGGAATTGTTCGGTGGATCGAGAAGATGGAGTCCGTGCTAGACATTAGTGACTGTGCTGAGAACTGCAAGGTCAAGTATGCTACTTGCACCTTTTTGGATGAAGCCTTGACCTCGTGGAATCTACAAGTCCAAACACTCGGAAGAGAAGCTGCGTATCAACTTTCATGGAATGATTTGAAATCCATGCTCTTGGCAGAGTACTGTCCCCGCAACGAACTACAGAAAATTAAGATCGAGTTCTGGAACTTGGCCATGGATGGAGCAGAAATATTGGCATACACCACTCGATTTCACGAGATTTCTCGACTTGTCCCACATATGGTTACGCCCGAGTTCAAGAGGATTGAGAGGTACATTTGGGGTCTTGTACCTCAAATTCAAAGTATGGTAACATCATCATGACCCGCCACTATCCAGAGCGCTGTGACTTTGGCGCATAGTCTGACGAATGAAGCTAATCGATCTGGGGTTTTGATCAAGAAAGGTACACGTGAGAAACGGAAGCTGGATGACAACGAATCAGGGAACCATCCAAGTAAGAATCTGGAAGTTATGAATGCATATGCGGCAGTAGCAAAGAAATCGTACCAAGGGTCAAATCCTAAGTGTGACAAATGCGGTTTCACCATATGGGAACACGCAAAAGTTTTACTTGCAACAAGTGCAGAAAACCAGGCTACCTGTCCAAGAATTGCACGAACAGGGAAACCTGATGGGAATGTTATCAGTGCGGTAGTACGAAGCACCTCAAGAGAGCTTGTCCAAAGTTGAAGGACCAGAATGCCAATGGTAATGTCAGCCCTTCTCGTGGTAGAGCATTTGTGATGGAAGCAAGGGATGCTAGGCAAGAGTAATACGTTGTCACTGCTACTTTTCATGTTTATAACAAGACTACATTTTTACTCTCTATGTGTGAAAGTAGACATAGACTTTGTTATTACTAAGCGTAGACCACTAGTCAATAGAAAAGGCACAAATACCCTCGATAACTACCATATAGACGGCACACCAAAATTTCGAGGACGAAATTCTCTAAACAGGGGGAAAATGTGACACCCGCCAAATTCACTAGTTGAGTCCATACAATTAACTGGTTTTGCTTCACTACGTGTATAGAATAAGTGTGTCGGTGCGCCTGATTACTTGAATGATCATGTGGGAATAAACCCTACCCGAACACCATGACCATCATAAAGATCAACAAAAACAAACATATGTATGGATTTTACAATAACATTTTATGGAACCAAAAACTATACTTTTACAAATACATATGAGCATGATCGAAACTTAAAAACCATATTATACATACGCAAACTAGTGGCAACGACAACTCTAACAACTAATCCTATAACCTAGACTCTTACATGCATGATAAGCCAAACAACCTATATATCTACATATATATATATAACTAATCATAAATACATACGTATGAGTGTGAGTGTGAACAAAGGAAAAGACAAATAGAATCTAATCCAACTTATACCAAAATGGGTCTTTCTCATCTTCTTAATCACTTCCCTAGAACAACTAAGCTACCCTAAATACAATTGCCCAATGATTGTAAGCCAAACTACCACAAGTACCCTTCACCTCTTCATTCCTCCTTTTCTTTCGGCCAATAGAGACACCACACAACACATACATGATTTGTTTGATATGTAGGACAAATCTTTGTGGCAATGATAAGTCATTTTCATGGCCAACTAGCAAACAAATCCTTGATCTTCTTCTTTCTACTTGGCCGAAACAAACAAATAAACCTCCAACTAAGCCGATAGCGACATGACAAACAATTATTATACCAAATTAGGTCGTAACCTCCTTGCCACCACCTTCCAATGATTGATCCCTTGCCATTTTAGCTATGATCTTGCTTCCCATGGGCCGATAACTAGAGATAAAGGAGAATGTATCATGTATGACTAATGTTCTTTATACCAAAATGGAAGCAAGACAAATGTGCTCATACAATCCTTCGTGCATGGAAACTAACCTCTTTGTGGTGATGTAGACCCGACCGAAGCTTCAACAAAGGGGCAATATGTTTGGGTTGTCACACTATCACCAAATCATGATAACATCTCTAAATCATAACACAACTCAAGAGGACTGGACTTACCTTGTTTGTTTTGTCACCACCTCAATCGACCACTATATAAGAAGCTCATGATCATTCCCAAAATTCACACCACAAAACTCACTCTTTATCTTACTCTCTCTCTGTCGGTTGGTCACCACAACACCAAAACCATTCTCCATTCCAAAGCCAAAAGACTCAAGACTAGGAAGCTCACTTAGAGGCCGAAGGTCCAAGCAATCGGTCACATTATTATGTTGACTAGGTACCTTGTTAACTCACCATTACTCTTAGTTTTAAATAAAAACAATCGGCCCTCAAGATTATCCGACCTTTGACCCTTGACCATCTAAATAATCGGTCCTAATCACACACAAGTTAATGATTTTTAAAGACTTTATCATGTTTGTTGATTTTAATCACCCACATGTTCGTTTATATGTAATTGCACCTAAGTCTGCTACACACACATGTGACACAAACGACTTAGGGAATATACCCGCACAATGTTTAAAGTTTTATAAACCTCCCATGGCTTTAATAGTTGTCAAGAGAATCCGATTTTGGAACTAACATAATGAACATACATATCTTGATATAACTTTCCTTCATTTGCACTAGTGGGAATGCCCGCGCGTTGCGGCGGGTGTCCCGACTAATATCAGATTCAACTATAATGTCCATTCTGAACTACATCTCATTCCAGGTTTCTAACATTTTTTTTTTCATTAAGCGAAAAATAGTTGTATAACCTATAAGGTCACAAACATGCAAAGAAAGTTTAAAATTTTCATATAAACAATAAGAAATTTTCATAAAAACATTAAAATAATTCATTTCTACAATCTTATTAACAATAATGATATAAGATGCTTAGTGTATTGGTTTATGCATAGGTAGAAATTTGTAACAAACCAGTTAAGTTTGCAAATATGAGGATTTATATTGATGCTAAAGGCAGAGATATGATATAATATAAAATAGTAGGAATGCCCGCACGTTGCCACGGATAGTTTGTTTTTTGACCCACTTCTATTTAGGTTAAAGTTAAGACCATTCGACCCATTAGAAATTAAAAAATTGAACCAAATGTAACTCATTTGGTATCGCAATTGTCATCCTCTTTGGTTCAAAACCATTTATTTTTAATCTCAAATATATAAAAAAGTTGAAAAATATCATAAACAATACTCAGTTCCAGCAATACCCATGGCTAATCCGATATCAGCTTCGTGCAACGCAGGTGCACGGTTAGTCCCATCACCCATAATGATCACAACTTCCTTTAACGTGTTTCTTAAAAATGTAACTAATTTATACTATGGGTATGTTTGGCAAAACTAGCTGGAGGCTGGTAGCTGCAAGCTGGTAGCTGGTAGCTGCAAGCTGTTAGCTTGTAGCTGGAAGCTTTTTAAATATATTTTGGTGTTTGGCAGAGTAGCTGGAGCTTTTAATAAAAAGTACAAAGTGACCAAAATGGACATAATTAAAAGCTTGTAAAGAAGGTTTTTATTTTATTTTTAAAATATAATGGGTATTTGTGTCATTTATTAATTAAAAGCTAGTAGCTAGTAGAGCTTTTTCTTAAAAGCTACTACTAGTAGCTTTTCACTATAGAGCTTTTTCTCCAACCTAAAAGCTTGTAGCTCCTTCAAGCAAACAAGGCTTTTTATTGAGTAAGAGCTTTTTCTTAAAAGCTTGAAGCTCCTAAAAGCTCTTAAAAGCTCCTTACTAATCACTTTTTCTCTGTAAACTCTGGCCCATCCACAGCCAAACCGTCCGCTTTCAAAACCGCACATTCTTTAGCAATGGATTTAGTAGAAATAATATAATCACATGTCAGCGTCCTAACCATAAATCTCTGCATCCAAACAAGTCTTAACTGCCTCTTTAACCCGGGGTCTTACTGGAAGTCTGGATCCTTAATTCCAACCACTGCAATTACAATGTAATGACTATTAGGAATACCAACACCACTACCACTACATGTTTAATATAATTCATAAACGCCTTTACAGAAAACTCGTAAATTTCCATTAGAAAGAGCCACTAAAACCGACAACTGTTTGCTAACTGAATTAAAAGGCTCAACTTTAACAATGTTCAAATTCTTGATTTCTTGATTGTAATTATTCAAAAAACAAAAGTAATCCAAACTCTAACAAGGTTGTTTCTGTTGGTGAACCTATGATATTAGACTTTCCAGTATCACCCTTTACGATCTCCGAGTTGGTGTTTAAGAGCACCGATTGTAAAAGAACAGTTAGAACATTGTCGGATATCGAAGATTTGAGATGTTTTTTACTTTTAATCTCTTTAGTGTCACCAGCAACCCATAATTGGGTCACAACCATATGATTTGTAGTCAAATTTCCAGTTTTATCAGTACAAATACAGGTGGTTGAACCCATTTTTCACATGCAGAAAGAAGTCTCACAAGTGCGCAATCGTTCATTAGTTTCATCATCGCGAAAGCCAAAATCTATGTAATCAACGTAGCTGAAATAGATCAAGCAAATATTCACCTTCAAATTCGAAATTTGAAAACAAGCTAATTGCAAGAAAAAAATTACACATACCAGAAAGCCATGGTTTTTTGGTCTGTTGACTTATGGGTAGAACATTTCCTCCAAAGCCATGGTTTTTTTGTCCATGATTTTTTGCTTGTTCTGGTCACAATAATCCCACACAGATAAACAAAACACAAAACTTAAGACAAAAACACGAGAATAAAAAAAAGGGATCCCTGAAACCTTAGTGATTTGCCAAAGGGGAAAACTCAAACTTAAAGCAAATAGTAAAGTAATAAAATACTAAGCAAGACTGGGTGGTACTATTCCTCAAAAGCCATGGTTTTTTGTCTATGATTTTCTATTCTAGTCACAATAATCCAACAACCATCAACTAAACATACAACCTAAAGAAAAAATGAAAACTAAAAACAGGAAAAGTTAGTAATTTACCAAACAATTGAAATTCTAGATATGGTTGTAGGTTTGGAGATGATTTATTCCTCTAGGGTTGGTTAGTAATCTGAAACTAAGCTTATGTAATTCAGTACATACTTTGTGAATGGATGAATAATGCCTCCGGATTGGAGCAGCTTGTAAGGTTCGACGATTACTCTGATAGTCAAGCCACAATGACAACGTAATTGAAGCAGTTTCGAAAGTTGGATTTTTAAACACAATAAGATTTGAAATAGATAGATATAAAAGGAAGTAAAAGATGTCAAGATAATTAGCAATTTATATATGATCAATTACTCGATTGGCATATAAGCAAGTCAATGATATTAATGAAGCAAATGAAGAAAAAAATCATTACCTCTAGAACTCTTCAACTGTGTTGGCAACGGTGTTTATCATCATCAGACAACCATACAGTGACAAGAAAAAAGAACGTCTTTACAAAACATTCAACAATTAAATTGCCCAAATACATCCATAAATCAACATATTATGCCCCAATTAGTCAACCAAAAAATATAACATAAATCACAAAAATTAAAAAGATAAAACCTTTTAGAAGAATGTCCTCGTTTTGGGAAGCAGAAAAACACCCTTTCTTTTTTATCTGTGTCAACAACAAAGCTCCATGTGTGAATTCTTGACTGAAACCTTATAATTACTTTAGAAAACAAAGAAATCAACATAAGAATTGAACATATTAGGAGAAATATGACGAACACAAGGGTGAAAAAATAAAAAATCAGGAAAACTGGACCTTGGTTTCATTTGTGTTGATGAACATGGATCCTTCTTTGCACAACCCTTTTTGCTCTCATTCCACAATCAATTGACAGGCCATTGATGCGAGACGATCCCTTATTATTTATTATATAATATTAAAGAATTTCTTATTTTCATCATCTTCAATCTACCACCTGAGTTTGTCTCTCTGTTTGAGGTCAGCCCAAAGTAAAGCAATGGAATAAACAAATTTCTTCTTTAAATCACTTATAAGGTTTATTTCAGGTTTGAAAGACTCACGTAATCAGCCACCTCTTCAAGATAAGCAACAAATGACATTGGCTCATCTTGTTCTTTAGAATGAACGCTCTTTCTTGCTGCATTCCATTTCTTAATATCCCATTTTAGAAACTTTAATTTCCAGGCTAAAGTCCTATCAGCCGGACCTAGTTTGGAAAATTTATTCCAAGACTCTAGACCAGCCCTCAAACCCATTTAGGAGCAGACATGAGTTGAGAAATTTAAATGAAATGTGCCCACAGTCAGGAACCTTTCTGGCAGAAAGGTTCCTGTACAAGGCTGTCACGGACGCAGTTGGCCACCTGACAGAAAACCATCATGAACAAGAAAACGATAAATTTTAAACGATCTGAATATTAGTCTGCTTCCTAAGCGATCTGATCCAACCTGACTTACCATCACACCGCCAACGCTTCTACAATTTAGCGATAACAAATTCATTGAGCCAACAAATTTTCCTTTTCCCCTTCCATACTAATTTTAAGAAATTATTAACTAATGCATATATTAAGCTCCATGTGTAGTTTCACAATTAAAAAAACCTAATTGGCGTTGATAACAAAATTAATAGAAATTTTCTAACTTTTAAAAAGGTTTTGGTACCAAAATCTCATTAAACTTAAAAAAATCGATCCCCTATTCTTAATATATATAACCTGTTAAATGAGACTAAAATATACCCTTCAGACTCAGAAGCCATCTTTTTCCATCCCAAAAAAATATAGGTTAAACTCAAATCATAAACACACATAAATAAAAAATGCTTAGAGATGATTTTTGTAATGGTAGCTGATCGGCGAATAGAAATTGTATGAAGGCTACGGATGAAATTCGAGAGTGAAAGTGGATGAGGGGCAAAAACTGAGTAATAAGCTGTGGTTTTTTTAGTAATATAATTGTAAAGACGCTTCAATTGTATTATCTATAATCAAAAGAGGGAATTGAAAGAGTGGTGTCTATTGGTATGGGCGAAGGCTAACGATGGAACAGGTGAGAGTGGATGGAAGTGCAGTGATTATAGAAATGAAATTATTTTATGGAGACCTTTGAAGTACCGGAAGAATAATGAGAGTCGGAGTTACAAGGAGAAGGGTGGTGAAGGTTAAAATAGGTATCAAATTTCTACATTGTAAAAAAATGATAACTTAAATTACTAAAATATTCCTATAGGCATCTTAGCTTTGCTTTAACGGACAAATATACCCTTCGTTAAGAAGCTTTATTTTGTTGTATATGATGTTTTGAAAGTTGTACTTGTGTAAAATTACTTTTGTAGCCGTCACTCCTCCTTTATAATGTATTATAGATTATAGATTATAGATTATAGATAAACATACACGACCACATATAATATTGCACACTTAGAGGGTGTTTGGGATTGAGTTTGGAGATGCAAAAGTGCTTTTGGTCAAAAGTGCTTATTGGCTTATGACTTTTTGAAAAGGAGTTTTAAAAAAAGTGTTTGGATTAGCTTTTGAGATGAGAAACGTCAAAAAGTCAATAAATTGTTATTTTTTTAAGTGTTTCGCTTAACTTATTGCGAATATTGGTTGTATGAGTGGTAAATTTGTAAATTTTTTCCAAAAGTCAAAAGCCAAAAGCTAAAAGCTAGGATTTCTAACTTTTCAAAAACAGTTTTTTCACCCTTAAAAGCCAAAAGCCAAAAGTCAAAACAGAAAGTGCTTTTGGGTTACACAAACAGCTTATTGACCTATTGGCTTTTTCAAAAAGCCAATAAGTCAATAAGCAGTTTTGAAACTCAATCCCAAACACCCTCTTACATATTTAAAACTCCCAGATTTCACAAAACAATACACTTTATAAAAGTACAAACAAGATGCGTAGTAATTGTCACGTGCACAAACAATGGCCCCACATATACATGATACAAGCGTCCACAAGTCGGGTGAACAAACTTGTATGGTAAATAACAATTACACACAACTTAAGATGTCTTTGGCGTTATAGGGCACTTTTTGTCAGGACAGTAGTTACTTCAATCTTTCTGCTTTGCTAGACCACATAACCAGACATCATGTGAGTTTCGTTGCCCCTTTTAGATGTTTAACTGTTTTCCAAATTTAGGGGAGAAACATGCTACAGACCCGCATATATACATGACAATAACATGTGTTACATGAGTTAGACCCACATATATCACAAACAACAATTCCCCGGACAATTCTAACCATTAACTTAGCAATATTACATGAGTTAGACCCGCATATATCACAAACAACTCTAACCGTTAACTTTTGTATTATGTTGTTTCATTTTTCCGGTTTTCTAACCTCTGGTTAGGAAATTATGTACTTGAACTCGTTCTGTTTTCCGTTTTGTGCGTGTGGAATAATATTATCTCCTTCTCCGCTAAAAAAAAAAACTTAGCAATAAGCCGTGGATCATATGAATAATACTATTTGGGTTGACATCCCCTTTCACTGTTAGTCACGCTAACACATATGAATGCATATTATCCATACACTATAATGTCCTGTCATAAGGCATTGGGGCAGGGTGCACACGAACGTCGGGGTTTGGTTACGGTGCTCATGGTAACTATATTTTGCATGGACACAGACAAGAAACTTTCTAAGCAACAAACTATTTTATCAAGTCAACAAAACCTACGGACTATCCAACTTTTTAGTTGACACTTTTAAGCATGTTTTTCAGGGAATCAAGCAAGGATATTAAGAAGCCAAGCTTACGACTACATGAAAAAGGCTTTGTGTTTTTATTTTGATGTAGCCGTTTGAAACATTTGCTAAGATTTGTAATCTATATTCGATTATGTGACTTATGTGTTTGATGAAATGAATGTCATTAGTATTTCTCATAAACAATGATTGGGATAACCATATTCATCTCACCTCGCATTTCCGCCTTAGGGGGTGTGACACCCCCTGTATACCAGGCGACTAGCAGCAGCTATAAATACCATATTTGACTAGTTAAACATCATTTGTGCAACCCTAACTCGCCCCAAACCTCTTTCACACCATCCTTTAACCCGTTTTTGCCCTGAATCTACCATTTTCATGCCTAAAACATCATTTCTAAGCAAGATCTAAGTTGTGTTATTCATCCTAAACTCTTGTTATGTTATTATTTTGAACCCCAAAGGTCCAGACCTGATTTTAATAAGTTTTTTTTCTTCAAAACTTTTGAAAACTCTTGAAAACATATCCTAATCTATATCTTAACATCTACATGTGTTTTTGATAAAAATACAAGCTTGAAATGGTTTTTGATGATCTAAACTTAGGGATTCTTTTGTATTTGATGCTTTGATGATATGTGTTTGAACAATATGAGTTTTGACCCGTTTGAGGGTGTTAGAAGGATTAGGATGTTATGTGATGATTTGATGATTGAAACTTGTTAGGTTTTATGCTAGAATGATTTGGTAACAACATGGTGATATTTGGGATATGATTATGTGATGAAATTTGATTATTTGCCATTTAGGGTAAGGTTTTCATGCAATGATGTGATGTTTTCATAATATTATTCCATTTTGGGAATTATTTGCAATATGGGTGTTGAACTGATGATAAATTGAGGGTTATTCATAGGGTTGGGTTATTTGATGATTGTGGATTGATATTGGGTGTTTCTACATGTTTGGGATCGGATTTGGAGGGTTTCACGCACGAAAAGAGCCACCAGCTTGTAGGCAGGCGACTAGCTTAGCTAGTCACCTGGTGGAGGGCTAGTCGTGCCCATAAGGGGCGACTAGCTTGCCTAGTCGCCTGTAGGTGCCCAGTCGTGTGTTTTTTATGCCTAGTTGTGTGTTTTGCTGCCGGAAATACGTTTTGGAACCCCGTAACATGTTTCGACACCTAGGAACATAAAGTAAACCCTGTGGCAGGTCTAGGAAACCTCCTAACATGTGTTATGGCATATACGTAAATTATACGAACTATATGCATGAACTTGTGACTGTTATTCGTATAAGGTGCATATCTACACATGCTTACCTGTTTACTTGTATTTGGCTAACATGGGGATATCAGGTCACCAACGAGATGTCGAGTCTTGTCTTGTCTTGTGTGGTCGTGACATACGTTAAACGCTTTTGCAAACGTTCAAAGTCAAGGTCTTGGACACTAGGGGTTGTCTTACAAACGTATCATCGGATAAACACTTATAGAATAGCCATGGTAGGTTTCCAATAGTCGGGACTACCATAGCAATTCTAGAATTTCATTCTCTTGAAGAACGCAACCTAAGGTGAGTTTCACGGCCCCACTTTTACTACTTTTACTTTCATGGGAGAAACATGCTACAACACTTTAAACTTTTGGATTTCATAAAAAAACTATTACGTTACTTGTACATTGGCAATCCTTGCAACTACTTAAGCTATTAAAACGGGGGGTTTGTGGCTGGGGCAAACCGAAGGGGTAAACAAAGGGGCAAACCAAAGGGCAAACCAAGGGCAAACCGAAAGGCAAACCGGGCAAACCAAAAGGCAAACTGGGCAAACCAAAGGCAAACCATAGGGCGAACCATGAATACCCGCAGTAGTCGGCATACTCGAGTAATGATTTGAACATCCAACTGGTTTTCTTTTCTCCATAATAGTGTGTTATGTGAATCCAGTTTTCTAAGAGTTATCCAACGTTAAAAACCTGTGAGCTCACACAATTTTATGTTGACGTATTTTAGCATGTTTTCTTAGGTCATTAAGGTAGAAGTCAAGGATTAAGATGCACGGAATCGCACCACATTCTATTATTCATATTCTACTGAATGGAACTTGTCTTGGTCACTTCTAAACATTAGTGTGCGTTGGATTTCGAATTGTAACTTTTTAGATTAGTTTTGGTTGTGAATCTTTTATCCGTTCGCTATTCTTTTAAATTGCATAGTTGCTTCAACGTAAACTTTTCTCATATAGTTGTCGTTTAGTGTGACTGTTGACTTGAATCCTGGTGTATCACGCACCTCGCGGTAAAACCCCGCATGTGGAATATGAGGGTGTGATAATAATGGATAGAGTTAGCATAGTGGAAAAGATGACGAGATTTTGAAACCATAGGACCCAAATGCAGAAATTTTTTTTTGAATGAAAGTGACAAAAATGACATCACAAAGACGAAAATAGAAGTCTAGTCTTTCTAATTTAATCAAATCTAATATTTGAGAAGTGCGAGATTAAACTCACAAACTGTCACACCCTCAAATTTCCACTGCGGGGTTTTACCGCGAGGCGCATGACATACCAGGATCCCATAGCCATAAGTCATATGAACGAACTCTAAATGCCCAAACCATTTAGTTCGTTTTCAAAAAAACCAAGTTTAGTTAAGCCGCGGAAGCGTAAACCAAATTTAAACCTTTTAGAAACCATGCGCAAAACAACGCGCCCAAATTAAAACCATATAGAAATAAATGTAAAAGCACGATATGTAATTTAGGTGTATGCCCAAGACCCCAAATGCAGTGAACGTGCAGTGCTTCCTAATCGTGACACCGGAAGCTAACTACCTGCAAAAGCATGTATATAGTGGGTCAACAAACAATGTTGGTGAGTTCACTAAGTAAAGTAAATGAGTGAGTAAACGTGTAGGTTTCCAAAAATGTCACACCCTCAAAATCCACTTGCGGAGTTTTACCGCGAGGCGCATGACAAACCAGGATCCAAGTCAACGATCACAATAAACAAGTCTAAATGGACATATGCAATTTCAAAAACATAAGTTAAAATTCCCAAATAACAGCGGAAGCTTATTCTCAAAACATAACCAAAAGTAATCCAACATGTTCAACGTTTGAAAACCATGAAACCCTATCTAGACGCCGTGCAGACGCGTGCGCCCTAGTCCTGTGATGCTACCTTAGCGACCTAAGAAAACATGTAAGAGTTACGTCAGCACAAAATGCCGGTGAGTTCACAGGTTTGTAAAATAAAGTACCAAGTTCATCCTGTCCATACTATACCAAGTTGCAAACCAAAGTACGCTAGCTAGGCGTATGTTTTGTCACTACTACGATTGGTAAACCATTACTAACTCGCAAACCAGATGTGATGCCCGAATAGTAAACCGTTCCTGTTTGAGACAATATGCACCCGCCCGACCCTCCAAGCCGACGAGTGGGGTTGGTCACTCCCAATAGATCTATTCACATTTCCCCGTTGTGCTAACCCGCACATTCATGGTTTCCCCCGGGACTTCCAATGATCGTATAGTAACCTATAGAAACCCATAGTATGACAGTTGTTACCAAAACATAAGTTTAACACATGTTTTCTCCCCCAAAAAGTGAAACCAGTTAAAAGTGGGGCCGTGAACTCACCTTAGGTTGCGTTACTTCGATAAATGAATAAAATCAGCAAGCTATGCTAGCCCCGTAAAGCGGCGACCTAACATATGACAGTTACAAGTACTTAGACTAATAACCCGTAGGTTAGTTAGTCCCTAGATGTCCAGACCATAACCAAGTTCGTTTGAAAACACGTTGACCGTAAAACTGACCAAATGTACAAGACTCGACATCCCATTGGTGACCCGAGACTCCCCGTGTTATACTTGTACTCTCAATCATACAATCATGCAATCTCACTTAACATACGTTAAAGTTCAACAAGTCTAACACATAGTTCAAACAGTACATAAATAAGCCCGAGCACGTGTTACCAAGTTATCAGGTATGATACGGGGTTCCTAGCATGTTCCTAGGTGTCAAATCGGGTCTCGGAATGCCAAAATACACTTACAGCAGTAGTACAGGCGATTAGGAAAAGTCAACTAGCGATTATGAAAGTCAACAGGCGATTATAGTGGCTAATCGCCATTAATATAGGCGATTAGGTCATATGGTATGCATTTCAGGAGTTTATTAGGCGATTAGGTCGTAAGACATGCAATTCAGGACTTAACTAGCAATTAGGATCACAATCGCATGAAATGAAGGCAATTAGGCCCCCAATCGCCTATACTATAGGTGATTAGGCTCCCATATCAGGCGATTGGGCTCCCAATCGCCTATAGCATAGGCGATTAGGGTCCCCAATCGCCTTCAGCAAGGCTGTTCCAGTTTTTCGCGTGTTTAACCCTCCAAATCAAATCCAGAACGTGTGGAAACACCAAAGATCAATCATACAACAATAACAAACATGTTTCAATCAAATCCCTAGTTTAACATCGTTCTACCAGCCCTGTATGCAAACATGTTTCCCCAAAATAATACACGTAGCATGAAACATCACATTAACATGCACAACCGTAACCCTAATGAACAATTACTCAGATTTCATCATCATTCTATTATACACAATCTGTAAACACCTTAATACCATGCTAACAATCCTTTTTGAACCATAAAAATCCTATCTTTTTAATTATAATTAACACATACAACATGCATAATAGTTAGGACCCAATTAACAACGATTATTAATGGATTTTCGAAGACACAATCGTTTATAATCAGGTCTGGACCATTAGAGATTCAAAACAACATTAATAAAGGTTGTAGGAATGAAAACCACACCTTAGAATTATGATAGAATGATGTAATAGGCTTGAAAACGTGTAGTTTGATCCAAAATCGTGTTCCAGAGGGTGTTTGCGAGTTGAAACAAGTTGTGGGACGGCTAGGGTTACTCTAATGATGTTTTGGAGGTCAAGTGTGGTATTTATAGTCGTTTTTAGTCGTCAAGTGCAGTATAGGCGATTATGCAGCTTTATCAAGCGATTAGGGCTGCTAATCGCCTTCACTATCAGGCGATTAGCCCTAATCGCCCCATTAGAAATCCCAGTCGCCAAACATGAGCCCCTAATCGCCCTCCTATAGGCGATTAGGCCTCCCTAATCGCCTGTAGGAGTTGGTTCTGTGTATTTGGCGCGTTAAACCTCGTTTTAACATATGTTAACATGTTTTCACATACCGACAAGTCACATAGTGATTATAAACACATAATACATGAAAATAAACACGTTCACACTCGTTCACCAATTCCCGGGACTCGAGACTTGTGTGTTCACTATGCTTTGACGATTCTACGAATCGTCACCCCTTGTACACTTGGTTAAGGACTGACATCTAATGATCCTCTAGACTGTAATAATGGTTCCCGAACCATAACACGACTCAACTAACCCAGTTAAGTAAAATATACGAGTGACTCGCTAAGGTAGACTTTTGACCTAGACAATGTTGTCAACCTGAATTTGCCGGGTGTCACATCATCCCCACGTTAGAAGAATTTTCGTCCCGAAAATTGCACAAGTACCAAAAGGAATAAACAAAAAGAAACAGGCAAAAGATAGAAACCAAGAGAGAGAATTTACCCGAGTTGTCACATCATCCCCACGTTAGAAGGAATCTCGCCCCGAGATTCATTCAGCTGCAGTGGTAACATATCTCGATTCAAACGCTTCCTTAGGAAAAAGATGAGTATACTTGGACTTCATCTGATCCTCCCGTTCCCAAGTGTACTCTGGTCCACGGTTCGAGTTCCAGCGGACCTTAATAATACGGATTTTGCTATGACGTAGGCTACGAATCTTGTAATCAAGGATCTCAACAGGTTCCTCCACAATGCGAAGACGATCATCAACCTTGATCTCCTCCAGTGGAACAATAAGAGATTCATCAGCCAAATACTTCTTTAAGTTAGACACATGGAAGACGTTATGTACATTGCCGAGCTCCGTCGAAAAATCAAGTCGATATGCCACCGGTCCAATCCGTTCCAGGATCGTAAATGGTCCAACATACCGAGGGTTAAGTTTGCCACGCTTCCCAAAGCGTATGACGCCCTTCCACGGTGAAACTTTCAGAAGTACTTTGTCATCAACTTGGAATTCTAGTGGCTTGCGGCGCTGATCGGCATAACTCTTTTGCCGATCCCGTGCCGCTGCCAACCGGTTACGAATCTGTACGATCTTCTCCGAAGTTTCGTACACTAGCTCAGGCCTAGTGAGTTGACTCTCACCCACCTCAGCCCAACGAAGAGGGGACCGGCATTTCCGTCCGTACAGTGCTTCGAACGGATCTGCCTTGATGCTCGTATGGTAACTGTTGTTGTAAGAGAATTCTACTAGTGGTAGGTGAACTTCCCAACTTTTGCCAAAATCGATCACACATGCCCGAAGCATGTCTTCTAAAGTTTGAATTGTGCGTTCACTCTGACCGTCAGTCTGTGGGTGATAAGCTGTACTCATGTCCAGCTGGGTACCCAAAGCCTTGTGCAAGGACTTCCAGAAGTGAGAAGTAAAGTGGGAATCACGATCCGAAATAATAGAAACCGGCACCCCGTGCTTAGAAACAACTTCCTTAAGATAAAGACGAGCCAAACGATCCATAGTGTCGGTCTTCTTAATAGCGAGAAAATGGGCTGATTTCGTCAACCGATCAACAATCACCCATATCTTATCACACCCGCTAGGTGTCTTAGGTAGTTTCGTGACAAAGTCCATCGTGATCCGTTCCCATTTCCACTCTGGAATTTCAGGTTGTTGCAAGAGACCCGACGGTTTCTGGTATTCCACCTTGACCTTAGCACAGGTCAAGCATTTGCTCACGTAAGAGGCTATATCTGCCCTCATGTTTGGCCACCAGTAGAGCACCTTTAGATCTTGGTACATCTTATCCGAACCAGGATGAATGGAATACCGGGATTTGTGAGCCTCATCTAAGACAAGCTCCCGAAGTCCCCCGAATAAAGGAACCCATACGCGTTCTGCGAAGTAGTGCAGGCCATCAGGCCTTCGCTCGAGGTGCTTGTCGGCACCGTGCATAGTCTCAGCTTTAAGGTTTTCCTCCTTCAAAGCTTCTAACTGAGCAGAACGGAGTTGGTCAGGTAGAGAGGAATGAATGGTGAGCTGCAACGCCCGAACGCGACAAGGGTTTGTTGATTCCTTCCTGCTCAAGGCGTTTGCTACCACATTCGCCTTGCCAGGATGGTACTTAATGGCGCAATCATAGTCATTCAGGAGTTCAACCCAGCGACGCTGTCGTATGTCCAGGTGTTGTTGGTCGAAAATATGCTGGAGACTCTTGTGATCGGTGTAGATGGTGCATTTGGTACCGTACAAGTAATGCCTCCAAATTTTCAACGCGAATACCACTGCACCCAATTCCAAGTCATGGGTGGTGTAGTTCCTCTCGTGAACCTTGAGTTGACGAGAAGCATACGCAATCACTTTCTCGCGTTGCATCAACACGCAACCGAGACCATGAATAGAAGCATCACAGTAAACAACGAAATCTTCAGTGCCCTCGGGCAAGGACAGAATAGGAGCAGAACAAAGCTTAGTCTTCAACTTTTGGAACGCTGACTCTTGTGGTTCACCCCAGTCGAATTTTCTATCCTTCTGAGTAAGAGTGGTGAGGGGTTGAGCGATCTTCGAAAACCCCTGAATGAAACGACGGTAGTAGCCCGCAAGGCCTAGGAATTGCCGCACCTCAGTTGGCGTCTTTGGTGCTTCCCAGTCTTTGATCGCTTCGATCTTAGCTGGATCGACATGAATTCCTAGTTCATTAACCACATGTCCTAGGAATTGAACTTTGCGTAACCAAAAGTCGCATTTAGAGAACTTAGCGTAAAGTTGTTCCCGTCGCAAAAGTTCCAGAACTAAGCGCAGGTGTTCCTCGTGTTCGGCCTTGTTCTTGGAGTAAATCAGGATGTCATCAATAAACACGATGACGAACTTGTCGAGATACGGTTTGCAAACGCGGTTCATCAAATCCATGAAAACCGCCGGTGCGTTAGTGAGACCGAAGGGCATGACCAAGAACTCAAAATGGCCATATCGTGTCCGAAAGGCAGTCTTTTCAATGTCAGCTTCCCTTACGCGTAACTGGTGATAACCGAACCTTAAATCAATCTTAGAGTAGTAGCTAGAACCTTGGAGCTGGTCAAATAGATCATCAATACGGGGAAGAGGATAACGGTTCTTGATGGTCACTTTGTTCAACTCTCTGTAATCCACACACAAGCGAAAACTTCCATCCTTCTTCTTGACGAACAGAATCGGGGCTCCCCAAGGGGAAGAACTTGGTCTGATGAAACCCTTGTCCAAGAGTTCCTGCTATTGACTAGACAATTCCTGCATCTCGGGAGGTGCAAGACGGTAGGGGGCCCGAGCAATAGGAGCAGCGCCCGGTACAAGATCAATACCGAACTCAACCGCCGAATAACCCTTCCGAAGATACTTAAGGGCTTTCATGCTGGAGATGAGACTTAGCGGAGCACCGCTTTTGTCACCGTACACGGAAAGAAATTCTCCATCAGGGAGAGGAATCCGAATAACCTTGTCGTAACAAGCAATCTCAACGCGATACAAAGACAACCAATCCATGCCTACAACAACGTCAAAACTACCCAAGGGTACCGGCATAAGGTCGATGGGGAAAGACAAACCCGACAACTCTAGGTGACACTCCCGAAGGATACAAGTCGCTTCAATCTTATTACCGTCAGCCAACTCAATTATGTATTTAGCCTCTAATGGTATGGGTACTACATCTAGCAATCGACTAACTTCCAGAGATATAAAACTTTTATCGGCACCGGAATCAAACAAAACACTAACAGAGCGATTATTGAGAAGGAACGTACCGGTAACCGTATCAGGATCCTGCCTAGCCTCTGCGGCTCCAATGACGAAGGCGCGTGCATTCCTGCCACCGCCCCCGTTGTTCCCGTTACTGTTTCTATCCTTCATATCCCCGCCCTGCTTCAGTTTCGGGCACTCCTTCTTATAATGCCCAGCCTCCCCACAGTTATAACAACCCTGTTTCCCCGAAGTTCCTTGAGTAGTAGGAGCCGGAGTAGTAGTTGGGGCCTGGGTCGATGGAAGTGTCGCCCGACAGTCTTTAGCAAAATGCCCAAGTCGTTGGCAGCGATGGCAACGATTACGGTCGCAGTCCCCTGATGATGACGCCCACATTTGTTGCACTTAGGTAGTTTCCCCGCATAACCACCTGGTTTGGAACCCGAAGAAGAAGAACCCCTGCCATCGAACCTCTTACCCTGTTGTGATGGTGCTGGCACAGAACCCTTCCCCACATTATCCCACTTGCGCTTGTTACTATCCGGGGCTTTGACAATCGAACCCTTAGCAGGCAAGATACCCTCACTCACCTTCAAATTTGTCATCCTGTGTGCTGATCGAACCACCTCTGAATATGTAGGAAGATTTCCTGCAGCCACCAACCCTGCTATTTCTGGTACTAATCCTGAGATATAGTGCTCGATCCTCCTGTACTCTGGCACATGCAAATCAGGACACAGCACTGCCAACTCATTACGCCTAACTGTATACTGTTTGTAGATGCACGTTTTGCGACTAGTGATTGGATGTTAACATATGTTAAGAAATGCTGATGGATTGAAGGTGAATCATACTGGGCGAAGGTGAAGAATAGTGGGCGAAGGTAGAAGACAAGTGAGCGAATGTAGAATGGAGCCTGATCATGATACAAGTTCGTACCTTCAGGTGGGCGAATGTGGAAGAATTCCACATTCGACCACAGTAACTGGGCGAACGTGCAGAGCTTATATATAGATTTTGTGTATTTGCAATGTAAAGAGAGTTTCCAGTTGTATGTGTGTTCAGGTTAGGGTCCAGGTTATTTTGAGAAAGTGTGTGAATGTTCTAGATTAACTAAAGTGTCATTGTAATCAAGTATTTGAACAAGTTAATCTATGAAAAGCTTTGAAAATGATGTTGATTGTGTTTTGATTTGAGTTTTATCTGTTTGTTCAAAGCTAGGGTTTCCGCACCTGGTTTTGTGACTTGTATGATCAAACTAATCCTGTTTTAGTCAAAATCTTTCGCTTACAAAGTGGTATCAGAGCTATACGGATCATACAACAACAAATTTGATAAACTCAGAGCTGATTTGGACCTAATTTTGATCAAAATACATCTGTTTTTGAATGAAAATGGTTTTTGAGTGTTTTTGATTGATTTGAAGTTGATTTTGTGGATAAAATTCAAAATTCCAAGAATTAAAGTTGTTCCAAATCAATTCCGAATCAAAACCTGATTAAGATCATTCAAATCCACAAACTTTTGAAAATCAGAGATCAAAATAACCGTTTTTCAAAGTGTAACCGTTTTTCAAACCTGTAATGGGCGAATCTGGAACTTAGTGGTCGAATCTGAGTAGTTTTGGGCGAACCTGAGTCATTTTTGGTCGAACCTGAGGTAATTTTGGGCGAACCTGGAAATTGTTGGTTGAATTTTTCACTTTCGGGTCAATTTTTCCACATTCGATTGATCGGGCGGGCGAACGTGGAATCAAACCGGTCGAACCTAGGATTTTCTGGGCGAAAGTTGAAAAGTGTTAGTGTGTTTTACATTCTGGTGAGATTTTACATTCGGCTGGTTACTATTTGGGCGAATCTGCACCAGAAAGGGACGAAAGTGAGAAATAACGGGCGAACCTAGAACTTGTTTTTGGAAAATTTTCTAAGTGTTGGATTTTTCGAAGTTCGTGATCATGTGGAATTTTCCGGCTACTCCGAGACCAGCAACGACACAACCACAACAGCAAGTGATGGACCCATGGACGGTGGCAGCACAAAAGACAAGCACACAGTCTTCGCAACCGATTAACTACATGGCAATGACTAACTCGATGCCTCAAAATGTGGCACCTCCGGCACCACAACCTGACTACTGGGGAGTAGCAGCAGCGGTGGTAAACACTCAAACCACAAATGCTATTTCCACACTAATAAATGACTTATCTTCAGGTAGCGGGAATCGGCCACCGAAGCTCATGGAGATACAAGAATATAATCAATGGCAGACCAAGTTCAAGATCCACTTGGAAGGCATGGGAGTGGAGGGTGCAGAGGCATGGAACATGATTGCTAAAGGTTACACAGTACCAGTTCTGGAGAAAACAGGTGAACCAGTTCCATTGGAGAGTATGTCTGAAGAGGAGAAAAAGAAGTTTGCTATGGAGAAGAAAGCCTTTTCCCAATTGACTCAGGCAATCACAAACGATCTGTTGCATCAGTTTGGGACTTGCACTACATCTAAGCAACTATGGGATATGCTTAAAAGAAGGCATGATGGGAATGAGAAGACTAGAAGTTTACGGATAGAAGAATTACGAAAGGAGTTTGAGAATTTTTCTTATATTGGCAATGAAACTTTAAAAGAATTTACTCCTAGATATAGTCATTTGCTAACTGAATTATCAAGTTATGGTATACAGATTCCTATGACAAAGCAGGTGGATAAGTTTGCAGATGCTTTACCACCACACTGGGATCAACATGTGGAAGTTCTCAGGGAGAAGGATGCATACCAATTCTGGACTATTCAAGAGTTTATAGAAAAGCTGGAAAATAAAGAGATGGAAGAGAAGAGGAAAGCTAGAAGATCACAGATTCCTCAGAATCCTAGCTTATATTTTGGAGGCACTTCAGTTCCAGCTAGTAACTCAAGTTCAGGAGGATTAGTGGCACCACATGTTGCATGCATTTCCAATGTTATGGAATCACCAAAACCTACCATGAATTACCATCAACAAACATCATCCTTCTCACAATCATCAAACCCACAACCACAACAACAATATAACAATTCCTACATTTCACCATTCTCACCAATGCAACAAGCAGCCTTCTATACTGATAGCCAATCTCAACAACCACCTCACTCAATGAATCAAAGTACTCAACCTAACCAACAACCAGTGGTTTTGGAGACTTCTAACTTGGGTAATGTGACGGTTGAAGTTGCTCAGCAACATATTGCACTAGTCTCTGCAATGGTTTCATCTTACAATGGGTTGGTTGCTAGTCAAATTGGTAACAACAATTTAACCAATGAAGACTATGCACAGATTGATAAAGAAGAGATGGAATTGATTGATATCCAGTGGGCTTTTGCAAGCATAATGAGAAGAACAACAGAATTTATTGAGAAGACGGGTAGAACGGATTTGGGAACTTCTCCTAACACAACCTATGGGTTTAACAAGGAGAAAGTTACTTGTTTTAACTGTGGAGGGAAAGGTCACTTTAAAAGGGAATGTACCCAGCCACCAAAACAAGGAAATAGAAATCCATTCAATGCAAGTTATCAGAATCGTCAACAACAAAACCAAAACCAAGTTTCTTACCAAAATAACAACAGCTACCAAAACCGTCAGAACAACTTTAATAACAACCAAAACAGACAACCAAACACACCAAACCAGACTCAAAACCAATCACCTAACAATGCTAACCGAACAGTCATACCAATTACAACACCGAATGAGACACACCAGAACACCAATCAGAATCAAGCATTGGTGACTCAACAAGATGAACGGTTTGATTGGTCGGGTATGCAAATAGGTGTTGAGGAAATTACTACTGGTGGAAATGTGGCTTGTGTTGCTTACCAGGTTGATATTGAAGAGTCATTGACAGTTGATAAGAAGAAAGAAACTGAGGTTGAAGTTGATGTGTCTGAGGCTGAAATGGAAGTGGAGAATGAATCTGTTAAGGTTAAGACTGA
This sequence comes from Ambrosia artemisiifolia, assembly GCA_032199755.1. NCBI lineage: Eukaryota > Viridiplantae > Streptophyta > Magnoliopsida > Asterales > Asteraceae > Ambrosia > Ambrosia artemisiifolia. The sequence goes on from CM063522.1 coordinate 34,627,019, forward strand.
GGAAGCTAATTCTGGAGTGTTGATTGATACTGTTTCTGATGTTCCTGAGGAGTGTGAATCGGTTTACTCAGATTCAGACAGTGAATCGGATACAGAAGCAAGTGTTACATCACTAGATGATGATATTGATCAATTGCTAGCAGAAGCTGATTTTCTGAAGACGAGGAAGTCGTGCATTGCTGATGATGCTTTCACAAGGATTGACTACTCCAAGTTTTTCGCTGGAAAGGAAGCTCATTTCGCATTGATGGCCATGACTGATCCGCCAAAATCTGTAAGTTCTGAATGTAGCACTGATGTTACTAGTGATAAGTATTGTGGTACTTGTGATAGATTGACTGAGGAGAACAAACAACTCCGTGTTCAACGTGATAGTGCTATCATGAACAGTCAATCTACTCGCAAAGAGTTGAATGCTTTCAACAAGGTACTAGATGGCTATAAAAAGGACATTTCCGACTTGAAAAACACTTTATCATTAAAACAATTGGCAATTAATAACTACATAAATGAAATTGAAAATACCAAGTTGGAAATGGCCACCATCAAATGCTTTGCTGAGAAAGTAAACAAAAAGTTGGAAAGTTATAAGCACATTGCTTATGTGGTAGACCACATCATTGATGATCAAACTACTAATTACAAGGCTGTGCCATCTCCGGTACTTTTTGAAAACCATAATTGTCATCAAGTGACACCGGAGAGCTCAGTAAAATCAGACTCATCGTCGGAAAATGAATCTAATACTTCGAGTATTGGTGATCCACATTCCGATGTGAGGCCGATTTTAGGTTTCAATGATGAGGGTGTTACTGCTGAAAGTGTTGATTCAGACACTGAGAGTGATGACTCTGGTAATGTTCAAAATGTTAATGCATGTGAAATTCCAAAAGAAAATCACATCATTACTAATGAGCCAGTTTCACCATCTCAGATTGTGATTCCGATGGCAAATGCTCATCGTGAGAAAAAGTCTGAAAAGAATGTGATTAAGAAAGAATTTGAGAAAAAGGATGTTAAGAATGAACTGTGTGACAAACCTATCAAGGTGTTTTATCGGATGGAAGGATCCGATAAGATCATCTCTGATGAGGAATTTCCAATAAAAAATGCTAACTATGCTAAAATAGATAAAATCTGGCAAGAAAGCACCATTTGGTTCCCAAAACATGAAAGGACAAATGACATTCCGCCTGCTATTTTAAAGAAATTATTTTTGGATGTTCCTCAAGAACCAAAGGTCCATGTCACAGAGTTCATTAGACCCAAAAACAGTGCTAATGGTTTTCATGAGCCTGCTTACTCAAAAGGGCCACTCCCTGAGAATTTGAGGAATCAACAGTATAATGATCAATATCCTGTTAGATCATTTGCTCAACCAAATGCTCCAAATGTTTTTGAAGAATACCGTGCATGTTTTAAATGTGGAGAACGAGGGCATTTACTTGCTCAGTGTCCATATGTAAGACAGAAAAGGCACGAAGTTGAAGTAAGGAATTCCATGAGAAAACCGATTGATCATTATGTTCCACCACATAGACGAGTTGTTCCTCCACAACAACAGTTTTACAATCAAAATAATTTTTATCAAAAGAGGAACAATCGTCCAATTCAATATGATCAAAGGAATCAGATTGCTATGGAACAATCATGGAGAAAGCCAGTGGTGAACACAACAATTGATAGGCAAAAGGTTCCACTTAAACTGATTGTCAAGTCAAATGTTGGACCTAAGTCTGTTAAATCAGATAAGGTAACCAAGAAAGTTTCATTTGTAAACAATGTTCAGAAACCGACTGAGAACCCAAAGTCTCAGATTCGCATATTGAAAAGGTCTGAACAATCTTGGACACCCAATGGTTCTCCAGGAGCCTCTACTTCAAAACCAACTGAGAAAAAGGAAACTGTTTTGAATAATCCTAAAAAGATTGATCCAAAACAAAAAGTTGTTGAAAATGTTTTTGAGAATGTTTCTGTGAAAGCCGATGTTCAAGGACCCAAGACTCAGGCTTGGGTCCCCCGAAAGAACTAAATGATTTACTTTTTGTGTGCAGGGAGCTTCAGCTGGCCCTATTAGCAGTCTTTGGATTGTTGATAGTGGAGCTTCAGGCCACATGACAGGGGATCTCGCATTATTGTTCGATGTGAAGAACATTAATGGTGGATATGTCGCATTCGCGGGAAATAAAGGAGGATATATTACTATGGAGGGGAGCGTGAGTAATGGAATAGTAAGCTTTGAGAGAATATCATATGTGAAACAGATCGATTATAATCTGTTGAGTGTCAGTCAAATATGTGATAAACAATTCACTGTGCATTTTGATGACAAATCCTGCTATATTCTCAAACCGGGTTTCAAAATTCCTAAGGAGTGGATAATGTTGAAGGCACCTCGCGTCAACAATCTTTATATTCTTGATATGTCCAAGGCGATGATATCACAGGGGCAAATAACATGCTTTCTATCCAAGGCGACCGAGAAAGAATCGATAATGTGGCACCGAAGAATGGGGCACATTCATCTGAGGAAAATGAACCAACTTGTGAGAAATGGGCTTGTCGATGGAGTAAACGTGAAACATTTCCATCTGAATGACAAGTGTGTTAGTTGTAAGAAGGGGAAGCAACACAAACAGTCCCACAAAGTGAAGAAAGTCAACTCTGTTGAGATGTCACTTGAGCGATTGCACATGGATCTATTCGGACCAGTCAAGCGCAAAAGTCATCTTGGGGAGCTATATTGTTTAGTTGTCACTGACGACTACTCAAGATTTTCATGGGTGATGTGTTTGTAGAATAAAAGTGACACCTTTAACAACCTGAAAGTTCTGTTCACTCGATTGGAGAATCTCTACAATGTGAAGATAAAGAGAATTTGGAGTGATAATGGGACGGAGTTCAAAAACGCCAAGATGGATGAACTTTGTGAAAGCAAAGGGATACATCATGAATATTCGGCTCCGTACACCCCACAACAGAACGGTGTTGCTGAACGAAAGAATAGGACTCTAATTGAAGCGGCTAGAACAATGCTCGCTGACTCAAATCTTCCGGTAATGTTCTGGAACGAGGCGATTTATGCAGCAAATTATACACTAAATCGGGTTCTAACAGTGAAAAAGTTTAGTAAAACATCTTATGAATTGTTACACCGAAGAAAGCCGAACTTAGAGTATCTAGAACCTTTTGGGGCACCATGCACGATGTTGAATCCAAGCGAGAAGTTTAGTCCTAAAGCTGAAGAGGGATACTTTGTTGGATATGCAACCCCGCTTAAACGGGTATACAACAAACGAACTCGTCGGGTGGAGGATTGGGCTAACGTGGAAGTTCAACGATATACTCAAAATTTGCAAGGCACGGGTCCTGATTGGATGTTTGATTACAAAGATTTCTTTGAATCATTCAATCTAGATAGCTTGGTTGAAGAAGCTGTTATCAGATTACTTTACGAGTGTGAAAACGCGACTACTTCACCGTTGGTGCGTCCGATCACCGTGAACCCCCTACCAGCTTCTAATGATACCAATGCTCCTATACAAGAGGAAGAAGTGTTTCAAGAGGCTTCTACTTCACTAGAATCTTCTGAATCAGAAGATGAACAATTCGAAGAAGTCATTCTTGAACATGCAGAAGAACCAGAGGCACCGCCAGTGAACCCAACTCCAACTCCAGATGTTGCTTCATCGTCTAACACGGGTCATGATCTGGATGCTGTAGAGAACTTGACTACTCAGACGGGAGTTACTGTACCTGAATATCCAGAATCTCGGATTCATCGTATTCACCCGCTGGAGCAAGTTATCGGTGATCCTGGAAGCAGTGTGATGACCAGAGGGCAACTGCGAAGTGTCAACTCGCCAGAAAGTTTTGGTGCTTTAGCGTTATATGCTAAAATTCAACAATCTGGTAGTCAAAATGATTGGTCGTTTGCGTGTTATGTGTCACAGGTAGAGCCAAGGACTTACAAGGACGCTTTGAAGGAGGACGCCTGGGTTGAAGCTATGCAGGAGGAGTTATTACAATTCCAGAAATTGGGAGTTTGGACGCTCACGGATTTGCCGCCGGGAAGGAAGAAAATAGGCACTAAATGGGTGTTTAAGTGCAAGAAGGATGATCGTGGGGTTATTGTTCGAAACAAAGCCAGATTGGTCGTGCAGGGTTTCCATCAAATCGAAGGGATTGATTATAACGAAATCTATGCACCGGTAGCACGCATCGAAGCTATTCGGATGTTCCTTGCGTTTGCTTCATACAAGAAATTCAAAGTGTATCAAATGGACGTCAAGAGCGCATTTCTGTACGGGAAAGTCAAGGAAGAGGTTTATGTCGGGCAGCCACCAGGCTTTGAGGACCCAATCCACCGGGATAAGGTCTACGTGCTGAACAAAGCTCTATATGGCTTGCACCAGGCTCCGAGACAGTGGTACGAGGAGCTAAGTACATACCTCATCACCAAAGGATTTAAGCGCGGACTCGTCGACTGCACCCTCTTCACGAAGAAGACTGGGGATGATTTGCTTCTGGTGCAGATTTACGTTGATGATATAATATTTGGTTCAACTAACGAGCTTTTATGCAGGGAGTTCGAAATTGTCATGCAGGAAAAGTTCGAAATGAGCGCAATGGGGGAGATGTAGTTTTTCCTAGGCTTACAGGTGGACCAAAGACCTAACGGGATCTTCATTCACCAGACAAAATACGTATCCGATATCTTGAGCCGGTTCCAGATGGAGGATTCCAAGCCAATGGATACCCCGATTCAACCCAATCACGGGATTGGAGTGGACGCTAAGGGGGAGCTGACTGACCCATTTACATACAGAGCAATCATCGGATCTCTGATGTATTTGACGGCGTCTCGACTAGATATTATGTACGCAACGTGTCTCTGTGCCCGCTATCAATCGAAGCCGAAACAAAGTCATCTGACGGCGGTCAAGCGTATCCTTAGATATCTGAAGGGTTGTCCCTCAAAAGGACTTTGGTACCCTAATGATGATAATTTTGATTTCATTTCTTTTAGTGATGCAGATTGGGGCGGCTGTGATAAAGATAGTAAATCTACAACAGCTGGTTGCCAGTTTTTAGGGAGCAGGTTAGTCACCTGGCAATGCAAGAAGCAGACTTCCGTGGCGCTATCTACTTGTGAAGCCGAGTACATTGCAGCCTCGAGTTGCTGTTCGCAAGTGCTCTGGATCCAACAGCAGATGGTGGATTACGGTTTGCAGTTTCTTAAAACCCCTATATACTGTGACAACGAAGCCGCAATTGCATTAACTAAAAATACTGAAAATCATTCTAAAGCGAAACATATCCGGATCAAATATCATTTTATCCGTGATTGTTATGCTAAAGAATTGATAGATATGGTCAAAATCCATACTGACTACCAACGTGCAGATTTGTTTGCAAAAGCTTTTGACAGATCCCGCTTTGACTATCTTTTAAAAGTAAACAACATAAAGGAAAAACAGGACTAATCGGCACCTCGGTTTATCGCTTTTTAGTTTTAGTTTTTAATATTTTGCTAATTGGGAATTTCTCTTTACTAATTGGGAATTTCTCTTTACTATCGTAATCCTCAAAGAAGTTGATGCTTTCGAGGGGATTGTCTAATCCTCAAAGAAGTTGATGCTTTCGAGTGGATTGTTTCTTTCAAATTTTCTTTTTATTGTTTTTCAGAAAAATTAAAAACCCACAAATATGTTCTTTATTTTAGGGGGAGCAATTTTTGTCAGAAAATCCAAAAACAATGAAAAATTCAAAAAGTCCTAAAATTAGAAAATCCAAAATGATTTCCTGGATAAAAAGAGGAAATGATAGTACATCAGTGGGGATCTGACACAGGCTAAAGAATTGTATAGTATAATGAGGCGTATGTTGACTACGTGTGATATGCTGATAGGCTTCGTAGACTAAATATTGCGTGCATTAGTGATACAAACATAACGAACTACGCGTTCGTGGCTGAACACCTCATGGGCATATGTTCTTAGTACCGTAATTTCGTTTGATAGGATTGCCAAAATCTGAGGTTTCGGGTCGTTATGTTATGGTTATCCGGGATATTCTGACTAAACTTTTGTCGTATTGATTTACGGACCTAGTTTCATCAGAATATTTGCTAAAAGAGCTTAAACGCCAAAACCGGAAGTTACCGAATTGAGGAACTTTATGTTTTAATTGATCAAAGATCATTATTACGTCGTATTGATTTACTGATGCAAATCAGTGGTTAATATCAGCCTCAACCTAGTGTATATGCACATGTTACTCTGCTGCATTCGTTTGCTGACCTGTACACCTCTGTGCTATATACTTTGTAACTTTTACGGATAACTATGGCATAATCACGCGTTACGACGAAGCTTTGTGCAATTACTTGATACGAGAGTATGTCGTGTGTGTGGGCACCACATCGTGTTAGTTTAATACACCTAACTCGTATCATTTTAAAGCATTGCGTAATTGTCTGCATGAGAGCTTCCGTGGACCACAATATCAGCAATTGCCGTGTCACATACTGTTTCTAATGATAATATTAAACAAACAGATCAACGCTGTGATCAGATTTCTCAGAAAACTGATATGATCCTCTTACCGGACATCACAAAATATTTACTGCTTTCATTTACTTTGATGCATTTTTACTTTGTTGCATTTTACTTTTATTGTCAAAAAGATACAAAATCCAAAAAGATTTTAGGTGTGTTTTGATATTATTTCAGAAAAACCCAAAATTTTTGCTTTCTGCTTTATTTTTGATAACCGGGGATGCTTGATGGTCAATTTCTGAGATTTGATAACACCATCTGGGCTTTGTATCATTCAAAAAGTGAAAATATGTGTTTTGAAAGTTTAACAGATTGAAAATGTTGAACGGGATTCGAATTCGTGATTTTGCAAAATTTTCAGATTTTTCCATTTCACATTCGCCCCTTTATTGGGTCGAATGTGGAAAAATCCTTACTTTCGGCCGTTTCAGAATGGGCGAGTGTGGGAATTTCATTTCAAATTCCACTTTCGGGTGTAAGGTTTCACCTTCGGGCCATTAAGTTGGACCGAATGTGAAACTAACCTACATTCGACCACTCAAACGGGCGAAGGTGGCTTGCTTATATAAGCTGATTCCAGGTTCGAACCTCATTCCATATTTTTCAAAATTTTCTTTCGATCCTGTCACCTTGTTGCTTTGATTTCTTTTCTTTGTGCGTTTGATTCCTTGCTACTTACTGATCTTTTTAAGACCAATTTCACAGGTAATGGAGCAAGAATGAGATCAGTATCGTTGTTTGAGTGACCGGACTTAGGGTTTTCGTATTAAGGGTCTTAGAGTGGTTTTTGATGCTTGTTTTTTATTGCATTTCAATCCACATTAGTTTTAGGGGGAGAATAATGTAGGAATTAGAGTTATAACAACATATACGAGTGTTAATTGATTGATTGAAACTGTTTTAACCTAATTCTTTCTAAAAACTATTGTAGATTGAATAATTGGAACAATTGATGTTATACGAAGGTTAATCGGCTGTTTTAGCATACATCCTAATCAAAATTACATGTTAAAAACAAGATTGAAAATTTTTTAAATTTTTAGGGTTTAAGTTTTCACCTTCGGTTCATAAAATGGGCGAAGGTGAAGGATTTTGGACGAATGTAACTTTAAAAGGGGCGAATGTACTTTTTAATGAACAGATTGTTACATTCGACCTAATTTGTTGCACATTCGTACCATAATCTCTACATTCGACCTATCAAAACGGGCGAATATGGAACCTAAAAATGTTAAAATTTTTAATTTTTGTCGATTTTGTATTTTGACGTATTTCTTTGATTTTGATGTGCAGATGGCTGACCAAACTGAGAACATTGAGACTCCAGTGGAGAATATCGTTACAGATCCAGTACCAGAAAATGTTCAGGAGGGAGAATCATAGAGTGCAAGCAGTTGGCCGTTTGAGAAAACCCATAACTGTTGTGCTTATCTTGGTGATGTGGAAAAGAACACTGAGTTTGCTGATATCATTAAGTTCTTGAAAAGAAGCAGAGTTGTGTATGCTTTGGCTACTCCGACTGTTATCTACAAGGATATAGTTGAAGACTTTTACAAGATCGCGAAGTATGACTTTTGGGATAATCAGACAATCATAAAGAGCAAGATACAAGATATGGAGATGTTTATAACAGAGTCTGATATAAGAGAAGCTCTTCAGATAAAGTTTGAAGTGAGCGAAGATCCCAGAGAACTATCATGGACTGAACAGAAGGCATGTTTCCTTAGAATGAAATATAAAGGAGCAATTACTGATGGTTCCATGCATAAGGGAAAGCTGAGCGTGCAATTCAAATATTTTGCACATGTCATAATCCATGTTTTTGGATGTGTGAGTGGAGGATATGACGTTATGAGGAGAAGTCTAAGCTCGTTGATGGTTGCGTTGACCCTCAACAAACCATTCAACGTGTCTGGGATGATACTGGATCATATGCTGGAGATGTTAAAGGGCTTGAAGAAGAAACAGTTCATGTTATACCCTAGATTCCTGATGATGATATTTGACCACAAGTATCCTGATTTAAGAAAGGATCCTACACAGATCATTGGTCAAGACCACATGAACATTCGAACTTTGGTGAGAATGAAAGGTTATAAGGGTGTGCCAGACAATGAAAGGCCACCATACAGAAGATTATTTGGAGCTTTAGCCAAGCAGGATTACACTGATCCTGGAAAGAACAAGGCTAGGCATACTGAAAGCGATTCTGATAATGACGATCCGTTGGTATATGCAGATGCTAATACCAAAAGGAAGAGACAGGTAGTTAATCCCGCAGCCAAAGGGAAGGGTAAGGGAAAAACTGACCAAGGAAGTTCGAAGCAACAGGTGGTGAGAAAGAAAACGACTGCAAAGAAGGGTACAGGTTTAGTTGATGAAGAATCGGTGGATTCGGAGGAAACTGAGGAAGAGGAACAGTGGGATTCGGATGCTGAAAATGTTAGGGCCACCAAACGTAAGGCCACTATGGTTGGTGAGTCTGAATCACTTAACAAGTCAATTGAAGAAGCTGAGAAGAGTAAGAAGTCTGTTTATGTTGAAGATGAAAGTTTAGGAGTTGATATGGATGAACTGAATGCTGGAGAAACTGTTGTAGTAAACTTGCCAAAACCAAAGCACAAAACAATGGCAAAGAAAACAAGTACTAAACAGTTGAGGGAGAAGGAGATTGCCCAACTGATGAAAGGTAAAAGAGTACCCGATGCTGGTACATCATCAAAGCTGTCTTCACCAGTTACTAAAAAGCAGAAAAAATCAAAAGAGGCTGAAGCATTACCAGTTGATGAATTCAATGCTGCACTTGACAATGTTTTAGACATGTTTAAGAAGCCTCAGAAAGAGAAAGCTAAGGAAGTTGAGCCATCCAAATCCAAGAAAGTCACTGTTGCTGATGACGTGATGAAGCAAGTGAATAAGAAAATGGATGAGATGATGAAGATGATTGTTGCTCAACAAGCTGAAATAGCCAAGTTTAAGCAGAATGAAGAGAAAATGCTTCAAATTGTGGTTGCTTCAAAGTCAAATCAAGATGAGATTGACGAGAAGGTTAAGAAGCTTGAAGCTAAGAACAAGAAGCTTGAAGGAAAATGTTTAAGGAACAAGAACTGGTTAAAAGCTATCAAAGAAGATAACAAAGAACTAAAGGCTGAGAACAAACGCCTTAGTGATTTGATTGATGATTTGTATAATGTAGCACCCAAGTTAAAGGATGGTGAAGAAGACAAGGAGAAAGAAGAAGAGCAAGTTGACTTTGAGCCTTCTGAATCGGATAAAGAAAAAGATGATGATGAGGATGATGAAGAGTCAGAGAAGAGTGATGATGAGGATAGTAAGAAAGATGATGATGATGATGATGCAGAAGGGTCTGGGAGTCAGAAAGATGATGGTAGTAGTGATGACAGTGATAATGATGAAGGAGGAGATGATACTTCCAAGTTTACTTTTGAGAAGAGACCACAAAAAAAAAAAGATACTGGAGAATCAAGTTCGAAGAAGAAGAAAGGTGAGAACACGGATTCAGATGAAAGTATCTTTTGGAACGAGAAGGTGAGATCTTTGACAGATGATGCTAAGAAAGTGTACAAAGATATGTTGGAAAGAAGAGAATGGACAATAGAGTTCACAGGACGTTTTGCTGAGATATTCCAGACAGATGATATGAGATATGAATTGGAATACAACGATCCTGATCTTGAAGAAGGCGAAGTACCTGCTACTGTGGCTAAGGAAATTCTTGATGGCCTTGCACAGAGAGTAGGGAAAACATTTGAGGAGTTTGTAGTGAATGAGTCGATTCCAAATATTCCTGAAAAGGATATTGGAAATCACTCAGATGATAAAGATACTCCTGAATTTGATGAAGTGGAAATTGAAGACATAACTCATGAGGAATATCCACAGTACTTCAGACAGACTGATGAAGATGTGATATTTCCTGATTTTACTGAGATTCCGAACACTTCAGCAAAGAAAAAGGCAAAGAAAAGGAGTGCAGAGTTTGTTAAGAAGGTGTTTGGAGCTGATAAGCAAGAGTCTTCAAGTCAATCTGATGAATTGAAGAATTACTTGAAGAAGCTGAGAGAAATGGATGAAAACCGACCGAAGCCTGAAGCTCAAGGAAGTTTCTATAGATTCCACAATGCTAAGTTTAAAGGCAGAGCTCTCGGGTGGACATACTTAAGCAGACTGAAGTGTTTAGCTGCCAAATGGGAATCAGGGATCTTGTATTTCTACAGATTCATTGATTTGCTAACTCTACCGTACTGGGCGGTCAGAGATTTATGCAGATTCCCTATGTCTGGAGCTTCAGTTAACAATACTCATGTCGGTTGGTGTGCAGACAAATTGGTTTGGGAAAGTAGAACGAAATGGAATAGATTCAAGCCTCAATATCCCAGAAGGAAAGTTCATAGGGATATTGATCCTAAAACCAAGCTGAAAAGGGTTACTTTGATATACAAAGCACCTGAAGTGATGAGGAAAATACCTTTGATGCCCATGCCACAACATTTCAGTGCTGACTTTATATTCTGGTATTATGATTGGAGGAAGGCTGAAGCAGTGATAGTGTTGAGAGACGGGAAGGACAAATACAAGCATGTTCATGTATTTGATCCGATGTGGTTGATAAACTGTACTTTTGAAGACATCATCATGCTTTTCTACAATCCGATTCATCATGAGCCGAATGATACTGATCAAGCTAAGAAGTATACTCAGGTGGTTGGAGTTTGTTTTGCATACGATATAAACTCGGGGAGTAACTTGGATAATCAACTTGGCAAAATGGTGAAGATGGCAAATGTGTCGAAACCGGTGAAGAGAAAGTTGGAGCCTGAAATGACAAAAGAGCAAAAGAAACAGCTCAGAATTAAGTTGTTGAACAAAGCAATGGACGAAGACAGAAGACGATCCAATCAATAGTCGAGGGGGAGTTTGTAGATGCACGTTTTGCGACTAGTGATTGGATGTTAACATATGTTAAGAAAGGCTGATGGATTGAAGGTGAATCATACTGGGCGAAGGTGAAGAATAGTGGGCGAAGGTAGAAGACAAGTGGGCGAATGTAGAATGGAGCCTGATCATGATACAAGTTCGTACCTTCAGGTGGGCGAATGTGGAAGAATTCCACAATCGACCACAGTAACTGGGCGAACGTGCAGAGCTTATATATAGATTTTGTGTATTTGCAATGTAAAGAGAGTTTCCAGTTGTGTGTGTGTTCAGGTTAGGGTCCAGGTTATTTTGAGAAAGTGTGTGAATGTTCTAGATTAACTAAAGTGTCATTGTAATCAAGTATTTGAACAAGTTAATCTATGAAAAGCTTTGAAAATGATGTTGATTGTGTTTTGATTTGAGTTTTATCTGTTTGTTCAAAGCTAGGGTTTCCGCACCTGGTTTTGTGACTTGTATGATCAAACTAATCCTGTTTTAGTCAAAATCTTTCGCTTACACTGTTCAATCTCTGACCCGGTCATCTTGAGGTTCCACACCTCATGCTCTAATTTCTGGATCTCTTCCCTTGGACAGTACTCTCGCTTCAACAGCTGAACAAAATTTTCCCAAGGCATAGCATAAGCCTCCCCCAAACCCATGTTCTAAGTGGTAGTGTTCCACCAGGTCAAAGCAACATCCTGGAATAACGCGGCAGCATACTTGACTCGATCCTCTGGGAGACAGTTACACATCAAAAACACTGACTCCACCTTCTCTAGCCACCTGAGCAAGCTCACAGCACCCTCAGTGCCAGAGAATTCCTGGGGCTTACAGTCCCGAAACATCTTGTAGGTACACATAGCTGGGGGTGGGTTAACCGCACCACCTGAAATGAAACACGTAAGAAAACCACGAAAGATGTAAACAAAGTTCACAAATGAGGCAAAGTCGACAGATCGACTTACCACCACCATTGTGCCCTAACTGAAAGGCAGCTTGCAGTAAGTTGTTCAGATCTTCTTGGGTTAGATTTACACCTCCACGACCACCACCACCATCACGCCCACCAGTGCGGCCACCTCTACGTCCTCCACGTACTCCAGACATGATTCTAACAAAAAGGACGAGAAAATTTAGTTTCACAGCTAATGACAACCACTAGCGTTCACAAGATCAAGGTTAGATCCAACCCAGGACTATCCATTCAAACCCGGAGCTCACTTGGGTTTTCATGCATTTCGGTTTATGATTTCGTGTGCACCCGAAATGATAAACCGCTCTACATGGTCCTCCAACTGTTCTCCTAGTTCAAAGTTCAAGTCACCGAACATAGACTCTTAGCCACACACCGTAATGCTACGGTAGTTTATGGCAAGTGTTTCTATTGGAGTATGAAAGGAAGATGTCCGAGCCTTGGACAAATCTCAAGAGTACCCAATTAACCCCAATATACCACACTGCCTAGAAAGCAAGTAACCCGACATAAGAGAGAACGGATGATGAAACACAGAAGAGTCAGATGATTTAGAGACACCCCGACAAGTCCATACGTAACCCACCATAACGTTTAGTACTATGTGATCGTCTAGTGTGTGCGACTCGGCTATAGACTAGACTCTACATGCAGTCCTAGTTCACTATAACCAGTGGCTCTGATACCAATCTGTCACACCCTCAAAATCCACTTGCGGAGTTTTACCGCGAGGCGCATGAAAAACCAGGATCCAAGTCAACGATCACAATAAACAAGTCTAAATGGACATATGCAATTTCAAAAACATAAGTTAAAATTCCTAAATAACAGCGGAAGCTTATTCTCAAAACATAACCAAAAGTAATCCAACATGTTCAACGTTTGAAAACCATGAAACCCTATCTAGACGCCGTGTAGACGCGCGCGCCCTAGTCCTGTGATGCTACCTTAGCGACCTGAGAAAACATGTAAGAGTTACGTCAGCACAAAATGCCGGTGAGTTCACAGGTTTGTAAAATAAAGTACCAAGTTCATCCTGTCCATACTATACCAAGTTGCAAACCAAAGTACGCTAGCTAGGCGTATGTTTTGTCACTACTACGATTGGTAAACCATTACTAACTCGCAAACCAGATGTGATGCCCGAATAGTAAACCGTTCCTGTTTGAGACAATATGCACCCGCCCGGCCCTCCAAGCCGACGAGTGGGGTTGGTCACTCCCAATAGATCTATTCACATTTCCCCGTTGTGCTAACCCGCACATTCATGGTTTCCCCCCGGGACTTCCAATGATCGTATAGTAACCTATAGAAACCCATAGTATGACAGTTGTTACCAAAACATAAGTTTAACACATGTTTTCTCCCCCAAAAAGTGAAACCAGTTAAAAGTGGGGCCGTGAACTCACCTTAGGTTGCGTTACTTCGATAAATGAATAAAATCAGCAAGCTATGCTAGCCCCGTAAAGCGGCGACCTAACATATGACAGTTACAAGTACTTAGACTAATAACCCGTAGGTTAGTTAGTCCCTAGATGTCCAGACCATAACCAAGTTCGTTTGAAAACACGTTGACCGTAAAACTGACCAAATGTACAAGACTCGACATCCCATTGGTGACCCGAGACTCCCCGTGTTATACTTGTACTCTCAATCATACAATCATGCAATCTCACTTAACATACGTTAAAGTTCAACATGTCTAACACATAGTTCAAACAGTACATAAATAAGCCCGAGCACGTGTTACCAAGTTATCAGGTATGATACGGGGTTCCTAGCATGTTCCTAGGTGTCAAATCGGGTCTCGGAATGCCAAAATACACTTACAGCAGCAGTACAGGCGATTAGGAAAAGTCAACTAGCGATTATGAAAGTCAACAGGCGATTATAGTGGCTAATCGCCCTTAATATAGGCGATTAGGTCATGTGGTATGCATTTCAGGAGTTTATTAGGCGATTAGGTCGTAAGACATGCAATTCAGGACTTAACTAGCAATTAGGATCACAATCGCATGAAATGAAGGCAATTAGGCCCCCAATCGCCTATACTATAGGTGACTAGGCTCCCATATCAGGCGATTGGGCTCCCAATCGCCTATAGCATAGGCGATTAGGGTCCCTAATCGCCTTCAGCAAGGCTGTTCCAGTTTTTCGCGCGTTTAACCCTCCAAATCAAATCCAGAACGTGTGGAAACACCAAAGATCAATCATACAACAATAACAAACATGTTTCAATCAAAATCCCTAGTTTAACATCGTTCTACCAGCCCTGAATGCAAACATGTTTCCCCAAAATAATACACGTAGCATGAAACATCACATTAACATGCACAACCGTAACCCTAATGAATAATTACTCAGATTTCATCATCATTCTATTATACACAATCTGTAAACACCTTAATACCATGCTAACAATCCTTTTTGAACCATAAAAATCCTATCTTTTAATTATAATTAACACATACAACATGCATAATAGTTAGGACCCAATTAACAACGATTATTAATGGATTTTCGAAGACACAATCGTTTATAAACAGGTCTGGACCATTAGGGATTCAAAATAACATTAATAAAGGTTGTAGGAATGAAAACCACACCTTAGAATTATGATAGAATGATGTAATAGGCTTGAAAACGTGTAGTTTGATCCAAAATCGTGTTCCAGAGGGTGTTTGCGAGTTGAAACAAGTTGTGGGACGGCTAGGGTTACTCTAATGACGTTTTGGAGGTCAAGTGTGGTATTTATAGTCGTTTTTAGTCGTCAGGTGCAGTATAGGCGATTATGCAGCTTTATCAGGCGATTAGGGCTGCTAATCGCCTTCACTATCAGGCGATTAGCCCTAATCGCCCCATTAGAAATCCCAGTCGCCTAACATGAGCCCCTAATCGCCCTCCTATAGGCGATTAGGCCTCCCTAATCGCCTGTAGGAGTTGGTTTTGTGTATTTGGCGCGTTAAACCTCGTTTTAACATATGTTATCATGTTTTCACATACCGACAAGTCACATAATGATTATAAACACATAATACATGAAAATAAACACGTTCACACTCGTTCACCAATTCCCGGGACTCGAGACTTGTGTGTTCACTATGCTTTGACGATTCTACGAACCGTCACCCCTTGTACACTTGGTTAAGGACTGACATCTAATGATCCTCTAGACTGTAATAATGGTTCCCGAACCATAACACGCTTCAACTGACCCAGTTAAGTAAAATATACGCGTGACTCGCTAAGGTAGACTTTTGACCTAGACAATGTTGTCAACCTGAATTTGCCGGGTGTCACAAAAAACCACGTAACAAAGTAAAAGCGTAGGTCCTCCAGACCCAAAAGTTCAAGTGTTATCAGTTTAAGCTTGGCAGGGGTAGCTAGCCCACTCATTGTAACTAAACAGTTGATTATTGGGAACATACAGAAGTTGTTATAAGTTTTGCCTCAGCACTAGTGTCTTTCAACACTAGCAGTTCAGCTCCTTTAGAGCGTGGTCAAAAGTTCATGCCCGTGACACAAGCACCTCAAGCATGAGGTTGCTGCACAACCTAATAGCGCTATCAACTAATACCCCGTTCGCCTACAGCGATTAACCCAATAATATGCAAGGACTTTAAATGATAGAGTGTGTTTAGTTCACAAAGGACAATGAAGTTTTAAACTGATAAAAACGTAACTCACACAAGGGGTCCAAAAACCCGACCCACACAAGGAGTCAAAACCATGTTGCAAGAGTAGTCCCAAACCGGACCAGAAAATGATTACCAATGTTGTCTCAACCCGAGACGCATGCTTTCGAGAAAAAGTAGTGAAACTCACCTTAGGTTGCAAGCAAAAATATCCAAACTCCAAAGTAATAGAGACTCGCTACCGACTCTCTATTATATGTGTCACTATGTGAGTACATGTGCATAACCAACACACCATATAACTCGTTTATCCGAGACTTTTAAAAGTTCAAAACCGTGTAGTGACACCTAGTGACTCTACATGCACAAGTATGTCCTACGTATCCCGTTGGTGATCATAGTGATTATGATAAGTTTAATACATCAAATACATCTCATACAAGTTTCCACACAAGTACATGTCAAATACATACCATATAAGACTCCAAATAGTCACATAAAGATCCCGTACACAATCTGCGTTTTTAGGACAGATTGTGCGCTGTGAAAAACGAATTATTTAAAATACTTAAGGAATGAATTAAAATCCCAAATTTTTACTGAGTATTCATGGGAATTCGGTTGCAAACCCATATTTTTTTGTCTTAAAACCAAACACAAAAATTATTAAAATTCGTACAACACAGCTATGTTCAGAAAATTTCCACAACAGGTCAGTTTAGTAGAAAAATTCCCAAAAATTGTGTATTCATCCAAACGGGATGAATCCACTTGGAAAAGTCGAGTTTTTCCAATGTTGACCTACTGTAAAAATTTCGTAACTTAATTCCTTGTAAATCTCAGGTTATGACCATTTAAAGTTGACCCGATTTACAAATCCGAAAATCTGATATGACCTCTAATCAAATAAAATTCCAAAAACGACTCAAACATTGTCCAAATTTGATGATTTTTCCCATTATGAAAAGCTAAGATCATGTACATTACAATCATGTAAAGAAATAACCAAAAAAATCAATTTAACATCGCAACACAGACCCTACAAAACATCATAACGAATCTGCCAGAAACTGAAACTTGCATCCCAAGTTATTCACAAACCCTAATTATGCATAAAAATCTCTAATACATGCATAACCCATATTATCATGATCAAACACATATATTATCATACAAAAACCCTAATTATGATTACTAACAACAATCATCATCATGAACATTCAAGAACTCCTACTAACACATATATGCGATTATGTATATATGCATGCTCCATGGTTTTTAAACTTTTCAAGCATTATTAATCACCATAAAAACATGTAAATATTATACCTTTCAAAGCAAGATTCCTCAAAGCCTAGAGATTACACCACAACTAGCTTGGAGGGATGATTAAGATTGATGTTTATTGAAAATTGAGAGTGTGTGTGTGGGTGGGTATTCACGGCGCCACAAGGGTGTTAGGGTTAGGGTTTTTTTTTTGATCTATAATTATAAGAAGGTTTGGCTTGTTGCCCAAGTAATTGGGTATTAGGGCCCTTTTAGTCCATTAACCGGACCCGTTAATCATGTTCTAGTCCAATACCGGGCCCGATGATATTAATCACCCTAAATTGCATAAAAACTATTGTTTTTATTATTTCATAAGATATTAATCTTCAAGTGCACGTAATTTGGATGGTTTACGTATTAACCTTCAGTCAAGCGATAATTCACATAAACACGTAATTCACATAAGCATGTACTTCACGTTCATCATGATTCAATTGTACATATTATTATTATTATTATGTATGCCATATAATTCACCAACGTTCGGGATACCGGACTCGTGTGTGTGTTCAACAAGGATTTTCCTATTTATCACATATGTTAATATCATATAACATATGTTAGGCCTACTTAACTAACCCTAGTTAAGTATCTAACCACGTATGAACATGTAAGTTAACTAGAGTTCAGTAAAAATATTAACCTGAAAATGCGGGGTGTCACACAAACATTTTTGTGTGGAGAATCATAGGTAGCTTCAAAAGGTAGTTACCCGTATATTGAGTTAGTTAAAGTATTAAATTTCTGAACTTCGCTTTACGAAGGTATACATATTCTATGGTCTTACATCGCCATCAACAACATAAGAAAACACTTAAAGATTGTAGACACGGTGTATCATCCTTAATCAAAGAAATCTCTACGGGTCGGTTTTCTCTTCGCATAATCTACAATAACAATCCCACCATACCCATTGGCTGACTCATAGCAATCAATCACGGTCTCAATCCTTGCCACTTGAAGTTGGGCATGATACACTTGTTGTCGAACCATATAGGGTTGTTGACGATGATGTTGATAGTGAAACAACATAGTATTTTGATTAGGTGGAGCACTTACTGTTGGCGTCGAACATTTATGATTGAATTTGTGCCCACTTGAAGAACTAAGGAGAGCAAATCCATTGACACCAATATTTGCAAGCTCAACTTTTGGACTGGAAAAATATGACATTTTTGTAAGTTAAGGTTGTATGATGTGAATAAGATGGGATATGAATTCAGTGTTGGTGTATTTGCTTGTGGAGAGTATTAAAAGGATCATACATCTTTATATAGAAAGCTTGTTGGAATATCATTGCTTCGCTTCTTTTGTGTTCCACATTTAAGTCTGATTTCTTTTCATGTTCCACATTTGGTATCTAACCAAGGCATATATTCCTGTTTGGATATTAGAAGATCTACACCATAAAAATACATAAACCGAAAGTGAATTGAACATCTTATCGCAATTTGTAACCTCAATTCTTGAGTTGATCAAAACTTTAAAAGATATCGTAGAATGTGACAACCGTCACCCTCGTCTTTAAGAAAGTTATCAATTTTAGTCCTTGTAGTTTTCATTTGCTCAATTTAAAAATAAAACGCTTGAGTTTCACTTAATTTTAAGGTTTTTGCCTTGAAGTACTTACATTCTAATTGAAAACATATGTTGCGCATGCGACATTTAAAAAAAAATAGACATTCGTATTTTAAATGTTTGAAGGTTTTATAAGAGCTAAAAACATTATAAAAGTTTGAAATTTTGTAAGGTTGGTTAAGTTTTATTTAGAAGTAACAAGTTTTATGCATAATACAATAGAATTGAAACTTTAAGGACTAAATTTGTCAAGATGCCAAAGTTTTAAACATGCTTCTGTTTCAGATAGGAATTCCTGTCACCGGAATTAGAATCCGGCGAGTATTAATTACGCAATTTAATGGTCCTTGATCGATATTATTGTTCCAAGTACGTTTCTCCTTCGAATAGCAATCAATTCCAACAATTAATACGTGTTATTAACGCAATATTAAGGGTTTTAATTCGGTTCTATGTTGAAACCGTCGAGTGATGATTGCCCAATCAAACGACTCTCTTTCTTGTTTATCTATATCAATTGAACGCATACATATCCTTCTGCACCCCTAAACGTTCTAAACTCACCAAAAACTCAGATTAATCGTGTCCAGAAACGTTGGATTTGGGCTTAGCTTTGTCGACTTCTTTCTCTTCCTAATTCGTCTTCAATAACGATTGTAAGTTCAATTTCTTAATTGGGTTATGTTAGTCGGCCTATATAGACCAAAACCCCTCTACTTCAGTCGCTTATCATGCACTAAATCGGAGTGTTAGAAAAGCTAGGGTTAGGGTTCTAGATTGGGGAAGAAGATGAGGTTGGATTATTAATTAAATAGATTTTAATTTCAAAAGAAATCAACAAACTAACTTTGGTCTAGTGGAACGTTGGTGTGTTGGGTTGGAGTCTGACCCGGGTTCGAGTCCCTTGGGTCACCGGTTTTTAGTGTTCTTTTTTTATCATTTTCCAATCCATATTATTATTTGTTTATATATATAAATTGTATTAAATGTTGAGATATTCATAACTAATTCAATTTTTATCCAAAAATCATGAAAATTTAGAAATAGATTCTTGAAAACTTATAGAAAATTATCATAATTTTTGTTGCTGAAAAATATTTATTTTTCATAATTTTATTAAATTAAATAGTTTTAATCATAAATAATTGATTAAAAATCCAATTTTTATGGATTTAATCTCAAAATTTATGGAAAGTTATTTCTAAAAAATATGAACAGAAATAAAAATTGTTGGACCTGAAAACGTACATTTTTATTAATTTTTCTATTTTTAACCATTTAAACATGATTTAAACTCATTAAATTTATTTTAAATACAAATAAATTGAGAAAAATTATGGAAAAATTATTTTCACTCTTATACATCAGAAAATAACTATTTTTCATAAAAAAATATCATTTTTGGATCATATCTTGTATTTTTAGTTTAATTACATTTAGTTAGATATAATTAATTATCTAGTTAAATATAAACTATTAAAATATGTTTTATGGATATCTATCTATAAAATAGAAAATATTCCTATATGTGAAACAATAGTATTATAATTTCTTAGTCACATATTTGATTGTGAATCATAATATATTTTATTTAAAAATTATTATTACATTCGAGTTATGATAAAACTTTATCTTCCCTACATAAGTCTAGCGAACCCTTATGCCTTAGATCCTAGATGCTTTAGACTTTTAAGACACTTTCCTCATTAGTATGCTTATACGTATAGGTTGAATTCTTCGAAATTCCCAAATTAATCTTGTGAGAAGTTTTGTTGGATTGGATACGCTTAGCAAAACTGTGAGTATATCTTTCTCCTTTTTCATGTTTTACTCTTTTGGGGCTAGACATGTACACTATTATCAAATGTTGTTTTATCATTAATAGCAATTTTCATGTGTGTTTGCGTTATGTTATTTTGTGTGTCTATGACTGTCAAAACCATTAACCTTGTGGCCTAACATTTCAATGAATAGTACTATGGTTTATACCCCTTGGACTCTGTTGAGAGACCTTGGTCATTGTTGTGTGAATCATTATCAACTGTGGGAATCATTGAATCATTATCAAATGTGGGTTAACATTGAGTCATTTATCATTAGGGTTGGCTTTGACTGATACTACTTAATACATAGTTGCAAACGGTATACAACACATGAATTGCTAAACACTTTTTCTACTATATGTATTCAAACAGGGTATGCTCACCAATACATTTTTGTATTGACCAAATTATTTTCGTACATGTTTCAGGTTGTTTTGAGACGCTTCCTTTAAGCTTTTGGATTTATATTTAAGTTTTGACTTTATTGTATTTTAGTTAGACTTGTCGCTTTAGAATCTTTGTAATTTGAATTTCTTGTCAATGTAATAAACTATTATTCAATGTACTCAAATTTACACTTTAGTACCATGAGCTATTGAACAATCGTCACTACGTGACACCTCGATGTTTCCGCCATCGGTTGGGGTGTTACATAGAATCACCTAAGTTTTCTCATTGGTTTTATTTTATGAATTAGAACCTAACTAAAAAGGTAAGTGGTTATTGTGATGACACTTGTATTACAAAATGTATCTTATAATTCATATATTGACAACTAGATTATTGTCTGTATGGACACACGATTAAATAAATATTATTACTTTGAAGAGTGAACTTTATTAGAACATAAAATATAGTGAAAATAGTTCACCTCAAACGTAAAAGTAAGGAATAAACAAATAATAATAATATAAATAAAAGTAACGCCTATTAAGTATAATTTATTATTTTTTAAAATTTAAAATAATAAATACCATTTGAATTGTATAAAATGGTGTTACCTTTAAAAGAGAAAGAAAATTAATATAACTTAAGTTACTCCATGCAAAGTGGATAGACCTTTATATAATTATATACGAAATATATTGAAAATTGACAAAATAATTGAAACTTATAAAGTTAAGACATGGGAAAAATAAATATCATGATATGTTATAAATATCATAGCTAATAATAGATATATTGTTAAATCCTCTAATGGGATTAAAAACTGTAATGTCTGATTCATAACATGCATGTTAAAAAGTGTTATTTAAGAACAACTTTTTTATTTAAAGGTTTGTTTTTTTTGAAGGACCAACTAAGCATAATGCCCCGACTACCTAGGGTAACTCATGGCCAAAGGCACCCCATACGCTCGTGAACGCAGATAGCGCTGGGTAGCCGAAGGCCCACGATAGTTCCACCAGCCAGGGAAAACCCAACCCCCACCCGTCCGAAGGCACGACAGTGAAAAATCGGTAAAAACTAGGTGGGATCAGTTTCGAACCTGAGACCTTTCAGTCCCAAGCACTAACCCTCACTTCCCTTGTCACTCAATACAACATACTATACCTTAAAAAACAATATAAAAAATCAAAGGAGTTGATGGAAAGTCCAATCAATGTAATCATAATAGGAGAGTCGTGAGTGACGTCAGAAAGCTGACGTGTCAAGCGGAGAGACAGGCCACCAATGTCTGCGTGATGCAAAAACTGACGTCACAAACCCCCTTAAAATATTCACAAATAATACGTGGGCCACGTTGCAGCACCGCTGTTGGTGAGTTTTAAAACAGCTGTTTCATACCCACTTGCCTGAGCAGCGGTAACAATCCCACTTTCATCAACAGACTTTTCAACGAGTGGTGGTTTTAAATTTGAGCTCCAAACTGAAATTCAAATTTCAAACTCCACACCCCGTTATACAGCTATATAAAGGCATCATGTCCCTCATTTTCTCAGAGACAATTATTAAATCTCTCCCATAATTTTTAAACCGTAACACCTGCTTCTCTCACATTCAACCTAATGTTGAAGCCTTCGACTATCAGGTAAAGTAATTCAACAGCGATCATATGAATAAGAATAAAATTTATCCCTTTTATTTTTTCAGTGATCCTCAATCTTTTGTCTCTTTAATCACCAAGCAGATTATTTACGTTGAAAAAGGTTCCACTTTGCTAGATTCTTACAATCAAAGGAAAATATTCGTTATACGATTACCAGCGGATGTAGATTGGCAACGTCAAACTCAAGATGGGTATGTCTTTACCTTTTTTATAGGTATTTATTTATGCTAGCGTTTAATTCGTGTTAATATTTATGTGTTTAACATGTTTGTTTGATTAATTTGAGTGATGCTTGATTTATTATTTTTGTGAATATTTGACCGTTAACAGGTATAGGTGTTAGCTTTAATCACTCGGTAATCTTTCCAGATTGCAATTAAGCTTTTACGCTACTATGCCAGTATCTTTTGAGGATGTCGACTGCATCTACTCTCGCTTTTGTGGGTCCTGCTGTTGTATCAGATAAGGTGGGTTTGTTGAAATTTGTTACTTGTTTTTCCAGGTTTGTAGTTGAAGTATAACCGTGAATGCTTTTTTCTGTTCTGTTGCCAAGCAGAGTATGTCAGGAAGCACCTTGAATATGTTGAATATTCAGGGTTTGTCTTTTGGAGATTCTTTACAGTTAAAGAAACAAGTATGTGTTCAAGACTGATGGGTGTATAAAGGCATGTTATATTCAGAGTTGGTTTGAATGTATTAGCTCCGTCAGTTTCAGTTTCAGGAAGCACCTTGAATATGTTGTAAATAGTTTTAGAGGGCTGTGCCGACTATTTGTAATTATTTTCGTTAGATATTGATTACAAGTTAAGTTTTATAGAGTCTGTTTTAAAATTCGGGTTACATGATGCTTCAGTTCAAAAGCGGTATTGGATCACAGTTGTTTGAAAACATGTGTTTGAAGTCGTCCAATAAGACATATCAAAGAGAAAATATTATTAGACGTTGTAAATAAAAAATATTAATATATGTTTATCAATTATTGTTGATAAACATTATGAAAAAAAAATGGTTATAATAACTTCACTGACCGGAAAGCAAAGAAATATTAAAAAAACGTATTCAAAGAAATATTATTTACTTAAAGTATGATAAGTCTTCATTAAAAATATAAATCCACGTTTTATAGATGCTGGTAGTTTTGTAGAATTTTTATTGCTACAAAATATATGTTCATTTTAAGTTTTACATTTAAAATAATAGGTGTTCAAATCATTGATAAAAACAATAGTTTAATTGTTTAATTAATATAAAAATAATAATGTCAAAATTTATGTTATCTTTCCATCTAGATCCTTCATACCTAGAGTGGCCATTAATAGTTTAGGGCTGTGCGGACTGTTTGTAATTATTATACTTATACTTATTTTGTTAGATATTGAGTACAAGTTAAGTTTTATAGAGTCTGTTTTAAAATTCTGGTTACATCATCCTTCAGTTCAACAGCGGTATTAGATCACAGTTGTTTGAAACATATGGTAAGAACAATAGTTTTAATTGTTTAATTAATATAAAAATATTATTGTGAAAATTTATGTTATCTTTCCATTTAGATCCTTCATACCTACAGTGGCGGAAAGCAAATATTCAATTTACTGACTTTAAAATATTTACTTACAATGATGAAATTTTATGTTTTTTTGTTAAAAAAACGTATTTAAAGAAATATTATTTACATAAAGTATAATAAGTGTTCATTAAAAATTATAAATCCACGTTTTATAGATGCTGATAGTTCTAGAGAATTTTATTGCTACAAAATATATGTTCATTTTAAATGTTACATTTAAAATCATAGATTTCAAATCATTGGTAAGAACAATAGTTTTAATTGTTTAATTAATATAAAAATAATAATGTGAAAATTTATGTTATCTTTTCATCTAGATCCTTCATACCTACAGTGGCGGAAAGCAAATATTCAATTTACTGACTTTAAAATATTTACTTACAATGATGAAATTTTATGTTTTTTGTTAAATAACGTATTCAAAGAAATATTATTTACTTAAAGTATGATAAGTCTTCATTAAAAATATAAATCCACGTTTTATAGATGCTGGTAGTTTTGTAGAATTTTTATTGCTACAAAATATATGTTCATTTTAAGTGTTACATTTAAAATAATAGGTCTTCAAATCATTGGTAAAAACAATAGTTTAATTGTTTAATTAATATAAAAATAATAATGTGAAAATTTATGTTATCTTTCCATCTAGATCCTTCATACCTACAGTGGCCATTAAATAGTTTTAGGGCTATTGATATTTTTGAAGAATTTTAATTTCTATAAAATATATTTTGTTTTTTAAAGTTATAGTAACAAGAAAAGTCTTCAAATCATTTGTAAGTACAATATTTTCATCTAGATTCTTCATCTCCACAGCAGTGATCAAAGACTTTTAGGGTTGTTTCCATTGTTTGTAATTATGAAGTTGAAAAGACTGATTTCGTTACATATTAATTCCAAGTTAGGTTTTACAAACTCTGCTTCAAAATCTGGTTACATTATCCTAAAAGTCAGTTGA
Organism: Ambrosia artemisiifolia; assembly: GCA_032199755.1. Lineage (NCBI taxonomy): Eukaryota > Viridiplantae > Streptophyta > Magnoliopsida > Asterales > Asteraceae > Ambrosia > Ambrosia artemisiifolia. The sequence continues at coordinate 34,652,430 of CM063522.1, forward strand.
AAATTGTAATTGATCATAGTTGTTGGAAACTAACGATAATATTCATATTAATAATTTAAAACATAATTGTAACACCCGAAAATCAAAAATCTAGTTAATCACAATATTAACTTAAAAAGGGAAACGGGTTAAGTAGGGGTATTGATAATCACTACTAAATAAAACCCAAGTAGTAGGTTGGTGCCTTGACTAAGTTACCAAAAACTTCAAGGGCCATTTCTGTCAATAGACCAAAGATGATAAGTGAAAATAATAAAAACAAGAAATTTGGTGGTGTTGGTGATCAGGGGATCGACCAAGACACCACAAATCACACACACAAACACACACTAAGCTCCTACACCCACTTTAAGCTTGAATCTTGCTTAATAAGAGGTTAATCCACTTGCATGAAGGCTTAATCAACTCAACAAACTCCAATAAACATCTAGGTATCACTTGTTTTATCTAGATTATTGTTTTATAGTTTCTTTGATGATGAGTGAAATTTTAGGGTTCTTGAATGGGAACAAATTGTTAGAATCTAAGGAACCTTATAAGAAAGGGTACCTTAAAAACTTGTTAATTCTGCTTTATGTAAATTATCGAACCCTAGAACATGAGATTTTGGGGAAATTAGGGTGATATGGGTTGGTTCTCTCAAGGGTGAAACTACCCCTAAAAACCTTGTATAATTACTTGATGGTTTTGAAATTGTGAATTGTTAGTCATTAGCAAGACTAGAATAACATCTTGTAATGAAAATATGAGGTGGGTAGTGAGTGATTAGTTGACCCATTTGGCTAGATCAAGTGGTTAAAGAATCATGTATGCCAAGTGTTTGATTAAATGCTTAAATGAAGTTACTTGTATGGAAGTCCTTGAAAGTAATGGAATCATTAGTAGGATATGCTAAATTGATGATCAAACACTAATCGTATTGATAAACACTTGGATACTTGTCTAGGTGAATCAAGTGGGAGTCTAGAAGTCAAGGGCGAACCGGATACTCGCCAAAAGGGAAAGCTTTGAGGTATGTTTTGGCTAAATTCATTTGTGATATAGATTGCATAGAATACTTACAAAATGTCATGATGAAACGAATCCGAGAATCTTTTGATGGTATAGCATATCTTATAATGTGCCATGATGAAATAAAATGGGGAATTGTATGTTGATATGAGAATGGATAACATGGATATATAAATGTTAGGCAGTCCGGAAGGACCCGAAACTTGAACTTAGCTTAGATGAAAGCAATCGTGGGCGCAACTCGTACTAATGTGTATGAGACTAGGCGACCATGATGGAAACGGTATCCATTGATGATCCAAACGGGTCAAATGGATAAGAAAAACAAGTTTGAAAAAGAAATAAAGGGAATAAGACCAAGGTATAAGCAATCCCGTGCGGATTGTAGAGCCCAAGGCATCCCTAAACATTCGTAAACCAAGGTGAATACAATCCGAAGGGGTTGTAGGGGCCGAGGTATCGAAATTTTGGCCTTAACCAAGAGTTAGGCAGTGAAAAAGCAAGAAAATAGCATCAGGGACAATCGCGCGGCCGCGCGCTCCTTTCGCGCGGCCGAGCAAACCTTCTGTAAAGAATTGGGTGTGCCCGCGCGAAATGGAGCGGCCGCGCGTCGTGCCCGCGCGAAACTCCCAGCTTGGGTTTTTGGACCGTTTTTCCGATTTTAACGCTTTCTAATGCTAACTAACCCTATTTGATGTATGTGTAACAGGTTGGGGATATGATGGACCTCCGGGTGGAAGATCAAGCAATCAAAACAAACCGAACACGTTCTTTGAAACTTCTTTTGTAGGGACTAGCCATAACATAACTTAGTTGAACGAAATCACTTTGTTTCCGCTGTGTCTAACTAATATTAACTACTTGGTTGTTTGTAAAACTTAACCCCATCCGGTTTTTGGGTATGAACTATGTTTGGTACTTATTTGATAATTGGTAACTAGTGTTCAAATCATGTTTACACCCACTTAAATCCACTAATTAAAACAAAGTAGGGGTAGGGTCTTACAAGTGGTATTCAGAGCCAAAGGTTTTCGTTCGGTTTGAAGCTTGATCAAGAAATCCGGAAAACAATACCCCAACTTGGTAAGCAACAACATAAGGTAAGTTAGACATACAATCTTAACTGTTTGAAACAACTAAAGCATAATCCGAATCACGAAAAAAGTGAATCATAAGACATGCTCATAAGGCATTATATCATGTGCACTATGAGACAACGGAGAATAACGAAATGTGAATGAACTTGCTATATTGCAGTAAACAAAATGTCGGATGAGGCTGAACCGGAACCTAATCCCGTTACTTGGGAAGGGATAAATGAAAGAATCTCGCAGGAAGTGGGCAAGGCATTGGAAAAGGGCTTGAAAAAGCTAACTGATGATATCCGTGGGGCTGTTTTGGCCACCATGGATGAAAGGATAATCGAGCTGACAGAGAGCCTCTCTCAAGATAAAGAGAAAACAAGAGAAAGGAAGGGTTGTACTTATGTCAAGTTCGTAGCCTGTAAACCACCACTCTACAAAGGGGAGGTAAACCCGATTGTTTGCCAAAAATGGATCGACGACATTGAAGGGATATTCGAACGAACTCATTGTGACTCTAGTGATCAAGTGGCTTACGCCACGGGTCAACTCCGTGAGAATGCAAAAACTTGGTGGGACGTGGTCAAAGCGGAAAAAGGCGCGGAAAATGTACGGAACATGACTTGGGAAGAATTCAAGGTGCTTTTCCTAAAACACCATAGCCCTAGGGCGGTGGTGGGCAAAATCAAGGAGGAGTTTATGAATTTGAGGCAAAAAGGGGAAACTATAGATGTGATTACGGGAATGTTTCTCGACAAGTTAAAATTTTGCACCGAACTAGTGCAAACTGAAGAACAAAATATTTATCATTACCATAACATGCTTAGTGGGGAGTATAGAGAATTCCTAGAGCCGTCTAAGTACGCCACTTTAACCGAACTAGTTGATGCCGCCCGTAATCGGGAAATTGAACTCAAGAGGCAAATCGAAAGGGGGGAAAGAAAGACGGTTGATGCAAATCCAAGCCCCACGAAGAAACAAAGAAAGAATGAAACGCCGGCTAAGGGTAATCCAAAGCAAAGCTCGAGTGCAAGCCCGTGTGATCTCTGTCATCGACCCCACAAAGGGGAATGTTACTTCAAGAACTAGCCATGCCCTAACTGTAACAAACTAGGGCATGTGATTAGAGATTGCCCCACCAAGGCGAATGTGTGCTACAATTGTTATCAACCGGGCCATGTGAAAGCGGCATGCCCCGAAGTGTTGAAGGGAGCAGAGGCCAAAGATAAAGCATCAAAGGAGGAACCTCCTAAAGCCTGGGCGCGATCCTTCCAATTAACCGTGGAAGAAGCCAAGAGTGAACCCAATGTGGTGGCAGGTATCTTTCTTATAAACTTAATACCCGCACATGTGTTATTCGATACGGGGGCTACCAAATCCTTTATAGCCCACACGTTTGCTCAACACCCGTCGTTTAACTTGTCTAAGCTAACAATACCGGTGGAGGTAGAGGTAGGTAACAATGAAAGTTTCATGGTACGTGACATCTACCGAGAATGTAAGAATACTATAGAGGATGAGGAATTTCCCATTGACTTGTTACCAATGGCGATGAGGGAATTCCATGTGGTAGTTGGTATGGATTGGCTGTCCCGACACCACGCAAACGTTCGGTGCTACCGTAAGGAGATAGACTTAACGTCTCCAAGCGGAAAGCTACTAACAGTTTATGGGGAGAGTGATTCTAAACCCATTATATGCTCATTCTTGGAAGCAACCAAGTTGGTGCGGTATGGGTGTAAAGCATTTTTAGCCCATGTAACCGACACCTCCGTACCAATACCCTCTATCCATGACGTCCCGGTGGTAAGAGAGTTTGAGGAAGTATTCCCGGAAGAGTTATCGGGGATACCTCCGGTCCGAGAAATAGAGTTTCATATTGAATTGGTTCCGGGGGCCAAGCCGGTTGCTAAGGCTCCTTATAGGCTGGCACCCACGGAATTGCGGGAATTGTTTACCCAATTGCAATATCTCCTTAATAAGGGGTTCATTCGACCGAGCGTCTCACCTTGGGGAGCACCGGTTTTATTTGTGAAAAAGAAAGACGGTAGCATGCGGATGTGCATAGACTATCGAGAATTGAATAAATTCACCATAAAGAACCGGTACCCTCTTCCAAGAATTGATGATCTTTTTGACAAATTACAAGGCGCAAAGTGGTTTTCCAAGATAGATCTAAGGTCGGGGTATCATCAGTTGCGGGTGAAGGAAGAAGATGTGCCAAAGACCGCCTTTCGGACCCGTTATGGGCATTACGAGTTTCTAGTAATGTCCTTTGGGTTGACAAACGCACCCGCTGCTTTCATGGACCTCATGAATCGGGTGTGCAAGCCAATGCTCGACAAGTCAGTGATAGTTTTTATTGATGACATTCTAGTATACTCCAAAAGTGAAGAGGATCATTCTCGACACTTGCGAGAAGTACTAGAGACCTTGAAGAAAGAGCAACTCTTTGCAAAATTCTCTAAATGCGCCTTCTGGATTCGAGAGGTGCAGTTTTTGGGCCACGTAATTAGTGCCAATGGGATAATGGTGGATCCCTCAAAGATTGAAGCTGTGATCAATTGGACACCACCAAGGAACCCGTCAGAGATAAGAAGCTTCTTGGGGTTGGCCGGGTATTATCGAAGATTTATTCAAGACTTCTCAAAAATCGCATTACCTCTAACCAAGTTGACCCGCAAGGAAGTCAAATTTAATTGGGGGGGGGAGAGCAAGCAAATGCATTTCAAACCTTAAAGGCAAAGTTGACACAAGCACCGGTGTTGACCTTACCTGATGGCATCGAAGACCTAGTGGTATACTCGGACGCATCACATCAAGGCCTTGGGTGCGTACTTATGCAAAGGGGAAAGGTGATCGCATATGCGTCAAGGCAACTAAAGACTCATGAGACCAAATACCCAACCCATGATCTTGAGTTGGCCGCCGTGGTGTTCGCATTGAAACTTTGGAGACACTACCTCTATGGGGCAAAGTGTATCATTTACACGGACCACAAGAGCTTAAAATATTTCTTCGATCAAAGAGATTTGAATATAAGGCAAAGAAGGTGGCTAGAAACTATCAAGGACTATGACTGCGAGATACATTATCATCCCGGGAAGGCTAACGTAGTGGCGGATGCACTAAGCTGAAAAGGAGATTATTCCCCGATTCGCGTGAAGTCAATGCAACTAATCGTGACATTGGGATTAATGAACCAAATTCAAGCGGCACAGGTTGAAGCTTGCAAAGAAGAGAACTGGAAAAAAGAAAGAATTCAAGGTTAGACAGGATACTTAGTCGAGAGAAATGATGGGTTGAAGACCCGGTTTGGGAGAATTTGGGTACCCAACACGTGTAGTGTTAAGGAGCTTTTGCTTGACGAGGCTCATAAATCTCGTTACTCGATCCATCCGGGTGCCACAAAAATGTACCGAGATTTGAAGCAAAATTATTGGTGGCCAGGAATGAAACGGGACGTGGTGAAATATGTGGAAAGGTGCTTAACTTGCCTACAAGTTAAGGCGGAGCATCAAAAGCCTTATGGTAAGTTGCAACCATTGGAAATACCAACATGGAAATGGGAAAACCTTACCATGGATTTGCTCACTAAATTGCCTAGAACCGCACGAGGATTTGATGCGATATGGGTGGCAGTAGATAGGCTGACCAAGAGTGCCCATTTCCTTCCTATTAAGGAAACATACACGTTCGAGAAAATGGCGGAGGTGTATGTGAACGAGATAATATCGAGACATGGTGTACCGGTGTTGATTGTTTCCGACCGGGACACACGCTTCACCTCCCAGTTTTGGAGGAACTTTCAAGACCAGATGTGTACGAAGTTACTAATTAGCACCGCCTACCATCCTCAAACGGATGGGCAAAGCGAGAGAACCATCCAAACGCTAACTGACATGCTTCGTGCTTGTGTTATCGATTTTGGGGGTAGTTGGGATACCCATCTACCGCTTGTTGAATTTTCATACAATAATAGTTACCATGCAAGCATCGGGATGCCACCGTATGAGATGCTATATGGAAGAAAGTGTCGGACTCCGGTATGTTGGGACGAGGTGGGACCTCGCGAAATTGCGCCAAGGGATGTCCTTAGTGCCACAAATGAAAAGATCGAGGCAATACGTGCACATTTAAAGGCGGCTCAAGACTGGTAAAAGCACTATGCGGACAAAAAGCATAGGGCCATTGAATTCCAACCCGGGGATAAGGTCATGCTAAAAGTCTCACCTTGGAAGGGAATAATTCACTTCAAAAAGAAAGGGAAATTAAGCCCTAGATTCATCGGACCCTTCAAAGTGTTGGAACGGGTGGGACAAGTCGCATACCGCTTAGAGTTGCCGGACGAACTAAGTGCTATCCGCAATACCTTCCATGTCTCCCATTTACGCAAGTGTTTAACGGAAGAGGCGGTATTCCAACCCCTTGATGATCTCGAGATCGATATAAAGCGGAATCTAGCCCCAAGACCGGTAGAGATTTTGGATCGAAAGGTTTGAAATCTCCGAACCAAAACCGTGGTTCAAGTCAAGGTGAAATGGGAATCACGAAAAGGGTCGCCTATGACATGGGAATTCGAAGAAGAGATGAAACGGCTATATCCCTTCTTATTCGGTACGTTCTAAGTTTCGTGGACGAAACCCCTTTAAGGGGGGTAGAGTTGTAACACCCGAAAATCTAAAATCTAGTTAATCACAATATGAACTTAAAAAGGGAAACGGGTTAAGTAGGGGTATTGATAATCACTACTAAATAAAACCCAAGTAGTAGGTTGGTGCCTTGACTAAGTTAAGCAAAACCTCCAAGGGCCATTTCTGTCAATAGACCAAAGATGATAAGTCAAAATAATAAAAACAAGAAATTTGGTGGTGTTGGTGATCAAGGGATCGACCAAGACACCACAAATCACACACACAAACACACACTAAGCTCCTACACCCACTTTAAGCTTGAATCTTGCTTAATAAGAGGTTAATCCACTTGCATGAAGGCTTAATCAACTCAACAAACTCCAATAAACATCTAGGTATCACTTGTTTTATCTAGATTATTGTTTTATAGCTTCTTTGATGATGAGTGAAATTTTAGGGTTCTTGAATGGGAACAAATTGTTAGAATCTAAGGAACCTTATAAGAAAGGGTACCTTAAAAACTTGTTAATTCTGCTTTATGTAAATTATCTAACCCTAGAACATGAGATTTTTGGGGAAATTAGGGTGATATGGGTTGGTTCTCTCAAGGGTGAAACTACCCCTAAAAACCTTGTATAATTACTTGATGGTTTTGAAATTGTGAATTGTTAGTCATTAGCAAGACTAGAATAACATCTTGTAATGAAAATATGAGGTGGGTAGTGAGTGATTAGTTGACCCATTTGGCTAGATCAAGTGGTTAAAGAATCATGTATGCCAAGTGTTTGATTAAATGCTCAAATGAAGTTACTTGTATGGAAGTCCTTGAAAGTAATGGAATCATTAGTAGGATATGCTAAATAAATGATCAAACACTAATCGTATTGATAAACACTTGGATACTTGTCTCGGTGAATCAAGTGGGAGTCTAGAAGTCAAGGGCGAACCGGATACTCGCCAAAAGGGAAAGCTTTGAGGTATGTTTTGGCTAAATTCATTTGTGATATAGATTGCATAGAATACTTACAAAATGTCATGATGAAACGAATCCGAGAATCTTTTGATGGTATAGCATATCTTATAATGTGCCATGATGAAATAAAATGGGGAATTGTATGTTGATATGAGAATGGATAACATGGATATATAAATGTTAGGCAGTCCGGAAGGACCCGAAACTTGAACTTAGCTTAGATGAAAGCAATCGTGGGCGCAACTCGTACTAATGTGTATGAGACTAGGTGACCATGATGGAAACGGTATCCATTGATGATCCAAACGGGTCAAATGGATAAGAAAAACAAGTTTGAAAAAGAAATAAAGGGAATAAGACCAAGGTATAAGCAATCCCGTGCGGATTGTAGAGCCCAAGGCATCCCTAAACATTCGTAAACCAAGGTGAATACAATCCGAAGGGGTTGTAGGGGCCGAGGTATCGAAATTTCGGCCTTAACCAAGAGTTAGTGTGACACCCGGCAAGCTTCGGTAATTAACGTTTTGAAAACTCAGTAAGTCTACCTTAGCGAGTCGTGCATACATTACACATGGCAGGGTCAGTCGAGTCGAGTCGTACATCATTGGGGTTTTAACACACGTAAGTCTCGAGTCCCGGGAATTGGTGAACGAGTGTGAACGTGTTTGTTTTCATGTATTATGTGTTTATAATCATTATGTGACTTGTCAGTATGTGAAAACGTGTTAACATATGTTAAAACGGGGTTTAACGCGCCAAATACCCAAGACCAGGCCCTGCAGGCGATTAGGGAAGCCTAATCGCCTACAGGAGGGCGATTGACTGGGCTTAGGGGGAATTTGGGCTGGGTTAAGGGGCGATTGGGGGCTAATCACCAGATAATGCTGCACAATCGCCTGACGTGTTTTAAACGACTAGAAACGCCTATAAATACCACCCTTGACCTCTAAAACACCATTTGTGCAACCCTAGCCGTCCCATAACCTATCCCAACTCACAAACACCCCCTGGAACTCGTTTTTACATCAAAACAACCATTTCCAAGCTTTATCCATCATTTTCTCCTAAATCCAAGGTGTGTTCTTCAAACCCAAACCTTTAAATGATTATATTTTGTTCCCTAAAAGTCCAGACCTGACTTATAAATGTTTTTGTCTTTGAAAATCCATTAAAAACCGTTTTTAAACAAACCCAAACCTTTATGCATGTTATATGTGTTTAAAGGTAGGATTTTTAGGATTGAAACATGATTGTTCTTGAGTTATTAAGGTGTTTATGGTTGTTATGAGTTAGTATGTTGATGTCCTAGGAGTTTGGATGGTTTTGGTTGTGTGTTGTTGATGTTTGATGTTTTGACCCATTTGAATGATTTGGAATGATTAAGGATGCTATGAGGTGTGTTGTTGATTGTATGATGTTAGGGTTTGCTTTAGGATGATGCTAGAGCAGTAGGATACTATCGGACAACGTGGTTATGTGATGAAATCTGGATATTTGCTATTTAGGGCAAGTTCTTGCATGTTGATGTGATGTTTACATGTTAAGTTTACTATTTTGGGAAAACGCTCGCATTTGGGACTGTTAGAATGATAAAAACTTAGGGGTTTTGCTCGAAATATGTTTGTTAATGTGTTAGGATTGATATTGGGTGTTTACACATGTTTCAGATCTGATTTGGAGGGTTAAACGCGCGAAATTGCGTCGTGCAGCTGCAGCAGGCGATTAGCCTCACAATCGCCTGCTGTGGTAGGCGATTAGGCCCCTTAAGGGGCGATTGGGACCATAATCGCCTGCTAAGGTAGGCGATTAGCCTCCTAATTGCCTGTTGACCAATCCTAATCACCAGTTGACTTTTCCTAATTGCATGCTAAGTTCCTAATCGCGTGTACTGCTGTTATAAGTGTATTTTGATATTCTGAAACCCGATTTGACACCTAGGAACATGCTAGGAACCCCGTGACATGCCTAGTAACATAGTAACACGTGTATGGACTCATTTGTGCGTTATTTGGCCTATGTGTTAGACTCGTTGAACTTTAACACATGTTAAGTACTAAGTTGCATGTTTTGTATACGTTTGTGTATGAGATGAACACGTGGAATGTCGGGTCACCAATGGGATCTCGAGTCTTGTCTTACGTAGTCTGGTTGTCGGTCAAACACGTTTTTCAAACACATAATGGTCATGGACTGGACTTAGGGACTAACGAACCCGACGGGTTATTAGTCTAACTTGACACGTATCTTATGATAGGTCGCCACTAGTTGGGGCTATCATATCATATCATATAAACGGATGACTTATTAACAGAAGACGCAACCTAAGGTGAGTTCACGGCCCCACATTTTACGGTTTTTGCTTTCGGGGGAGAAACATGCTTAAAACTCTTTTATGACTTATGGCTCGTTTTCATCTTAAAACTCTTTTATGATTTATGGCTCGTTTTCATGTTATACTATGGCTTACGTATTATTACTATACGGTTCATCAAAAAGTCCCTTAGAAACCACTAACATGGGAATATGGCGGGGAAATGTGGATAGCGCTATTGGGAACTGACAAGCCCCACTCAACGGCTGGAGGCCGGGCGGGTGCATATTGTCTCTAATAAAACAAGGCCTACCGGTGATGACGGTAGTCCATAGGAATTAAGGGTCAGTAAACGGCATAGTCAGCAATGGTTTCACCTGTAGTAGTATCTTATTCTGCGCCTAGCTAGCGTTCTTACAAGCATAGTAGTAACAGTGATGGTAACGGTTTTCGAAGGATCACTTTAAACGTTTAAATAAAACCCGTGAACTCACCAGCATTATATGTTGACTCTTTTAGCATGTTTTCTCAGGTCGCTAAGGTAGCAGCTGTCAGATAGGCACACGGAGTCGCACTGGAGTCGTCTCGCTTCTAGGGTCGCATTTGCATGTTTTGGGATTGTTAACTTTTGAACTTATGTTTTACTTACGCATGACTTTTGTAAACTTTGAATGCTTCCGCACTGTCGAATGTTGGTTTTAATCTTATGCATGGTTTTTGTTTACGTATGTTTTTACATTTAGACGTCGTTTATTGTGACCGTTGACTTGGATCCTGGTGTGTCACGCGCCTCGCGGTAGAACTCCGCACGTGGGAATTGGAGGGTCTGACAGTTAGGCAGTGAAAAAGCAAGAAAATAGCATCAGGGACAATCGCGCGGCCGCGCGCTTCTTTCGCGCGGCCGAGCAAACCTTCTGCAAAGAATTGGGTGTGCCCGCGCGAAATGGAGCGGCCGCGCGTCGTGCTTGCGCGAAACTCCCAGCTTGGGTTTTTCGACTGTTTTTCCGATTTTAACGCTTTCTAATGCTAACTAACCCTATTTGATGTATGTGTAACAGGTTGGGGATATGATGGACCTCCGGGTGGAAGATCAAGCAATCAAAACAAACCGAACGCGTTCTTTGTAACTTCTTTTGTAGGGACTAGCCATAACATAACTTAGTTGAACGAAATCACTTTGTTTCCGCTGTGTCTAACTAATATTAACTACTTGGTTGTTTGTAAAACTTAACCCCATCCGGTTTTTGGGTATGAACTATGTTTGGTACTTATTTGATAATTGGTAACTAGTGTTCAAATCATGTTTACACCCACTTAAATCCACTAATTAAAACAAAGTAGGGGTAGGGTCTTACAATAATAGATTGTGAATAATAAAAAATATTATTAGAAATTGTTAATAAAAATGGTAATTTTTTTCTTTTTTAATAATAGTAAAAATAAGTACATTTAGCATTAATTGCAGCTGTATTTTCTGTCGGGTTTCATCTAGATAGTTCAGCTGTACATTGTCCACTAAAGACTTTTATTACTATAACGACTTTTACTAATTTTGAATTTGAAAAGACTGGTGTAATTTAAATTCATAGTTATTTTATTTGATATTCATTATAAAGTCTGTTTTATAGATCTGGTTGTATTATCCTTCAGTGGATAATTTTATTTGATTACAGTTGTTTATGAACATCTGTTGACAAGTTATGAAATGTTTTATTATTATTTTTTTAATGATTAAAGTTTATGTGATTGGTTAAAATAGTTTGTCAGGTAATAATAAATGTAGTTATTGATTAATTCTAGTACGTATATATCTATTTTCCAGTCTATAAAAGGCGAGGAACTCTTCATTTCAGTTTGCAAGCTTGTAATACTTGAACTATTGAAAAGCAAACCAACCCTCTATACCTTCAGTATATAATGTTATTTCATTTAAATAACGTACTCTTAGTGCTCTCTAAAATTGTGGGTTTGAAAGAAAAATGTATTGGCCATAACCCGTTGCTAATGAAGTCGGAATTGGTGTTGCTTGAAGATTCTTACAATCAAAGGAAAGTATTAGTAGTTTTCTTATAATAAGGAAGCCTGTCTAAAATGTGATGGATCTCTATATAAATAATATGTCTCTAATTTTTCCGCTACTTAGAGGAATATTATTGTATATGTTTTCTTTTTTTTGGAGCCCGGCTTCTTTTGGTTTTGTTTTGTGGTGTTTCAGCTGTATTTTGTATTTTTTTTCTTTTTGTCTTATAGATGAGGTGTGTTAGTTTGTATTACTAAGTTTTTACTGTGATATCGAAGATTTTTGTTAGAGTACTTGTATTTTGTACCTTTGTATGTTTTGTTTATTCTTATATTGTAAGTAAAATTATGCAATTTGAATGATAAGTTTTATTGGTATAATTTTTTTCAGTATGGTAGTTTTGACAAATTACAGTTAGTGTTGCGTAAGACAAAATACACAGTTTTTGTATATATATATATGGTGTGAATAGAAAACAACTTTTAATACGGTATGGTACACGTATTATACACTTTACGGAGTGACGTTTAAATTGCAAGTGTATACGTTTTACAGTTGGCAGATGTAAGTATAGTTTTTCATCAACCGCGTTTATAGCATTAAATTTCGTAATTAATATGAAATGATAACTTTTGTTTATTATATGAACAATGGGCTTATAAATATGTAGATTTTTTTACTGAAAATTGTACTATATATTCATATCGTATATCGAGAATATTTTTGTGCAAATTTTTCAAGTTATGGCGTCATCATCTTCAGCAGCAGTACTCGCAGTGGATTTCAAGGTCGATTTTATAAGACAAGTTGTTATGCAATATGATGAAGATACATTATATAAGGATGTTTTGAAGCATACTTTCAACCGTATTTCAAACTTTTTCGATAAAAAAGCTAAAGTAGTCGGGAAATTGAAGTGTTTGCCACCATCAACAATTCGTGACAGTGGTATAGTCTTTTATATCGATGCAATGAAAAGTGATCTGGAATAGTTAGAAATAATTTCTGATATTGTAAAGTCACTTAAGGCTTCTATGGACTTGAAGTTCAAGTTCTTAAATTCATTTTGAATGTTATGTCTTTTATCTTATTATTTTTGTATGTTTTTGATATTGTAGTAGATGTTGATGTAATACCTTAATATTTACATAAAAAAGTTAGTTTTTTTGTTAATGTTATTTGTATAATAGATAAATTTAACACAAATTAATGCAAACATACTTGAAGTATAATGTGTAAGAAAGTGTTATTTTTAAGAAAGATCATATTTATGGTAAACTAATTAATTATCAGATATTTAAACTACTGTAGTATGATTTGACAATAGGTACAGTCTGTAAAATCTGATGTGTGGCCATTAAAGACTTGTAGGGCTGTTCTGACTCTTTCTAATTATTATGAATTTGAAAACCGTGATTTAATTTAATTTAAATTAAATTTATAGTTATTTCGGAATTGTTAACTTTTGTTGAATTTTAATATATGTTTACAATTCAATAGTTGTTGATAAACATTATCAAAAAGTTTGTCATTGAAATATTATCTATTCAAAACTACAATTGCATATTTTATAAATGTTGATGTGTTTGAAGAATTTTAAAGTTATTAAAGTAGTTTTTTACAGATATTTGTATTTCTTCTTTTATAAGTCTTGCATTTTGTATTTAATTTTTCTGTAGACTTATCTTTTCGTCGTTTTAATATTCTCAGTTATTAAATATCTGATCAGTAATATTAAGTGGTATAAAATGTCAAACAGAAGTTTGCAATACAGTTGTTATAACAAAGCCCAAAAGTAATAATTACAATTTTGAACTTTACTAAAACCAAATTTGCTTTGCAACAGATGTTATAAAAATTCCCAAAAGTAATGATTACGATTTTGAAGTTTACTTTATATTTACTTAAAATTGTATTCTTAAAGTTTAAAAACAAATTTAGGAGTTGTTAGTTTATTCGTCGTATAAAGAATAAAAAAATTACCTTTTCATGTCCAATTTACATTAGATAGAAGTTCAACAGTTATTATAATCTAAAAAACATAAAACATCATATCAAAATTTTAAATATGAAAATATGAATGTTATTGTAATGTTAAGTTTTTTTTATATGTAAAATTTTAAGTAATAGGAACAAAAACTTTTAGTGCATTGGTCATCAAAGATTTTTAGTGCTACAGCGACTGTTAGTAGTTATGAATTTGTAAAGACTGGTTTAATTTAGATTTATAGTTATTTCCTTAGATATGCATTACAAAGTCTGGTTTAATTTAAATTTGAAAAGTCTGGTTCAATTTAAAAATATGTTCTTTTTAAGTGTTACAGTTAAAATATAAGACTTCAAATCATTGGTAAGAACAATAGTTTTAATTGTTTAATTAATATATAAATATAATAATGTGTAAATTCATGTTATGTTTCCATCTAGATCCTTCATAGCTATAGTTGCCATTAAATAGTTTTAGGGTTGTGCGGACTGTTTGTAATTATTATAGTTATTTCGTTAGATATTGATTACAAATTAAGTTTTATAGATTCTGTTTTAAAATTCTGGTTACATCATCCTTCAGCTCTATAGCTGTAATGGATCACAGTTGTTTGAAAACATCTGTTTGAAGTCGTCAAATTAGACATACCTTTGAAATTAGAATAGGTTTCAATATGAAGTTTATTACAATATGTAATTTAAACTAATCAGAATATTCTTATTAATAAGTTAATACATAACACATTTTGAATAAAAAATATTATTACACGTTTTAAATAAAAAATATTAATATATGTTTATCAATTAATGTTGATAAACATTATAAAAAAAATGGTTATAATAACTTCATTGAGTGGAAAGCAAATATTCACTTTACTTTGTTTAAAATATTAATTACAATGATGAAATTTTATCTTATTTGTTAAAAAACTTATTCAAAGAACTATTATTTACTTAAAGTATAATAAGTCCTTATTAAAAAATTATAAATCCACGTGTATAGATGCTGATATTTTTATAGAATTTTTATTGCTACAAAATATATGTTCATTTTAAGTGTTACATTTAAACTTCACAATATTATTACACGTTGTAAATAAAAAATATTAATATATGTTTATCAATTATTGTTGATAAACATTATGAAAAAAAATGGTTATAATAATTTCACTGAGTGGAAAGCAAATATTCAATTTACTTTCTTTAAAACATTACTTACAAAGATGAAATTTTACGTTTTTTGTTAAAAAAACTTATTCAAAGAACTATTATTTAATTAAAGTATAATTAGTTTTCATTAAAAATAATAAATCCACGTTGTATATAAAAAATATTAATATATGTTTAAGAATTATTGTTGATAAACATTATAAAATTATAATTACACGTTTTATAGAAGATTATATTTGTGTAGGATGTTTATTTGTACAAAATATATGTTCGTTATTTAAAGTTATACTTATAATAAAAGATTGGAAATCATTTTGTAAAAACAATATTTTTAATTGTTAATTAATATAAAAATAATAATTTGTAAATTTATGTTATGTTATAGATCATTCATCTCTACAGTGACCATTAAAGACTTTTAGGGCTGTCCGGACTCTTTGTAATTATTATGAATTTTAAAACTGTGATTTAATTTAATTTAAATTTATAGTTATTTCAGAATTATTAACTTTTGTTGAATTTTAATATATGTTTACAATTCAATAGTTGTTGATAAATATTATCAAACAGATGGTTATAATAATTTAAGTGAATTATATGTAAATATTTCATATAATTTCTTAAAAAGTTTGTCATGTAAATATTATCTATTCAAAACTATAACTACATATTTTATAAATGTTGATGTTTTTGAAGAATTTTAATTTCTATAAAATGTATTTTCTTTTTTTAAAGTTATAATAACAAAAACTTTTAGTGCATTGGCCATTAAAGACTTTTAGTGCTGCATCGACTGTTACTAATTATGAATTTCAAAAGACTGGTTTAATTTAAATTTATAGTTATTTCCTTAGATATTCATTACAAAGTCTGGTTTAATTTAAATTTAAAAAGTCTGGTTTAATTTAAAAATATGTTCATTTTAAGTGTTACATTTAAAATATAAGACTTCAAATCATTGGTAAGAACAATAGTTTTAATTGTTTACTAAGTCTCTTTTAAAAATGTGGTTATATTATTCTTCAGCGGATTATTATAATGATTCACAGTTGTTTGTCAACATCTGTTCACAAGTTATCAAATATTTTATTCATTTTAACTTGGAATTTGTTTGTATATGAAACTTCATTATTAGGACACTTTAAGTAATTACTTACTATAATGGTAATAATAATAATCTAAAACGTAATAAGTTGTTTATAAAAACAATTATTACTATTTTTAACAATGATGATTTTTAGTACAATTTTTATTGCTATAAAATATGTCTTATGGAAATTGTAAATTGTATTTTACAAACCGTTCATCTGTACATCGGCCATTATTAACTTTTGTTGAATTTTAATATATGTTAAAAATTCAATAGTTGTTGATAATGCAACTAATAAACTTGAAAACCAAGTTTTTGAATACTTACTATACTTCAGCCTATAAAAGGGGAAGAATTTCCAATATTCATTTTCAGTACTCTCAGTTTATATCTCTCTATCTGTCCATTCAAAATGCATTATGATATTACCATCAAAGTTTTATGCATAAGTTTTTTGAAAGATTCTTTCAATCAAAGGAAAATAGTTTACAACCAGTTGGTTGATAAACACTCTGGAATTGATGTTTTCCATTGATTCTTCTAATCAAAGGAAAGTATCATTTCATTATTATATATATAGATCCGGTTCCTATTTTCTATCGTTAGGTATTTTGGAACTGGATGATATTTTTTTTATTTTTTTTAAAGATTGTAGACCAACAGGCTCCAACCCATGAGCTATTGGTTTCAGTTTGTACGTGAAAACCACCAGACAACGACGAGGTTGCTCGATGATGTTTGCATAAGACCTATTTTTGTCTGATGGCAAGACTGATCATGGTATAGGATTTGGTTGTTTAGTTGTGTTATTTTATGTTTCCTTCTATTTTTATGTACTTTGTAAAGTCACATATTGTAATTCAGTTGTTATTAAAGTAGTTTTTTTACAGATATTTGTATTTCTTCTTTTATAAGTCTTGCATTTTGTATTTAATTTTTCTGTAGACTTATCTTTCCATCGTTATAATATTCTCAGTTATTAAACATCTCATCAGTATTATTAAGTTGTATAAAATGTCAAACAGAAGTTTGCAATACAGTTGTTATAACAACGCTCAAAAATAATAATTACGATTTTGAACTTTACTAAAAGCAAATTTGCTTTGCAACAGATGTTATAAAAATGCCCAAAAGTAATGATTACAATTTTGAAGTTTACTTTATATTACTTAAAATTCAATTCTTAAAGGTTAAAAACAAAGTTATGAGTTGTTAGTTTATTCGTCGTATAAAGAATAACAAAAATTACTTTTTCATATCCAACTTAAATAAGATAGAAGTTCAATAGTTATTATAATCTAAAAAACATAAAACATCATATCAAATTTTAAATATGAAAATATGAATGTTATTGTAATGTTAAGTTTTTTTATATGTAAAATTTTAAGTAATAATTACAAATATATTAAGATTTTGCTTATGTAGTTGAAAATCTTTGTAAAATGTAACTTTATAGTGACAAATCCTATTTTTATTTTCAACAAATGTTATATAAAGAAAAAAAATAATGATTACGATTATGAAATGTAACTAATAAATTTAAAAGGCAACTTTACGAATATAATTATTTATATTCTATAAAAGGGGAGGAACTCCCAATGTTTACATCTATTGGAAAAATATATAATTAAGGATTTAAGTTTTGAAATTTAGTTTCGTTCTACATTCTAACCCCTCATTAGTTGTTTCACAATAATAAAAAAAAAGGTTTACATCTACCATTAATTACCGGCGTATTCTACAAGTTTCCATCTAGGATGATGAGCTGTTTAGTGATCATTACCTTGAAACTCGAATTTCGAAATGAATTTATATTTATTTATCAAAAATGAATATGTACATATTTCTATAGATTAAAAAATAATAATAAATTAAGTTAAATATTAGGATTTTTAAACTTTATGTTTACTTGAAATATAACTCATAAAGTTGAAAAGCAACTTTACCAATACTTAGTATATTTATTCTATTCTATTCTTTCAATTCTATAAAAGGCGAGAAACATCCAATATTTCATCTTTTATCTTCATACATCTCTTCATCCAATATCCATAATAATGTTAGTGTCCAATGTATTTACACAAATTTTCTCAAGATTCTTACAATCAAAGGAAAATAGATTTCCAACAATCCGTTGGTATGAAAGTTGGAATTCATGTTTTTCGTCATTCAGACAATCTTCTGCAGTTCCCTGAGTGGCTAACAAAGAGATTGTCTTCTTATAGTGAATATGTGGTTTCAATATTTCCATTGGAACAAAGAGATCTTAACTTTGAAGATGGTTCTGCTGACGAAAAAGAAAATAAGAGATGGTCTTTTTAATATTTAGTACTTTTAGAAGTGCTTGAAATTTAAATAGTAGGTGTTATCGTGTACTCCGTTTAATGTTTATGTTTCTGCTTTTGTTTTGATGATTCTGCGAAGAACTATCAATGTCTAGGATTGGTTGCTAGAAGGGTTTTTTATGTAATTTTTGTTAAATTCACATATTGTAATTTATTCTTTTGTAAAACTTACATTTTGTGTTTATTTTTGTTAAATTTAATTTTTAACTGAAATTAGTGATTTGTGGTAATATCAGTGAATTGAGTCGTATAACATGTGTTTTAAAAAAACTTTGTTAAAGGAAAGAAAAAAGATTTAACTAACGGTTTAAAATTCAGATTAATTATTGGTCTAAATTAAAATTTCAGTATAATAAAACTGATTATAAAGTCTACTGTTCAAACCAACAGATGATTGGTGTTTCATAAAGAAATATTCAAAATGTAAATTTGTTATAGTTGTTAGTAGCAGCTGTTTAATACAACAACTGTTTGAAAAAAATGTTGAGTTAAAAACTATTTGAATAAACAACTGATTTTAAAAAGGTGCAAAATTAATGATTACGTTAACAATATTATTTTATTATTTTTATTATTGTTATATTTTATTATAGTAATTTCTTCAGTCTATATATAGGTCAGTAAGTGGTCATTTCTGTTTGCAACTTTATATTCATTGAAGCATTAGAAAAACAAATCTATCTTCCTTATCGCCATGATAATCTTATTTCCTTTAAATTTTCTACCAGCAATCATCTCGAAAATTCTTACAATAAAAGAAAAATGTATTACCAATAAATGGTTGCCTTTGAAGTTGGAGTTTGTTTTCTCTGAAGATTCTTACAATCAAAGAAAAATGTTATTTTTATCCATGTGCACCTCTATGGTCTAAATAAATAGACATGGATGTATGTGAAATAATGTGTTTTCCACCCTTCAAAGGTTAGGAGGCATATTATTTTTTAGGTTTTGTTTTTTTTCCTTTTAAGATTGTTACTTTGTATCTTTTTCCTGTATTTTCTATTTTTTTATTAGAAGACTTATATCTTTTGTATTTGTAAACTGTTTTGTTTTGTGGTATTTTACCCATATGTATGTGTTGTCGTATATTTATTTTCATTGTTTTTTGTTTGTTCTTTGTTCGGATGATGCTCACAAGAAATATCATTCTGTTGGGTTTGGTTGCTAGAAGGATTTTTTTATGTTTTCTTGTATTTCAATGTAGTTTGATAAGTCACATATTGTAATTCTGTTGTATTGCTCATAGTTGTATTTACAGTAGATGTTTGATGGTTTATGCTCATGTAGAACATAAAATGGTTTTACAATCTAAATAAGTTGTACTAATTTATGGACAGGTGCTACAAAGAACATTCAGAAGATGAACATCAGTGATCTTGAGCTT
Organism: Ambrosia artemisiifolia; assembly: GCA_032199755.1. Taxonomy (NCBI): domain Eukaryota; kingdom Viridiplantae; phylum Streptophyta; class Magnoliopsida; order Asterales; family Asteraceae; genus Ambrosia; species Ambrosia artemisiifolia. The sequence continues at coordinate 34,672,436 of CM063522.1, forward strand.
GGATTTTATCTAGTTATCTTTTGTTCTTTAATTTTTTTAAAACAATTTTCTTTACAGTTTTGTATCATATGTCTCAATTTCTTTTTGGAAACTTTTAACTTGTGGCGAAGACTTATTGGGTATCTTGCTTGACTTTTAACAATCATGGAGGCCGTTCTTTTCTCTCAAACAGCCCATGGTTGACAACCACTGATTAATTAAAGTAGTCAAGTACTACTGTTGAGTGGTAACCTCTGAAGAAGAAAAGCACTGCTGTCGAGTCATTAGCGGTTTGTTTCTTCAGAGGTTTCCAATCAACAGTAGTGCTTTCATCATCAGTGGTTGTTAACCTCTGCTTCAATAGTTAACAGTGGTTAAACTAATAATATTAACAGTGGTTACTCATACACTTCAATATGTATTATAAGTTTTACTTGAGTCAAGAGGCAAAAGATAGATTAAGACTTCATTATAAATGTGGATTCCAGATTACCAACTTTTTACCTGAATCTTCCAGGATTGTTGGTGGGATATAAGAGAAAAAAGGACAAATGACAATATTGTTTGTTTATTTTTTTAAAACACTTGAGAAAAGTTGATTAGTTCAGAGACAAATATGTTTGTGGGTTTAACAGTGTACATAAAGTTCAAATTGTTGGTCAATCTTAATCCCATTCCTTTATGGAGTTCTTAATTAAAAGGCGGTCATAATTGGAATGCTATTCTAGGTAATTAAAAATCGAAGTGTTTATGGGTGTAGCTCTTGCATTATTTCTCATCTATATGTGTGTGCTCTACAGTGAGAATGATGGATAACTATCGACTCCACAAAGAAGAGAACCATATATCGCGTGAAGATAACTTTGGTAACTATGCAAAATTGCAAATCTTTTATCAAACTTCGTTTTCTTTCTTTTTTCCTGTTAATGTATCAGAATCAATACTTTAATTCTTTTTGGTAAAGACGGCAATTCTGACCCATTTATCTATTAATTTTTTTGAAAGGCATTTCTGTCCTGTTTTTTATCTGTTTTTTTTTTCTTGAACCAGTAAAAAAGGTAAAATAGAGAAATGTTTCTAAATTATCCTAAGTGCTTATAATATGCTTAAAACCTGCGAATCATTTTTATTACAAATTAACAGTGTTATTTTTTATAACTTACAACCATATATGATACACTTACAGAAAAGGCTAAATGTTTTAGACAAATGTGTTTCAGGTTATATGTAGCTGGAACCAAAGATGGACAGCTTTGTAAAAAAAGATAAGTTGTTTTACTAATTCTGCCTTGAACATATTGTTATTTTTAATTTGTGTGTGGCTAAGTTACTTTTATGTTGCAGTTTTTTATGCATGTGATGAAGAGTTGAAGGGCTGTTACGGATATATCCTGGTGTTAATGGCTTGCAGCTGATACATTGAATTATCAAAGGCTAATTTGGAACTTCTCAACTAAAAGATCGCTTTATATTTAACGGGAGCTAATGAGCACACAAGCGTTGTAGTTAATAGATATGATTCAGCCTATGATTGAGTTCTTGAAAGTTGTTTTGACACATCTTGATTATGTCCTTTATAAAAACTTTCTAGCTCCACGTTCACGTTGTAGTTCTTTGAAATTTGGTATTGTAATAACATTTTATCTGTTACAAGCAACGTTTGTTTACTAAGGTCTGTTTCCAGAGCAGTGGCTCTGTTAATTACATCTGTCTGAAACAGCTGTTGCTTCAAAGTACTGTTACTAAGTCTGTTCCATAATATATCTTACATCTATTAGTATATTAAAGCTTAAAATATTAATATATCTAACATCTGTTAGTACACATAGTTAAAATATTAATATATCTAACATTTGTTAGTATATCAAAGCTTAAAATATTAATATATCTTACATCTATTCAAGTACATCAAATCTTAAAATATTAATATATAATACATTTGTTAATACATATGTGGGCCATTCATTTATTGGTTTGGGTGATGTTAATATAATAATGTATATTATAATCATCAGTTGTTAAAAGTGGAATATAATTAATGAATACATTGGATAATGTGCAGGCAATCTAGTGGTTGGCGATAAAGTAGGATTTTTTTTCTTCCTGTGTGTTTCACACGGGATTTCACTTACTATATATAATAAAAGAAAGCAATTTTAATGACATGGCACTCAAGGAGGCATTTTCCTCCTTGAGTGTGCCATGTGTCATGCCATGTGACAAATTAAAAAAAACAAATAATAATATAAAACCTAATCTACTAAATTAAATTGAGTTATTTTAGGAAAAAAGAATTTAAAAATAAATTTAATTTTTTTCTTTTATGTTTCCTCCATTAATTTTTAAACGTTAATATCTTTTATATACGAATTTTTTAAAAAAAAATTACACGAAATTAACAAGCGTTTTATTATCTTTTCAACAAGTACCACAGTGCTATATAAAAAACGGAGAAAATTCTCTTGGAGAAAGAATCGTGCAACACTGCAACACATGGTGTCACATTATGGCAAAGTTATTTTTTTATTTATTTAATTACAAGAGTAATAATTATAACTATTAGTATTATTAGAATTGTTATATTTTTCAACCCCGGGACGCTCCCAGGATAAAAGCTAGTTATAAAATATATGAATGGATTGGATTGTAGTAGACACTAATACTTAAGTGTAAGCGATTTTTCGTTTGATTCTAAGCCGCAACGCACTGTAAAAACTACCATTTTAGTAACATATTAATTATCAAGTTGATTTAAATAGTTATTTTTAATTTTTCTATTTTGGCCACTTTTTTTTTGCTTTTTTTGTTAACTTTTTTTTTCCCATTTTGACCCCCAAATTTTTTTGTTAAGTTATTTTTTCCTCATTTTGGCCACACAATGTTTTTTTACTTTTTGTTTAAGTTTTTTTTTCCCGTTTTGCCCATCAACTTTTTTATTAAGTTTTTTTTTCCATTTTGGCCCCCGACATAATGCGTTTTTTTACCCGATTTCGCACGGGTTCGGTTTTTGTTCGTTTATTATCTATATATTTAACGACCACGAAATGAATAGCTGCTTCACTCTAACGTACGCAGCCGGCCACCGACCACATTTACCGTGCGCCATCTCTACCATGTGCCGCGGACCGCTGGCGATTCCCGGTATTCTCCGCGTAGCCGCTGCCACTTTTTGTAGATGCGTTTTGCGACTAGTGATTGGATAGTTAACATGTGTTAGAAAGCTGATTTGGGCGAATGTAGGAAGAAGTGGGCGAAGGTGACTGTTAAGTGGGCGAAGGTAGATTATAGTGGACGAATGAAGAATGGAACTACACAGAAGAAACACATTCGACCATTGTGATGGGCGAATGTGGAAAATACTCACATTCGACCAAGTGAAAGGGGCGAATGTGCAGTGCCTATATATAGAATTTGGGTTTTTGTAATGTAAAGTGAGTCATTAGGTGTGTGTGTTTTGAGGTGTTGGTCCAGAGTAGTTTGAGATAGTGTGTGTGTGATCTAGATTAACTGTATTCACATTGTAATCAAGTTTATGATCAAGTTAATCTATGAAAACATTTGAAAATGACTTTGATTGTGTTTTGATTTGAGTTTATATCAGTTTGTTCAAAGCTAGGGTTTCCGCACCTGGTTTTGTAACTTGTATGATCATATAATCCTGTTTTCGTGTCAAATCATTCCCTCTACAAAGTGGTATCAGAGCGTAGAGGATCATACAACAACAAATTGATAAACTCAGAGCTGATTTGGACATTATTTTGATCAATTCACATCTGTTTTTGCATAAAAATGGTTTTTGAGTTATTTTGAAGGATTTAGAGTTGATTTTGTGGTTAAAATTCAAAATTCCAAGAATTAAACTTGTTCCAAATCATCTCCGAAGCAAAACCTGATCAAGATCATTCAAATTCACAAACTTTTGAAAATCAGAGATCAAAATAACCGTTTTTCAAAGTGTAACCGTTTTTCAAACCTAAAATGGGCGAATCTGGAAACTAGGTGGTCGAACGTGTAGATTTTTGGGCGAACCTGAGAGTTTTTGGGCGAACCTGAGTATTTTCTGGTCGAACCCAGGTATATTTGGGCGAACCTGGAAATTTTCTGTTGAATTTTTCACATACGGGTCACATTTTTCACCTTCGAATGATCGGGAGGTCGAACCTGGAATAGAAACGGTCGAACCTAGATCATTTTGGGCGAACGTGGATTTGTGATAGTGTGTTTTTACTTTCTGGTGAATATCTACCTTCGAGTGTTACTGTTTGGGCGAACCTGCATCAGAAAGGGACGAAAGTGAAACCAGAACAGGCGAACCTAGAACTTGTGTTTGGATATTTTACATTCTGGTCAAAATTCTACATTCGGGTATACTACTTTGGGCGAAAGTATACTGATTTTAGAAAATTTTTGAAATATTTTTGTTGAAAAAAATGTGGGGTAACTGGGTATGTAGAACGGATGAGGAGATCAGAGCTCTAGTAATAGCTGAAAGAAAGCGACAACAATTACTGAGACAAAATTCTCAAGTTGATAATTGTTGGGGATTTCCAATGACACCAAAACCAAATGATGAAATGGTACATGTTAACAAGTGTGTTAACAAAGAAGGTGTTAATAGGAATGTTGCGTGTTTAGTCAAACAGATGAGAAATGATGATTCCAGTGAATTGTCAAAGAGTGATTTGAGTTCTGATACGAGTTCAGAACAAAGTAAATCAGAACAGAGTGATACCTCAAATGGTGATGCAAAATCTGATAATGGTAATAAATCAGATGATGAGGTAAGTGCTAGTTGTTCTAAATGTGTCAAGTTAAATTGTGAATTGATGACACTTATTGAGGACAAACAGAAACTAGCAAATGATCTTGAAAATTGTAAAAACCAAATTAAAGCTTTTGAAAATAATGAAAAAGATTTGTTAAATAAAATTGAAACTTTAAAGAAAGAAATGTTAGAAATGAATAAAGGTGTTTCAAAGAATAATTCCACATCAGAGTTGGAAATCACAACACCTTGTGTTGTTAATTCTGATTCTGAAGTGAAACCAAAGTTTGAACAGAAAACTGAAAATGTTGAAACAACTTCAGAATCTGAATCTGAAGAAAAACCCATATTCAGTTTTCCTGAAGGAGTTGAAGGATCCTACATGTTGGAAGGACATGACAAATTGATTTTCAACAAAGATTTTCTAATTGAGAATATCAAACAATCTCTACTTAAATGTATTTTTGTTGATAATATCGATTTGTTAAATCAATTTAGAAATCAATTTGATCATCTTCATTTTGAACTCAGTCCTAACCAACATGAGAATAAAGAGGATCAAAAGAAAAATGGTGAAAATAAGGAAGGTTCTAAAGTAAAAGGACCAAAACCAAACAAATCGAAAGGAAATGATCAGATGAAAAATTCTCATCAAAAGAATTCAAGAAATTTTTCATCTAGATCATATGACTATTATGATTATTCATATAACTCTCGATTTGATGGTTATTGGGGAAACAACTCACCACAGTATTCTCATGGTTATGTTGAATGGAGAAACTGTTTTGAATGTGGTGAAGTTGGTCATATTGCTGCTCATTGTCCTTACTGGTATTGGGATGACGGGTATGCATATGATTTTGTTGAATATAGGTCTTGTTATAACTGCGGAGAGTGTGGGCATTTAGTTGCTTACTGTCCGTATGTTAAACAGAAAAAGGCCGAAGTGAAATTTGCTAGAAATTCAGGCAATGTCAGAAAGCCTGTATCCCCAAAACCAAT